>JAWNOM010000484.1:7585000-8302500 GCA_035045965.1 Drosophila aldrichi
TGCTGTTGCTCTTTTCGCAGGTGAAATGTTAATTGCATGTGAATTGAATTGCACGTTGATCAGTCAGTCAATTAGTGTGAACTGTGGAACTAGTTCAATGAACTATGCGCCCAGCTGTGTGAAACTCAACCAGTTGTACGATGACTCACCCAGTCAGTCTATGCAATGAAATATATTAAATTCACTCCAAGTTCAGACTAGCAAAACGGAGCTAGAACAAAGAACTAGTTTAGCTGAACAATATGATATTTCGCAAACTGGTTAGTTTAAGCAAAAGGTTTTAGTGGAAGAGCCAGAAGTTTTCGAAACAGTTAGTTGGCCAAGAATATCTGCAAATGAACTAGTTCATGTGAGCAAAAGTTTAAAAGTTAGGAGCTTTACTGATTTGGCAAAGAGAATAAAAAATAATGTAAATGATGTAGATCATTGAAGTCGATGATCTTTCTAAGTTGGGATAGGTGAACTAATGAACTAGTTCCAGTTTGGCTTAAAAGCTAAATGGATCTGCATAAGAAATATAAGCAAATAAGCCAAACTGTGCGCTCAGAATATAACAAATTGAGCAGAAGAACTAGTTCATTTGAGCTTTCAGCTCCAGCTAACAAGCCAGCAGCCACTCCTCTGCTTGCATTTTTGAATCTGAGCACAAAACGCTGAACTTTAATAAGTAGCTGTGTGGTTAGTGCCATTTATCCCCCAATTTGTGTGCCCCGCTTTCCCACCCCTCCCACTGGAACCACTTCATAAGCTAATTGCTGGCTGCACGACGCTTTCTATTTGCAGCCAAATGGGCAATGCAACTTGTGGCAGAGACTCACAAAACAATTCGCATTCCGTGCGACGACGACAACAATTTGCGTATGGGTCGCTAAATTTCAACAACAACAACAACAACAACAACAGCAGCAGCAATAAGAGAAATGCAGCCTAATTGCCTGCAGAGTGTATAATGAGCGCGGGGGGCAGAGGCAATGGTTGGTGGAGTGGGCTAGGGGTAAGTGGAGCTGTCTCTGCTTTGCAATTAGCATATTTTCTGGCCGCTGTCTTCGGTTTGCGTGTGAATTTGTCAGCTCGCTTGACCACGCCCAGCTCTATACACTGCTCGTGGGCTAATAAGATAGGGGACCCACTGAGACAGAGAGAGGGGTGTGTGTGTGTGTGTGTCGAACTTAGGGCAACTGCTGTGCGACTTGCAGTAGGTCGCGTCATGCGCTGATTGCTCAACGCCCACGCTTCGGTTGCTGCTGCAGAAGCAGCACAAAAAGTTTCAGTTCCGCTGCCTCAGATTCATCGTCTTCTGCGTCTCGCTATCATCATCTTGTTCGTTGTGTGCTTCAGTTTCTTCTCTGCTGGCTTCAATTACGAAATTGAAAAGTGCAAGTGCGGCCAAAGGAAAGCAAACATTTGCCTTGGCTGATGACCCAATTGAGATAGTTCAGCAGCAACAGCCAAACGACAACAGCAACACACCGCAGCAGCAACAGCAGCAGCAGCAATAGCAGCGGCAACAGCAACGACGGCGGCAAGTGAAAAGCGCAGCATGTCCAAAAAGATGCGCCCATTACAAAGGTTTTCCCTTTTCTTTTCTGGGCTGCCCACAGTGGGCTCTCTGCTTAGCCGAAGCCAGCAACGAATTCGGACCAGGGAACAGAGGGAGCTCTGCTTGTAAGCCGCAATGATTCATGGGCCAACTAATTTTTAAGATATCGTGCTGAGCTGCGCGCGCAGAGCAGCTGGGCATGGGGCATGCAAGACTAGCGGATGCCCTGGGAGAAGCATGGGAAAGAGTTCAACTACCTAAAGAATCAATTGACATTATCAACATCATCAGCTTTATAATATATCATTGGCTATTTCGTTATCAGCAATTCTCATTGTCAATTTCATTATTATAGTCATTATCATAATCATTAATATTATTATAATTAATACCAAATTCATTATAGTTTGCATTGGCATTGTCATCAGCGATAATTTTATTATCAATCAATGAGATAGGCTCATGGTCAATTTCACTCGTTATCATCTCATTCATTATCATTATTATCGTAATTGGCCATTATCAAACACTCATACTCATAATTAAAACTAACATAATCATTAACATTAACATCAGCTTTATCCGTATATCATAGTCCTTCTCACAGTCAATTTCATTAGCATTCTCATTCCCATTTAGATTATCATCATGATTACTAATTTCATTATCATCCCAATTATTGCCCCTAGCTTTCAGTTTTTATAATATCACATCTATAAGGCAGTCTGGCGAACCGGTTGCTCCTTTTTCATTGGCCTAATTATTCGGGCAGCTGAGACAACTCTTCTTCTTGGCTTCACTTGTGCATCTTAACGTATTTTTCTCTATCAAATGCTACGAGTTATATAAGAACAATGCGAAGGTGCTTGAGGCGGAATATCACCAAAGTTAGTTTGTATCGCATAGACCTTCCTACCTAGTCTATAGGGTATATGGAAAATAATTTTCCTAGGCAATGCTAGCTACGCGCTTCAGCTTTGTGTATTCATTCCACTTCGAATGCGGCTGCTGTTGTTGTTTGTCAAATCAGAAACGGTTTAAACCGTTAGACTATCAGCGCTCATAATGATCATAATGATGACGATGCTGTTGCTGTTGCTGTTGCTGCTGCTGTTGTTGCCGTTTGAAGCTGATTGGTTTTGGATTTACATAAATTGGCGCGTTGCTTCACTTGGCCGGTTTTCGAGAATTTCATTTAAGTTGCTTCTTGAAGCAGACGCTGCCTGACCCAGTTAGTAGAAGTTGTTGATGGTGGTGGTGGTGCTGCTGTTGCTGTTGCTGTTGCAGCTGCATTTGGTTGCTGGCGGGCAAAAAAATTAGCAGCAGCTCGTTAAAAAACCATTTCGCAATTGCCTTTTGTTTCACTCTGTGTGTTTGTGTGTGTGTGTGCGCGTAATTGCAAGTTCGTTGCCTAAGTCTTTTGATTTGTACTTCCGCTCAAGTTCAGAATTGAGACATCAATCGAGAACAACACACGGAAAGAGAGCGAGCGAGAGAGGGAGTGAGAGAGAGGGCTAGCTAGTCACTTTGTAGCATGTCTAAGAGTCGTTGTCCGGCTAAAAGCTGTTAAGCGCATTAAATAAACATGCGCTGACTTGTCTTGACTTCTTCTTCTACATTGTTGTTGCTGCTGCTGCTGGCTCTAGGCATTTATGTAACGGTACGCACAACAACAACAACAGCAACATAGGCGGCCAGACGCAGACAACAACAATAAACTTTTCATGCTTAAACAGTTATATAAAACGCACAGACTAAGAACCAGCAACAACAACAACAACAACAACAGCAATAGCAATAGACAATGACAGCATCGAGCAGAGCAGCAACATCTTTCACCTGTGCCACAACTGTTGACAAGGTCTCGCTCGAAAGTAGAGCCCAGACAGAATATGAGAGCGATAGATACAGAGAGACAAACAGAGAGAGAGATAGGTAGGGAGAGAGTAAGAGAGAGATGGGTATATGGGCATATAACAGGTTCGATACGATTTTGCGGCACTTTTGCCGCCAAAGGAAACGCTTGATTGCCGCTAAAGCAGCAAAGCAAGGCCAAGCAACGGCAACAATTGGCTACGACATTGACCAAAGCTCGGTTGTTGCTGTTGCTGCTGCTGCTGTTGCTGATGCTGCTGCTGCTGTTGCTGTTGCTGCTGATGCTGTTTGGTTCTGCTCGCAGCCGTTTGCCAGTTGACCGCATTCCAAGTCAAGCCAACAAATCAATGTGCAAGCGCGGAAAGAAAGGTGTTGGCAGCAGCAACTGTTGCTGCGGCTACGGCTGCGGCTGCGACTGCTGCCTGCACTCGTCCTTCTCTGACACAAACTGGGTCAAGACGAGCCCAAATGCACGCGTATGTGTGTGTGTGTTTGACAGCAGCAGCTGCGAAAACACCTGCAATTGCAGGCAGGCAGCAGCAACATGCGGTGCAAGCAAAGCAGCAATATCTAAGCTCAGCTCACTTCACGGCTCGTGCTCTGCGTTTGTATGTGTGTGTGTGTGCTGTTGTTGTTGCTGTTGTTGAGAATCGTTCTCGTTGCAGTTGCTCTGTGTGCAGCATTGTTGTTGCTGCTGCGCGCTAGCAATATATCATTAGATGTTGCTGTCTTTTTTTTTTTGCATTTATTTTTGGTTTGTGCCTAATTTGTTGCACACGCCGCAAAGATTTTTTTCGCATTGTTGTTGCTTGAATACTTTTTTTGGTTAACTCTTGATTTTCTATGTTTTTTTTTTCCTGGCATTTTTGTGGTTTTGTTTTGGCAGCCGCCGCACACAACTTTTTTCTTTCCTAAATGTGGGAGCGAGCAGCAGCAACAACATATATGAATTTGGCTGTAGAACTTGCTTAGCTTGGTCGAATCATTTGCATAAGAGCCAAGCAAAAGGCATTAAGAATTACAATAGAAAAAAAATAGGCAGCAACAGCAACAACAACAACAACAGCAGCAGCAGCAACCACAACAGCAACATAAATATAACAAATGTATTTTTGTTGTTGCTGCTGTTGGCCTTTCTCCTCGGCAAAGTTCATAAAGTAAAAAGTTTTTGTCAACGCGCGCTATGCAAATGAACAACAGCAACATCATTTACAGCAACAACAACAACAACGACAGCAACAGCAACTGGCAACGCCTTGGAGTGAAAATTAGAAGCAGTTTAGCAGTCAGCGGACAGCGTTTCGAATTATTATGAAAATTTCACTTTAGTCACTGTTGCTGTTGTTGTTGTTGTTGTTGCTGTTCTTGTGTTGCTGGCGTGCCTTGATTATAAAACAAATGTTATTTCGCTGCCTTCATTGTTGTTGGTGTTGTTGTTGTTGCTGGCGCTTCAGTTTTTGTGTCCACATGCTGTTGCTGGCATTCCAATCGTTCGCTATTTACCGCTAGACAGTTGCCGCTGGCAGCAACAGCAACGGCAGCAGCAACAAGAGCAAACATTATGAAATCAACAACAACACTCTGTTGGCTGGCTGCAGCTGAACAGACAGCAGCATAAACGCCCCACAACAGCAGCAACAATTGCTCATGTGTGGCAAGTGTTGCTGGCGCGTTTATTGATTGGAAGCGCAGCGTCATCCACACTTCCGATTGCTGTGGATAAGCCAACGGCCATTGAACTTGCTAGCAAAAAACAATCATGATGATCATCATGATGATGATGATGATGATGATGATGATCATGATGATGTTGCAGTGCAAGAGCAATTGCTCAGCATTAGCCATGCATTAGCTAGAGTCCAAGTGCAAGAGCATGTATGCAATTAGTCGGGCACATGCATGGGCATATATGCATACACACACACACACATACCATAGATATATACTGCAATGCACTTCTTAAGGCAACGTCCTATTCAGCCGCTAATCTATGGCAATTGTTATTGTTATAGCCCGAGTTGCTCAAGCAGCAGTTGCTGCTGCTGCGGCTGTTGCACAGTGGTGCAAAATCAATTGGTTTATGCTTGATCAAGTTATGGCCATGTTTATAATAGTCACATGAGTGCGACTCTGTGCATGTGTGTGTGTGTGTGGCTGTGTGGCATGGGCTTGGCTTTCACCCACAACAAGTGCGGCCCAACATTCTTCTGCCATGTGTATGTGTGACTGTGGGCGCTGCCTTCGCATTGTTTCTGTATACATATATATGTTTATATATAAATATATAATTTATTTTTGTTTTTATTTTGTTCGCTACCTGTTGTTGTGAAAGTTGCGATATCGAAAGATCTTGAGCAATGCGAAAAAAAACGTTAAAAAACAAACGAGCGAGCTCAACTCTTGCCGAATTCGAAATTGAATGAAATAGGTTTTGATTGTTTCTAGAAATATAAACAAAAGGTAGAACTAGTATTTAGCTAGAGAAACTGCCATTTAGATACAGCTATTTATCACTAAAATATAAACAGAGCTATAAACGTTTATGCTGAAGATCGAAGCTCTGTGGCAGGCGGGATCTGGCTAGTCGACATTTTCTTCTTCTTCTGTTAATTAGAGGTCATAATGCTTTGTTTTTATACTAATTTTGACATAGTATAAAACTACATTAATAAATATGAAGTTTGGGAAAAATTTGATTGAAATACAAATTATTTTTTCGAATTCAGCTCATCTACAAAAATCTGAGATAAGGGGGATTGAGTTAGAGGCGAAAGTTTAAAGCAAATCAAAAATATGTGACTTTGTTTATAAAATATTTAAGTTAAGTTTAAAGTCAATTGGCAGTAGCTATTGGGTACTATGTAGTCAAGCCCACTCTCATCTCATTTTGTGGTATAAGTCTTTGAGAACAGCTATCAGCTTCGACTCAAATTTCTGCTGGTAATTGAAGCAAAATTTCTTTTACTTCAAGTGCATGCATTCATAGCTATCGATAAATATCGATAATTGTAGGCAGCTGCTGTGCTTCAACTTCAACTTCAAGTTCAATTTTCAGCTGCAACGCATTTGGCAGTCGATTTTATGGCAATTGCAACAGCTTTGCTTTGCTTTGCTTTGTTTTAATTTTATTTTTTAGTTTTTAGTGGGCCAGTGACGAAACGCACACACACACACACACACACACACACACGCACAGCGAGCATTTAAAGTTATTAACAAAAGGCAATTATTTATAACAATTTCGATGGCGTTCGCCTTGTGGCATTGATGGCTGCGAAACGAGTCATGAATCAGGTGCCACTCAGCCAGCGGGCCAATTGTTGCCAGCTTATTTCAAAATGGCAACAACAGCAACAAAATCAACAACAACAGCAACACTCACATTCATTACAATTAATTAAATTAAAAAGCGCATAAATTCTGTCGTCCAGACATTAGCTACACCTTTTTTCTTTTGCCTTTCAGCTTTCATGTTGCTGGCACGGCTGCTTGTTGTTGTTGTTGTTGTTGTCATTTAAATGCGCTACTAATAGCAAACAATTTCATTTATTTATTAGATGCTTAGTTTCACTTTCCGTGCATTTCACTGCGACACACATTACAATTTCTTCGCACAGCGCCAAACGAATGACTTAGGCAACGAACGCGAAAGTTTTACTATGCATGCGTGTGTATATGTCACTGGCTCTGTGTGCAGGTGTGCGTGTTTGTGTGTGTGTGTGCTCATCGAAATAAATATTCAACTGCAGCTGATATTTCATATGGCTATAATGAGCATTCCATACAAATGAGCTGCACCTCACAAAAATATAAAAAAAAACCTAAAACTCGACGGAATGCTAAATCAAATGCATAAACTCATGTATATCGTATAAATATGTATACATATGTATTCATATATGATATATATGCATGTAAGTAATATATATGCATTAAAACTTCTTCTCTAGCAAGTTGACGTAAGTGCAGCTCTGTAGAAAATTTCTGCCAGATAATCTGGCAAATAGTATATATTATGTGCAAGCTAGAAATTTCTATAAAAATCTATTTATAAATACTTCATGAACATTAAGTCAGCCTATACAAATTTCTCTAAAGTCTCTAGTGAAATTGATTTGACTAGATGAAGCTAAAAATTTGTTTATAAGAAACTATAATTACAATTTTGTTAAAGTTAGAAAAGTTTATTCATTCTATAAATTATGCATATTTAGTCTTAATATACTATCATATTATGTTTACATAATCTTCTGAAGGTTCGTGACGTAAGATTGATCGTTACTGTGATCTTTGATCTGCATGAACAAAGACTAGAGTTGTATAAATGCTCGAGTTTTCATTTATTAACGCATTTCTATGCATAGCTTTTGTCCAACTGACAGACTGATCGTGATTCTTTTGATCAGTGATCAATGTTTCATTATGTTTTATAGGCTTTCATCGTTGATTGTCTAACTTGTGTTTGTTTGTTTCTCGTATGAGCTCAGGTGTGAAAAGAGAATACTAAGAAAGAGCAATGTGATCTTTATGCCGATCATTTGATCTTCGAATCTGGTGATCTTTGATTTTTCAATCGATCGGCTGCCCAAAGAAGAGTCTAGCTGAAATTTATTTGATTGAACTAGAGTGTCTTGCTAATCCTCTATCGAGAGCTGCTGCCATCTTATGCATTAATCTGTAAGTCTCCATAAGACTAAGCCCACTCGCTCTCTCTTCCTCTAAGAGTTCGTCTCAATCAGCGACCCACACAGACTGTCAGCTAAATAAGTGACGTCTTGTTTTTCTGGTGTGGAGTCTCTGGCAAGGCCACTTTACAGCTTGCGCAAGTTGTGCAGTGCCTCATTTCCATTTTCATTCCACACTTGCCCCACTCCACACAGAGAGCGTGCCCCACTCCCTCGCTACGTGCCAAGGCGTCTGAAGATTGCACCTGAAATTTATTCAAAAACCGAAAAATAACAAAAATGAACTCGAATTGCGTAAAGTTGTGATGTCGAACATGCGCGACTATTGAGAGCCAGTCCATGTAGCAAGTGCGCGACAATTGCGCAAACCTTGTGCCCTCGACACTTTGTCGCACTCCCCAAATGAGCTCATTATCAATGAAAACACTAATCAAATTCATTAAGCGCTGATTAACGTAACTCCCGCAAATAAAACACTGAAGAGTTGTGCAAGGTTAACGAGTGAGCGAGTTCGTTCTCATGGAACCGAGGATCTATTAAAGTTACAGCTACCAAAATTGGTATTTAAATAGCGTATAAAGAGATGTTAAGTAACTTATTCAAAAACTGTTAATATAATAATTATTAATAATGTTCTTAGAGAACTCGGGATCTGCTTGAACTAGAGCTAAGAAATTCCGAGTGTGAGTAATGTATAAAGATTGGTTATCAATCAATTACATGTGATTATCAATAATGTTCTCAAAGAAGTCGGGATCTATTCGAGCTAGAGCTAACAAATTTGATATGTGAATATGAGTTGCAGAAGTTTTTACGTTTTGTTTAAGATTTTCAGTTGAAGCTGCTAATGTTCTCAAGAAACTCTGGATATGTTGGAGTCAAAGCTATGGAAATTGAAGTAGGAAGTACCATTACAATATAGAAGTCAACTTTTACGATGTTTCTGAGGAAAACTAGATAATATTTGTGATTTGTAATAATACAAAATTGAAAATTGATGTAGCACTGTTTAGTAAGTTGAATTTGAATATTTGTCTATCAGATTCAAGTATTTATTCGTGACCAGTGAACTAAAGAATATTGTGAGTAATAGCCATGTAATTCGGTATGCGAAAACTGTTGAGACTTTTATAACTTGGCCAATAGTAATTTATGAACATGTTAAACAGATAGTTAATACTTTTGCGTATGTTTATTTATGCATTGCATAACAGATGGCTTATGCAAGCAACTAGTTGGTAATGGATGAGAGGTAAAGGATACTCTAACATCTGGTCTGAGGCTTATCCCCAACTCTTGTCTGGGTTGCGGTGGCCGACAGAGAGATAGAGAGGGAATGAGTGAGAGCGGGAGAGCCGGAGAGACGCAAGTGCGGTTTGTCTCGTTGAAGTGCGTGATACACGCCTACGGCTGCCGCCTTTTTGGCTTCCTCAACTCGGTTTATTTTGACTTCCTCGTTGGGCCAGTTTGTTGTTTAGCCGCGCTTATGTAAGGGCAAACGGGCAGCCGCCGCCTCGTTTGGGGGATTTTCGCCTCAGACCACAAAAATAATATTAATAATATGATGAAAAGCAAAAGGCTGATGCTTGCACGCATGCGCGCACAATGTGCCACGCCTCCAAATAGATGATGACGACGATGTGTGCGTGTGTGTGTGTGTGGTGTGTGGTGTCTGTTGCACAAATGAGCCGTGGCATCGACATGGAGCATCAACATAATAGCTCTTGTGAGTTATGTATCTTTGCATTGGTTAGATGCGAGCCTCGCTTTTCGCATTGCAATTAAAATCGCACAGCTTCCGCAATGCAATTTAATGATCATTACGTTAATGATCAGCATGAGCTGTTGTTGTACATCAGCCCTGGCCATTATCGTATAGACAGACCCATAGCAGCCCAGTCATCCCATCATCTAATGTGGAAGGTACGTAATGCGCCGCCTCAGCTGCAACTTCTTCCACAATGTTTTTTCCCCTCGTTTGTTTCTTTTTTTTTTTTGCCTTTTCACTTCACTCTGTTTGCACTTTTACTTTTCTTATTGTCAACACAATATGAAATACAATTGTGCTGAGAAAAAATAAAAACTAGATACACATATATATCACTATATTATTAACTTTCCCATTTGACGCAAATACAAAAACAACAACAAACTCGAAGTTTTTTTTTCTTTCCTTCTGTTTTTCTGTTGTTGTGAAATTTTTTGGCTGGTCGTAAATTTTATTTTAATATCTTGTACAATTTGTTATTGTTGTTGTAGTTGTTGTTGTTGTTATTAACGCTCACTGTATTTTTCATTTTTCTCTCTCTTTTTGTTTCGTTTCTTCTTGATTGCTTTAGCATTTTCTTGCGGGCTTTTCCGTCTCTAGTTTTTGATTTGTAATTTAAATTAATCTCTTACAAAGCATTTCCCACCATTTTAGTTTTTGTCTTTCCCTGCCCCTAACGGTTATTCAGCTTCGCTGATAAGATTTAAATTTTTGGGACAGTTTTGTTCCAGGTCGAGGCATGCTTAGCGTTCCTTTGATTTCCTTTTATGATGCCCCGGCTATTGAGTTATGCCTTAATGGACTCGTTATAAACCTCCTCCCTAACAAAACAAGAGAAAACAAAACGAAATTTTTTTTGTTTTGTCTTTTTTTTGGATAACAGTAAAAGTTGAAGCGATCGTAAGTTGTTCTTTGTTCTCAAGTTCAAGGCGTCGCCCTCCGGCCCTGCCGCCCTTCCCGCCCTGCCTGTCGCGCAGCACGTTTAACTGTAACTCGATCTGTTGCCACGTGCAGCAGCTCGGTTTGGTAATTGGAGACAAGAACGGCACAACAGGTTGCGCTGGTTGCTTTTCAAGCAGGTGACGCTGCCACGTGCAGCACCAACAGCAGCAGCAGCAAGTTTGTTGCCTAAGTCTTTCGTTTGTTTTTTCCTTCTCATTCGCTTGTGACACATTTGGTTGTCCAGCTCTCAGTCGTTGCTGTTGCAGCTATTTCTGCTATTTCTGCTTGCTGACCCAAACAAACATCCGTTTCCTGCGGTCAACATTGCCGGACACGCCCACTAGTCAAACAGACTCGCATACGTAGTATGCACAGTGTACACTGACTAAGACGAACAAGTGAATTGAATCGGATAGAGTGCTGAGGGCGGCGAAGCCAATCAAGAGACTTGTTATATCAATGACAAAATGAAGAGAGTTATGCAAGGATTATTCCAATTGAAACGAAATATGCAATAGACTAGGAATAGAGAGAGGAAGAGAGGAGAGAGCATTTTCTTCAATTGAGACTAAATGTGATATAGACTATAGAGAGATACTATAAATTTCGAACAGGAATGGAAAGTTATGAAATAATATGTCCCTCACTTGCTGGCATGCTTAAGGGAGTATGAGCTGTAGGTAGAGAAAACATATATATATATACTAAATATATATCTCAAATCATTTTTCGTAAGAATTCTATTGATTTTTACTGGATTTTTACATTATAGAAGATATTTACTGTATGCATATACCAAATAAAATGTTCTCTCTCTCTCTCTCTGTCTGACTGTGAAACTCGTGTTGAGGTTAGCGTGTGCCCACTGTACTTGCAATATGCATATGAGTCTCCGGACAGTTTCGACCGTTTCTCCGTTTCATTTGTCGCGCGTATCCCACGAAACAATTAACGAGCACAAAAGCTGACCGATATAAAGCGAGCGGCAACAATAGCAGCAACAACAACAAGTTGACCAGTCGCCGGCACTTGACTGGACTCTTGACGTAGTTGTTGTTGTTGTTGTTGCTCGGTTTATGAACGTGGGAAAAAAGGTGCACAAGCTTTTGTTTCGACCAGAACCGGAAATAAAAAAAAAAAAAAACAAAAACTCGGCGACAAAAGTGTATGCAAAAAAATTGACTTTTAGGTTCCCCATCCCAAAATAAGCAGCAAGATGAAGCCAAAAGCAGCAGCAGCCGCCGTAAGAGAAAATTTGTTTGGTATTTTTGTTGTTGTTGTTGGTTTTTTGCTTATTTTGTTTTTGTTAGTTTGCGTCTTGGCAGCTGCTTCTTGGTCTTGCCGCTTCTCGTCTTTTCGTCTTTTCGTCTTTTCGTCTTTTCGTCTTTCGCTTGACACACTCACCTATATTCTGCGCTTGCGCCTGCGCCTGCGTCTGCGACTGCGCTGACGTTAGCAGCAGCAGCAGCAGCAGCAGCGGCAGCGACTGCGACTGCGTGCGTTGCATTTTGTCGCTCACTTCACTTGATCTTCAGCTGTTGCTGCGTCCTCCTCTTCTTCTTCTGATGTTTGTTTTAGTTTCGTTGATGTTTTTGTTTTTGTTTTTCTTTTTGTTTTGTTTTTTGGGAAACTTTTCTCCTTCTTAGAATTTGCAATTTGTTTTCACATTAATTGTATTTCTTTCTTTTTTTTGCAGCAGAACTTAATTTGCTTTGCTTTTTGCTGACTTTGTTTACACGAAACTCGTTGTTAAATGTGCAAATGTTATAAATGTTTCAACATGCCTGGGTAGAGAGAATTGGTAAATGGAAGAAGCACAGGAATAAGTCGAAGTTGAGTACAATTTGGGAAAAACAGGTGTGCGCGCACCTGGAAAGTGTGTCAGTTCGCGCTCAACTCGTTTATCCTTGGCACACAACAAAAAAAAATTAACAAAAAAAAAAATATATATATATATATATTTTTATATTTATGTTTTCAAAAATATATATATGCAGAAAAAAAAAGAAAACAAAAAAGAATTGGCAATTAAATCAGCACAATTTGTAGATCACCAGGCGCGTACCGTTAGGCGCGTCAGACCGTTAGACGCGATTGAAATTCGTGTTAAAAATGAGAAAACAAGAACAATATTAATGGAAATTGCGATCGAACAGCCGCGATGTTCCATTCGCTTCGCGTTCTGCACGGCAACTGAATTCGTGGTCGAAGCCGACGTCGAACTCAAAGTTGAAGTTGAGCTTAAAGCGACTTCGCCGCAGCTCGCCGTTCAAGCTCTCCCTCCCTCTCTTTCACGCGCTTAAGACGAAACGACGCACGCGCAGCCGCAGCTAAGCCGAAGCCGAAGTTGAAGACGAAGACGAAGACGAAGACGATTTCTTTCACTTTTCACGTTTCGCTCTCTCGACTCTCTCGCTCGCTCGCTCTCTCTATACAGTTGGGCAGCTAGTGCTTGGTAGAAAAAAAACCAACCGTCGTCTTGTGCAGCTCGAAAGCAACTGAAAGTTTGCGCCGTCGCGTTGTGCGTCTTGTAAGCTGTAAGCTGTGAGCTGTAAGCGACGCACTGACTGCAGGCGCAGCGCTGCCAGCAGCGCTGCCACTTGCTGCGCTTTTTCCTTGTCTTGTTGTCGTTTTTTTTTTTGTTTTTTTGGCAAGTGGCAAAGCTTGCGAGCACGAAGCTTAGGGCTTTCGATGCGTTTGGTCTATCGATCAATGGCAAATTGTTGGCAATTCGCTGGCCAAGAAAGTTGCCGTGGATGCCACAAAACGGTAATAACAACTAATACAGGTTATGCAACTGTGGCAACTGTGGCAACTGTGGCAGCAGCTCGCCAAGTGCACCAAATTGCAGTTGCAGCTCAAATAATTCTTGGACTCTTGCAGATGCTGCCCGCCGTTTGCCGCATGCCGCATGCTGCAT
Source organism: Drosophila aldrichi (assembly GCA_035045965.1). Taxonomy (NCBI): domain Eukaryota; kingdom Metazoa; phylum Arthropoda; class Insecta; order Diptera; family Drosophilidae; genus Drosophila; species Drosophila aldrichi. The sequence continues at coordinate 7,598,731 of JAWNOM010000484.1, forward strand.
GCTGTGATGCCGTTGCACAAGCATTTGCATGCCACAACAACGGCTTTAAGTATGCCAAATGGTCAGCAAATTGGAGCAGCAGCCATCGATGCCACAAATTGGATCGTGCCACAAATCCCGGTTCAACCGACGCACAATTTTCGTCGTATGTGGGCCAGCTGCCCCCTCGCCCCCAACCGCCCGCTGCTAATGTGGATGCCCCCGCCTCGCAGTCGAAAAACCAAAACATGTTGCCAAACATGTTGCATGGCCATATATAAACTGATTTTGGTTGCTTGCCTTTTGGGGCTCAAATGTGGCAATGGCAGCTGCTTAGAACTTTAAGCGAACTGATTGAGATATAAGACAAGTAGATCTTACGAAGATCAGAAATACTTCTATTACCTCGCCTCCTTAGTAGAGCATATTTCCTTTTAAACTCGAGGCAGATGAGAATGTGAGTCTTTCCTCCTTTGATATGATAAGATATCTATATACGTTATACAATATATTGATCATAGATCTTATATCTATATAAATATATACATTGACCTTAAGTTCTCTTCGAATTGGAACTGAATTGCCAGTTAATTCAATAATAGAGCTATTTTAGTTTCATCAAAAATGGGGGACCATATAATATAATCTAATATATGTATATATATATATTTAGTATAGCCTTTGCTTTTCAAGTTTAGTTAAAGTCTTCTCTTAGTTAAAGCATATAAATAATCGAGCAGTTGAAACTTTAGCAAGATAATTTTTCAAATTAAGCCAGACAGCTTACAAGGCAGATAGAGATGTAAGTTTTGTATAATTATAATCAAGTTGCAGTGTTTCTGCGTCTTTTAGTCCAAGGGTATAAGTCCAAATATGTATATATACATATATATACATACCATATAAGTATTCAGATCTATTTAAGAGATGTTCATTGATTAGTTATATGATAAGCCCTTGTAAAATCATTTACAATGAAGTTTGCGAGGTAGTTGAGGTTTGTCAGGTACTTGGTTAACAATTCGCATATATGTGTGTGTGTCTATGATAATTTATATTTTTCTTCGCAAGCTACAGTAAAGTACCTCAGCTGCTTCTTCTTCAACGCATTGAGAACACACACAACTCCAGCAACTCCATATAAACAACTCTGAAACGTACTAGAACTTCTTGTGCTGTCAAAGCCCCGACTCATTCCCCCTTCAGAGATCATCTGTCATTTGATTGAGCTAATGTGCCAAGTAGCTTAGCTTGGTTTATATTATGGGCTGTTCTGTGCTGCTGGATCTGTTCTAATAACAGGAGTGAGCCACATCATGATTTGAGTTGAGTATGTGAGTGTCGCTCCGCTTGCTCAGCTCTCCGCTCTCAGCACTCAGCTCTCGGCTCTCGAGTCGCTTGCTTGGCGAATTGTCATCACATTTTTGCGTGTCGTTTGTGCTTTTAACCCAGTTTAAAATGCTGCTGCTGCAGCGAGACAAAAATAAAAACTACACAATGACAACGTTGCCGCAAGTGATGACAACAACAACAACAACAACAATCGCCTCGTTGATTGCAACATTTTGTTTAGCCAGCAGCCACTCATCAAGTTGTCCAACTGCCAATAGAACTGGGCGCAGTTGCTGCTCCATTTCAGTGTTAAAGTTCGACGAAAAAAAAAACAAACAAACAAACGAAGAAAAAACTGTTCTTCATTCGATTCCAGCCTCATTCTGCGCAGTGGCGCTACCTGTTGTACATTAAGCTGAACTATATTGAAGAAGGTTGAGTTTTTTTCAGTGTAGCTACATCGAATTGTGGGCCATACTAGAAGTTAGCAATTCCATTCATTCCTAACCTCAATTGGTAAGTGGCGCCCTCTGTTGTGCTGAACTTTATGTGATAAGACTGGCATGTGTCAATATATTCTCACTGAAAATGTAAGCTTATTTTGCACATACTCCATTCCATGCATACCTAACCCTAACAAGTGGTATGTTTCATTTCAAATCGTTCCTTAATTCAATAGACTCCACCTGTTAATTACTTTTATACATTTTATTCCTAACCTCAACTGCTGTATAGCATTTCCTATTGCTGCAATCATTTCTAAACTTTTCCCAACTACAGCCTTATATCAAAGTTCTTTCAGAATTCACAAAGTCTGCTCGACTTATCACATGAGCAACAATTATTTCAACGTATTTCAATTTCAATCTTTTCTAACCTCATTTACACATGAAGAAGAAGCACTTTCTTCTACGTTATCTTTACTCTGTTATGCTCAAAATCTGATTTTGTGGCATTTAACAAAGATTGTTCATTGAATCGAACAATGGAATAAATTTGCATTCAGGTTGATTCTAGGCTGACTGTAGTGCGTGGCGCCACCTGTTGTCGGCCGCAGAGGTTGAGGTTAGGCACACTGAGTGCCCAGTTAACAGTTAACTAATCAAACTGTGTCTATGACTGCAGATCCATTTAATTAGACAATGAGGAAACGTCTTGCTAACAGTCAAGTGGCTGGGGGGGCCAGAGGCGGGTACTGTTGATGGGCTGGTAGTGCCACCGCCCAATTGTTACGCTTGGCATATTGTTGATGGTGCTGGTGGTGCCGCTCAGTGGTCAGTGGTCAGTAGTTGGTCACTGTGGTTATCTGTAGTCCACCACGTGCGCCCATCGACGCCCACCCAGGAAATCAAGTGAACTGCGCACGCAATATCTTTTGGCTAAGAATTTTAACCAAGACCCACTACAAGCACACTCCATGCCTTTGCTTCAGTCCCTACCCATGCCACTGCCCCTGCCCCTGCCCCACCTTGTGCCACTCGACTTTGCCGCAGCCGGCGAAGCACAACGAATTGCTGCATTTGCGTTCACGATGCTCAATTAAGAGTAAGCCCCGTTTTTGACTTCACAACTCTCCCTACCTCTCTCTCTATCTCTCTCTTTACACAGCAAAAGCGAGAGAGAGAGAGAGAGAGCCCCCCTCTTTCAACCCAATCCTCGCTTCATTTTCTATTTAGTGCTTTATTATTTTTAATTTCGAGCAAAGTCTGAAGATTAATGTTCTGAGTCGCTGTCTAACAGCTCCCAACTCCGACTGCTTCTGCTACTAGATCTGCTTCTAGATCTGCTTCTTCTTCTTCGTCTTCTCTTTCTCCCATGGCTGCATGTGCAACAGCAGCTGCCCTGAAGCTCCACTGACTGCATTGCCACGAGCCAAATGCTTTCGGAGAAAAACAACAAAAAATGGGCTTACAATGTCTGCTCCATTTACATTTCCATTCCGAGGAGGGGGTAAGACACTCATCGAAACTATTGTGAATTGTTTTGTGGTGCATTTAAAATAGATTGTAGATTACGCCTGAAGCCGCTTATATCATAGCTATTAAAACAGCGAGCAGAACAAGAAAGAACTCTAGCATATATTCTGTATATAGATTTATCTACTATAGAACTCTAAGTGTTGAAATTTAATTGAAAGACTTAATTTAAGCTCATCTGGTAAATTGTTATATGGACTCTCGCTTTTGCACCACGGTGCGCCCACAATGTGTGGCAAGCGTTTTGGCCGCGCTGTGGTTTGTGTTGCCAAATTCCAAATGCCAAAATCCAAATTGAAAATTGAAATTCAGAGCCACAGATTCCCGCAGTGGCTGGGCGTGCGCTAAAGTGGGGCCAACTCAATGTGGTTATTACTTAAACAGTTTTCGGGGGGGAAAAAGAGTGGAACTAAAACCCGAAAAAGTGACTGCACTTTAAAGAGCAATTGTTGCACAAAGCACATTCAAGTGAAATGAAACGAAAGTAAAAATGTTATTATTGCTTTTTGTTTTTCCTTGGCTAGGCCCTAAACAGCAACAGCAACAGCAACAACCACTGCACCACTGAACCACTCGAGCTGCCTGTTACAGTTGTAAGTATTTGCAAACATTTTCAGCGTTTGGACAGCAGCACTCGAGCAGGCAAACCACCCAAGTGAAATGCCTGCCCAGCGCAGAATTCAACAGTGTTACATAAACCACCGCAGCAACAGCAACAGCAACAACATCAGCAGCAGCAGCAGCAACAATTGCGTGTGACAGCGACAACAATAAACAAAACATTGCAAAAATATCATAAAATAAAGTAGGCAACAAGTGGTGCAGAGTGGTGCAGAGCCACCGGCCGGCTGGACAAATCCACAAGTTGCGTCGGAGTCTAGATTGACTTAAAATTTTGCAGTGGTTGTTGTTGGCAGTTAGTTGTTGGTTGTGTCATACTTAATAATGGGCCAAGCAACTGTAACAGCAACTCATTTCATTTCGAACAAAAAGATGACATTTTTTTTTTTTTTTTTTAGTTTTCTTTTCTGTTTTTCTTAGCTTTTGTTTTTCTTACACAAACAAATAAAAAAAGAAAAAAACATAAATCACATTTAAGAATCAAAGACAGCGCATTGTGTATGCCCTAACCCAGAAAGTAAAAGATAGAAATGGAGGAAATATACGTAAAAATATATTATATCATTAAAATTTATGTTTGTTGTTATCGATAAAGAAGCATGGTAAACTCAGAAAGAAATAGAATATATAAGTATATGCATAGAAGGTATATATGTATTTGCTATCGATTTTGTTCATTAAAATTTATGTTTGTTATTATCGTTGTTACCAGAATAAAAAGAGATAGCAATAGAAGAAATATGTATTCCACAAAATATTGTATATTTCAGTTATATAAGCAGTAATACATGAATAAAAAAATTGTTGACTATCGCTTATAAAAGTTATCGATAATCATGAGATGTGGCCATTCCCTGGCAAAATTGACTTCTCTTCCATTTTCTTCAAATCTCACAAATTTATTCTTAAAACTTAGAGCGCTCATTGAAAAGTTGCTCAAATTGAATGAATGCTATCGATAAATATGCGCTGCGTTCAGAAACGTAAGTTTATTCTCATAAGTTCGCCAATATTAAATCTAACATGTTTGCTTTTTTCGATGATTCAAATATATATGTATATTTATATGAACTATAATCCGTCGGTGGTTATATGTATAGTCCGTCTATCTCTCTGACATTTCGCTCGTTACTCAGTCTGCAAAATCGATGCAACTCGCGTTACATGCAACCAGTTGAGGCATTTGCTAACAGCATTGGCTTCGGCCTGGGCTTGGGCCTTAGCTCTGGCGCTGGCACTGGCCTTAATCATTGCTGCGGTTCTTTGGCTGGCCAGGAAATTGGCCAGCTGAGTTCAGCGTAGGCTCGTTCTGTGCAAGTTCGTTGCCTCAATCTTTTCTTATTTTCATACTTGTCTTGTGACGCGCCTAGCTTGTTGTTCATGCTGGGCACGTGTGCCACGCCCAAAAAAGTGCCAGCTAGCCGTTTAACCCCTATGTGCGCCACGGCTGTTGCCAATTTGACAATTTTATTGATGTTGGCTACGTGCGGATCGGCCGAGTTGTGGCCAAACTTTCATTTCGTTTAATTCAATTTGGTGGAATGAAAATATTTTTCACTTATTTTAGAAATTTTTCGTGCAATTTCTGTAAGCACTTTCGTTGCCAAATTGTTGTTACGGCCATTGTTGTTGTTGTTGTTGTAGTAGTAGTTGTTGTTGTTGTTGCTGTGCCTAGTTAGAATTTATGGTTCGTTAGGCTGGTAAGTGCTTGGGCCCAGAGCTGAGTTATTGGACTGCCAACACCTGATGCGATCTGACCGCGCTTCAAGCTCTGCAGCCTAACTGTTTGTTTTTCATTTCTTTTTGCCGTGTTCATTTTGTTCATTTCTTTTCATTTCATTTCGTTTCGTTTTTTATTATACCCTGAACCCATTGAAAATGGGAAATCAGGGTATAATGGTTTTGTGAAAAAGTATGTAACAGGCAGAAGGAGGCGTGGCAGACCCCATAAAGTATATATATTCTTGATCAGGGCGATGAGCTGAGTCGATTTAGCCCTGTCCGTCTGTCCGTCCGTCTGTCCGTCCGTCTGTCCGTCCGTCCGTATGAGCAAAAGAATCTCAGAAGTTATAAGAGCTAGAGAGCTGAAATTTTGTATGTAGACTCGTGTATACCATACGCAGTACAAGTTTATCATATTTTTTCGATAACTCATTCGATATCTTTTTTATCGAGGATAATCGATAAATTTGTATTGTTTTTTCAGCCTAATTTGGACACTTTTAGACATAGAGACTTCAGATTTACTGTGTATATGCATTAGATAGATACACACATTTTGTCATTTACAGATTTTGGATACCACGCCCCCTTCGCCCCAAATTTGTAAAAGACGTTTTTCAAATACTAGAGACTTGAGCTTTTGAATGTGCATACATTTACATATTATGATTACGTTCTGAAAGTTTCATTAGGATCATATGTCTACAAACTAAATTATTCAACAAATAAATTCTCATAATATTGCCCACACTGCAGCGCACCCCAAGCGCAGTCGCTGCTTACTGCGCAGTTAGCAGAGCGCGGGCTTATGCATGTGTGTGTATGAATGAGTATGTATGTGTGCATAAAAGAAGTGCAGAATGATTAGAATATCAGTTTGGAGGGTTCAGGGTATCCCCTAGTCGAGCAGTCTCGACTAGAGCCTTCTTACTTGTTTTGTATATTTCAGTTTTTTTCTGGCTTAGTTTCTGGCCAACTGGCCGGGCAATTAACGCATTCCACGCATTGCCCAGTGACCCGTGCCCCCATATGGCTGCCCGGCACGCCCCCCGCCCATGTTTCTCTTGAGCGCTCAGCATTTGCTTGAAAAATGTATGAAATCAAAGCAAGTGCACTCGGTGGAGTGTGCACGACGGATGATACCCTGTAGCTAGCAAAGGGGGGCGGATGTAGTGAGAGTAACTGTAATTGAATTTAGCTCTGGCTGGATGTAGAAATATCTGTCTTGTAGGGTATGACTGACCAGGTAATACCCTGTACCGAGCTTCAGCTTTGATAATGAACATAATATAGACTGTTTTTTGTATATGTACGACTACTTCATACCCTATAAAGAAGTACCAAGGCGCTTAAAATATACCCGACTGTATTGTACTCTATAGGCCAAGTGCAAAGAGCGAGAGAATTGAGAAACGTGCACCCGAGAATATCTATGTATGCATCAGTATACCCTGTAAAATATTAAATGTTTATGAAAAGGGGGCATACAAAGAAATATGCAAATAATTTTGATATTGCGTGTGTGTGAGTGTGCGTGGCGAGCTTAGCTGCTTGCTGCCTACTTGATTATGGCCTGGCCAAAAGGCAATAGCAACAACATAAGCCACAGAGTTTCTAAAAGCTGCTTTTTCGGCGCTGTTGTTGCTGCGGGTCAATAGACGCACGTCAAGCGACAGCAACAACAGCAACAGCAACATCAACATCAGCAGCGACAGCGACAACAATTTGTGTGTCAATAATTTATTTTAGGAATCGGAATCGGAATCGCGTCGAACTAAACGAGGTCGGGAGAAAGTCACTGCACAGCAGCAACAGCAACAGCAACAGCAAACACTTGTCGCTTGTTGCTAAATTGGCTAAAATTATGATTAGCTGCTGCTGTTGTTGCTGCTGCTGCTGCTGCGCCGAGGATTGCAAGTTGTCAGCGAATCGAGACGTGTGACGAATGGCCTGGAAGTGCAGCCAGTGCAGCCAGCTGGAGGAGCAGCAGCAGCAGCCGCAGCAGCAGCAATTGTGATTGCAACATTTCCGCATCGGCAGCCGTGAAAGCTGCAGCTGAAGATGGGCCGCAAGGTCAGATGCAAAATATCCCGCTGCCAAAATGTCAACGGGTTTTCGACCAACTCCGCCCTGGCCTCGCCTAGCCCCTAGCCACAGCCAGGCCACAGCCATTCCCAGCTGCAATCACCGCTCGGCAATTGCGCATACGTTCGCTTCGAAGACCCTAAATGCTGGGAAAGACAAATACAGCGACAACAATGCACCAACAGCAACGGCAACAGCACCAACAATTGCACTAACTAGCTGCAACTCTTATCATGGCAATATCAATAAAAGCCGAAATGGAGATGAAAATGAGAAACAAAATAATGCCAATGCAACGTACAGTGGATGCTCTACACAAATTACTTCTGATGATCGCTGAGAACTGTGCCTCGCATACGATTGGAGCTGAGCAAGAGCAATCACTTCTTTTCATACTGTCATATATGTATTTATCTTTTTATCGACAATTATGAAACCATTTAAATCTCGAGTTACAAAATAATATAAGCTCACAGAATATTCATGAATAGCATTCCAGCAAATAGACATCTATTTTATTAGCTAAAATTTGACTTCTATATGGTAAACTCCTTGGCATTGCAAGCTGCACGCGAAATTTCGACTAACCCGATTTTGAAGGGCTCGATGGAACTGTGGAGCGATAAACAAAAGCTACAAATGCCACAAAATACACATGTGAAAAATGAAACTGAAAATGAAATCTGAAAAAAAAAACATTGTGCAAGTGACAATTGCTAAGCGTGTATGCGTGTATGCGTGTGTGTGTGTGCGTGTGTGTGTTGGTGTTTATATGCGAAATGCAGTAAATATAATTTACGACATGGCCAAATGTCGCCTTGATGACCCGCTCATTAAAACTGTAGCAAAAACAAGCCGAACAAGTGGAAACAACTGGAAACTGGAAAACTGAAAGGGGGAGCACAGTACAGTACAGTACAGCCCAGCACGGCAAAAACAACAACGAAACCAAACACAACAACAACAACAACAAGAAAAAAATCATCATCATGACAAATGCGTGAGAAAAATAAGTTTTTCATGGGGTCCCCAACGTAATATGCTCCATAAATTATGAAGGAATGGTGAAAAGCTAAGTCTACAATTAGCTAAAAGAAATTTGTCTACGAGTTTTTTTTTTTTGTTTTTTTGCATAGGGGCCGAAAATTGGAAATGAGACGATATGCAATGTAGGTGGAGTCTCAGCTCATGCAACTGCTATAGGTCTAAATAGACTAGGTTTATCTGAAATTCCCTATGAACTGACTTAAATAAATTACTATAAAAGCCAAACATCCATCCCAAGCAAAAAGAAAAAGTTGAGCGTAATTTAACTAACGATCAAATATATAGATATATATTGTTTATAATGTGCGCAAAACTGATTCCATTATGCTCTATAAATTATGAGCTGAGGAGGCCTTAGAAATCATAAACAAAACAAACTTTCGCTTAGAATACCGAAAACAAAAAAAATGCGATTGCAGATCGAAGAGTTAAGATTGGGCTCTTGATGACGCTGAAAGAAAGTGCTGGAAAACGAGAGTTTGTAACGGCAAAAATACTTTGATGTGGTTCGCAGAGTAGCTGTGACAAGAGCCGACTGAGAGAGAGAGAGAGAGAGAAAGATGTAGATGGTATGCGCGGAGGGGAGAGACAACAGAGTGCACGGGGGCAAGACATATAGAAATTTACTCTGGCCTGAAATTGGTTCAATCTATGCTGATGATATTCATCTCTAGTGCACGTACATTTAATAGCTGTATAAATGACTGAATTGTCCCCTCCCCGCTGCCCTTGACTCTCGTGGGGCCCCGCTCTTCGCCCCCGTCCACCTGTGCCTGTCACAGCCTCTGCGCTTTGCTGCCCTGATTCAAATGCGATGGCATTTTTTTGTGTGCCAAATGTGCAGCCATGAAGCTTAAGTTCTTTACGACTAACACACACACACACATACATATGCGCGCCGCCCCTCTTTGATAGTCTTGTTGCCGCCTCTGTTGCGCTTTGAGTGTGGCCGATGTTTAATTGTTTCATTTGCCATTTGCCGCGTGCTTTCTTCAATTTTGTTGCTCTATCTTTGGCAGCATTCCGCATCCGCGTATCTAATATATCTCTTCAGAGTGTATTATATGTATATATGTATATAAATAGAGATATATGTATATATGTATATTTATTTGTAAGTATCTCTGAGCAATTGACAAGTGGCGCTGCTGCTGCGGTTGCCGTTCGTTCAAATTACTTAATAAAAGTGAAACTAACTGTCAGAGCCGACCGCAAAACAAGTTTCCGTTCAATTCCGACAATTGGACGATTCGAGTTGAGTCTTTCAACTGAAGAAATGCTTAGCTCTTTCATCTTTTTCTTCAGCTTGTTTTCCATTTCTTTTCAGCTTATTTTCGAAACGGAAAACGAGAGTGAAATCTTCCACAGCAGATTATGCTGGACAATGTGCGATACATAGTTTTATTTGTAGTTTCGGACGGCAGCAAGAACAAACGAGCAACGTTTCATTGCCAAATGGATAGAGCTTGGCAGTGGATGAGCTTGGGAATACCCTGTAAACATTTTATATAGTTGATCTGTTGTATCTAAAAGTATTTATACTCAGGCACATATTTCTTTTTATCATTTGAGGTAATTCTACTCGAATGTGAGCATGCTCGACTACAGTATACCCTGCATTGAAATTGCGTAATATAGCGGGATGAAAAGAATGATCGATTAGAGAGTACCCCACACTCAAATCTATCATAGACAATGCTGTGATAAGCAAGCTTTATACCCTGTAGAGTGCACTCTGTAGCCCAATGTTTATATTCCCTTTGATTCCAATATTTGGCTCAAGAGTCTATGCGAATATAAACGAAATTGAAGTAACATCTATGACCAATTGGCTATAAAGTTTTGCACGCTCGAACTTTAATAAATCCCCAGCTCAATTGAGTCCATGCCAAGTGCGAACGGAAGGGAATATGAATATGGAGAAAATCGTCGGTTCGGCTAGTGATAAATACGTTGGCGTGTTTTAGGGGCTGATGTGTGCAGCTCTCTGTGAGCACAACAAATCAACAAGCGGAAATGCCAATATCAACAGCAAGTTTGTGTTCTAAGTCTTTTGCTTTGCTCCAGCCAGACGAGATTATTCTTGAGCGCCTGCACAGCAAAGGTAACTGACCAGCGCAGCTTTCGGCGCCTTATTCACAGCATTTGGCACCATGGCAAGAGGGCCCAGCGCGCCTGAGGCAGGTATCGGGCTAGGGCTAGGCTGGGGCAGGGCGGGGCGAACGGAGGAACTTTCACTTTACAAAAATGAAGACGACGACGCGACATGGAAATGAAAATTTATTAGCAAATTATGATTTCTGTGGCAAGGCAGGCGGCCGGTTAACCACTTGACCACTTGTTCAGCCAACAACAACAACAACAATAGCAATTGAACGGCGAATGAACTCGGGGCGGAACAACAATTCAGGGCAGGCAAGGAACGTGACTGTCGCCAGAATTGAGCCCACGGATGAAAGAAAGTTATTTTTGTGTCTCGAGTTGCTGAATTTCGCTGCAGCCATCGAACGCGAAAAGGCAGCCAAGAAAGCAATAACAACAAACTTTGTTTACAATACCCTAGAAATAGTGATTGTGCCTGAGGTATACAGAGCTCAGCCATGAACATATTTCAAAATCGAAATAAGAGCTAAGCTTGAATGACATTTTGAGCTGAAGTATTTTAATATATTTTTACAATATTTATTTTAGTATTTTTCTTCATGTTTTCTTTAATTTTAAAGTTTTTGTAAATTTACTAAACTAAAATAATTAATAATTTAAAGTGTTCTTCAATCTTCAGCAGCATTCATATCAAAGACCTATTAATGCTTATGCTTCTTTGCCCTAATCAAAGTTTTTCGAGCAATCGTACCTGCTTTACAGGGTATTTGTGAGTCGTTTACTTTACTCAGTCGTTTAGCTATGCATTGAGCTTTTTGTTTTGGCTTTGGCCTTTGAGTCATGCGCTGGCAATGCGAACGCGAACCATAATGAAAACGAAAACACTGCCCAACAGTAACAACAACAACAACAACAACTGTGCAAATACACACAACCCCAAAAAAATAAAAAAAAAGCAGCCCAAAAACAATTTTCTCAATTTCACGACAGGTTTTTGTTGCTGTTGTTGTTGTTGTTGTTGTTGTATTTTTCCTTTCATTTCTTTTGGCCAGGCAAAATATTTGCTCAACAATTTCTACTGTAACAACTCAAAAAGAAATATATATTTATTTACTCTTCTTTTTATACCCTGAACCCATTGAAAATGGGAAATCAGGGTATAATGGTTTTGTTAAAAGTATGTAACAGGGAGAAGGAGGCGTGGCAGACCCTACAAAGTATATATATTCTTGATCAGGGCGACGAGATAAGTTGATTTAGCCCTGTCCGTCTGTCTGTCCGTCCGTCCGTCCGTCCGTCCGTCCGTCCGTCCGTCCGTATGTATGAACGCGTCGATTTCCGAAGCTACGATAGCTAGAGACTTCAACTTTTTTTTAAAATGACCGTATATACAGCGCGCATATCAAGTTTATCACAAAAGATCGATAACTTGTCCCGTTATTTTTTTATCGATAAAAAACCTTATCGAAAGACAGTTATAAAATTATATCTCCCACATCTTTAGAGCTAGAGTCTTCAAATTTTAAATGTAGACTTATATGTACTTTATAGAATTTCGATTTTTGTTATAATTCACCCCCCACCCTTATATCCACCCCCTCACCCTCACATTTGTAAAAGGCGTATTTCAAATACTAGAGACTTGACCTTCGGCATAAACACGCATGGTAATGATATAATCACAATCTAAAAGTTTCATGAAGAACGTACATCTACAAAAAAAGTTATTAAACAATTAAATTCCCATGGTAAGCCGACACTGCAGCCCATGCGTGTTTATGCGTGCGCGCCTATGTGTGTCTATGCATGTGTGTGTGTGTGTGTTTTGTGTAAGCAGAAAGACGCGAAGAATTATTGAAATATCAGTTCTCCGAAGGGTTCAGGGGATTTCCTAGTCGAGCAGTCTCGACTAGAGCTTTCTTACTTGTTTACTTCTTACTTGTCTTTAGATATATTTGTTACCGTCTTTTTTTCATTTTTTGGGTCGACAATAATGCACATTAATTGTATGTTCAGAGAGAGAGAGAGAGCGAGGGAGGGGCGGATGTCCAACAGCTGGCAGATGATGATGAAATCGATGTAGCTAGAAAGAAGCAGGCACAGAGCCAGGGCATTGTCTAGCAAAAGTTTTGTGCCGCTCTCTGCGCTTCTCTCTCGCGCACACCCGATCAGTCCCCATCACTTATCGCTCAGTGGATGTTGTCACCCACGTAAATCGAAGCAGAGGCGCTGCATGAGTCAAAAGAAAGTGAAACAATGGGCGTGGCGGCTGCCCATGAAAAGAAATTGAGCAACGCATAGGTAGAAGAAGAAGGCGAAGACGACGACGACGATGAAGATGAAATGAAAGTGAAATTGATGCCGCTTGCTAAACGATGATTCAATCAACTATACGAACAGCTCAACATGCCACGCCTCCTGGCCGCCCCTGTCGTCGAGTTATCGAGGCATTGGTCAAAGCTTAGTCATAAAGTTTATTGAGATACACCAACGACAACAACAACAGCAACAAACAACAATTCAAAAACAACGAATTCGCTTGTTGCACTTGGTCGAAAAATTTAAAAAATGCGAAAGTTTCTTATCGCATATGCCATAAACTGAATGAAGTCTCCCCCCAAAACGCCCAAATGCCGAAATGCCCATTGCCCACCTCTCAGCATAAAACACACAGTTTCATCTCATCAGAGCTCATCGTATGCATAAGTGTGCCATAAAACCAAATGCTAACGATCCCAATCGCATTTTTCACACGTTTCTTTGGAGCTTGTTGTCCATGGAAATTGATGAAACAACCCGATTTTATAAATGTATACAGGTATATACATATGTATATGTATATATGTATATGCATATCGAAACCGCTTAGTATCCAGCTGTTGGCTGGGGTGGTACACGGGGGGGTGGGGCAGTGCAAAAAGGCAGATGAGTTAGAAATATGATATATGGAAGATATTTCAAATCCAAATATTGTAGGAACTTTAAAGATGACGAGTGGAAGAAAGTGAAACGGATGAACAGGTAATCGAAAAAGGAAAGTGATGAATGGAAGAGAAGAATATGTTTTGGGATTTGTATGAGAGATATTTTGGAATTTTTATAATTAACTGGGAAAAAATGCATTGAAGTGTGAGTGAGAGTGGAGGAGGAGAGACAGAGAGAGCAAATAGCAATTATACAGGATGAGAGAGAGAAAGATATAAAGAGAGAAAGATAGAAAGAAAGAGACAGACGGAAAAGAAAGAGAAAGAGAGATATAGGGAGAGAGCGAGAGAGAATAAGAAAAATATGGGAAGAGACAGTTAGATATATAGAGAGAGCAAAAGGAGAAGGGTAGGGTAGAAAGTGAGAGAGAAAATGAGAGAGAGAGAGGAAGAGTGAAGGAGACTAAGAGACAAAGTGACAAGAAAGAAAAGTTGAAAGTGATTTATAGATATAGATAAGGATACATATACAACATATCATATATTTATGTATAATATATTTTATTACGAGATCAAAACACTCCAGAAAAATGAAGATAATTGACATGAAGATCTGAAGCAAAGCAATGCTGAATTACTACAAATAACAAGCGGTAGCTTATAGCATATAAGCAAAATAAATAAAGTCCATTAAAAACGTGTGAGGCGAAAGACGGAAAGAGATGGGCGATAATCAAAATCAGAAAGTCTTGCTGAGTATATTCAGACTATATAAGGCATATAAGGGCAGCGCATGTCAAAGCTGTTCAAGAATGGAGAGATGATCTTGCAAAGATGCAGTTCGAACTGGGCCAGTGGCATATCTATGGAAAAACAGCTGAGCAAATATCTGCTCTTCTTATTATTCTTCTCTCATTTCCCCATTTTGCCTTTTCCAAGTGTTTTACTGGAGTATTTTCTATGAGTGTGCGAGAGTTACTCCCAAGCTTTGATCTATATAAATTTCATATTCTTAAAGGCTTCAACTGCCGCTGCGTCTAGTTGGACTCCAATTGGAACTTGCTGCAGCAGCCGTCGTTTTGTCAGTTGCAGTTGCTTGACCCAGTCGAGCTGCTTGACTGGATGATTGGTCAACTGGGCTGCGTAGAGCTTGGGGCTACGAAGTTACGGCTCTTGTGCACATGGCCCAAGCAAATGCTGATGGATGAGCCTTGACAACGGCATCCAGCTGGACTTTGACTGGCTCCGTCGACTGCGGGCCACGTTTACCGTTTCGGTTTCGATTGGCAAACGGCAAACGGCGATTGGCGATCGTCGATCGTCGTCGATCGGTGATCGGGCGAATGGCAAATGAAGAGAGAATTTACAGTATTTGGCATGGCAGGCACGCGCAGCGGGAAAACTCATGGCAAGGCATGGCGCATAAATCGACGCCAGTTGTCAACGTGTCGCCCCAGCCAATTGGCTCCTCTCAGCGATGCATGCCAAAGCGTGGAAAATATCCAAAGAGTGAACGGGAGGCAGAGTTATGGAGAGCTGGAGCTGGAGCTGGCGCTGGAGTTCAGCCAAGCTGTGCGTCAAGTGTGCGGCGCACATTAAAATGAGCCGTTACGCAGCTAAGTGCGGTGGCTCAGCGGAGCTCAGTGAGTGGCCAGCGGTGTGTGATCGATGGCGCCTTTGGCTATGCGGCAAACAATGAGAGCAGCTAGCCCAAGTCTCTGTGTCAGCTGTCAATGGCTCAGCCACTGGCGTTTGCTCAACCCCAGCCTCAGCCTCTGCCTCTGGTCTTTGCTTCAGCAGCGAGACTTGAGCACCGCCTCACTGTTTGCCTTGGCTAAGCAATTAGCTTTCAGCTTTGCCTCCATCACAGACTTAGTCTTATAATACGCATTTGTTTCCAGCTCAGCTTCAGCCTCAGCCTCAGATTCTGTTCTATTTTTGAGCCTCTAGGCATTTGCGCCGACAAAGTCTCTGTCTTAGCCTCTGTCATTAGCTCTTAGCTCTACCTTTACCTCATACTGAACTGACTCCTGCTCAGTTTCCACTTCAGTCTCTCGACTCGGCCTAATTCGGCTTCTCTCTAGAGAGTCTCCGCTTTAGATTCTGCTTGACCCATCAGCTCAATCTTCCACTCTACCTTAGTCTTCGCTCTTAGTTCTTAGTCTGAGCTCCTGCTTTACATATGTGAGGCTCTACTTCTGATTTGGCTGTAGTCTAAGTTTTTCTTAATAATAATATTTCTATATTATTATATATTCCTCTCAGACTCTCTCTCTCTCTCTCTCTCTCTTTTCCTTGTCTTCTTCTGTGTATTCCTTCCCTATAAAGTATTCCCTGTCTTGGTTTTTTGAGCCGAGTCTTAGCACTTTTCTCCAACTGACTTCAACGGAACTTAAGAGTTTTCTTCAAACTTTGCTTTGCATGTGTGGGGGTGTTTGTCTGGTATTTTAACGGCTTCTCCGATTACTGGCCATTACGCTCCATAAATGCGATCGGCCTCGACCGGGTCTAACGGCAGCTGCAGAAGAAAGCGTTGCGCCAAAAAAACAAAATAATAAAAAATATGAAATGATATAAAGTGAATCCAATGGAATTGCTTTGAGGTCATTCTCCATTATGATTTTGTGTGTGTTTAAAAAGTCAATTAAGCCATATGCGCACTCTGCTGCGCAGGTGGTGCGGTCGGAGGTGGTGCGCAGGTGGTGCAAATGCGTTACCAAGTATTTGCCAAATTGCTGAAGCAAAGGCTGTCAACCACACACACCCACACGGACAGACAATAGTTGACAGACAAGACGAAGAAGAAGAAGAAGAAGAGGTATTAGCAGTAGAAATCGGTGGTGCGGTGGTGCGGTTTCTGGAGAATGGAGACGTTGTCACCGGCGGCCGACAGTTGATGTCGATGTTGCTCGTGTTGGGAGTGTCGCCTCTGGCGGCTGCCTCGAATTCCACAGCGTAGCCAACAACAACAACAGCAACAAGCAACAACCACGTTCAGTGTGGCGCAAAAGAGCGGCCCGAAAGAGGTTTACATAATCCAAGCGCGAATTATTTATGGGAATTATCGTGCGGGCTGCATTATCAAATGGATCATGCGGATCAAAGGCAGAATGAATGACAGCTACGCAGACTAAAAGAAAGAGAGAGAGAGAGACATGGGCATGCCTGTAACAGGTAGAAGCAACAGGCGAATAGCCAGACAACGGGAATCAATGCGGAATTTTGCCAATATAAATAGATTCCGTTCGACTGTGGAATGATGTTGTATGACAGAAATCTGATGATTTGGAATGGAATGTTAAAAGGTAGAAAGAGACAGAGAGAGGTAGAGAGAGAGAGAGAGAGAGAGAGAGAGGAGAGAGAGAGAGAGAGGAGAGAGAGAGAGGAGAGAGGAGAGAGAGAGAGAGAGAGAGGAGAGAGGAGAGAGAGAGAGAGAGTAAGATACGGAAAGAGAGAGAGAGAGAGAGAGAGTAAGAAGTTCTAAAAGGAAATGAGAATGAAAGACAAAATGAGAGAGCGCGAGAAATTGAGACAGAGAGATCGAGGTTTATGGAGAGGAAACGCTGAAAGAACGAATAAAAGTGGGTTACAGATCGCCAGTTAAGAATACATCGAAAAAGTAAATATATAAATAATAAATATAAATACATTATAAAGCTAAACCAATATGCAAATAACAACGGAATTGTTTTAAATGATCAGATCTGGTGATACGATTTTCCTAAATATACAAATTTGTTGAAAATCTATTTGTGCCGTCTGGCAAAACTTTCGGCTTCGTCGTCTTTTAGGCTTGGTGCTTTATACAGCAGAGCTTTCACAGCTTTCACAGCTTCGCTTGAGCTTTGCGTGCAGCTATTTAAGCATTTGCAAGTGAAACTCAGTTGAAACCACGGCGAGCTTTTCACCACGCCAACAGCTTACGAAACTCTACAAGAGTGAAGCGTGTAGACTGGAAGTGCATTCATTTGTGCACAAGCTAAAGCGCAGAGCGTTGCCAGACTGTTCAGAATTTCAAATGAGCAGACAAATTGAAATAATTTCATAGATAAATTAGACTAATGGAAGCATAGAAAATGCAAATACCAGAAATTATAAAATGAGTTGATCTTTTGTTGAGATATAGCTTTTTTGCTATGTAAATTGTGGCATCGCAGCCTCAGTCGCTGGCATTGGCCAGAGTCTGGTCACACTGCGCTTAGCGGAGACAGCAACCCGGCAGCGTGTGCGCAGCTGCCGAACGATGCTTCGCTGTCGACGTCGAACGTCGCCGTCAACAGCTGTGAATCGACGAAGGCGGCGAATCGCTCGGCCAGTCGTCCTTTTAGACCAAAGGATGCGATGCGATTTGCGCAGTTTGCGTGCGGTTTTCGGAGCTAAAGGACGCAGCAGCGGCAACGCCAACGGATAAGCCAAGCGCCAACGAATCATACTAGCAAAAAAAAAAAAAAAACAATAGAAGAAAAACACTGAAAAAGCAAAACAACAACAACAACAACAGCCGTGAGATAAAACTCCTCAACCAAAGCACCACCAGCCCGCACTTACCTACCCCACCTTAACCCGTTCCGCTCCATTCATTTATTTATTGTTTCTTCTTATTATTATTTATATTTTTGTTAAGCAAACAAAATGAAGCTGCAAAAATAAATATTAGAAAATTTTTTGAAATATTCAACGTACATAAAATAAATTTGAAAAAATAAAAATTAATTTAAAAATAATAAAAATAAGATATATATAAATAAATTAAATAAATATTGAAAGAAAATTTGTTAAGATTACTAAAAATTAATTTAAACAAAGCAACTAAATTTTAAATACTAAATAAACATTCTAAAGGAAGAGAAGGATACTTCAAGTGTGTCTAAAAATATTCAACTAGTATTTTGAAATATTTAAGAACAATTTTAAAATTAAATTATATGTAGAAAATATAATTTGAAAAAGGTAAAATATATTCTAATAACATTACAAATTACTTTAAAAATATAAGAATATTAAATATTTCATATTAAGTTTGAAAATATTTAAAAATTTGAGCTGAAATAAATTTAAAAATAAATTTGAAATATTTCAAAGAGTTTTGTAAAGAAATATTTTTTTTAAATTATTTTTTTTTTATTTTTTTATACAGTATTTTTATTTTCAAAATAAATTTGTTGCTTCGCGCGCGCGTTTTTGTTGTTGCTGTAGCCGCTGCCGCTGCCACTGCTGCTGCTGCAACAGCAATTGTTGGCGTTGCGTGTGCTTGTGTTGCCGGGCGTGTCGCGTGTTGCAGCTGGCCAAAAGCCAGCTCTGAGCCAGTTTTCACACCAGCAATTACTTATTTTTGTTCCAGTGCTAAGCAAAACTATTGTGAACTGAGTGTGTGATTGTGATTGGCACGCAAAGGCTGCGCAAGGACCCTTGGATTACCTTGCGGGGCCCAAAACGAGAATCGTAGAGGCAGTGCAGGAGGAAGAAGAAGAAGAAGAAGAAGAAATAACAGCAACAACATCTTTTGCCGGTAAGTAAACACACACACTTCATCTTCACCTTCATCTTATCAAATAAACATAGAGAACATTTGCTATTGTTGTTGTTGTTGTTGTTGCTGCTGTTGCTTTGCAGTTGATTTTGTGGTTTTGTAAATGGACAAAGTGCATAGCCATTTGCCAGGGCTCTGGTTAGTGGGGACCCAGCAGTCGGCATCCTGCGTGCCGATGGGACGGCCGTTTTGGGTTCTGGGGCAAAAAGAGCCAACCGCAACCTTTTGCTTGAGGTTGGGCCAAGGGTTGGAGCTTGAAATCGAATCATTTGGCAGGCTTTATATTTAATTTGCATCGCATTTTCGGGTTTACAACCAAAGACAAAAAGCAATAAAAAACGTACCCATGCCCCACTTACCCCAACTTGCCCCTAACGGGCCCCAATTGTCCCACACAAAACGAGAAAATTGGGAAATTCGTATTTCTATGGCATATTTTGTTTTCATTTTCAATTTCTCTCCCCCCTCTCTCTCTCTCTCTCTCTCTATCAAATAACTTCACACACTCGAAGCATCTCGCATTTCATCTTTCGTTTATTTTTCTTGTTGCGGCCTGAAACTGTGAAAATGTGAATTTCCTTTGCTGGCCCATTCAAAATTATTGTCTCTTGCCTAACGACACACGTTAATCAAAAGTTCTCATCAGCTCTTTAATGTCAACACTGAGATCCACTTGACTCTCTAGGCTTCACTTTTACTTCGACAATACTGAAAATTTATCTTATTTCAATTTATTTAATTTTTCTTTGGCGAAAAGTTCTTTAAATTGGATTTTCTGGTAGTGCCTTAAAGACTGCTGCGAACTGTCTAGACTTTCCTGCTTTTGCCCATACTTTGGCCATTTTTCAATTCATTGAAATGTGCCGTAAATGATTATTATTTCATTAAGAGCCAACCCTTGCCCGCCCCTTGGCCTTGTCTTGCGATAAGTTTAAGCCGCCTTCGGCTCGCATTGAGTACAGCTGGAATAGCATCAAAAGGCCGCTTGAAAGCAAACATAATTGCTATGACAACTAATCTTAATTTTTGCTCGCATTTCTTTATGGGCTTTCAATCAGAAATCCTCGAGTTGCTTTTAGTGCACTCTTTCGTTGCCATCGAGAATTGTCGCACTTGCGCGACTTAAACATAAAACTCTGAATGGGCATTTCAGTATTTAGGGTCCATTTAGGTCTTAAATGGTCAAAGTCTCATTTTATGCGGGGCATTCCGAATTGCGTTAGCCAGAGGCAAAGTTAAAAGTTGGAGGAGTAAAGGAGGAAAAACAAAATGCTAAATAAAAATTAATTAAAATGAAAAAAATGAAAAAGATGAAATACAAATAAAAATCTTTGTGTAATATAATATAATTAAAATAGTTTAAAAATATTATACAGAATTTCCCATTTGATAAGAAAGATTGAAAAACTATAGAAAAAAACTATATAAAAGAGAGTCGATATTTACTTAAAGTATGTATTTATAAAACATCAAGATGTTTAGACAAAATAAAAATGAAATCAATTTTAAATAACGTTTTATTTAACAAAAATTCTTCATCTTTTCCCCATAATATAATATAATGGAAATATTTATATATTAAAGAAAATTTCCTAATTGCTATAAAAAAAGTATATCTATATATAGAAAGTATTTAGAAAACAGCATGATATACAGACATATTAGAGTGTAGTCAGAGTTGAGCTAGTTTTCTAGACGACAAGCTTAGTTTGGAATAGATCTCAGCTGGAATAATACAGTAAAACAGATTTCAGTAAGGTTAGACTCTTGGCAAATCGAAAACAAAGCATTACATTGAGACTAACCAAATCGGGAATAAAAAAGATAGATATATTGGCGAATTGTGAGCGAAAAGGTTTTCTAGAGTTTGCAACTCGATTTACAGGCTTTATTTATGGTCGTTATTTTAACTTCGCTTTGTGCTCCACACTCGACTTTGCTTCGTCTTCATCTTCTTTTGCTTCTTTTCATAGCATACTTTGGCGCGTCGTTGCATTACTTTTTATTGCATTGCCAGCAACTGCAGCAGCAACAGCAGCAGCAGCAGCAATTCTCTTGTTGTTGCAGCATATTTCGTTATTTTAAATTTCATTTCCACTCAAGCAGAACTCATTCGAGGCGCACAGCAAAGGCGAGAACAGAGAAAATAAAATAAAATAGCAAAAAAAAGAAAGGAAATAAAAATAGAAAAAAAGGAGAAAGGAAAACACGAAGCAGCAAGCGAAACGCGCCGCGTTAAGTGCTAAAAGCAGCAGACCATTTTTTATTTTATGCCTTTATTTCCCTATATATACACACATATATATGTATATATAAATATATATATATATTTATTTGTATCTTGAAATTTGTGTGCCAACAAAGAGAACGACGCCCGCCGGCAACAGCAACAGCAGCAGCAACAGCAACAGCAGCAGGAACCGCAGCAGTTGTAGCCGAGTCCAAAGAAAAGCCGCGGCGCTGTAGCCGCAGAAAATGGCCGCAGCAGCAATAGTACCAGCAGCAACAACAACAGCAGCAATAAGTGCCACAGCAACCACTCAAGCAAGAGCAACTGCAACAGCATATTGAGCGAATGAATGAAAGCGGCGACAGCTGCGACGGCTGCGCGGACTGCTGAAGATGTTGATGAAGATGAAGACGAAGATGCCGAGCAGCCTGAAGTGCAACACGACAATGCCAAGTGCCAACAGCAACAGCAACAGCAACATCAGCAGCAGCAACAGTAAAGGAGGAAATTAAGTGCCAAAGGCAACAGCAACAGCAACAGCAACAGTTGCAGCGAAATCAAAACTAAATTTACATAAGAAAACAAGAAAGCACGAGCCAAGCACAAAGCATAATCAAAATAACAGCAACAACAGTAGCAACAGTAGCAACAGCAACACCAACAACAGCAGCAACCGCAACATGGCAGTTGCTGCACGTAGCTGCAGTGGGCATGGCCAGGCAGCTATCGCCCTGTGGTTAATATTGCTGCTGGTCGGCGACAGCAGCAATGGCCCAGCGCAAGCAGCAACAATTGCCGCCACAGCAAGCGCAACAGCCACACAACGTTTGAAGTTTGGTGTTGCGGGCGACACGCCCACACTGATTGCAACAACAAGGCATGAGCAACAGCAGCGTCAGCACAGCAGCAACACCACAGCAACAACAGCAGCAACAACAGCAGCAACAGCAGCAGCAGCAGCAACAGCAACAGCAGCAGCAACAGTTGCTAATGCAAGTAGCCAGTCAATAACCACCACAGCGCCAACAACAGCAACAACAACAACAGCAACTGTTGACAATGGCAACAATTTGAGCGCTCAGCAGCTGACACAGTCGGTGGATGCGGTGGTGCGGCTGCTGGACTTGGAAATGACAGCAGCACCACCAATTGGCAGTGGACACGATGGACTTAAGCTGACCAAGAAGAAGCAGCTGCAGCAGCAGCACTTTGCCACAGCAGCAACAACCACCAACAAAATGGATATGGATACCACTAGCGCGCCCAGCACCACCAGCACCACCAGTACCACCAGCGCCACTCCAGATAGCAGCACAGAGCCCGAGCTGTTACCCGTGCCAAACGGCTATTTGGGACCTATTTTTATGGGCGAGAAAACGTTTAGTGTGGCTCATCCACTGAAGAAACCACTGGCGCCCAACAACCACCAGGAGTCGGCGCAGCGACCACCGCATGACGACACCATTGAGCAGCAGCTGCGCGAGGGACGCATCGTGGAGATCTTAGCACCCACAGCTCTGCTCGAATCGAATGTTGAGAGCAGCTCGCAGCGACCGGCAACCACCACCACCAGCACCACCACCAGCAGCAGCACCACCCTGCCGGCTGCACCACACACGCAGTCAGTACTGTCAACGACCGTCTTTCAGGTGCCGGAGCAGCAGAGCAGCACCACCCGTCTGCCCATGGCAGCGGCAGAGATTACGGTGGCCGGCTCAGCGGTGCTAGCGGCACCACCGCGCACCGAATCCAAAATCTCCGACATACAGATCGAGGTCTACGACTCGACGGTCGACTCGATAGTGGCCTCAACGAATTTCCGTGACACGCAGGGCTACTACCCAAAGCCGTTGGAGCCAGCGGTGGGCACCACCAAGCCACCTAGCTCGCCCATGGCCCAGGAGCGCTTCACCCAATACGTGATCGATCGTGCCGATGTCTCTACCCAGCCGGCAGCCGGCATGGGACAGGCTGTCCTGGGCGGCGGCGCGGGCAAGCCTGAGCCCGCTGCCATTGAGATCCACATCAATGTGTCGGAGGCCTTTGGCAACGAGAGCGAGGATCTGGAGTTCTCCTACCGGCAGCCGGCTGTGGGCGATGCGAAGGCGAACAAGCCCAACGATGAGATACTCGTCGTGGAGATCATCGACAACAGCACCGAGAATATATCCAGCGCGAGCGCGGAGCATTTGAATCTCAGCTCGGAGTTCAGCTATCCGTACCACTCGGACGCACCACCGCCGGCTGTGCGTCCGCCGCAGGATGCTGCCGACGAGCTGTTCATGGCGGACACGAAGGGCGGCGAGCGGGCTGGCTTGCCAAGGCCACCGCCACCGCCACCGCCGCCGCCGTTGCCGCGCAAGCCGAGCATCGATCGCGACTCTGACACCATCTTCTATATATCGAACACGGAGGTCAAGGTGGGCGAGTCCCTGCCCACGGCCAGCTCCAGCAGCGAGCAGCAGCAGCGCAAGCTTCAGTTCGAGAATCAATTCTTTCCCGCCAGCTACAGGCAGGATCCGTCGCAATCGCAATCGCAGCGCAGCTCAGCAGTTACAGCTCGCTATGAGGAGGACATAATATTGTCGCCGCAGCATCACACAGCCGACGCGCTGAAGATTCTGCGCAGTCCCAGCTCCAGCTCCAGCTCCAGCTCGGATGGCGCACCGCCGCTGGACGTGACCTATGTGGGTGAGTCGGTGATTGAGGTGGAGCAGCAGTCGGTGCCGCCACAGGTCTCCGCCAGCTCCCAGCAACCGGACATAATCATACAGCCGGCGGTGTTGCCCGACCTGGCGATCGGAGTGCCCGTTATTGGGGAGCTACCGCCGCAGATAGAGCTCAAGGAGATCGACTATATGCCGGGCGAGCTGATCGGGCAGGGCCGCAGCATCTACGAGAACGACATCGAGAGCAACGGGCTGGGTCTGTCCAACGATCCGGATGTCATTGAGAGCTCCATTCAGTATGGCGGCGATCTGATCGATGACGGTGCTGGCGGCGGCTTCGACGGCGTCGAGGGCTCCTATCCGTTCGAGAGTCCAACGCATCGGCTGCAGCAGCAGGGCGCAGAACAGGCGCAGCATGGACTCAGTCATCAGTCGATCAATCACGGCTTCAGTCACTTGCATCGCGAGGAGCTGCCCATGGCGGAGCTGCTCAATGCCACGCTCCAGCTGCACAATGAGAGCATCAAGGGCACAAAGTCGGGCGCGGCCTCTGCCATGGCGCCGCTGCTGCATGGCGAGCGCATGGGCAATGCCACAGCCCTATCCGAGGATCCGCTGGCCAACTACGATGGTGAGCAGAATCCCATGAGACAGCAGGAAACTGTCGACTAACCCAAATTGGTCTGCTTCCTCTCCTTCTTTGCAGGTTTTCTCAATCTCTTTGCCGTTTCGATGGGTCTCATCATAGTCGTTCTGCCCGCAGGACTGCTGACATCCATGTATTGCGCCGTGCGGTAAGTAAATGATTCTATAACTCCTAAGTCAATGTCAGCATATGGAGGGATCCCTTGGAATTCTCAGGCATTGCTCAGCTGCAATGTGCATGAAACTCGAAAATAATTGCGATTGCTCAATGAAGCTGAAAGCAGCAGACAGTAAGGGGAGAGAAGGTGGCTAGCAGGAGGGGGAGGGAGTGAGGTGTGGCAGAGGGAGATATTGAAAGCCAAATGGTGGCAATTGCTGCAATAAGCACGCGCGGCAAAGACAACCTAAAGCAGGAGGAAACTACCTACTAATCCGACGCCCTGTTTATTACAAAAAAAAACAGTCGTGGAGGGGGAGGAGGAGGAGGGGGCACAGAGAACAAGCCAGCTGCAGTTGCTTTCAATGTGCCAAAAGGGCTACCTGGAGCACAGCAGCAGGAGTAGCAGCAGCAGCAGGAGTAGCAGGAGTAGCAGGAGCACCAGCAGCACCAGCAGCAACATGTCACATGCACACACACACACACACACACATGTGGGCTTGCATGCTCTGCTTAGGAATAAGCATAATACACATGGGAGTTGACTTGGCTGGTGTGGGCGTGGCAAATCGCATTTATCAGCTTCATTCTGGCATTTTATTTCTCGCAGCAAATCTGTGACTTAGCCAGAGAACTTGGGTGTGACGCAATGTCAGCACGCAACATCCTTTCAGGCGAGAGCGAGTCCCGCTGCCCGCGCACAGCCTCCTGCGATACACATAAATCTCGAGCATGCCACGTAAATGGGAATTTGTTGCCGTTGCTTTTTATATGCGGGCACTAAATGCCAAACAAAATGAAGGCCATGCGTGGCGGCTGGCGGCTGGCAAGAGAAACAGAAGCAAAGGCAGAGGCAGGAACAGAAACTGAGGAGCTGAGCAAGTGAGTGAAGGGGGCGTCATGGGCGGGGCGTCAAGATGAAAGCTGCCCCGAAAATCTAAAGGCGCCACAAATCAACGGCGGGCGTCGACAGACAGCGCCGGAAGCGGAAGTTGCCCCCCCAACAAGCATAGACTGAGCGAGAGAGAGAGAGTAAGCGAGGGAGAGGGAGACAAGTGAAGATGATGAAGATGGCAAGTGGCATTGAAGCTAACAAGGCGACGGCGATGGCGGCAGCGGCGCCTCTCGCCTTGTTGCAGGCCCCAAAGCAAACGCATAAAACGTCAAAATGGCAACCGCAAACCAGTTGCCAGTTGCCAGTTGCCACAAAAAGGTGCCACACGAGATGAAAGTCGACAAATGCGCAACGGAAATAAATTTTTGCCTGGCTTTTTTTCTGCTTTTGCTTTTGCTTTTTACCCGCAACACAGGGAATATAACTGTGCCGGCAGGGTATACGGGCTTGATTGGGCACATGAAAGCAGTTCATAGATCAATCTTGCAGCTGAAATGTGATATACATATCTGAACAGCCATTTGTTATCGATATCTTTCAGAAAGGCTCCATATCTCTTACCCAAGATTTTTGGACCTGAATTGTTGCTAAACGTTCAGCCATAAAAGAGTTGAAGCACTTGAAGGAAATATAAAGTTGCATATCTGAAACTTGAAATTGTTATCGATATATCTTACACTATCAAGCTATCCCTCTCTCTCTCTCGCTCTCTCTCTTATAGCCCAACTCAAGAGCTCTTAGAGCTAGAGAACCAAAGCATCTCATTCTCTCAGTAAAAGAGTTGAAGTACTTGAAAGAAAGCTAAAGGTGCCACACAGTATAGGGCAGGGTATGCGCTAGTCGTGCATAGGCGACTGAAGCATTCATCCTTTTTCCAAGCTGCTTACGGTGGTCACACACCGGGGCAAGGGAGCTGAAGCACTCATGTGTTTGGTTGAAAAAGGAAATTGCACAATAAACTGTCGAGACGAGAAATTAGTTGTGCGTGTGCGTGCGTGAGTGTGCGTGCGTGCGTTGTGCGCGACAATTTGTACAAATGTTTGCCAGGAAAAATAAGATGAAAAACGAAAAAAAAAAAGAAACGCATTAAAAACGAGAGTAAAATGCGAAGGTCTTTCAAGTATGCCAAGGGTTGAAGAATGCCTGAGAGTGAGGCAGGGCCTCATGGCTGCAGAGTGGGTGAAATGGGACTTGGGCGAGAGGGGGCCGGGGCACCCAGATTAGGAATGTAAACAACAATTTCTATCACTCATATGCAACGCACCTTTAGCTGCGCTTGTTTTTCATGCATTTTGCAAAGCACTTAGCTCTGAAGAGTGAGTCATAAGCTCGTTTTTCTCGCTGCCTTCGTTTTCTACTTCTACTAAGCACACACAGGTGCTGTCAGCACGCCTCGGGCAGATGGGCAGCACTTAAGTGGAACGTCATAGCTGTCGTGGTTGTTGTGGATACCAATAAAGTGTTGTAAATTAGGAAGCTTCAAAAAGTTTGCATACAATCGATTTACAAAAATCCTTACACATTCCTTAGCGCAAACAGCTCGAGTTGAGTGCTGCAGCGGAGTCTTTTTTTTACGGCTAATGGGCAGCACTTTTCTTTGTTTAACTGTGCGAATTCGAATTTGTATATGCATATGGTAATCTCGCTTGAAAGGTTTCCTGAGTGGTGGGTTTTTAAGTATTAATCTTTGCTACGTGTTTCTTCATGCGTTCTCTTGTAAATGCTCCATGCTGGATGGGCAGCACCTTATGGCTCAAGTGCGTAATCAACAGCACTGCGTTTACTTTATAAGGCCGCGACATACACAACATCGGTTAGAGCTGCTGTGGGAATCAAGAAGAGAAATAGAGTTATACCCAGAGTTGCATACCCTTAAGTGGGAGCTAAGCTGGCCCCACTATGTATTTTCAACTTTATGTAAATTTAAAGAACTTCACCTTACTCTCCCCCTCTCTCTCTCTCTGTGCTAATGAGATTCTAGAGCTTATTTATAGTTGGGTTTTAGTAAATGGGCAGTACTGGAAAATGTATTGATCAAATATTATGTTTAAGCAACACATCAAACTATGCGATATATGATATTTCATGCCAAAAGTCGTCTCCTTTATGATGGGCCACACTTTCTGTCTCACTCTTTAAGCAAATTGGCAGCACTGCCACAAACACTTGTGATTGCCACACAAAGTAGGCAACAAATTTTGCTGTGCAGCCCAAACTGCACATTTTATATGCATAGCATTTTACTTACTTATTTTTATATCTGACTCATATTAACTTTCCTCCTCTCTCTCTCTCTCTTTCTCTTTCTCTCTCTTTCTCTGTCTTGCGCGTGTTCTGTGTGTGTGTTGTCTTTTCTTCTTTCACAGTTATTTGCTGAACAAGAATGCGAATTCAAGTGCCGCTGGCGATGACAGCGAGCAGGGCCACGGCCAGGACTCTAAGCATGAGGTAAGTACCCAACTAGCTGCAGCTGATGATGATGATGATGATGATGATGATGTTGATGATGATGATGAAGCAGCAGCTTAACAAGCTATTGTTCATAATGATGACGATGATGGTGATGATGAAGGCGCAACAGCGAACAGATGACAAAGTGCTTGATGAACGAAGCAGCGCGATGAAAAACTTCCCCATTTGAAATTCGGAGGCAAATGTTGGCAACTTTTGGCTGCACTGGCTGGCGAGGTGGCAGCGCCACGCCCACCACGCCATTCAGAGAAAAAAAAAAACATTTAAACAATGGCAAAAATGTTGCGTAAATTTGTGAACATTTCCACAACGTAATTGAAATGCATTCAAATAGTTGCGGCAACTCGCAAAACTAATTCAAGTTTGGCTTCTCCATTCTGCTCAGCTGCATTGTGTGTGTGCGTGTGTGTGTGTGTGTGTGTGTGTACACTGAAAGAAAGATATAAAAGCCCTGTGCACTCTGTTACTTTGCAGTCGTCGTCGTCCTCGTCGGTCGCCTCCTTCGCGTCGCCAACAACGCAGAGGAGCACTCAACAGGCAGCTGCCGCAAAGGCGATGCCAAATCGAAACTCGAATCCGGAACTGAATCTCAATCCGAATGCATCGCTCATTCGTTCCATGTCGCTGGCGCTGGCCAGCGGGGTGCAGTGCATTGAGTTTCAATTTGAGACGAGTCCCGATATTCTGACGCCCCCATCTACGGGCGCTGGCACGCCCACAATCTCTGGCGCCGCCTTCACGTTCAGCGGTTCTGTCACAAAGATGACGCTCAAAGATAATCATCTAATTGTTGTCACCGAAGAGCGACATGTAAGTTCAACTGTGAGCAGCTTGAGCAGCTGTTAGCTAACACCTGTTAATTAACAGCTGTTAAGCTGCTCAACTGTTTGTCTTGTCTTGCCTGTTGTCGTCTCTTTTACTCGCACCATGCCATAAGACTAGCGAAGGGTACACACTTGATCTCAGCAGGAGTTGTTCACGCCGTGAACTAGTACTTTAGCAACTAAAGAGTAACACTTTAAGCTAATAATATATAACGGAATCAGTTCATAAGAACTGAAGCTAGTTCAAATGAACGGTCATTTCAATCAAATTTAGTGTAATGTACGAATTAATAAATTCACTTTGACTTAGATATTATGAACTAGTTCACTTTTGCATTTCTTAATCATTTGACTTAACTTTTTACTGAGCTAGCTCATTAGTATAAACGAAACGATATTTCAGATAATAAATATTGTTCATTTTACCCACTCTCATACAGTTCATATGAAATAGCTCACTCGCATAGCTGTTTAGCTAGTTCCGCAACTCTTTCTCTGAATTTAGTGTGCATCTTTAGCGCTACATTTACTCTATGAATATCTTTGTTGTCTCTGTCTCTCTTCCTCTTTCTCCTTCATTCTGTATGTCATTGTCTGCGTCTTTGTCGTAGTATTGAATGCTCGGTTGATTGATTGGTTGATAATGTCGATGTTGTTGTTGTTGTTGGTGTGATGTTGATGTTGTCGATGTTGTACTGTTGATATTGCCTGCCTGAACATGTCTAAATGTTGTACTTTAGCTGGTAACTAATTATAGTTGTCTGTCTCTTTCGCTCTTAGCTTATACATACTACACCTGTCTCTTTCGCTCTCTTGATTCGACCCATAGCTGCCTCCCTCTCTCTCTCTCTCTTGCTCTCGCTCTCTCACTTCCAGTTCTGTTAATAGTAAGCTACTTTAGCTATTTTTTTGCCGTTGCCTTGGAGTGAGACAGAGACAGCTGAATCCGATGCACGAGCAGCCCTCATATCATTAGCTGATTGTGAGGCTAACCAACAGCTAGCTTTTGTCTCATCAATCAACACTTGAGTGAAGCAGAAACTGGACATCAGTCAAGATGCTGTTCATTGAGTGCGAAAGAGACAGCTCTATCAGTCTATCAGTAGCATTAAAAAGTGTGCCAAGTATGTGTTTACCCCTCTTCAACGTAAAAGCTTAAGCTCTTCATGTCACCCCCCTCTCGCCTGACACGGCCTGACTGTGATCGATCCTGAGCAACTGCAGCTGATTTATCTGCTGGGAAATCCTTTGGCTGACATCGTTCTATATAAACCTGTCCCTATACCTCCCTAGCTTGTTTGTTTGGCATACCCTGTAACCAAATGATAATCGCTTGAAGGGTATTTCGACTTAAGGGCTAATGAAGAGGAAGATATGTATATTGGTATTTCATATGTGTAATAGTCAAGTTTTCTTCAATAGAATCTTAACAGCTTGATGTATATATCCTCCTGCCAGAGTGCATAAATATTTATTAAAGTGCCTTTACAGAGTATATTGAGTCTAATAGGCATAGTAACATATTTGAAATCAAATTTATATCAACTCAGTTTCGTCAGCTCGAATTGGTAAGCACTGCCCCTTTTTCATAGGGTATTTGCTAGTCGAGCGGCCACTTAGAGTCGCTCCTCAGTTACTGTCTTGTCGTCCTTTGGGTTTCTTTTGCCACACTCTGGCTGCAGTCGAGTGCCAGTTATTTGTCAAGCGACCCAGCTCAGTCACACCTGTGTAAAGCATTCTTCCTCTCTCACACTCACACACACTGTCTCTCTCCCACTCTCTCTCTCTCTCTCTATGTGTCTCTTTCCCTCTCTGTCTGTCTCGTTCTATGCTAGGTGTAAATTTGTCATAGGGCAAAGCATATGCAAATGCAATTTTCGGCACTTTCCGCTTGGCAGCCACTCGATTCGTCTCCTGGCCACTGCTGTCAAGCATTTAGCACTCCTTCCATCTTCAGCTCGAACACTTTTGCTCCTCCCACTTCTCGCTCACTCACACTGTGTCTGTGTCCGTTGCAAGTGTTGACCAACTGTTGGTGTTCCTTTGCTGATTTCTCTTTCTCTCTCTCTCTCTCTCTCTTTCCCTCTCTCTCTTTCGCTGTTTGCCGCCATTCAGGACATTTCGCGCAACGCCCGCGAGACGAAGATGCACACGGACAAGGACGGGGTCTTTGTGGTGGAGGTGGCACGCGGAATTGACTCGAAGCAGCCGCCGGATAGCCCCGCCGCTGGCGTAGACATCACGGAGCTGCCCTTCGATACTAGCAACAAGCTGCCGGCGCTGGAGGAGCGCAGCCTGCCGCCCAGCCACGAACAGGTCCAGATCCATGCACCACCCAGCGATTTTGCCAATCAGCCAGCCGCAGTCGGCGTGGGCGCAGCTACGGGCCTGCAGCTCATCGAGGAGGAGCAGCTGCTGCCGGATGAGGAGCATGACACTGACCGCCAGCAGCCCATACAGTCCCAAACAGGCCTCTCCCAGTCCGACTTGAGCTCCACCTCCTCGAGCGACTCGAACAAGCGCTACTCCTATGGCAACCAGGAGCTCTATGTCATCGAGCAGCCCGGCTATGCCAAAGACTCGCCCATGGTGCTCGTGTCACAGCTGGAAATGGGAGCTGCCAGTGTACCGGAGCGAATGCCGGAGCAGCAGGAGCAGCACGAACAGCAGGAGCAGCAGGAACAGCAGGAGCAGCAGGAACAGCAGGAGCAACAAGAAGAGCAGCAACAGGAGGAGGTGGAGCAGCCGGTGCCAGCGCCAGCTGCCTTTGGAAATGAAAACGTAATAGAGGCTGAGCAGGTAACTGTAAATGTGCCGGAGGCTAAGGAGCAGCAGGCAAAGGACGAACCAGAGAACAATTATGACAGCTTGATCAGCCTGCCGGCGCCGCCTTCAACCGAGGAGATTAAGGAGCTCAACGATTTTACGCTGATGGAATCGAATCAGTTGGATTCCCTGCCACCACCACCGCCACCGCTCAGCGAGCCAGCCATTGGAAATGGACACCAGCACAATGAGGACGCGGCGGAGGAGGAGAAGGAAGAGGAGGAGCAGAAACAGAACGAGGAACAACTGACTAAGGAGCAGGAGCCGAAGCAGCAGCTGAAGCTAGCCAATGGCAAAATTTGCGCACCACCAAACACCGCTGAGCACACCAATGGAACTGGCCCTGGGCAGGAGCAGCCATCGACATTGACGCCGCCAGCCTCGCCGCCCGCCTCGCCCAGCGGTGCGACATTGTGCGCTGGGAGCCTCGCGAATGGCATACACGCAGTGCCGCAGCCCATGGCCGTCGATGTGAATGGCAGTTAAGAAGAAGAAGAAGAAGAGCAGAAACTGTACGCAGTGGAAGAAGAGGTATGCTATGCAAGAGTACTCAATATATACTAATATCTAAGCTATTTAGAAACTCGATCGACGTGGTGTTGTTACTTTTTTTTTTGCGCAAGCGGTGGGTGAGTGTCCCCACCCACACACACACACACACACACACACACATACTACACACACATGTGTGTGCGTGTGTGTCTCGAATGTTTAGGCTAGACTAAGCGTTAGGCAGCATAAAATAATCCCAAAAAACAAAAAAGAGAAAAGAAAAATTATTAAAATAAAAACAAACAAAAATAATGCTAAAAGAATTTCAATTTTTCCACTTAACTGTTTGTTGATTTTTCAAATATTGATAATAAAAACAAAACGAAAGAGCAAACATAAGAAACAAAGCTAAAAATAATATGTAAGAACAATTCAAATGCGATTAATATTACAAATAAAACATAATTAATTGTTTGTCTATTTGCGGCTACAGCTATTTCAATGTCTATCTACAAATAACTAACAAATAAGCCAAACACCGAAAACAAATAATATAACACCCCCAAGAGACCCCCCACCTCCCCCTCCCTCATGACCACTACAAACAAAAACAATGATATACAAAATACCCAAAACATAATTAGAGAATGCATAAATAATACGTTTCAATTGTTTGCACACAAATTGTTCAGCTATCTATTGATTGCGCAAGCCAACATCGAGCCAAATTACCGAATGAACTCTGCTTTTGCAAGTCGAGTTTAGCGAAATATGACAGTCCTTAACCATGCCAACTACTAGCCAAGGGAACTCAGCATTTTCCTCAGGATAGAGCTATAAAATTTGATATGTGAGATCATTGGGATCTCAGTCAAGCAAAAATATACCCAGTGAACTCAGCTTCTACAAAGAGTACAGCTTTGAATTTCGGGCTACAGCTAGAACTCGTACCAAACTCAAGAGTTTTGCATTTTGGCATGCGAACTATGCTCACTATTAACTCTTTAGATAGAGCAGCTCTGCTAATGAGTTCTATGATTTCAGCCACTGACCCAGTGAACTCAGCTACTACCAGCCACAGAGCTATGAGTTTTGGTATGCAAACTAAGTCCGATAGTAGCTGCATAAGTGCAACAGCTCTACTAACAATCACTAATAGTGCTGCAACTAACTTAGCTACTACTATATGCAATAGTACACTTGCATTCGGTATGCTATCATTTCAAGTGTCAATGGCTTACATTAAGATATTTCCTCAATTCAATATACATTTGGCATAGATAGACACAAACAGGTGTGAAAATGCGTGCAGGGCGTATCTACAAGTCTCGTACTCCGATATTTATTGACATTTATTTTCAATTTTCTTTGTGAAACGTAATCAAATGTGCCGAAATTTATATAGAACAAGACAAGAAAACACAATTTACAATAACAATTTATACAATATATAAGAACTTTACTTATACAAAATACGATACGCGAGCAACTTGTGTACTCTTTGAACCACTAGCGATTAGCTAATAGTTTTCTTTTTGGTAAAATAAAAACAAACTATAAAAAAAAAAAAAAAAAAAAAAAAAAACCAAGAAAAATAAGATACAAAAAATAAAACAAAGGACTTCAGATTCAGAACAAAGCATGAACTATATACTTATGTATGGATGTACTATGTATAACTAAGATAAACAATTGAATACTCCGAAAAAAATAAACGTAATTTAAAGAACTCAACGTAAAGAATTATACAATACAAGCAAAAGAAACCCAAACAAAAATAACTCTATAAATAAATAGACGTGAAAACATTTATTACGAAAAAAGAAGAACTCAATATTATAGAAAAGAAGAAGAAGAAGAAGCAGAAATATTCTAGAACTAAAGGATAAATGATAAATAAATCAAAGAAAATTAAGAAAAGTAAGAGAAATACGTGCACTGCAAGTGGTACGTGTTTGAGTTTTTTTTTTACAAGTAGAGAATTATATATGCAATACCCAAAGGATATAGCAAGTTATATAGATCGGTACCGATCAGTTCCACAAACGAACGAACGAACGAAAGTTTTTTAAGTTTTTGTTATCTCTCAATTGTTTTCAATTGTTTTATTGACAATTCGCGGTTTTAAGGAGCAGGCACCACATAAAAAGATAATGATAATTAAAACATTTATATAAAAAACTGATTAAATGAAATATGACATATACTTAAATAATCCCAAATAGAATTAATATTTAGGCAAGTGCCGGAAACCTTTTTTTTTTTCAATAAGAAAAAGCCAAAAACAAACAGAAAAATCGAAAAGAAAATGAAAATGAAATGGAGAAAAAAAAACAGAATAAGTAAATGTGATTGTTATTTAACTTAAGTTATGCATTAAATTGATAATTGATATGAATGTGTATGTGTGTGTAAGGTATGCCAAAATACATATATGTATGTATACTCTATATAGATATATATAGATATATATATATAGCCCAAGTTAGCCAAAAGATTGACTCGATTGAGCAGAGAGCATGGAACAGTAAAAGCTGAACAGATCAAACGGTAACTACTAAAGGCTATAATCTGATCTAGTATATATATATATAGCCCAAGTTATATATATACATGCTAGGATTTACCAGCGATTGGAATAATGAATAAACTGAAATTCAAGATATTAAGAAACCCATTTTATTTTATTCTCTATGTGGATTTCTTTACAGAGTTGCGATGGTAAGTAATTTGTATGCATCTATGTAGACTATGAGAGAGTATGAACTCAGATATATGCAGAGGACCGCTGAGATGAGAGAGACCCATATAAATACAGAAAATGTAGCCAAACGAAGGCTTGATTGATTTCAGGAATACGAACAAACACAACTCCTATTTACATATTCGCCTGAACATGTGCGCCAAAAATATCAATAATACATATTATCAATAATAAATTTTCATGTATAACAATAATATTATTAATAATAATAATAATTTTCATGAAATATGCGAGTAAATTTGAATTATTTTAATGCGGTTTTCATATTTCTGTTGTCTTGTTTGTTAATTGGGAAATCGACCTCATTTTCATCTTGAGCTCTCTGTCCTGCTGTCAGTCTCCCTCTCTCTCTCTCTCTCTCTCTCTCTCTCTCTCTCTCTCTCTCTCTCTCTCTCTGTCTGACTGTTAACATATCTTAATTTGATGAAATTTTCAGCTCAATTTGCTCAGTGGCCAACTTTGCCTTTGACTTTTGGGCTCTGCCTGGCTTGGACTGCAGTGGGTCAGTTTGTATACTTCTTGCATACCAATGCAGGTCACACACATACACACACACATAAATTGGTGCACATCCTTGGGGGCTCTGCTTGGCCGCAACATGTGTCGAGCATGTCAACGTCGAGTGCCAATGCACCACTTGCTCCAATTGCTGTTGCCAGCCACCCCCGCCTGCCTTCAACCCCCTCCCCTCTTCGTTGCTACAGTCTGAACGCCTCCTTATCTTACGAAGCGGGGCCGACAACATTCGATCGGGCGTTGGTATCAATAAAATTAACAAGCCCTTAACAGCCCACTTAAGCGGCTTGGCCCGCACGCTTTAAGGCCCATAAAGCGAGCCCAACTCGAACATAGACAGAGGGAGGGAGCGGGGGGTGGCGTGGTCGAGCAAAGGGTGTTGGTAGCCTATAAACAGCGAGTGTGAAGCAGCAGCACAGCTGGGAATCCGCCAGCGGCGCGGGTGGGGCTTAGCCAGTGGGGCATGGCCGTGCGGCCAGTGTGGCAAGTTGTCTGTAAAACGCTGCAGTTTAGTTGCACGTTTTGAGTTTCACAGACGACAGGCGACAATGGCCGGGAATAACAGCTCAACAAGCACTCCAACTGCTTTCCCCAAAAAGGATACCCTCTCATTACACTGCACACAAAAACGAAGGAGGAATATCAAATTTTATACGATGTGGCCCTTGATGCGTAAGTATGTAAGTAATACAAGCATTGCTCGGCGTAATTTAAATTAAATTTAATTAAAATAAAATATTTTTATAAATTCTATTTAATTTTTATACTCTGAACCCATTGAAAATGGGAAATCAGGGTATAATAGTTTTGTTGAAATGTATGTAACAGGCAGAAGGAGGCGTGACAGACACCACAAAATATATATATTCTTGATCAGGGTGTCGAGTTGAGCCTCTACGTAATTCCTCTTCGTCTTTAATGCTTAGCTGATCGATCACACACTGTACTTCACT
Organism: Drosophila aldrichi; assembly: GCA_035045965.1. Classification (NCBI taxonomy): domain Eukaryota; kingdom Metazoa; phylum Arthropoda; class Insecta; order Diptera; family Drosophilidae; genus Drosophila; species Drosophila aldrichi. The sequence continues at coordinate 7,635,493 of JAWNOM010000484.1, forward strand.
TTATTGCGCTGACACCCAGCAAACCTGGAAGACTGAAGACTGACTGAAGAAATGCTGCAGCTGCTGCCCTTTATATAGGGCCGCTTTTACTCAAGCACTGTCTCTCCCAAATGTTGAGCCCAACGGCAGGTAGAGCTCGCTGCAATCGAGTTTCAAGTGACGCTCTCTGCTGCTGTGAGCATTCTAGCTTTGTTTTACCTAAATACAAATACCAAATGAGAACTGCTGCATACACATGGACAACTCTAATGATCTTCTGCACTTCTTCTCTGCTTTTACTCAAGTACTGTATGCATGCGTCTACAATACATGCAATACTACATACAATATTTGTATTCTATTTCAATTCTATATTTGAATATGATTTATTTTTAATATTTAATTTTTCTTTCGCTATTTTGGCATTATCTGAGGTGCTTACATTATTTTTACAGGGTATTTGGCCTGCCATTTGCTTGGCGATGGCAAATATTCACTTGTTTTTAATTGCAGACCAGCTCGTGTTGCTCCCATTTAGCCAAACCTCAGCTAGCCTGGCACACACTCAACCCTGTTGCCCCTCGAGGCAGCTCCTCTGCTGTCCACTTTCTCTCTCTCTCTCTCTCTCTCTCTCTCTCTCTCTGCACCCATGTAGCTGCTCCACCACATTCTGCACTTTGTTGCTGTGCTTTAACATTTACTAATTTTAAATTGCTGTCGCTTTTATATTCGCATTCGCTGTGTATGATGGGCGAATGGGCGTGTGTATGTGTGTGTGTGTGTATGTGTTGTGTGGCACAGTTGAGTTGACTTGAAATTTTAATGAAATGCGCTCGTTTTATTGTCGCTGCACGTTTTGGCGTCTGCATTTCAAATTATTTTTAATTGTCAATTTCTGTGGCTGCCTGCAACACTTAGCTGGCTTCTGCCGCTGCTTCCGCCTCTGCCGTTGCCGCTGCCGCTGCATTTGCTGCTGCGGCATGCGGCAATCAAAATATTAATGCCACGGGCTCCTGATTAACCGCAAACGAAACAAACCGAAACAATAATAACGCCAGCCAGGAGTTCTGCCTCACCCACTGTTACATAATTAAAATCAAATTAACTCACACACACACACACGCACACACATACACACACCCAATTTGTGCAAATTTTAATTGACATTTTACCAGCGACATTCAACGTATTTGATCATCAACAGAATTTTACTGCACCTCAAATGCAGCAAGCCCCAGCCTCCCCGTGAGGCCGTGACGCCCCCCATGGATAGCAGCCCCCATGGATGCAGGCAACACACATTTACATTTGCAGCTGGTGTTGATCAAAATATTGCATTAAACCGCAGTCAAAAAACAGGAATCAAAGCAACTACAACGACAGCAACAACGTAATCTACACATCCAACAACAGTTCAATAAATTTTGATTCCCAATTTACCGCATGGCTAAGCCGAATTACATTTTATCATGTATCCCCCATCCCCATCTTCCATCTCTATGTCTATCAATGTTTTAGCCTCTATAACTATATGAAACTGTATATTTATATCTCTATCTCTGTCTAATTTCTATCTCTTCTATCTATCTATCTCTATCTCTCTCATTCTATAAATGTATGTATATGTGTATCTCTATATCCCATCTCTCCTATCTACAATCTTTTATCATTTATATCCTATCTTTTATCTCCTATCTCCCATCTCTCATTTTCCATCTCTTCTACCCATCTATACCCATCCTCTAGACAGTTGTAGGGTATTCTATAGTGCAAATAAAACTACATTTTCGAAATGAAATTTACAATTGATTAATTGCTTGCGTGTTTCTTTTTGTGCAAAATTTATTGCGCAGCCCAGCGCATAATTGAATTCAATTATTAAACACGAATGCAAAATTTTAATGCCAATCCAAATGGTTGCGAGCTCGAAATGCCACAGCCACAAGTCCATCAATCAATCAATCATGGCCAGCAAATGGGTCAAGTGCGCTAATTAACGCGATTGAGGCTGGCAATCAAATAAGACTTAAATAAATAGACTGAGACAGCCCAACTCCTTGTCTGATCTGAGATTGACCTAAGCTGAAGTCTTTAAATCTGTTTTCTTTGGCTGGAATTTAATGTTTGTCCATGATTTGATGGAGCCAGCGTTGGCCGCTTCTCATATTTTACATTGTTTTTGGTCATAATTAAATGAAAACCTCGAGCTGTTTGAGAAACCACTTAAGTGAACGCTTTTAATTGGCCAAATCAACAACGACTTAAAGTTGATATCCCAGAGATGGAAATACTGTCGGAAATTGAGCCTGAAAGCTGAAGTCAGCTGAAGAGGCGCTGAGACCACTCGACTCTGTCGCTTCGTAAGTGTCTAAATGACTTTAAGATGCCAATGGCACTGACTGCACGAACGGGTCAAGCCACAAGGTGTCTGTATGTGTGTGTGTGTGTGTGTGTGTTTGTGGCATCTTTGAAGTTGTGTCTGGATTTGCCACCAATATTGGATACATGTAGCCAAGGATATGTTTGTGGAACGACTTCAATTTGCAGCTACACGAAAAAGGCAAGTCCAGTTGAAACTTCACACGCTTCCCCTTTGTACACATCGCCCCCGCCTCATTCGACTCATCATCGGTGGGAAAGGGACAGAGCGGAAGAGAGAGCGAGAGAGCAGGAGCGACAGAAACGATAAAATTAGCAAACACATCGACTGCCCCACGTTGGGCGCCACTTTGCATAATCACATGACGGGCCAAACTGTGTGTGTTTGTGTGTGTGAGAGAGAGAGAGGGAGAGAGACGGAGAGAGAGGGATAGAGCGAGGGGCGAGCGAGAGGTTTGGTCGGGTAACTGGGTCGCGTGCAATTCAATTAAATGGTTCGACGTTTAAAAACCGAATAAAAAGCCAAATAAAAATCAAAATTAAATTCATGCCGAGAGTTTCATAGCAACGGACACAGACACAGACAGCAGCACGCATACAGTCACACTCGCCAGTCGTACTCGCACTCGCAGTCGCAGTCACAGTCACTGTCATAGTCACAGTCACAGTGTGTTTCACAGTCACAGTTGCGGATACGTTGAATGTGAATGCGGATGTGAATGCCAAAGCGAAACGGAACGTCCATTTGGCATTTCAATTTGATTTGCTGGCTATTCAAGTTTTAATGTGCAAATCGTTTCGAATTGTTTAAATCAATTAATTTTTGCGATCATCCATGTGAATTGGGCAGCGGGCTGTGGGCTGTGGGCTGGGTTCCACGGTGGGCGTGTCACTCATTGTGATTTTCAAACAGTTGCTAAATATGTTTATAACGCTGCACTGGGGCGTGTTGGAAAATCGAAAAGCACTTCAATGCGAGAAGAACTTCCAATCGGAGCCATTAAAATGAAACAGCTCGAAAGTCGTGAATATTTATGAGCAAAGAAATTGCTAATTAAATGAAAATAGACTCCAATGCAAACATCGTTCAAATGAAGCAAACGAAAAAGGAGAAGAAAATTATACAGAGACTTTTTTGAGACCAAAAAATAAAGGAAAATCTCGTTAGAGTGAATACAGAAAGCAGCTCAATGCTCTCTTCATTTGGGAATGGACATTTGGTAGAAAATACTTTTGAAGATATAGCAGATATATAGGAAAATCTCATTGGAGTTCCTAGAGTCTGTTCATTTTAATGATATATGAATGAGAATTTGTTTGACGTTGCAGTGTCTTTCATTTGATTTAGTTTGATTGACTGATTAATCTTTATAGTTATTGGTAAATATATAGATATAGAGGCAAAACTATCTGGAATGAAATGCAATATTATTTATTGGATAATTAAATGCGATTTCCACTGTTTTCTCTTCTCCCTCTCTCTATTGATTAACTGATTGACCAGAGCCTGTGATTCTTGGCATGCAACACATTTGCATACCTCAACATATTATGCAGATTGACTATTGAGCATGATTGATGCAAAGTGAGATCTCTTTAGAGCGTTTATATGTGATTGATTCTGGCATTTGGCAAATTTCTGCAAAAATTTTTGCTTCAATTTGAAATTCGACTGAGCAGATGCATTGCCACTGAACACCTTTTATACCCTGTACACATCGCAGAACAGTGTATATGCAGTAATTAGTTTCACTTTCATTACTATGAATATAGTATATGTATATGTCTGATTCACTTATTGATACTGCGAATCCGTTATTCTCCTTCTGTTTCTTCTTATTCTTTCTTAACGAGTCACAAAGCCGCTGTGCAGCACATGCTACCCTCTTGCATTGGCTGACAACTGTTAGCATTTGATATTTGTGAAATCTGGATCTGGCTCAATGTTTCTGTCAGTTGTGCAGTGTCAGTGTGTGTGTGTCAGTGTGTCTCTGTGCTTGTGTTTGTGTTTGTGTTTGTGTTTCTGTTTGTGTGTCCTGGACATGGCGCATTGCGTATCCTTTTGCCCATTTATCATTTGTCATGTTTGTGAATCTTTAACCAACGACCGGGCAAATACTCTCGCCCCCAACGTTCGTCCATTAAGTTCTGCTGCTAGTAGTTGCTGCTGCTGCTGTTGTTGTTGTTGGCGGGGTCAACGAAATGCTCCGCAGTGTCAGTCAACTTGCGCCACTGCCGGCTGCCTCTCCGCGCCTCCATGAACAGACACAAACTGATTCTCATATACTGCGTCCATTCCGCTGGCTTTATATAATCGAAACCTTCTGTCATTTTCTTGTCGCTCTGTTGTTGCTTTTGTTTTTTTGTTGGTATGAGGATTTCCTTGTTGTTGTTGTTTTTTTTTTGCGTGCTGTTGCTGTTGTTTTTAATGCATTTCCGTGGCATTATTGCGTCGTGTCCAACGTGGCGTATACGCAATGTGCACAGCGCAAATTTTCATGTTATTTCTTTTTCGGTTTGCAGTTAACTTTACGTTTGTTGCTCGTTCTTGCCGTGGCTAAAGCTGTCGCTGTCGCTGTCGCTGCTACAGAGGTTGCTGTCCCTGTTGCTGCCCTGGATGCTGCTGCTGTTGTTGTTGTTGCTGTTACTGTTGTTACACCAAAAATGTGACAACGCACAAAATTTTGAAGCGCAAGTGACCCCAATTTTTTGGAGCTCTCCTATTACTCAACCTCCTCCTGTCATCCACTCTCCATTCCCATCTCTGCTGGCCTCTCATTTACCTACTCTGTCTCAGTTTCTCAGAGCTGCTCTCCCTGTCTTCCACTCTTCCACTCTTTCGCTTTTTGTCTCCTTCTGCTCTGTGTCACTCTTGATTCCTGGTTTTTGGGCGCAACTTGTCCGTCTAGCTGGGCTGAGCTGGGCGTGGCTTTTCATGCTGCTTTGGCATTTAATTGCAAATTTTACGTTTGCTCTAAATTTTCTGCACACTCACACACTCAAGCACACACACAAACAGACACTCATATTTACACACACTCGCACAGACATTTGTGAGTGCATTTCATAATTGCCAAATGCACTGAGTGCTGCAAAGCCATAAACTCTTCCTCTCTCTCCCCCTCTTACGCTCCTGCTATCTCTCTCGCTCTCTCTCTTACTCTCTTCAGGCATGTATGCGTGTGTGTGTGTGTGAGTGCCGTGTTCATTAGCCAGGGATTCAGCTTGGCTCTTTTGAACATTTTTCAGCAGCCGCAACAAAATGCAAAGCGCTTGTGTTGCTGCTGATGCAGCTTCATGTTGTTGTTGCTGTCGCTGCTGTTGCTGCTGTTGCTGCTGTTGTTGTAGTGAAATTTATGATTCCAAAAAAGGAAACTGGCAACAACTGAAGGCCAAACCTAAGCCCAGAACTGTAGCCGCAGCTAAAGCCCGAGTCGCAACCGGCATTGCCAATTCCAGCAGCAACAACAACAACAACAAGAACAACATGAGCAGCAGCAGCAACATATAAAACGACGACAACAGTTGGTAATGGTAATCACTGGCAGCAATGTAGCCCGCATCATGCGGCCAGCAGCTGCTGTAGTTGTTGTTTCAATTCATCATTTTGGCACAGAGCGAGGGGGGGAGGGGGCGGTCGGGCTTGGCATTGCATCAAACGCATTTCACGCAGAATATTCAACAACAACAACAGCATCAAGAGCAGCACTAGCAACAGCAACAGCGGCAGCGGCAGCAACTGTTGCAACTCGAATGGCAATCAGTTGGCTGGAAACGCATTACTCAAAGTGTGCTGCATGCTGGCATCTGTATGCGGGCATAACTAAAGGCGTTTGGGCGCCTGGGCGTGGCAAATTGCTACTCAAAATGTTGACAATCGCAAAAATGTTGACGTCGTTGCTATTGCTGATGTTGTTGCTGCTGTCGTTGTTGCTGCTGCTGTAGCTGACTTAGCTAATGGATGTCTATTGAAATGTATCTGTATCTGTATCTGTATCTGTATCTGTATCTGTATCTGTATCTGTATCTGTATCTGTATCTGTATCTGTATCTGTATCTGTATCTGTATCTGTATCTGTATCTGTATCTGTATCTGTATCTGTATCTGTATCTGTATCTGTATCTGTATCTGTATCTGTATCTGTATCTGTATCTGTATCTGTATCTGTATCTGTATCTGTATCTGTATCTGTATCTGTATCTGTATCTGTATCTGTATCTGTATCTGTATCTGTATCTGTATCTGTATCTGTATCTGTATCTGTATCTGTATCTGTATCTGTATCTGTATCTGTATCTGTATCTGTATCTGTATCTGTATCTGTATCTGTATCTGTATCTGTATCTGTATCTGTATCTGTATCTGTATCTGTATCTGTATCTGTATCTGTATCTGTATCTGTATCTGTATCTGTATCTGTATCTGTATCTGTATCTGTATCTGTATCTGTATCTGTATCTGTATCTGTATCTGTATCTGTATCTGTATCTGTATCTGTATCTGTATCTGTATCTGTATCTGTATCTGTATCTGTATCTGTATCTGTATCTGTATCTGTATCTGTATCTGTATCTGTATCTGTATCTGTATCTGTATCTGTATCTGTATCTGTATCTGTATCTGTATCTGTATCTGTATCTGTATCTGTATCTGTATCTGTATCTGTATCTGTATCTGTATCTGTATCTGTATCTGTATCTGTATCTGTATCTGTATCTGTATCTGTATCTGTATCTGTATCTGTATCTGTATCTGTATCTGTATCTGTATCTGTATCTGTATCTGTATCTGTATCTGTATCTGTATCTGTATCTGTATCTGTATCTGTATCTGTATCTGTATCTGTATCTGTATCTGTATCTGTATCTGTATCTGTATCTGTATCTGTATCTGTATCTGTATCTGTATCTGTATCTGTATCTGTATCTGTATCTGTATCTGTATCTGTATCTGTATCTGTATCTGTATCTGTATCTGTATCTGTATCTGTATCTGTATCTGTATCTGTATCTGTATCTGTATCTGTATCTGTATCTGTATCTGTATCTGTATCTGTATCTGTATCTGTATCTCTAGCTCTGTTTCTAATTACGTTTAATACGCTTGCATTACGCAATTGGTATTTGAATATTGATTAACGTCCATAATTGACTGATTCAAATGTTAAATGGGCGTGCCAACTATTTGCGCAATGTCTCAGGTATATATATATATGCATATTCCGGCAGATCCTGTAAAATCCCTTTGCATTTGGCTTAATGACTGCGCTTTATTGAAGCTTCAATTATTGTACATTAATGCAAATATATGAATATTTTGCTAGAGCCCAAAACAATCAATACAAAGTGATTTAGTGAAATGGCACGACTACCAGATACCCCGTTAAAGTTGAGTAAAAGTGAGCATAGCAATTTCTCTCTTAATGAGTAAATAGACGTGGGCAGTGAAAGAGAGCGAGAGAGAGAGATTGATATTGAGGGGGAGATTGGGTCTCTTTAGGTATTTCAATATAGACAATATTTAAAGCCTATCTACCCAACTATACAGTGTTCTAGGTTACTTTAGCCCACATGAAACGTGCAAAATCAAAACATGTATCTGTGACAGCCCATTTTATATGCTAGTGATATGCACTGACAGCAATTGAATACGTTTACCATGTATCTGGGATTTATGTATCTGCTCATCGGCCGCACACGCCCTGGCCTCGATTACCCGCCCATTGGATATATGTTTGCAGTTGAATCGAAGCATTGGAAATAATCTAAATATTTGCGTGCAACTAAATTGAAATGCTGCCGGGCCCAGCAGCTGGACGAAATTGCTATTGCAATTCGAATAGATTGCTGACGCCACAAAAATATTTAAAGCACTTGCAAGTCATTGACCTGGTCCACCTGCTCCTCCCTCGCCTCCTACTCCGCCTTCCGCTTCATGTGATATGAAAATAATTATGTTGATGCTCATAGCCAAATATATACACATGTGTAACAAAAGCATGTGCAAAAATATCGAATGCTTTCTCAGTAGTCCATGTGGATATCGTTGCATAACAGTGGAGACTGACATGAGGCGAGATTTGCATATGGCATGAAAAACGACCCGAACCCGGGCGTTGAAAGGGCAGCAGAGCGTTCAGGTGCACGATGACTCCTCGGGCCATATCCAAGACTACAGCTGAAGTGCGCATCATTAAATGTTGCATTACAGCACTTATCGTATTTCAATTTACAGCTGAAGCCTTAAACGGATCAACTGGGCATATATGCAGATTTATTTGATATATAAATCATATTTCATTAAAAATAATTAAAGGTTTTAAGGTTGTATAATAAATTAAAATTAAATTAAATTTTTAAATGTATCTAAAATTTTTATAAATTGTGTTTCACTTCAGTGAAAATGTTACACATGATAGACCCTTAAAAAACAAACATGAGTTGAAAGGAAAAAGGGAAGATTTACTGATTCTGAAATTCAAAATTGATTAACAATTTATTTTTCCTTTATTTATATCTTACTTTGCATTATTATTTATTCTTTCTTCCTTTATGTAAAAATATAGGAAAATTCATTTCTTTTACGCACATATCTTAATCAGATTTATATGCAAAATCTAACGAAAAGATAAGCCACGAAAACAAAGCATTCCAGCTAAGAATTGGCTTCACTTGGGCCACAGCTCTGCAAGTCTGTATGCAAACATGGCCAACATTGTACTCCATGGAAAAATGATGAAATTCTCTGCAAGAGTATTACAAACAACAAAAAAAAAAAAGAAGAAGAGAGATAAAAAGCTGCAACAATTGCATTTACGTTTTATAAAAAACAATTCACTTACAAAATATGAAATATTCAAAACGATGCCATTAAAGAGCGAGATGGCGAGACAAAGAGCGAGAACGAGAGAGAGGGAGAGGAAGAGGGAGAGAGTGGGTAATAGCACACAATGCGAGTTTATTGAAAGAGATGATGCAGAGTGTGCGGGCGCAGTTGAAGCCTGGTCAAGTGCCTGGTGGCCCATTTGGGCCAGCGAGTGTCACTTCACAAAGCCAAAGCCTGTGCGTGTGTGTGTGTATTTAAGCTGTTTTTTTTTTTTTGCATGTGAAGTGCCAAAAATTGTTCTCGATTGCGTGACAAAGCAAAGTGAAAAGCTAGCAAAACTAGCAAAGCGTGCATTGATAAAGAGCTGGCAAAGCACACACACACAGCTAGGCAAATCAAATGCTGGTAAAGCCAGAGGGGTGGGTGGGAGTGGCAAAGGAAAAGGCAAAGCAAAAGAAATGCTTTTGGTGTTGCTGCTGCTGCTGCTGCTGCTGTTGTTGGCGCGTTGCCTAACGATCTATTTACGTTGAGAGTCCATTGAAGCGTATTAATTCTTTTTAATGCCAAAATAATAACGACGCCATTATGCCGAGCAGCAGCACAGCAGCAGCAACTGACAACAACAGCAACAACCACTGACAACAACAATCGCAGCCGATTTTCATGGACGTCATCAGTTTGGCGACCGCCCGTCGAGCTGAGTTTTTGCGAGGCGGGCGCCAAAAAGTCTGCTACGAAATGTTTTCCAATTGACCAAACAGCGCACAAATAAAATCCAGACAACACACACACACACACACACACACGCAGGGAGTGTCACGTATGGGGTGTGTATTGCTGGCTGGGTGTGTGTGTGTGTGTGTGTCGCACTTATAAACATAAAAACTGATAACGAAATCAAAACGCCAAGCCAAACGATTTGGAAATATATATCGATAGCCAACAACAGCAACAACAGCAACAGCAAACAGCAAGAGCTGTGGCCAGAGCTCAGATAGCCGCACTCTGTATACCCTACCATGCAGTACGTTTAAACTTAACATGAGGTAAAGGTTTGTAGACATAGATTTAGTTTCTATGCGTGCCCTGGATAGTTGCAATCGAAGAATATATGTATTTGAAAACACAGCCGTAATTCATTGAAAACTCTTGAATATATGTAATGAGAATCGCAAAGAGAGGTGAAGTATTAGAGTAAAATAATTCACAATTAGAATACTCTGGGCAAGGCTACTCGCCTAGTAGATACCCCGTACCCCCATGAACTCATAATCAATGGATTTCTATGAACGCTATGAGCTATACTAACTAAATTCGAAGAACCATTTAAGCCATCGCTCGCTTGGTCAAGGAATGCATGTGCCTTTGGTAAGAGCATGAGCGAACAATGAGTAGCTACAACAAAACTCTGTCCGGTTGTACAATTCGACGGGTTGTCCGACTGTCCGGCTGTACGATTGTTCGTTTGCTCGGCCGTAACGGGGGCAGCCAAGCAACATCAATGTAACGGCCATACGACATTATTATCATCGCAAATGGCAAGTTAGACAAACACATTGAGTGCCCATTTAATGGCCCAGCCGACAAAGGCCCAGACCGAAAGGCCGGAACGGCCAACCGTCCAGTCGTCCAGCCAGTCAGCCAGCCAGTCTGTCGGTCCGGCGGACAGCAGGCAGGCACATAATGACCAAGCTAAACAGCAAATGAACTTTTAAACGTATTGAATTGACGTGCCGGGGGGCAGCTGTAGGAGGCTACGAATAGGCGCATGGAGCCTATACCTTTTAATGGGTTGTCCGGGCAACCGGAACAACAAGCAGAACGGCAACAGCAACAACAATAACAAATAGGAGAATGGGGTTCGCCGTAAGCATAAGAATACTAAATGTTAAATACCTAAGTAAACCGAAAAAAGACCAAAAAGGGGCGCCAGAGAGCTGAAAGCCTTATGCAAACTCAAGACGCAAATGGAAATACTAAAGGAATCACAGCAAACGTGCTGGAAAGCTAAAAGGAAAAATATCTATATTCAGCACACATATAAATGTTATATACATATAAATATGTATGTAGGCTTGTATATGTATTTACATACATACATATATTTTAAGTAAAGTTAAATGTCAAATAAAATTTCCTTTTTGCATGTTTGCAAGTGTTGCATAAGTCTGACAGACAGTCGCTTCAGGTAGTCAAATAGAGTGTTTCCTAATGTCAACAATATGGAAGAGAATAAATTTTATGAACATGATTGCTGGCGGGCATTGAGGCGCATTGAGGAATAGCATGTGTTGCTTGGCAAACCAAATTATTTTCAGTGGCTCAAAGATGAATTTGCTTGAAATGCAAAACTCGGCGCTAGTTCGAGTCAACCATTCAAACAAGCAGTCGGCAGTCAATCATTTTATGATTTATCTTTCAGTTCAAAAATCCATCAATCATTCAGTCAGTAAATCAATCAATCATTTAGCGAGTCGCTCAGTCAGTCAATCATTTAACCTGTTAGTAGATCAACCAATCATTCAAAACAGTCTGACCACCGATCAACTATGTTGTCAGTCAAGCTTGCAGCCATTCGAATGATTATTCAACCAGGTCTTCAATCAATCCGTCAATCAGTCAAGCAACAATCATTCATTGAATAGCTGACATTGAATAGTGGTTTCGGCACATCTGCAATTCCTGCATCCGCTGCATAGTCCATGGAATAGTTTCTATTGGCCTCTCCTTCAGCTGATGAAAATCTATCCATAGTAAATTTTTAGTATTTCTGTCATATCTCCAGATGTGATTTACATGAATTTTCGCCGAGATCTTTGCCAGCTGTGCGAATTGTCATTCTGTGGTGATGTGAAAAACTCATTTGAACATCTGTTGCTCGACGAGTAGACAATCGGAATTTAGAGCCATGCCACGGGGAGGGGGGGATGGGTATCCAATTGGCAACTGGTCACGATCGACGGGTCGCATTGTCGCTTATATTGATGGCCTGCTGTGGGCGTGGCAGGGGTAGCAGTTGGCGCTGTGACGTGACCCAAAAATGAAAGCGAAAGCTGAAAGCGGAGCCGGAAACGGAAACGGAACCGGATATGGATTTCGATGCGAAACCTTTTGACTGCGAGTTGATTTAGATGATGCAGCATCAGTGGCAACAGCAACAGCAATAGCAACAGCAACAGCGGCCAGATGAGCTTTTGATGCCTTCGACACTGCGTTTTACGAGCTGCCAAATTGTCAAACAAAACTAGCGGGAAAAGGGCCAGAAATTTGTGCCGCCAGCCGCACGCATAATTTAACAATATGATACGGGAGCAGCAGCCACACAGTTTGCCAGTGGAATCTAAGGGCCTAGCTGTGTATGTGTCTGTCCGTGTGTGTGTGTGTGCGTCTGTGGGAGTGGCATCTTGAAGTTCTCCGCCCACATCAGTCAGCTTCTGTTTGTGTTTACATTTCATCTTAAGCCGGCTACCAATGCCACATATCAGTCACATGGACGCCACTTCAACAAGCTCCTCTACAAGTGGCTCGCGGTGGAGTACGGGCACAGAGGTCGTGGTGTCTGGAGACTGGGGGACTGCGGAGTGGGTGGCACAACAATCGTCGAGTGGATATCGCCTGAATGCGGGCTGCAGGGGCGAGGAATGTCGTCGTGCAAATAACCTTAAGCCGTGAAGCTTGTCAAGTGACTTTGGCAGCCAATGTCTACGCATTTGCTTGGCCCCGCTAACCACACACACACACACACACACACACGCACACACACGCACACGCACACATACGCACACTGTAGCTTAGGCTTTGGCTTCAGCCTGCTGTCAGCTCTCCATCTGTGACTTTGTCGCTGGCGTATTTGCATTTTGTGTCACTTAAGCAGCAACTTTGTATACCCTGTAAGCATGGCACATAAAGGGTATATGCACATGGCACATACTATTTAACATTTACATCAATCTCGACTAAACATTGGCTTTGATAACAACAGTCTGTAAATTTAGTGAATTGGCTGTACTTTTTTTCGGCAAACTCCCAATTATTGAATAGATTGCGCGTATGCACTCTAATATACCCCTTTTACTTAGTAAAGTCTTGTTGATCTCTTTCTATCAACCTGTAAACGTCGTGCGCATATTTAATGAACACTTTTGAGGACTCAGTTTTCAACTCAATTCAATTCAAAGCTAAATTGTTTTCAAACATTTAACAGGGTATTGCCTGGGCGGTGCAAACGCAGCAAATGATAGCTCATTTTTTGTTTTTTTTTGATGGAGCACTGGTCACAAGAGACATTTATTGCAGACACGCACACACACACAGATACAAACACATATACATACACACACACACACGCATTTGTACATCTTCTGCCTTTTCTTTTGCTAGTTTACATCTTAGTGTAGTCGCGTGTGTGTATGTATATACATATGTATGTATGTGTGTGTGGGCGTTGTTTGCTACTCAAATGTTAACTAACGGTATTATTTGTAAGCTCAAGTGCGTCGGCATTTGCGGCCCCTACCAACCCACCACCTCTCTCTCTCTCACTGTCTCTCCCTCTCTCTCTCTCCAGGCTGCTTCAATTGACAATCAAATTCGGTTTCGGCTAGAATTCGCTTGTCACCCGTCGCCTTCCCCAGTTCTCGCAGTGTGTGTTAAGTAGTCTGTCACACACACACACACATACACACACTTAGAGCCGTGTAGCACTCATCCAGCTTGCGCTCTATTTGACTTTCAGCTTGTCGACCTGACCCACATTTCGCTTGGTCTGTTTTTGCGAATGCATTTGCCCTGCCTCCTCCGCCCTTTCTCCACGCGTCTAGCAGCTCAATTAGAGCCCACTCACATTAGATCTCAACTGTATTTCGATATGTATATGTATACATACTACATCTAACATCGCTTCATTTTGCTCAAGTCGCATTCCAATTTTGGATTTTGTCGTCTGTCAATAATTAATAATGACTCACTAGATATTCGTAGCTCTCACTCAGTCCGTCAGCATTTGCTTTCCACAGCTTTGTATGCGAACGCACAATTAACTTGATTGAATTCTTGAGAATCGGCTAGAAGGGCAGTACCTGGCAATACTCATGTATGTAGACTTAAGTGACAACAAGTTGTTGCACAGTTAAGCTTCATTTGATTGGACTCTCATTTATGTATAAATAAAAATCGTCTGCTTGATTCTGAGAATTACGGAGAAGGGCAGCAACCAAAAATATGCTTTTCGTAGGATTTATATCGCTTTTATCAGCTCGGACAAGCTGAAGAGATGTAAATAACGAACTCAGCACATAGTACATTTATCTGAGCTCAAATGAAATGGGATAGTTTTCCAAGAATAGATTGGTGGCGTTCACTTTAGTCAGCCAGCCCTTAGGTACAGGTACAGGGTATCCGTGCGGACCAATTGCCTGGCCACTAAGCTCCATTCAGCTGGCTTTCATTCATACCATTTATCATTATACTCGAAATGGTTTTAGTCTCAACGAGGCTGTACTTAAATGTCCAGCTCTCTGTCAAGCTGTCCGGAGGAGGCGCCTTTTAGCTGCTGCTCATTAATTAGATGTCGGCTGTCTCCTGCTCGCATCGGTGTGGCACCAGCAAAAAGGTGAGCCTGCAGGCAGCTCCATTGAGGCTGAGCTAGAGTTTGCAGCTCGAACCTGTAGTTGCAGTTGGAGTTGGGATTCGGGTTGGGGTTGGGGCTGGGAGTTTGGTTGGGCTTTGAACCTTTTTGCATGCGGCTGAATGGAGTTGAGGCTGCAATTTGTTTAATGCTGTTGTCGGTGCTGTTGGGCAACCAATTTCACTAACTTGCAACTGGCTTCACGCTCTCTCTCTCTCTCTCTCTCTCTCTGTCCCTGTGTCCGCCCTTTCGCTTCGCTGCTGGCCAAAAGCCGCAGCAAAACTTTGCCAATAACTGCAAATGCAATGCATTAAGCCAAAAACACACACATACACACTGAAAGCTGAAAGCTTTTGGCTGGAAAGCGAAAATCCACTTGGCCAACGGCACAACAAACATTCACACACACACACACACTTAGCTATGTTACCGCCTGCCCCTTTAGGGCGTGACCTGGTAACGCACCTGTCGCAAAACTGACATTAAATTCACATTACAAAATTGGTTGGCTGCATTCGGCGTATCAGTTTGTGAGCTAAATAATGCGGGCAGGACTTGCCGTTGGGTGTGCGCGGCGCACTCTGTTGGGGGCGTGGCAGCAGCCAAAAGCCATCGATGCGCTCACCTGCCGAAAAGTTTGTTTTAATGGACAAAGTTGGCAACAACGCTCGACGGGATTGCGGCCGCTGCCATGTTGCAATGTTGTTCGATGGCAGGAAGCGGGGGCAGGAGGCGGGGGCAGCTGGCAGGAGCGGGAGAGGGAGAGTGAGGGGTGGGGAATCTATGTGACAGCAATGCTGCAATATTTAAGCTATGAGGCACTCACCGAAGCAGCCGCAGCCGCAGCCTCAGCCTCTGCCTCAGCCTTGCCGCTGCCTTTAAACTTTTAGTCAACACAAATGAAATTATAAGTCGAGGCATCCTGTTGGATGCCAGGTCTGTCGTCGATTGTGGCATTAAGCATCTTGTTGCACGCTTGCACTCGGCTACAGCGCTCCAACCGCTGTCGCCCCCTACACCCATCCCCACCCACCTGGCCCTTGGCAGCTTGGAGTGATTTTCTTGCTCGTTAAATTTTGCTGCTCTGACGAGCGACAACGTGGCGTATGCGTAATCTGATATCGACAACTTCGCACAACTTTGCCAGCCTTCGCAAGCCACACACCCAACCACACACACACACACACACACACAAATTCAGCCAGAGCATTTTGAAGAGCTGGGCGTGGCAGCGGCAGGGGCTGGCGTGATATCTGCTTACATAAAGTTGCCAGCGAAAACTGCTTCCTGCGGCCTAATTTTTGGATAGTTGCAGCTCTAAAAATAAACCTCATTTACATATAATTTTTCAGCCATTTTTTTTTTAGAGATATACCCTGTAAATTTTATTGAACAACAGCTTCGATATCAATTCCGAGTATACTAATATGTGAAAAAATATTTCTACTTCTGTCAACTATAATATTAGAAAGAAAATCCTCATTTACCTAAAGATAAGTTTCACAATTTTCAAATTTAATCAAGTGATCGATTTTGATCGATTTCCAATATCGTCTTCCTAAGTATATTTCAAGTGGGTAAGGCCAGCATATCACTAATTGTGACAATATACAGGGTATTTTCTAGTCGAGCAGCGTGAAGAGCTCACTCACACTAGTCTCTTTTTTTTACATTTTTATCACTTGCACAAACTCATGAATTTTTTAGTAAAACTTTTCGATTTTATTAAGAAAACTCTTTCATTATTGCAGCCAAAGGACGACCAAAAATATTTTTGTGAAGCGCTAAAAAAATGAGATTTCTTCAGCAGATGGAATTAAAAATACCCTGGAGATGTTGTTGTTTAAAGTTTGAAATTAAATTTGATAAGACGTGCACGTAAAGCTCTCCTAAAGCTGAAATGAGTTAATGATATTTGAAAACTTATAAAAATCTGTAACATAACTCACTATTGTTAAGACTATTTATAAGGTAGAATAAGACTAAAGATTGCCTAAAACGTAAGTCGTAGCCTATACGAAAACTCCCTTAAGGCTCTCTTTAAACTGAAATCTAGATGGATCTCTATTTCAGTTCCACTTCTTCAGTCAAGGCATTCATAAAGCTCAATTGGGATTCAGCTAAGTTCAACAACTTTATCTGTTCATAATCTTAACTCTATTTAGTCTCTGGGTATGATCTAAATCTGGGATTGACGGATAACTCATCTAAAATTGAAGTAAGTTACTGGGTTACACTACATTACATTACATTACATTACATTACACCATAAAATCTTACAGAACTTATTACCCATTCCCATTCATTGCTAGACCGATAGTGTTGCAATGCTTGCTTTGCCTGAACTAGTTAGTTCATGAACTGGGTTCACCTGTCTATCTGGGATCATCCCATTTCCACATGGAACATCTTTAATATGGAATGCGAGCTTTCAGACTTGCCGCTGTGAAAAATGAACTAAAGACGTTTACAATGTCATTTACGTGCCTGGCGGAGACTTTGACGTGCCCGACATAATTGCTCCTGGCTGCATCTATTGTTGTTGTTCTAGATGTTGCCTGGATACGTCGAGCAGCGTTTAACCGCTATGTTGTCCTTAAATGCTCGAGCGTTTAATGAAGAAAATTAGCAACGCAGCGCGCGAAAGTAATGAAAACGAGGACAAGGCCTGGGCAGGCGATGTGGAACGAGAGCACAGCATGAGGCAGACCGACGAAACATGTCAGAGCTTAAATGAAAATCATAAAATGAAAATATAAGGTGGAAACAGCCACAAGCGGCGCTCAAAGTGAAACATTATTATGCGAATAAGAATCAGGAGATTTTAAGGCAACGCAACATCTATGGAAGACGATGAAAGCAAGAGAGTTGAAACCATAAAATAAACTAGATAAAGAACTTAGATGACGTATGTGTGAGTTGATAATATCGTAGATCGGTCCATTTATAAATGAGATCTAGACGAAGATGCAGAGTGCAATAGGAAAACCAAAATAAATTAAGTGCATGGAGAGAGCTAAGGGAGACTGAAGTCTATTATAGGCTAATAGTTTCAAAACAAGAACAAACAAGAGCGAATAGAGCTTGAAGTTTAGGAAAATAAAAAAAGCCACAAGCTGAAAGCAAATGCCTGACAAGATGAGGCAAGAATTCCGCCAAGGAAACTAACTAAAAACTAAAGAAAGCTAACTGAGAGAGCAACAAGACTGGGTAGATTATTAGAGGCTAAATAAGTTGCACGGGCAAAGATTGAGGGAAAAACCTTGTTACACGGCCGGCAGTCGGAGTTGGATGCCAAAGGATGCGGCGAGCTCGAGAATCCGTGCCGCGCAGCACCTCCGCTCGCACCGTTGTAGGGGCGGATGGGTTGACTGCGCAAAATGTTGCCAAGAACTTGTAGAAGACCACAGACATCTCCCTCTCCCTCTCCCTCTCCCTCTCTCTCTCTCTCTCTCTCTCTCTCTCTCTCTCTGTGTGTGTGTGTCTCTCTAACCTATTCTCCTACACAGCTCCCCCCCTCCTGCTCACCCACTCTCTGCTAAGTTGGCTGGCTACTGAAGCGTGCAACCAGGTTATGTTTTTCCCTTGAAGTTCATGAGCCAAAAATGTCTTAATTTCTGAAATGCGCTAGGAGTCGTTGCAAGCATGGGCATGGGCAGGGGCAGGGGCGTGTGCCAGTGCCACGCCCAGTCCGGTCAGGTATGCTCGGGCTAGTCCAGTTGAAGAAATGCAAAAATTTCATTTTAATTAATTTGCGGGCAAGGCTTGACGAGTTGGTTCGGCTGCTTCAGCTGCTGCCAGTTGCAGGACGAGTGTCCTGGTCACATCCTGCGGCAATAACTCACAGCACTTTATGCGCTTAAGTGATTTCTAATGCAAACCAATTTCCGAAATCAGCAAAAGCACTTGAAGCCATTTCGACTGGAGCCAGGACGAGTCGCGCCAGCTAAAGGATATTTCGTTTATGTTTTTGCCAGCCAGCGAGACATACACAGAAAGTGAGCGAGAGAGAGAGGGAGAGAGTGGGAGAGCGAACACAGTCTGCCAGGCAAAGCAGGAAGTCAGCCTTGTCTATCAGCCAAATGACAGTCGCGACGGCTGCTGCTGCCAGCCCCCCACCCCCCAAGCAGCCCTTCTCAGTCCTTAGTCCTTTAGCTCGGGCATGTCCTGTGTATGTGTATGTGTGTGTAGCTTGGCTTCGCTCTGATATGCCAAGGCACAAATGTGCACATGATATGCCACGCAGTAGCTGAAGGAGCACATAAAAAGGACACACTCACACACACACACACACATGCAGTAAAATCATAAAGGATAATATTGAATTTACTGCATGAAATGCAAATTTTTTGCACTGCAAAAAGAATCCAGTAAAAAAAACCCACTCAAAGATAGAGAGAGATAGGCAGAAGGCGGGAGAAAACAAGAGAGAGAGAAAGATAGAGAGAGAGAGAGATAGATAGAGTAGGAAGCGTAACGTGTCCTCAGCGAGCTGCTTGTAATATCCTCTACCCAATAGCCAACAGCCCGCCACTGTGCAGAGCACACTCACACACTTTCACACTCACACGCATATGTAGCTTACTCAATTTTAATATTCATATATTAAAAATCAAAATTAAAGCATAAACAACAAAAAATTATAATCAAATATTATACTTTTATCTAGCCAAAGCCCTCGCGGCATATTTATACGAAGCGAGAGCAGCTCGAAAAGTTGAATATATTCTAGAGAAATGCGCCAAAGATGTGGGATAAGTGACAATGAACAGCTCTGAGTTATTTACAGAATATCAGGTATACTTCGAATGACTTTTAATGCAACCCGAATCAGATCTGTCTTAAGACTTGGGCAGCAATCGAAATTAGGTTTACATACCTATAAAATACTAATTTAAATGGCAACGATCTCTGCAGCAACGAAACTGCAACTGTATGGGCAACCCTCGCGGCAAACGTTTGCGCCACGTAATCAAACATATTGGAGGCATATTGTGGCAAACAGAGCCCGATGCTCGCATGTAATGCGCTGGGCAATAAAATGTAATATTGCCAAATGATAAACAAGGAGGCTGAGCTGTGGCTCAATAGGCGCTGAGGTGTGCCATGTGGGCGGAAGGGGCGGGTGGTGTTGGCAATGTGGGCGTGGCTGTCAGGAAGTAGATATATGGCATGGCCTGTAATAACCTCAAATGAAATGCAGCCCATAGAAGTCAATGACAATCAAGAGAAAAAAATATAACAACAACAAGGGAAGGAGAGGGTATCTATGTGTATGTGTGTGTGTGTGTGTGGTTCATGTATGTGCGTGGCGATAAAATTAACAATTCAATGAAGTGAATTCAAAATGGCAAATCGAGAAACGAAATCAAATAACGAGCCACATAACAAAGGCCCGCCAGAGCAAGAGCAAGAAAAAGAGAAAGAGAGAGAGGGTGAGTGTGCGTGTGCGTGTGTGAGCAAGAGAGAGCTAGAACGTCACATCGAATACGCATTAGCCATTAAAGCAAATAAATAAAAAGCCATAGAGAAA
Organism: Drosophila aldrichi; assembly: GCA_035045965.1. Taxonomy (NCBI): domain Eukaryota; kingdom Metazoa; phylum Arthropoda; class Insecta; order Diptera; family Drosophilidae; genus Drosophila; species Drosophila aldrichi. Next base: position 7,655,836 of record JAWNOM010000484.1, read on the forward strand.
CAGCGCAGAAGCCAGTCGAACAACAAGTCAATAAAAATTGAAATAAGCAACAGCAGGCAAAAGTTTTTATTTTTATGGCCCAGACTGTAACAATTACAAGATTAAGGAGCGCCAGCAGCGCCAGTGTGCGAGGCATAGCAGCAAAAATGTAAAAATATGCCCATAAAACAGACAACAAAATACCCTGTACAGCGGGCAAAGACTATCGATGGATTGAGCTGAAGGAAAAACCAAAAAACTTCGTTGACAGTGGCCCGACTAGGAGATACCTCTTCTATTGCGAATCTCTTTTATGCATGCACATACAACATAAGAGTGATATACTAATGCTAATGCGATAGACCATGCTCAAAAGGACAGAACGGATGAACTTTATATAGAAGTATAGTACTACATATATAAAGTTTCTGAGGCTAGCCACAGCTCCTTCTGCTTGTGATATCACAAAACCAATACACCCTGAATTTCTGTTTCAAATAGGGTAGGAATATATATTATAACAAGTAGGAATACTCTAGTTGAAAGTATCGAAACTAGGAGATACTGGGAGTCCTGCGCAGAGCTGCTATTGTCATCATTCTACGATTCTTTTCTTATCCACATGCATACATGCTCAATCTATAAAAGGACAATACATAGTCCACATCCAGATGGACAAATAGACGACTATTCAGTCTTTATAAACGGTTATATATAAGTGTAAGTATAGCTTATATATATTTATACATATTTTCAATTGGTTCGGTATGTAATAACAAGAAAATCTACTGTGATCTACGCAGAGCTGATATTCCCACAATTCTACGATTCTTTGCTTATCCACATATACACACAAGTCTACATATATGGTAGGTATAGTAGACGACATCCAGATGAATAGATGGCCAGACGAATAGACGATCATTTAGAGCTATATTGACTTACCTCTGACTGATCAAGAGTATATGTATCTACTTCAGGCTAACTGTCTTGCCTCCTTTACATTTTCATACGATCAACATGAACTTTACTCCCACTTGCAATGGGTTGATCGGTTACAGCGAGTCCTTCACTTTTGCCAGCGTCTGCTGAAAAATCAAGTTTCGATTATGCTGGCATATTAAGCCTCATACCGTATATTAGAGTAACTCCCTCGCCAGATGTACAGTAAAATCCGATTATAACGGCGCTGTAAGCGGAGTCCTTATAGCCGGATTCTACTGTAAATATATCCATGCAGTTGTCGCGTCATTTTGGAGCACTCTGTACAGTAAACTTTACACACTTAAATATGAATTTGATCAATTTCGTCTAAGGGAAATTTCATTTCTGACATTTTATGCTCAATATTCTATATATTATTGTTTGCTTCTTCTTCTTTTTTATTTATTTTTTGATGATGGCATAAACACAATTTTGAAACAGTTTTCGAGTAACATTTTCACTGAGATTGAGTTGAACGTCAAGGCGACAGGGTGGGAGTGGGGGAGGGGCGGAGGTAATGGGGTGGTCTTACAAAAATAGGGGGGCGACGACTTTTGCGCCCCTTGTGAATGCTTTGCATTAACATATACCATAAATCTCTCACACTCGACGAGCTGCTGTTGTTGTTGCTGTTGTTGTTGTTTTTCTGTTTTTCTCTTCTGCTTTTATACACATTTTATGATCGCATGAGTAACATATATCGATTTATGCAACTGTGTGGGTGTGTGTGTATGCCAAAAATCACAGCATACTTTCAGGGGCGGTCGGCCCCCGCTCAGAATAATCGAAAATATTTTCACATAAATGCTGAAATGAAGCTGGTGACAGTGTGTGTGTGTATGTGTGTGTGTGTGACGTCTAATGAATTCATGCTGCTAGCAGCGGCGCCGACAGAGCTGCTGCCGCTAAAATGTTTACATTTAGTTAAACGCAAACTTAGCGATTGTGCGTGTGCGTGTGTGTGTGTGTGTATTTTAAGCATATGCTGGCAAATGCAAATTGCTGTCAAACTCAGCTTAAGTGGGCGGCAGCATGTGGGCGTTGCCTGGTTTGCAAATGCAGCTGTTTGAATTGTTTCATATTTTGATTAATTTCAGCTGCTGCTTCTTCTTCTTCTGCTTCTGCTCGTTTGTTGTTTGCCAGTTGAAGTAATTGCGTAATGCACTCATCTGTGTGTGTGTGTGTTTGCATATACATATGCATATGCATGTGTGTGTGTGTGTATTTAAGTACATAATCGACAAACACACACACACACACACACACACACACACATGCAGAGCAATTAAGCAAATAAAGCGCTATAAGGCAAAAACTAAATGAATTAAACGATACAAACGTGGGGGCTTAGCAAAGGAGGGCGGACAAACGGGGCGTGGCAGTGTTGCAACACTTATAAGCCAACTGACAGATGTATATATATATATATTACGATGTCTGTGCCTGAGTGTGTGTGTGTGTGTGTGTGTGAATATCTCTCTTACTCTAACGCTCTAGTGCGCTTCATGCTCATAAAATACGAGATAATAAAAAGTGAATTATGAGCCCGCGAGCAGCGACGGCTACAAAAGAGCTGAAAAAAATAGCAAACGGCAGCTAGGTTGCAGCAGCGGCTATAGCCGACTAGCCAAATGCCCTGTAAAAATGAAGCCAACTCTGTGAAAGCCAAGGAAATTTGTTTTGAAGTTGAAGTTCCTAAGTGAAACGGTTCAAAATTAATGTTTTTTTAAGAGAAGTTCATGATCATATTTGTGCATGAGAAAAATCATTTGGTTCGAATTCATTCCAAGCTAAATTATGCATTTTTTTCGAAAACATTTCCATTCTCATTTTATGCTCATCTCTAGTTGTTAGATCTTAACCATTTGTTAGACGAACCTGCTGAAATACTTTAGATCTTCAAAGAGCATTGCAGAGGTTTCGCAAAAGAACCCTGAGTTTCATGCTAGGAAGCTTTATTTAGCAACTCAGTTGTTTACAGGGTATTGCAGCTATAGCAACAAACACAACAACAACAACAACAACAGGAGCAGCAGCAGCAGCGATGAGCAAAAAATAAAACATTTAATTGCAATTGTTTGTTTTCCTGCTAGTTTTTATTTGCACTTTAATTATGAAAAATATGAAACGCAGCAGCAACTGCAGCAGCAACTAATTTTTACAAGTTGCAGTTAAAGTTAACAGCTGGCGAGGGGCGGGAGGCATGGCGCAGCCAGAAGACAGAAGAAGCAGCTTAACTTATATGCAATTTATAAGAGCGCAGAAACAGAAACTCAGTGGCAAAGTAGCGATAGCCAAGTGCATCAAGTGAATGAATTTAGGTTAACTAATTTCCATTCGATTAAAAGGGTAGCAGAAGGATAGCTCGAGGTACAATTATATCCTGTAAGAAAAGGGTTTTGGACTCACTTGTTGACTAGCTGACAGTGTGATTGATCGATGGGGCTGATCGGATGCATAATGTGATTAACTGAAGGATCAGTTGAGCGATTAACGGACTAAGAACTGATTGATTGATTGACTGTGTGATTGACCAGCCAATTGCTAATTGACAGGCTTGAATAGTGACTGTTAGACTAACCATACTGAAAGATTTAAGAGATTGATTGACACACTCTGCTGATTGATAGATTGATTGACTGAGTCTTTACACTGGCCACCCTTCTCTTTAATAGAATTACCTGTTTACTTTTAAAATCAAAGGATTGTCCGATTGATTGACTAATTGTTAGATAGAGACAGCAGTTGGTGTAGCTAAACTGATTGTCCCGCAGACTGAAGACTGAATAATTGATTGACAGACATTAAACTGACACAAATTGATCGATTCAACTTCATTCAGCCAAATTGGTTATATTTATTCTTAATGCGGTCTAGTCTTTATATGTGAGATATTACAAAAATTCGCGTCCTATAGGATTTACATTATTTCAATCAAAATTTAAACATTTTTTGCTGTTCTTCATGTAAATATTTTTTTCTAGAACACAAGGTGGCCGAAATAGAGAACAAAATGTTTAAAATACGCGTCGATTTACTAAATGTCGTAGAAAAACGAGGATGCTGGAAGGTATTTGACGTAACCTCGGACTGATAATACCTTGGAATGGGATGAGAATTCCGAATATCTCATCGATATTGAAATGAGTGGATGTCTGGGGGTTTGGTCGCTGAAGTGATGCAGTCGTAGTTGTTAGTTGATAGCCGATATGATTAGTTGATTGAGTGCTTGAGGGATTGATTGTTGGATTGAGTAGATGATCAGTTGTTAGTTGTTGTTGAGCTATTGACAGATTGCTTGCTGGTTGCATTAGCCGAGAGTTGGGAACTCAGCTTCGTCATTCATATTGATCGGATCGGGGCCGCTCTTGGCCGCGGACTTGTTTAGCGAGCGTCCGCCCGCCCAGCCGCTGAGATAGCCGCTGCGACGACGATCGTCCTTGAACTTGAACTCAATGTTCATCACGCGCTGCAGGCGCCCGACGCGTTGCGGATACAACGTTGCATCGTAATCCATCCCCAAATCAGCGTCCGACTTCATTCGCTGCTTCTTTGGCAGAACAGTCATTTCCTTCCAGTCCGGCTTGGCGACCTCCCCCTCGCCGGGCTTGCGTATGTTGTAGGTGGGCTTGGCACGCTCAACGCACATGGCACGCCACTCCTCGACAGTTATGTACTTGGTATTGTCCTCCTCATTGGAATTCTCGCCCGCCTGCTGCGGCGACTGCTGCTGCGAGGTCGACTGCAGGCGCAGCTGCTGCTGCTCGTTGAACGAATCATCCTTGTCTGACAATGTGTTCGGATTCTTCAGGGCAATTCTCTGCTCCTCGATGTCCTTGATGACCGAGCCCCAGTTGTGGGCGCCGCCCCCATTGCGCTTGACCACCGCCTTGATGCCCGTCTTATCGGAGCCCGAGTGACGATCGAACTTGCTCTTATGGAGCCGGCCATGGCCGCCAGTCTTGTTGCTGTTGTTGATGATGCGGCTGAACACGGCGCGCTCCTTATTGTGACGCTGCGGCTGTGCCTGCGACTGCGGCGGCTCCAGATGAAACGGCTGCTGCACCTTCTGTTGCACCTTTGATGATGGCTGCAACGGTTGCTTCTGCTTACGCTGCTGCAGCAGCTCTCGTTCTTGCTGTTGCAACTGCTGCTGCTGTTGCTGTGGCTGCTGCTGCTGCTGCAGCTGCTGCTGCAATGCCTGCGGCTGTATGTCGGAATTTTTGAGGTCCCGTTCGCCCTTGCCCTTGCCCTTGGCCTTGCCTGCCTTCTTACCCAGCACTAGCGATTTGATCTTATCGCTGCCCTGCAGCTTCCTGCACTTGAGCTTCGAGCAGTTGTCCAACAGCTGCATCTTCTTTTGGCCAATGCACAGATCACTGGACTCGTCATCGATGAACAGCAGCTGATAGCGGTTATTGCCAAAGGAATCCATTTTTCCCGACGAAAATCAAGTTTTTGAAAATATTTATTCTCGCACGCTAGCTAACACAATCGTATCAAAATGAACTATACAGCTTATTTGATTCTCTCCCAAAAAGTTGACGTGCTTCGACAAATCAATATTACTTTCTCACGGCCTACTAGCTCAATGCGAAATGAATGCCCCACTCCAAATTCAAAATATTACAGAGGCATATGTCAAAAGAGACTCAAAATAGACTGTACAAATGGGAGGAGCAATACGAAGTGAATTGCTTGAAAATGGTTTGTATTTATTTTTAGTTTATATCCATGTTATTTTTAATTGCGTGGAGCATTACTAGAAGATAGCTGAAGAGTGCTAAGATATTGGGTAGGGAAAAGTTGTTTTTCGCCTCTCGGGAAATTGTTAGAGCAGATATGATGTTATTTGCGATCATTCCCAAGATCGAATGTCCTAGTTCCTCTTCATGAAGACGATCAGCACAACATAGATCATATCAGTCCAATATATATGAGTGCTGCATGAATCGCTGAAGCTCACTCATATCTTTAGCAAAGTATTTTAAGCTGTTTACCCTAACTTGATGGAGTTTTGAGGGGAAGTACTCAAGGGATATGATCGCAGGGATCAATTCACTTTCAATTGGTGCGCCATCGCTTCCATTACCCATTTATCGCTACTTCCGTCGCACGATTCTCGATCAAAATTCGGATTGGCATGGTAGACAACTTCTAGGTTTAGTCTCATTCTTGCTCAGTCAGCTCAGCTAAGACTATTCGCATAGCTGTGACGTGTAAGAGGCCAGCTTTAAGGCTGCTGCTAATAACTTGATGCGCACCTACAGAGCAGAGCAGAGCTCAGACCGCAGACTTGGCAGGTTTTTCCCTATTTTGTTGTTGTTTTTATTTCATTTTGTTGTGGTTAATGTTAACTCTTGGCTATTTATTTTCAGCTCTCGCTTCTTACCGGGCTGCATTAAATTGAACAACTGCTGCCGTCGAGCAACAACAAAGGCAAACTCTATATGCGGAGGATAAAAAAATGTCTGTAAACTTTTTTGCGCGAGCCCCGCAATTTTCTCTCTAATTAAAACGGGTAGCACACGTTGGCTGTCAGTGGCAACGGCCACGTATTGACGCTGAGTGTGTGTGCGTGTGTGTGTGTTGACTGAATTGCAAATTAAATGCAAGAAATGTAGCAAGGAAAAAGCTTGTTAAGCAACAAAAATCTCTGTTACTTTCCCTATCTCTCTCTCTCTCTCTCTCTCTCTCATTGGCGTTATCAATAATGGCAATTAGTAGGGATTTGACATGCCGTACCAAGAAAGTAGCTTGTAAATTTTTAGACATGCATGTTAAAACGCACAGCGTTGCCAGACAGCAGCAGAAAAAATAGATGAATGAGGCGGCAAGTGGCAAGTGGCAAGAGGCAAAATGTTTGTGCTTGTTAAAATTGATTGCCTGGTCGAGCGACATCAAGTGCGAGCCTACCAATCGGGCGCAACCGACTAAGCAATACCCGCTCACGCCGTGAGCCCATGAAATAAAGATATCTTGCGATTAGCCAAAGTGCAATGAGGAGGATTAGAAAAGATTAGAAAATCACATCACTTGTAGATCTTATTTGCCATACGAGAAGAGAGAGTGATACAGACACTGCCCAAATCCGAATATACTCCTTTCTGTCTGCTGAAAAAGCAGGTGGGGCAAAGCACTGCAAAGCTGCTCACAGACTTTTCAACAGCAACAAGGAATGGCAACTGTTTGCTTAGAGGCTACCTTTTGGGCTGCTAACATTGATTTATATTTGTATTGACACTTAAAGGATGTCCCAGCCCCAACCCCTACACCTACACCAGCCCCAATACCATCCCCAAACGACCGGCCCACGTTCGTGTCTTTGTCTCGGCTGTCCATTGTCCCGCCGTCCTCTGTCTGTTTGCCAAGCGCACAAATTTGTCCTTGTCATTGTTTTACAAGCCCAAAAGGGAGCCCAGCACAAGGCACAAAGCACAAAAGACGTAGACGAAGACGAAGACGAGCAACTCTTTCAGTTAAAAGCACAAAATGTATCGATTAAAAACAAAAACAAAAACAAAACATACAAAAACAAGATATCTGAACGCAGCCACGACTAGCCGAGGCGTGAATACACTCGACAGAGTGGGTAAACAAACATAACGGTTAACCGGTTCTAAAATCTGAAATGTAATGAAATCAAAACTGAGTTGAAATGAATTCGTAATCAGCCACCCACTGGATGTGGTTCAAACCAAAAGCAATTACAATTCTCAGAAGAAAAAATCATGATCGAGCCTATTTTGATAATAATACGCCAATAAGACGCCATAACCGTTTAATTTTGCTCTTTCTATTTATGTTTACAAAATATAAGAAGCTGGATCTGAATTTGAAATTATTTATGAATAATATATATACACAGAAGAAAACTATTCGAACCCTAGTTCAAGACAGAGACTCGGTTTGACGTGGTTACGTTAATTACATAATAAAAATACTATATAGCACATATATTTGGTAAGAGTTAAAGGTGCTTGACTATAAGAGTGTCTCACTTCATACTTATAAATATTATATGTATGTATTGTACTATAATAACCAGTATCATCACCTAAGCGTTACATGCTGTTTAGGAAAGTTAGCATACCCTTTGGCAGCGTATCAAACAGATTTGCCTTTGAGTTTGGCAGGCAGCAAATGTGAAGTGACACTTGCAAAGCAGACAAACAAACAGATAGACACACAGACAGACACACAGACAGACAGTCAGACAGACAGTCAGACAGGCTGACAGGCGAACAGACATGAAATATTGGAAAAGAGAAAACATTTTGTGACTTGGCCGACAATTTGGCGGGGGAGTTCGCTTAGCTGCATTTACATGCGCAAATCAGACTCGTTGGCAGCACGAATTAGCGCTGATGAGGTACGCAGACAAATTGCCGAGCTATATTTAGGAGCCATTGCTAAATGCTCGAGTTGAAAAGTAGAGCTGAAAAAAAGAGAGTTTTCAAATGAACTTGAAGCTGTGCTGTGATAAAGTCTATAAGAGAGGCAGTGGGGGCAGCGACTTTTTGATGTCCATCTCCTAAGTTATTCCAAAATCCAGGCATATTGTAATCGCCAGCAGCTTGAAAAACTGAAAAATACAAAATGACACACTTAAAATTTGTTTCTTAAAACAAATAGGAAAACTTTTAATACAAAATATATTATTTAGCTTCCTCCATTTCGAATATAGCAAAATGTGGAATAAAATATAACAGAAAATTAAAAATATATGCATTCTTTGATTAGGAAGTTTGAGAGATTCGCGACGAAAAAGTTAACTGTGTGAACGCAAATTGAGAAGAACGCAAACTGAGTCATACGAGCGAGTGAGCAAAAATGAGATAGTGAACCGAACTGAGCTATTGAAGGAACAAGCTCAGTGAGCCATTCATTTTGGTTCACTCACTCATGAGCTACCCAAGTCTAGTATGCACCTACATACAAGCATATTTACATACATAATAGGGTTATCGAAAATTTTTAAAATAACGTATTTTAAGTTTTGAAAAAATATGAAAATGAGCCCCCATATCAAGTGGGCCCAGAATAGAGATTGCCTCGCAGTGTGGTAAGAGAACGGTAAACAGCAAAATGTAAATAAATGCAAGTTTTCATTGTGAAATATTTATTGATAAATGTTTGATGCGTAAATTTCATTTTCATTTTAATTTGGCAATAGAATGGGGAAAAGTGATTAAAGCCCAATGAACAAGTGCCTCGAGTGGAGCACAAATACATATTTGATAAGCAGGAATCGAACTCGAAGCTCATTTGCTTAGGTCAAAAGCAAACGAGGATTGGAATTGAGCCTAAGAGCTGAACTGAAATGAATGTGGATTGAGAGTTGTCAGGGTGATCCGGTTGTGCTATAGAGAATGATGTGGAGTTGTGTGAGATTAAAAATACATTTTTAATTATTCAAAGGAAGCAAAACAAAAACAAAGCTTCAAATTGCAAATTGAATTCGATGCCCTGAATTGTAATTTTGATTTGATTGAAACGAAATTCCAGTTGATATTCAAATTATTTGCAGCCGGAATCGAAAGCATTATTTATTTTTGTAACTGATGAAAGCCGTGCGAGCGAGACGGCCGATAGGCAGACAGACAGCTAAGGTTGTGGCTGAGGTTGAGCAGCTTCTACTTCTTCTTCTAATTTTTACAACAATTTTAGAACTTAATCCTTGAGCAGCAGCTGCTCGGGGCCAAGTCAAATGGGCCAGAAAGCAAATGTGCTACGCTGCTCTACCACACTCTCCCCGTCTCCCAGTCGCCCTGTCTCGCTTGTTGTTTGTTTATCTAACGAGTAAATACGATTTTAATTAAATGTAAATCACATTGTCAACTCACACACAGACACACGCCCATAAAAGTGCCTTCACTTCAGCTAGCAGCAACAGCAGCAGGAGGAGCAGGAGCAGGAGCAGGAGCAGGAGCAGCAGCTGGAATAGAACTCGCATCTGGCATTGGCTTTCTATGTGGGCCGCACACGAGTTGCTTATATAAGCACATACGACTATTGTCTACCACAAGTTCACATTCAACACACACACACACACACACTTGGTAACATGCATATGGCTTGTATCTTTATGCTCTGTGCCTTGTCTGCCCTTAGCTTCAGCCACTCTGGCAGCACAAGCCGCAAACACCCTTGAGATTATTAATTAAAAGACAAGAAAACATAATTTCTAAATTTACACACATGCAAACAAACCAAAGAACACAAAAAAGAAACACAGTTAGACAGGGCGAGGAGAGAGGCGTGAGAGTGTTAGAGTGGGAGATCGGGAGTGAGCGAGAGAAATAGAGCTTTGCTCTATGCTTAGTCCGCTGTTACTCACAGCCGACAGCGTTGCCAGACACGTACAGTCCAGTGTTGCAAAATATGCGGCGGATTTATGCACTTTTCGGCGTTGTGCAACGTTGGATACGTTTTTCACTTTCAGCAGTCGAAAGCTAACTTTGATTAATCTCCATATCTGCAATGGATCGCGCCACAAACACCGACCCGCCGCATTGCATCCTGTTCGATGTGCTCGTTGAGACGGAGACGCAAATATCGACGCGTCCCGAAGATGTAAGTGCGACGTGACTGCGTCTGCGTCTTTTTCTTTAACACACTCATTTTGCTTGTCTTCTTCTTCCGCTTCTGCGCTTCGTTTTTGCAGTATGGCGCGCGTTATCGTCGCTTTATGCTAAAAGTTCCAGATCCGGAAGACAAGCGCTTGATGGTCGCCGCGCTGATGAATGGCCCAGCCGATCCCAATTACCGTGCACTGATGGCCGAGCTGAACCGCAGCATGCAGAAGGTTCAGCGCGACGACGCCGAGGCTGTGGCCGCGGAGAAGGCAAGGGCCGAAGCAGAAGCAAAGGCAAGGGCCGAAGCAGAAGCTAAGGCAAGAGCCGAAGCAGAAGCGAAGGCAAGAGCTGAGGCGGAAGCGCAGGCGAAAGCCGAGAAAAAAGCAAGGGCTGAGGCAAGGCAGAAGGCAAAGGCCGAGGCTAAGGAGCGGGCAAAGGCCTTAGCTGAGGCAAAAGCAAAGGCCTTAGCAGAAGAGGAGGCAAATGCCGAGGCCAATGAGAAGAAGAGAGCCGTTGCAGAGGCAAAGGCGAGGGCCGAGCGGACTGCAAAGGCTGAAGCTAAGGAGAAAGCCAAGGCCGAGGCAAAGGAGAGTATAAAGGCCAAAGCCGAGGCGAGGGCCGCAGAGAAGGCAAAGGCAAAGGCCGCAGAGAAGGCAAAGGCGAAGGCCGACGCGATTGCCAAGGCAAAAGCCGAGGTGGTGGCAAAGGCAAAAGCCCAGGCTGAGTTGGCCAAAAACCGCTCGACCCGTCGATCTCGCCTTAGGGCACAGAAGGCGAACAACGTGGACAGCGCATCCGACACTGAGCTGGAGAAATCTTAAATATAGCTGAAGCAGCTTCATTCTCAATCTGTATATACATATATGCATGCATGTGTGCATGTGCATGTGCATGTGTATGTGTCTACATTCGTTAATAAAAAATAAAAACTTCACTTGGGCGGCAATTGATGCGCCAATCGAACAACTTAAAAGCCATAACCGTTACTCATTTATATAGATGTACATATATGTATATACATACATATAGTCTGCATGTCTGCATGTCTGCATGTATGTCCCTCGATGTGCCGGCAAAGTTGGCAACTTGCCCGATGCTCACTTAAAACGACATGCAACACTCTTTTATTCGCCAGCAAAAAAAAAGTTTATAAGCGCAGATTACAGCCAAAAGTAGTTGCGCATTTGATGCGGCGGCATGGCCCAGGGGCGGCTGTGGGCGTGGCAGGCAGTGGGGGTGCTGCGCTGAGTTGGCATTTAAAGTCTGCAGTGAGCCAAATCAAATCATTCGCATCGACAGGCGACCAAAAGCAGCTGATGCAAATGATCGCGCTTCTGTGTGAATGGCAAAGTGAATGGCGCATGAGCAATAAGAAAAGAAAAACTAAATAATAATATTCATAATTTTCTGTAATATTGTAAGAGAAGTGGAAGAGCGTAAGAGGAGCAGCATGATCGTGCCACGCCGGGAAGGATTTTCCCAGCCATGTAAAATGATGTGGGCAGGAGTTATATGTGAGTGTACAAGTGTGTGTGTGTGTGTCGCTGTCCCTTTTCATTTGGAACGCAAGCAGCGTAACTTTCTGTCGCTGAGTGAATAGGCCAAGTGGGGGGGGGGGGGGGGGGAGGACAACTCAAAGGCAGCATTGTCATCGTTTATGCCGTCAAAGTGAAAATCCATGCGCAAAATTATATGTCGAAAGTTTTCACTTTTGATATGCAAGGCATTCTGCGTTGGCATTGGCGTTGACATCATCTTGGCATGGAAGGGCGAGGGCGGTCTTCTGTCGGGGAGCCGTTGCTCTGCATGCTCCAGTGACGCACTCTGACAAAGACACATTTTGCTAAAGCAGCGCGGCCAGGAGCGGGTCAGGGGGTCCAAGCAGGGGCAGAGACAGAGACAGAGGTGAAGATGGGGATGGAGGCTAGGGACGGGTCGGGAAGGAATCTACCAATTACTCGAGTTACTGGCCCAGTCGCTCTCGCTCGGTCTGTCATTGAAACGTATCCGGCCTTTTAGCCTTTCAGTCTTCTTCCTCTTCGCTCGTTTTTTTTTTTTTTTTCTGCACAGTTGCTCTGTGTGTTTCACTCAGTTCTCACCCGTTCCGTTGTCCTTTTTAGTTTTGTCTATGAGACGGCGGCTTCCTATTCGACTGTTTCCTTTCTGTTGACTTTTCCTTGGGTTCACTGGCGCCAGTCGAGCCCCTCAGCCCCACGGTTGCCAGCTCTCCCACTGACTTTATTTTTTTGCTGGAATTTTCCGGCATCTTGCCTGGGCATCGTTGAAAGAGCTATGTAATCTACCCTACTTTACAGTTGAGAACGCAAAGAGCGCCATCTGTCGGCTGCGGTTGCGGCGGCCTTTGCAACTGCATTCAATGCACTCGACAGACCCCACTCTCCAACCGCCTCCCAGACCACACCCCTCTCCAGCTGCTTGCTTCCCCTATTCCGTCCTATTTTTCATTCCGTTTGCACACTTTGGTTAATTTGATTTCTTTGCAACTTGGCTTTGATTGCGAGTGTGTAGAGTGTGTGGGTGTGTAGAGTGTGTGTGTTGAGTATGTGTGTTGAGTGTGTGTGATCAGTCAAGCCTTTTCTTCTTTTGTTCACATACTCGCGTTTCACTGTGAATGCCATAGAGCCATTGGCCAACAGTTGCGAGAAACAAATGATGAAAACACTCAGCGTCGAGAATAAAGAATTCCCTATTCAAATATGCAAGGCCCTGGCCCTGGGGTATGTAAGCACATAAAATGTATTAAGATTAGCAAACGAGTCGCTGTAGCCACTTTCCTATTGTCCACATAGGTTTACGTATGTCTATAAGCACTATATAACTAGTTTCAACGTACCTGCATAGATGCACCACACACATCATAGATTGATATTGAATATACTATACGTTATAAGATTAATACACTATATGATTCATGAAAAAGTTCTATGATATACCAATATACAAATGATATGTCTTATACGATATACATATATAATAAATGATGGATGATACTAAATGAATATATATATCATATCATATCATACGTCACAGAACATTTGTCACTCTTAGTCAATCATATATCATATAACAAATATCTCATAGATCCATTAACAATTATCATATAACATATACATATCTAAGATCATAACATTATATGTATCATTATATCATTATATCCTATCCAAATCACCTAAAATATATCTTTGTACTCTCTGGTTTCTCTAGTGGTTTCACTTTCGTTTGCTTTGTTTTCTAGTCGAGTTAGATTTTCACTTTGTTTTTGGTGCAGTTTGAAATTTGAGGTCTCGCAGTGAGTCTGGGCGCAAGTAATTCATCTCTGTTCTAATGTACTCGATGGTTGCCTAATAAACGCCGGCCGCCCTGTCAGAGGACTCCAGAATTTATGGAGTCCATTAAACGCAACATTGGTTGCTCTGATTGGCAAGGGGTTCCGGCTGTAGCCGCCGCGTGACATCCAATTTATTGCTGGGCGGTAATTGGCAGTCAAAACGAGGCGAGGCGAGGCTAGTTGAGGCGTGGCAAGTTGAGTTTGAGTCGAAAGTCCTCTAGCAGCTATTGCTGCTGCTCCTCCTCCTGCTCTTGGTGCTGCCTGCTGCTGCTCCTCCTCGTCCTCCTCCTGCTGCTGGTGCTGCTGCCTGCTGCTGCTCCTCCTGTTGTTGCTGTTTATTAATAAATTGTCACTTGCAACTGGCGACACATCCCGAGCTGCAGCCAGTGCGTTCTGAAGCTGCTTGCCTCTGCCTGGTTGCTGCCAGGCTGCCTGCTTATTGGGCATTATTCTTGGCTGTCCTTCGCCAGGAGCCAGGGAGACAGCGAGAGTGGTACCACATTGCCAATTAGCTGATATCATCGTTCATCCGGGCGTCAGTCGTTGCCTAATCCTTGTTAAGCTTTATCGAAATTGTATCATTATCATATCGAGTAGCGCCATTTTACTTACCCGCTCTCCCGCTCTCCATCACGCTCCAATACCTGTGGGAAATCTGCTCAGCCATATGACGATGTGACCCCTCTCTCTCTCTCTCGCTCACTCTTGGTTAGCCAGGCCAGCGACATACGCTTTCGATTTGGTGCTAGCAATTTTTCCCATAGTTCTTTATTCTTGCTGCTGCGCATCGACGCGTTCGCCTGGACTCGAGACTAAGCTGCTTATTATCCATTGGGAGCAGCAGCACACACACAGACACACACTCGCACAAACACAGAGGCAGGCACACATTGTGCAGCATTTGGCAGCGTTAATTGGATTTTGAAGCAGCTGCAAATGAAATTGGAAGCCAGAACTAAAGTATCTTTAATTCGAAGCGCCGTAAACCTTACTTGCGGCTGCCTAAGCTCAACATTTTCTTTTTCGCTTTGCCGCTCGCCTGAAAGCGCACTCAATTAGCACGTGGCGTTGCCACCTGACGCGACTTCAAGCAAAGTACGCTGCTTCTGGCACTTAGATCTATCGAAGAAAATTCAAAATTACACGAACTTGTTCGCCGATCTATCGATCTATCGAAAAGAATTCAATTCTTAAGCGGGGTATCCACATTCCAATTTGTTACACGAACTTTTTCGCCGAGTTTCATTAGCAATTGGCCCTAAATACATTTTTATATGATAAATCTTAACTCATACAAATCATATGATTCTATCAAATTTAACTCTATCTCCAAAGATTCATCTCATTCATTTTTTTTTCTCTCCAAATCTATAAAACCTTTTTCTCTCGTAATATCTATTTCTTTCCCTACTGTCTTCTCTTTTTATTTCTTTTTTTTTATATCTATCTACATATATCTCTTTTATCTTTCATTATTTCATTCAATCATTTATTTTCTTATCAGTTACCTCATGCTCTTGTTCTCTCTTTAAGTACATGAAGATGCATTCATCTGACTCTCTCTCTTTCCTTCTCCATATCTATCTATATATTTACATATATCTTTTATATCTTTTGGACTACTTGTCTCATTCTCTCGCTCTCTTATTATTATTATTAATTTCTCCCTCCCTTGCTCTCTCTCTCTCTCTCGATTTCTCTCCCTCTGTCTTCCATCTTTTTTCAACACTAGCCGCCTAAGCATAATTATTAAGCTAAATCCCCATATTTTGATTGGCTTAACTACATTTTTACAAAGACTCAACAAGCAACGCCTCGGGCTGGCTGGCAAAGTTTGTTCAGGTCGCTGTTTGCTAAGCGCTGCCCGAGCGTCGACCGAGGGACGAACGGACATTAAGTACCATGTAACACTGTACAAATACATGTGTGTGTGTGTGTGTGTGTGTGCTAAAAAATAAAATACAAAAAGAGCGAGAGAGAGGGCAGCTTCTCTAATGGGAGCAGCCCGCGGGGCTTCGTACATATAAAAATTAAGTTGGAGCTAATTGTGTAAACAAATTCTCTTTAAAATGCGAAATACAAATAAAGGAAATAAAAAAAATATACAAAATATAAAAAATAATAATCATAATAATTAACATACATACATAACATAAAAGCTGAGTGGCTGAGTGCTTTCATTTTGTGCGAATGGCAAATAAATGTTAACTGTCTGGCGAAAGTATGGCCATAAATGTGATTATGGTCGGCATATGAGCTGGGGGAATGCGAGTGTGGGTGTGTGTAGTGAAGGGCTATCCACTAGAATAGGCCAATAGCCCATGTGAAAATAGAAAATAGAAATAATAAAAATAGAAAAAGAATTGTCGTAAGAAAAAGTGATCCATATTTTGTGTGAATGGCAAAATTTTAATAAGCTAAATAGTATTTAATAAGCTAAATATAAATGGATTAATTATATATTATATAAATAAAAGTAAGTAAATAAATGAATATAAATTCAAATGAAAAATGTATGTAAATAATGTAAATGATTTTTCATTTTGTGCGAATGGCAAATGCATCTGAAATATTGTGGCAACATTATGCCTATTAATGTTTAGTGAAGAACATATCCGCTATATGAGCACATCCCAATTGCCGTGTGGTGGGCGTGGCAGTGCCGCCTATGCGCTTACATCTAATTGAGCAGCGGACGAGATGGAACAGCTGGTCGACAAAAAGTTCGAGAAAACGCGCTCATAATTCATTCGTGCTGCCAGAGAGGAGAGAGAGAGAGAGTGAGCTAGACGGAGAGAGGAGGCGCAAGAGGAAACTGGACTGACAGGGCGGGGCGAGCAGCTAACAAGCACATTAATAATATCTTAACCGGGAGACGGCAAAGTGCCAGCCACTCGTCCATTCAGCCACTGAAGGAGACGCCCGCACTCCGTGCGATCGCCGGCATTGTCCAGGACGTGGTCGAGCACAAAATGCAGTTAATTAATCATTTGAGCCAAAAGTAGTTTGGCGCTTGATTTATTTTCGGCCATAAGAACTGGCTGCCAACCACAACAAAAGTTAAAGTTTCCTCTCAACTCTATTTTTTTCATTTCATTTCATTTTTTTTCTGTTTTTTTTTTTCGTTTGTTTGCTGACAGGCAGAGCTGGAGACAGCCGCTGGCGCCACAGCGGAACTCCTCCTGGCCATGGATATACATACATTAAAAAGCCGGCAGCGAAACCATTTGAAGGCAGCCATCAGCCCGAAAAGCCCCAAACGAAAGGAAAAAATTAACCCCAGCGACAGGAAGTCAGGCGAAATGAGCGAGCGGACGACCGAGCGTGGGCTATGATCGACTGCAGGATACACTGCACAAACAAATATGAATGTTTCTTTAAATGAAAGAGAAGCCTTTGGAGATTTACTAGTCGTCATTTGAGTTAGTGCTTGGTTGGTTGGACATGGTTTGTCTTTTGTCTGTGTATATTTAAGTAATATCTATCTCGATGACTGATTGACAAATACGTATATATAGATTCTTATTTAGTAAACTGATGGATTGACTTACAGTACAACTGACTGTTAGGCACATTTATTCAGCCCTTCAATCAGATGGGTAAAGTACGTCAATCAACGCGCTGACCTATTGATATACTTTGATATTCTGATTGGCCAGCAAACAGACTGACTGACTTGTTCGTTTGCTGATTGACCAGCTGATTGCTTGAGTATACTATTCGCTTCATTGACTCACTCATTTGATATAGAAAGCACAAGAGCAGTGCTGTGTGCTGCCTTTTAGTTTCCAGTCCAATTCGAATAGTTCCAGTGCTCAGTCAATTATCAAGCATTACCTTTCATGACTTTTCTGAAGTACTTCTCGCCTAGATCCAACTGGAACCGCCAGATAGGTCCATTACGCACATTCGACAATCATTTTATGCATCATCAATCCAACTATCAATCAGCTGCCTTTAGCTTTGAGAGCAGTGTACAGTGTACACAAATGCCTGAGATAGTAGCGGCGTTCAGGGCAACCGCCTCGGCATCAACTATGAGTCGATTAATTAAACCGCAAGCGTTTAAGCGGCAAACCACAGCAGCGGTAATGCCGACAGCAACAGCAGAGTTTGCTTTAATTTGACTTTCACTTTTCCCAACACACACACACATACACACGCGTGCGCGAGCACAGACACACGTACACACACGCGCACACACACATGCTCGCTCGAATGGCAATCTCTTTTATAGGTTACATCCTGGGCCAGGCCCGTGTTGTCCCATCGCGGCAAAGGCAATCAAATTTCGTATTAATTATGTGCTTAACCAAACACCTCCCAGCGCTGGGGCGTCCTCCAGTGGTATGTGCGGGGGCGGTGCGCCGGAGGGGGTGCGCTAGAGGAGCTCACGAAAAAAGGGGGCAATGGGGGCAGCCTTTGCTGCAAAATTGTAAACTGTCAGCTGGGTCACGTTGCCTGGGATTATGCGACAATGAGTGAGTGAGCGAGCGAGAGAGCAAGAGGAGGAGCAGAGTGATGCACAGTCTGTTGGCCATGCGGGTCAGGGACGCAGTGGCAATAATTCTTTGGTTTTCACATTTTGCAGCCGCTGTCGAAAATCCTTTTTGCGGCTTATGCTCCCAATGATGTGGCAGAGACGAGGGCAGCCGCCCCTCGACACATGTCACGGGTCAGTTGCCCGGCCGGGCTTACAATGCGACACGCCCATTTACATACATACATATATAGAGGGCCGAATGGATGCTACATGTGTGTGCGCATAGAGACGGAGCCACGTTATCAACAGACTTGTGCTTAATGCGCTGTCGAATCGTGTATTCTGATTTCTTGAGTCGTTCTTTGCGCGCAATACAAAGGCCGCAGGATTACGTGATACACCCGGTATTTGTAGAGCATGGTTTATTTAGTAGTGGATATATATACATACATCAACATAATATTTGGAGAGCAGTAACTTTTTTCGTTGTGCACAAAAATATTGAGAAAGCAGCCAAAGTAAGTAAATAGAGTCTATTAGAAAGTTAATTAATATTATATTTACAGAATTTGGACTACAGACAGGAGGGATTATATGAATACATGTATGGTAGGCATAGTAAAGATCTTGGAAATACATTCATATATACATATATATTCATATATCAACAGTATTTACATAGTATGTACATTTGTTTATCACGCCAATAAGCCACTTCTGCATACGATATATCGATATGAAATGTTGATCAAGTCAAATGCGCACGCGTGCCTCAATAGTTTGAACTGCACACGATCTGGCAACGCCAGCTTTGAGAATTGCAATTTGAAATTGAAAAGAGAAATAAAGAGAGCAAACGTTTACTCTTTCTATCTTCGCTGCTTTTATTGCGATATATTTTTTAAGTGAATATGATTGCATTCTAATGTCAGACATAAATTAGCGATTCGCACGCCAGAGAGTACAAATGCCACGCCCCGCCGCCGCCGCCCACGCTCTGCAAGCAGCGTGCATTACGTGACAGGAGTATGTGAAACTTTTCAACTTGAACGAAAATTTATATGTTGAAAAGTACATATAGAAAAAAAAGGGAGATGTATGTATGTATGTGTGTGAAAATGGCACTTGGATTGGGTTGAGCTTGGGCAACAGCAGCAGCAGGAGTCGGAGTCGCACGACATTCTGCTGCGGTTTCGCGTGCGACGCGCTGGCTGCTGGAACGTGTCTGGCGCCTGCTGTGACTTTCGCCAGCTGCAGCGACACACAGAAGACCAAGACCAAGCCCAGGCACAGCTGCAGCTGGCAACTGTGGCTGCGTGGGCGTGGCAGCAGTAAGTATGTATGCTCCCGCCATGCCTGCAGATGAGAAACAGCCAAGGATTACGCGCCAATGTGTGTGTGTGTGTGTGACATGGCAGGCAAAGGGAGCAGGGGGTGGCACAGGGAGAACGGCGCCATGGGTTTACTGGCTGGGGAGATTGCACAAAGTTTTGCCGCTTGATTTTCATGTTGATTATAATCTTTATTCTCTAACATGATCCCGACATGAAGGCTGAGGCTAGACGTGGAACTGCGCGAGGAAAGCAATTGACTGTGCGCCTTGAAGTTGAAGTCTTTCGAATGGCAATAACCCATTTACTATGTTTACTTGGATTCAATTAAAAATTAAATTAATTAACATGAACTCAATTTTGAACCGAATCTGAACTGCCTCAAATCGAGGCGAGCTTGATTTTGTTTAGTTATTAAAATATATTATGTTTGCTTAGAGAACTTCTAGAGTTTTTCAGTAACAGTTTCTATTATTCTTTTTGCATGGGAATCAGTTGTTCCCCATGACGATGACTGAGTGCCTATTAATTTTCAATAAGCAACTATCGATAGCTGCAGTAGAGTATCGATATATAGTTGCCAAAGCTTAGTATGGCAGCTGTGGTAATTTATAATTGAACATTTAAGAGTAATATGAAGAGACTAGATTATGCTGAATTTATTCGTCTCGTCAGCAAATTGCAATAATTTGGAATAGTTCAATCACTCAATATTATCGGAAACATGGTGTTTGCCATTCATCGATCTCATTGCCAATACTGTATTTATTTAATACTGTTGGGCCATTTGAACTGCCTATGCAGCACTGAATGGCAAGCTAACTTCCGGCCAAAAGTCAGTTGGCAAGAGTATTTAAAGCTGTCGCCGCGTGGTTCGCATCTTTTTTGCGAGGAGTCTAAAATTCCTATAATTTTCTTTTCGAATCGTGAGTATTGTGGAATATATGAGCCAACTGAATTGAAAATATATCTCTACTGCACAGAATATCGAAAGCTCAAGCATAATGTCGTTCGAAGAATTTATCAACTTGGAGGGAATGTCCGAGGGGTCGGGAGACTTCGGGGAGTCGGTCTACATTCATATTCCGGGATCGAAAACTATTATCATGAAGATGGGCACGCAGTATCGTCGTCTCGACTTGGACAACGAGGCGACCACTCCGGCCGAGCGCAGGACCCGGGCGATCGACGCGCGTAGGGCAGCTGCAATTCTGCACGACTTAAGTCCGAATCCGAAAAACACGGTGACCATAATAATCGGCATCACCGAGCTGCGCTGTGACCTGGACCTGCTGCAGAGCAACAGTGAGTTCTTTTGCCGTGGCAAAGACGGCATGGCTTACGGGCTGCCAGTCAGCGATGTCACTGTGGAGGCCTTCGTATCCATTTACAAGTGGATGGCCAAGCCGAACCAGATCATCTTGCCGCCGAAGCTGATGTCCGTGTTCAAGGCGGCCTTGTACCTGAAGATGCAGGTGCTGATCGATCAATTCATGGACGAGTTTAAAGATCCGTATACGGCACGCGAGGAGATCGGCTTCCATGTGTTCTTCGGGGTGCACAAGCTGAACCTCTATGTGCCCTACCTCAGGACCATGCGCGTGCACAAATACTTCCTGACCCTGATTGGCACCGAGGATTACATCGACCTCTGGCCCAATGCGCTCGTCTCGCTGCTCAACTCGCCGAACATTTGCGTCAACTCCGAGATGGAGGTGCTCATCGCCGTCCTTATCTGGCTGTACCATGACTACAAGACGCGCTGCTCCCACACCGACCAGCTGATGAACTGTGTGCGCTTCGATAGCATTCCGTTCGAGGCGTTGCTCAAGATGCGCCAGCAGTGCTGCAACACTGGCATGGGTCGGCTGCTCTTCTTCCCCGAGATCGAGAAGTACCTGAAGTGCGCTCCGTCGCACAACAACAACGTGCGCTACTGCAACCGTCGCATCTGGATCTACGATCAGCTGTGCGACTACCATCACGACGCCCATTGCCCCATGCGCAACTACATCACGCTGGATCAGTTCGAGCACTACCAGCGACAGCTGCGCAAGGCGCCCAAGCTGCACTGGTGGCACCGCCATCAGCTCAATCCCTATGCGCACAACTGTCGCCACGAGAAGTGCCGCCGTCCCTCCGGTAAGAATGGACGTTCACAGCGCGCTGCGACCCCAGCTGTAGCTTAACACTAATCCAAGCTGGATATCGCTTTTTGAACGACTCCATCTGCGCATGACCAGAATTCATTTGTATTCATCTATAACTCAAACCTGACTAGCCTGCATATTCATTCACCTCTTTTACCAATTATGTAACATTCAACATTTAAAATGAATCCGTGCAACATTTATCCACTTGAATTGTGTACTTACCAACACTAAAGTACTTTATTTTGGTCTAACTCTACTAAATTGCATCACTTGAATTCTTCATGTACGCATAATTTTGATTCGAATTTGAATTAAATGTTTAAAATGACTAATATTTAAAAATACTAAAAGTACTAAAAACTAAGTCTTTGTATACACTGGAGATATTTAAATTGTAATATTATTGATGTTCTAGCTTAGTAGACTATATATATGGTGGTGGATTGTGGAACCATTGAACTGATTCAAAATAGGAAAATGTATATGATTGATGGTATGGACAGTTAACTACATTATCACATATATAGCTTTACAATAATGGCTATATTGGTCAAGATGATGACATGAGTTGCTGAAGACAAGTTCATCTGTCCATCTATTCCTCTATATGAAGGCAGCAATGTGGTAAGTCGTAGAAGCTGCAACTCTGAAATATTACAAATGTATTTTCTTTTTTTATACAAGATACAATCTTTTTTAATGGAACAGTTACTTCAGTCCATCGTCCGGTTTCGTATTGCTGTATTCCAGCTAAGCTTCAACCAAAACTACGTGCAATCTGTAAACCTCAAAGCCTGAAGCTCAAACTCACATCCATAGCAGATGTTGACTTCGGACGTAGCCAGTGCAATTACAGCTCAGTTTGAGGGTTTCCAAATAGGGAAAGCTGGACATGGGATAGAGCGAAAACTGTGCCGAGTTTCAGTTTCATTCCAATTTTTGGGCTTAATAACGAATGCTTTGGGGCCTCAGCTGCCAATTGCAGGATCTGAAACAAGCATGGGCTCGACAAGGCAGGAGTGGAGGGAGGGGGAACGGGAGGCACCCCTGTGTGCTGGTCTCTCGGAAATTCGGGCCGCTGTCGCCGGTTGTTAACGAGTTTCTGTTTCTGCCGATATTTTCGCCGTTTGGTATCGCATTCGAAATTGGCATGCGAGGACAGCTGAGTGCGCCCTTTGACATATATTTTTACCTTTGTTGTTGTTGTTCTTTGTCGGGCGTAGGCCGGAGGGCGTTACGAATTGATATCCATTAGTGGCGACCTGAAATATTTTGCACTAATTGGCATTTTGTCCGACGGTCAAGGGCAGTCTTTAGTTGCTTCCTTTTAGTTTTTGTAATTAATCAATTTCTGATTTGCGGTATGCGGTCTCTGTTTTTGGATTTCGGATAACGCTGTTGTGGACCTTGAGGTATGCGGAGAGGTGAGGCGGGCATCTTTAGCTACACATTTTCCGGGCATTTCACGCGCCGTTAAAGTTTAATCGAAAAAGTATTTTTGTGGCCAATGAAAATTCCAATAACGAAATTCCCGGCAGCCGAACAAACCGCAAAACAACTTCTTGAGTTTCTTTTATGTTCGAAGTTTGTATCCAGACAGCCCAGCCGTCTCTCTCTCCCTCTCTCTCTCTCTCTCTCTCTCTCTCTGTTGCTGTCTCAGGTGGAGCTCCTCCTGCTGGCATATGATGAAGTGCAGCCTGCAATTGACACTGCGTACACAAAGCCAAAGATGTTGGCGAAACTTTGCGCCTAAACGCGCAATTAAAACAAATTCCGAATTCCAAATTTCATAATAAAATGAAAACTTAAAAGTCTGCGTAAATCGCATAATTTGACGGAGACACATGCGTGGAGTGGGTGTGGTTGTGGAAGTGGAAGTGGACGAGGACGAGGGGCGTGGCCAGAGGCTGTTACCTGCAAAACTTGACTCCAATTATGATGAAATGCCTTTTATTCTAAGCTTATTAACGTACTTTGATGAGAGGCAAAAAGTTTTGGTGGCTTTTGCCGCTGGCAATTTATAGTTCGCCATGCTGTCCAGCCGACTCGAGCGACTTTTCCAACTCAGGAGAGACTGATTGGCCAGATCATTGCCAGCTGAATCTCGTTTTGCCTCTGTGCGCCAGGTGTATGGAGTTTTACGTCGAGCTAGCGAGAGAGTCGCCAGGCAGCCAAGGGGAACAGCTTCACTTTGTATAGGTTTTTGTAGGCAAACACATACATGAACTGAATCTCAAAACAAAATCACACAGATCATATTTTGGAACAGATTTTAGGCCATAGCGGTAGCTGCAGCAGAGTACAGAAAACAGCATCAATGGGAGACGCAAACAAGGCGAGCGCAGAGCCGAGCGCCAACAAGCCCAAGGCGAAGCCCAAGAGCAAGCTGCTCTCGTCCAAGCTGAAGAAGGGCAGCGTGCTCAGCGCCATTGAGGACATACAGCGCATGTGAGTATTGTGACAAAGAGAGAGAGCTTTATTAATATACTTTACGTTATCCAGGTCGCCGGAGGCCATTTGCCAGGAGTTCGATCGCCTGGTGGACCACACACAGCGACACTTCAATCGCGAGGCGAACATGCCCTGCACAGCGTTCGCATCGCAGGTGCAGCGCTGCCTGGAACAGCATCGACGTGAGTCGTTCAAGTGCTTCGTCGCCATGGAGGACTACAGGCTGTGCGTGAGTGCGGCCACCCAGGAGCATATTGATCAGCTGGCCCAGCAGAAGCAGGAGCAGGATGCCGCACGGCGCAAGCATCGGCCGCAGGAGCATAAGCTGGATCAGCCACCGCTGCACGCGTTGCCAGTGGTGCCGCCCCAAATTGTGGGCGTGGAAGCACTCCAAACTGGCAGCAAGGAGCCACGCCGACGCCACTGGTACAAGCCGTGGTCCTGGCTGCGCTAAGGTCTCGCGCACCACCAACACCACCAGCACCACCAACACCACCAACACCCACACCTTTCAGACGACGACGACGACGCCACAGATACAAAATTTTAGGCAGCAGAGCTCTAAAGTTTCAGCTCAGCTGCCCACCATTTGCCGAACGGCTTCGTATAAATTGTTTTACTAATTAAAAGCAACGACTTGAATTGCTTCAATGGCTTCGACTCATGCTAGCTCTCTCTCTCTACCTCCCACTCTCTCTATATACTTATATATGTATGTATATACTTCTCTTGGATCGCTGCCAGTTGTCCCAGCACTCATTCATTTGAATGTCTACATCAGCTGCCAGGCTGCCAGGCTGCCAGTTGCATGTGCGTCTGTGTGTGTGCTTGCAGTGCAAGGACCTGAAGGACCTGCACCTGGACCTAATCCTGGACGCATCCCTTCTGCGGCACTGCAACTTGCAATAAAAGTAAATCTGCTGCAGCTGCCGCCGACGATGCTGACGCCTTTTGCCAGGCTACCAAAGAGTTGACCCTATGAGATGCCACGCCCATGCCACATGCTGCGCCCACTTCGCAAAAGCTGAGCAAACCTTTGTGCGGTTACAGGTTGAAAGGCTTGCCAGCCACGGTAAGCAAACATTAGAATTTATTAAATCCAACTCGACGGCGTCGCCAGCCACACATATGACCGAAAAGAGCGGAGAGCTGTGGGGCATGTTCGCTTCGCAGATACTCTGTAAAAAGAAAAGCAATATAAATTAGCATATGAGAGATGTCGTTATCAATTGGTTATAGCTTATCTCTGAGTAGCTCGCGCTGCAGCATTAGCTGAAATTGCAAAGGGGTTCGAATTCCTGATATGCGATTGTCGATATATAGAGAGTGGGCTATGCGCAGGCGATATACCTGCTAATGATAGTAAATTGAGCAGGCCATACACTCTAATGTTCGGCTAGTCATATTTCTTGCCTAACTCTTTAATTTAATTAGCATTTATACCAATCGATATACATATATCGATAGTCTATAAAGGCATTACTATGTATCTTGCCCATATGCCGAGCAAAGTTTCTAGCATAATCGAGGCTCTCGATGCGAGAGTAGCGTGTGAGCAGGGATTGTCGAGTGGCGCTTTATGGCATTGCAGTTGGCCACTACATAAACTTAAGCCCAACTTAAAGCCTTGGCTAGCCTTTCTATGAGTACAGGGTATAAAAAGAAAAATTATTGCATATAAAACTCACCTGGCTGGGCGAGGGACGCTGCCTGAGGGAGAGGGGGAGCGAAGATGTGGGGAGTGAAGCAGGGCAATAAACTTTTGCCACTGAGCGCCACGCCTACACGCCCCCACACCCATACACACACATACCCACACACACACACACGTATACGCATTCATGCCCAGCTAGAGATTTGTATTATCTTTCATCACACACACCAACACACGCACACACACACATGCACTCGGATACGTACGCCTAAATACACATGGAGCACATGGGGGCATATACCAATAATCCAACTTTGCTTTTAGCATTTTCCAACCAAAAATAACAAAAACACAAAAAGAAAACATGCAGCAGCGCTGCAGTACTCAAATGTACCGACTAACAGTTACCCTGTAGCTGTAATAAATGGGGATATACATAGCAGTATCTCTTTAAATATCGTATATTTTCATAAAATATGTTACGACTGAGCAACTTTCATAGCAGAGAGTTTAGAGTAAAGGAACCCAGTAGAGTTTACGCCAAGCCAATATGCCCGCTTATGGGCAGTGCCCAATGTGTGCAGGGTATAGCGAGAAACAACTGCCAGCCAAACGGTAGTGAATAGCCAAAAAGAGTTTTTGACCATGCCCAACAGCAACAACAACAACAACAACATGTTCGTATACACTGACCAAAGCATAGCGCAGATAGAAATCAGAAGATCTGACATTGATATAGGGGTTATTGAAGGCTACGTGCTCTTTAATCTTGACAACATTAAGCACTAGAAATTGGGAGATTCTATTCAACTTTCCATCCCAGGGGATGGTTCAAAGAAAATGTTAACTTTTGAAATGGTGTCAGAAAATGGAAAGGGAAAGCTCAGTGAATAATATTCTAAGACTGCAATGAAAATGGAAAATAAAATGAAAGAAAATCTTAGCTCTCATCGACTTCTATCGATATATGAAATAATCATTCAATTAGATTTCATCTCTGAATGAAGTGGAAATTCAAATTTTTGAAATTATTGCTTCTCATCGGTAACTATCGATATATTATTAGATACCAATATTTCTGTTGGACTTAAATAAATAAAAATAGAAATTTATATCAAATATATTTAGATACCACTTGACTGACTTTGACTGTAATTGAAATGGAAATTAAAATTATAGGAATTATACTATCGATATATAAAATATTTTCAGATACGAATCGTTAAATTGGATTTTTTCTTCCCTTTTGTGCCCAATTTGAAATGTTTGTATCAAAGGTTAGCCTTGAATAGAAGGCACGCCTGCATTTTATCAGGCTTTGCTTGGTTTGTATTCAACTAAAATATCTTTAATCTATAATCTGCCAAACAAAGACAGTGAAAATCCGTTTTCCGGGTAGCCTTTTCAGTGAAGGGCTGCGACTTAACATGAAGAAAAAAAAAAAAAACAGAAAGAAAATGGAGAGAAAAATAGCAAAGCAGAAAAAGGAAATTTCGTAACAGCAACAGCAACAGCAGCAACAGCAACATAAGCAGCAGTAGCAACAGCAACAGCAACAAAAACAAATCACAGTGTACTCGACTCGAACAACCTGTGCCGCCCCAGCTCCTCCAGTCATCAATCCCCAGCCCTAAATCGTCAACCCGCTCTGCAGCTCGCGCTCGTCCTGGATGAACCCTTGAGTTTATGCTCGTTTAGCTGGTTTGTCGATGTGTTTTTTATTTTTTATTTTAGATTGAGGGGGTTTATTTTTATATACTTTTTTAGCTCTCGAAACATCGTGGCATAAAGATTATTATGAAAGTATTTTTGCTAAGCTTTCGCTCAGGCTGCGCACTTGCCGCCTACGTGAGCCTGGGGCTGGGAGCAGGCGGCAAGCAGCAGGCAGCAGGCAGCAGGAATCGGGGGCGAGCAGCAGGAGACAGAGCATGTGCATATGCCAGCAGCCGAGCTTCGAGCATCCATCTGCTGAGTTTCGGGCACTCAGCTGGCTCCAAGTGTGCATGCACGACGAGCGCATCTACTTGGGCATCTACTGCACATTTGGCTTAACGTTATTAGCGCACCGACTTCAAGTTCGATCTCTCGCTCGAGGAATTAAAGCACAGCCACTCGAGCGAAGCAGCTTTCAGTCCCAAGCAGGCTTTCGCCATTGCCAGCAGCTGTCAATGCTATCGTTTGCAACAGCTTCCGTCAGTCAATCACAAGCACCGTCTGTCCGTTTATGCGCCCGTCCGTTCGTACGTCTGTCAATCAGGCAAGCAGTCGGCAAATCATTCAACTTTAGCTTCAATTGAATTCCGCTAATGAGCAACTGAGTCTTAGACATGGAAATTAAAGTAACTTATGTACATATGTTATCGATAGTATTTTAAGTAGCTCTCTAGCTCATTTACAATATAAGACAGTCTTGTTGGTTGCTAGCATTACTTTAAAGTTATGACTATGGAAAGCTAATATGTTGCTTAATTATATTTAAATTTATTTTGACTATCCATAGCTATGGCGTGTACTTATCGATTACTGTTGTATATGTTCTACATTTTGATCAATGATAGATATTTCATGATATTATCGATTCCCGAATAGTGTCTATTTAACTAAAGTAAACTATCCCAATTGATACAACTTTATATACTGAATTCTAATACTAAATTCGATTAACTGTCGAACTTTAACGGCAGCTGACATAGCTCCGACTTATCGTCAACACATCTCTTAACGTTTGGCTTTGAAACCAATTCCATTCGACGAAAGGGAGAGCTGTGAACAGCGCATAGATGAATAGCTAGAGTCCGGTCCGAGTAATTCATCAACGTAGCTGGCTGACATCGATAACGTTCAAATTTTGCAGAGCACTCAGCATGATGAAATGCTTATCAGGCACACAAGCTATGCACACATGCAACCACAGCTTTCTCCATCGATAACATATCGATTACACAGTTACAAAGAAAAATATATAAATTAAAAAAAAAACAGCTTCAGTTTCTTTGGGTGCCGCATGCAAAAACTTGGGCGACGCCAGCTCGCAGTTTGGCAGTTTGGCAGTTGGGCGTGGCATGTGGCTTAGGAGAAAGCCAGCTCGAATTGCATGGCGGCTGCCATATGGCTCGCAGGCAGTGTAGAACAAGCCGCTTTTTGGTGGGAATGCGATTTCGGCTCTGGCACGGCACATCAAGTGCATTGGCATAATGCGAAGCTGTTGCATAAGTGCATTTGCCTGTTATCCTGGCGCCAAACTATGTGTATCCAGGCCACTTGTTCGCCGCCGGAGAATCAATTTAGCGTGAGGAAAGTTCTGCTTCTGCTTCTTATACTATTTTATTTATATTTCGGTTTTTTTTTGGCTGCCTGCCTGCGGTGCCTTGTGGCTTGTCATGTGCACGAAGCTCGACTTGGAGTTGTTTTGCTTGTTGTCCTTGTTGCTGTTTGCTTTGTTTTCACTTCTCTTTTCTGTTCTGTTCTGTTCTGTTCTTTTCTTATTATTTTTGTTTTTGTTTTTGTTTTGGGCATGTGGCGCAATTATGGCAGCCGTCGAGTAACGTTACCATGGCCCAACTCCGCTCTATTAATCAAAAGTTATACAAAAAGCCAGCAAACTGCGCCACAAGAATCCGAGTGACTTTGCCTCGTCGGCTGCTGCTGCTGCTGCTTGTTTGCAATTTAACTTTGCTTGAAGCGCAGCCTTCCAGTCGAAGTTCGGGATCAGGCTGGGCGTAAAGCAAGTTATAATATTTTATGAAGGCTACATCCTGTCTGGGTCGCCGACTGGGGTATTGGAGCCCAGCTCCGATTTCGTAGCTATAAATAAATAAAGCAGCCCGACACACAATCAAAAACCAATGAAGCACACCAGCAACAGCAACCGCAAATGACAACGGCAGCCGGGAGCAGGAGAAGCAGGAGTAGCAGCAGTAGCAGTAGCAGGCGAAGAGCTGGCCTTATCAGCAGCTGCCCCATCTTCCTCAACACCACCATCATCATCATCATCATCATCATCACCAGCCGCAGCAGCAGCAGCAGCATGCACGTCGTCTGCAGTATCATCATCGTGTCGGGTTATCCTGGGCCAGGTCCTAGCACATTTTTGCGGCCATTTCATTATTTACTTTGTTGCCCGGCTTCCAATCGAAACAAATAACCTAAGCGAACCATCAAAGGACTCTCAACTCGACTTCAATCCATTTGCCCGACTTAATTCATGTGGTTTAACTAGTTCGCCCACTCTCTCTCTCTCCCTCTCTCTATCTCTCACTACGTATGTGTGTGTGGCTCTGCAGTTGTTTGCTGCTTCAATTTCATCGACTGACAGCACTTTTGAGATATGCCTGACATCTATTTCTGTCTGGGCTTACTTCACTTGTGCAATATCTCAACGCTAGATGGCGCCTTTCGTTGGCAAAATTCCTGCAAACTGATTTGTTTAGGTTACATAGCATCGATTTTCTGATTTATGGCCCATATATTATGGAGTAAGCTCATATGTAAAAGCAAAGCACAGATAAAAATATTTATAGCTAAAATACATTTGGTTTTTGGTTAACTTCGAGCATGATGTGGTTAGATTTTTGTGTATTTTAATGGAATCGAAAAGTCGAAATAGTAACTTGTGCTTGCTCTTCGTAGCGCTAAAGACAATCTCCTGTTTTTTAAAGCTTTTTTTTTTGTAAATTAATATAATGGAAATATCATTTTGTCTAAGAGGGTTTAGCATATGCCATAATAGAGCTGGTATACAGTCGATGACACTATTGAGGTATCGAATTTGCACCACTATCGATAGTTTATGGACCCTATTGGAAGTCATGAGCAATAAGAAAATCGCATGTAAAAGTCCATATATTTTATATTTAAATTTATGAAAAATAAATTAGCAAACTTGAAGAAACACTTTATCGAATGGCACTACTATCGATAGTCTGCCAGCTAGAAATTCGTGCATATGTGAGTTGCAAGTGTTGCAAAAGCACCTATCAATGTTTTCGATAACAAGGCATGCAAGTATCGATAAAGATATAATATTTTACTAAAACTTCATATTAAGCATTTGCAATTGAGATTGACAGGCAGACGGGAGTGACTCAGCTAAACCGAAGGAAAAATGGAGATTTTTTACTCACCATCATTATTGATGCCAGTGATCGTTCTCATCGAAAACTTGAAGGTTTGTCTTATTAATTTCAACCGCAACTTTTGGCCGGACACCTTGAAGATGCGCAGTTCGACTTTTTGTCGTTCTTAACCTCTGCCGGCCTGCCTTAACATCAAGTGTTATTTTCAATGAACAGAGGAATTTTGTTTTTCTGTTCACATCGGCTCAACAACCTTTGCATAATTGTAGACAAAAATTTTTAAGTTTTTAATTTGTATTTTTATTTTATACCCTGTTTTTATTTCAAACCATAGAGAATGAGACACATGCGCGAGTTTAGAGAGGTCTGTAACGAATTTGTGAATCGCTACGTGAACATCGAGCAGTTCTCCATTTGGCACAATCGTCATGCTTACAATCGTCGCAAATATGTGATCCAGAAAGTGATCAAGGACTGGATGCCGTGGTTCGTTTGGTTCTTTGCGGTGTATAGTGCCTTGGGACTGGTAAGATTCCAAAGATGTCTCATCTCATTCGATCTCCTTTTTATGCAAGCATCTCGTTTTTTTCAAGGCTCATCAGTTCTTTCAATTCTTGCGTGCCAAACTAGTCGTGCAGCGCCCTGTCGGCATGTGGCGTGAACGCTGCTTCTATGCTCTGCGCGACGAGACCATTCGTCACATGCGCATCTGGGGCAGCGCCATCATGCTTGCCTGCTGGCTGATGCTCTTCATAGGTATTGTTTGGGTTCGTAATCATCGTATTTCACCAAATAGAACATATGCGTATTATAGTTTTTGTCTTATAGAACAAACCCAAATGTATGAAGCCGTGGATGACAGTAATGGACGTGATCTTACCTTTTGACTTCGTTCTATGGAGTATGGAGGTCATCGTTGGATACGAGCGTTTCACTTGGCAGGGGTTTATTAGCTTCATGCTGACCTTCTTCTGCAGAACTCTGCTGGGATGTATGAAAGGTGCCCTCGAGGAGCCCGACAAGAAGCTCTTCCAGATATGAGCCACTGGCCACAACAGACACTCCTAGCTTTCGATTGGATTTAATAAAGTAAATCCATTTCATTAATTGTATTGTTTGAAGTCACTTTTCTAGTTTCGAGTAACTCAAATGGAAGGGAAAGTTTTGCCAGTTGTATTGCTGAAGTTCCATTTGCAGAGCTGAGCGGAGTTATGGAATCACTTATGTGACCTAGTTCAGCAACAGTCTTAAGGACTGCTCAACTCAATCAGTTTGAGCTCTGTTCTGTAGCTTTAGTTTCAAGTGTTAACTCGGCCGGCTGCTGGTTCCTTTACTAGTTCCACTTGTATTTTAAGCTGCTTTATGGCCCTGTTTTTACCCAATTTCATGGCTGCGCTGATTCAATTTTAATTACGCGACAATTTGACAATCCTCCTCCGCCTACCACCCGGCGTTATATCCTGCTTCCTTCAGCTACTCCCACTCCCTCTCTCTCTCTCTCTCTCTCTCTCTCAGTGTTTTTCTGTCGTCGACCACGATTTGCCCTTTTTCTAATTTACTAAAATTGCGCGTGGTTTGACTTTTGTCCGGAGCGTTGCGTGGGCATCCAAAACTTAATAAACGAAATGAGCGCCCGGAATCGTTGCTATCCTCTATCCATCCCCAGCTTACCAGTTCCGTTATCTGCGGCGCCGACTACTGCCCCGCCTGCTCTCAACACACCCCATAGACACCACTCTCGGCGTTTGTGGCTCTTTTGCAAAGTTTTGTGTTTAATTTAATTTACTTTAACTCGATTTCGTTCTCATGAATTCGCGTTTAGCGCCTGCGACAACTTTTTAATTGCCAGGTGGCTCACATGCGACATCTGATGTGGCTCACTCCGGGGCCTCCTTACTTATATGTCTGCTCGTTGAGCTCTTGTCAGCAAATGTATTCAAATTGAGTTCATAAAATAGACACGCAGCCAATTAAACTGATTGCTTATGCATAATCATTGCTTGTCAGCAAAATGAGTGCCCTGAAAGAGAAATATAGTGTAGGAAAGAGAGAGGGCTACAGGGATATATAGAGAGATAGGCAAATAGTTAGTATTGTCATTGCCATTGTCATTGTCATTGTCATTGTCATTGTCATTGTCATTGTCATTGTCATTGTCATTGTCATTGTCATTGTCATTGTCATTGTCATTGTCATTGTCATTGTCATTGTCATTGTCATTGTCATTGTCATTGTCATTGTCATTGTCATTGTCATTGTCATTGTCATTGTCATTGTCATTGTCATTGTCATTGTCATTGTCATTGTCATTGTCATTGTCATTGTCATTGTCATTGTCATTGTCATTGTCATTGTCATTGTCATTGTCATTGTCATTGTCATTGTCATTGCACTAAGTCATTGCACTAAGTGTAAGCATCACATTAAAATTTCTATTACAAATGATTTGAAGCTTTAAGCTTGTTTTCTTTTTCACTTTTTTTTGCTCTGTCCGACTAATCTGCATTGTATCTCCTTTCATCAGGCTTTGTAGGGGAGAGACAACCATGCTTTCGCTGGCAGAGACAGCACGAACTCTGCTGCCCGCGCAATATCCTCCGTTAGCTTTTGTGTTGCCAATTGTAGCTGGATGAACAATGTTGCGTATACTTAATGCGTATACTTAATGCGGCGCGTTGCTCATACGCAACGTTGGCATTGTTTGTACCGGATGGTGGGGGTGCTCCTGCTCTTGCTGCTGCTGCTGCTGTCGCTGCTGTCTTTTGTGAGTGACTTAAACGTTTGCACCATTTGACTTAATGAAGCTTAAAGACAATAAAATGCTAAAGTACACAATGTAGCTACAGTTGGGCCACGCCCCAAGTCGCCCGCACTGTGCGTCGCCTGTCGAAGAGGAACGCGAGCAACTTTTGGCGGCCGCGCGTCATAATTTCTATGAAATTTTATACACTTTGATAAGCATTCAATCGGCATGCGAGTCACGTTCGAGCCAGCCATTCAGCCATTTAGGGGCGGCCATGCCACACCCACCCTCTATTCACCTACCCAAGAGCCCGGTCCGAAGATGTTGTTTGTGCTGTAAACTTTCTGATGTTGGGGCCGGCCATGTAAATCAGGCCCGGGGACAATTAAACGCGCTGGTCACGACAACAATGTTAAGGCTAATGGAACTGAGAACTAGTAACTCGTGGCTGAACCAGGAAGTCGGAACTGAGAACCGTTAGCTGCTAACCTGTGGAGCTGCGTCACTGCTGCGCTGGCAATATGAGGCAAGGCGCACTTCCTTCTGCCATTTCCGTTTGTTGTCGCAAAGTGTAAACAATTAAATTTTAATTAGAATTCGCATTGCTTTTCAGACACCAAACGCTCAAGATTGAAGCCGAGCTGTTGGCCTAGACTTCCCCTTTGCCGTTTGCCGTTTGCCACATGCCACATCCGAGGCAGCCAACCAGGCAGACAGTCAGACTCATTTCCGGCCTCGTCTGCTGCGTAATTTATTGTTGTTGCCAACCAGCCCCACACCACCAACCATCCACTCACACACACATACACACACAGAGAGTTACACACACCCAATAACCCCCTTAACCTGGCCCAGAGCACGCATTGGGGCTGTAAATTAAACTCTTGGCACTTAATAGAAAATGGCCAGAAGCTTCTCATTTGCCACATTCGGTTTAATAAACTCCAGCGGTTTGACGTATTGCCTGGCTTAGTTTTAGCCACTTAACTGCCAACTGGCAACTGCGTGCCATGCGGCCCATGTCTACGATTTATGCTACCCAAAGGTGTTAATGCCACTTCCTACCTCTCAAGCTTAGACGTTATACCTCTCGCCTGTCGCCTCTCGCCACTTGACCTGTGCCTCTGATTGGCGCCTTTGGCCCGCCTGAGCTATGCGCCTTCGGGCCTGACAACTTCTTAAGTCGCATGATTTGTGCTGCGTTTCGTCAGTTCCAGTATTTACGCAAGGCTTACATAAATTATGGGCATTAATGTTTCTCAATAGGCTGATATGAAATTGGACGGGATTTTATTGAACAGCAGCCAGTAAAACGTTTATGAAAACACTAGCTATCGCAGTTGTTATCGGAGATCTTGAGAATTACACTTAGATGAGTATTCAAATAAATTGATTATGACAAATCGGTCGATAAATCGATAACCGATTGGTAGCTCATAGATCAGTTATCGATATCGATATGGATATCTTCGATAAGTTTGTGAACATATCGATAAGTTATAGTAAATCAGTCAAATATGTCTGTCTGGTCAATATTTATATTAAAATTTAAACACTAATCGATATACATGTTATCGATATATGCATATGCATATCGATAGCTGTGCTCAACTTTACATATGCTTCGTCTAAGCTCTATGAATAAAGGCAAAAATTGCCCTCTCGACTTATTTTAGTATATTCGATTGCATTATCGATATGTTGC
The DNA here is from genome assembly GCA_035045965.1 of Drosophila aldrichi. Taxonomy (NCBI): domain Eukaryota; kingdom Metazoa; phylum Arthropoda; class Insecta; order Diptera; family Drosophilidae; genus Drosophila; species Drosophila aldrichi. The sequence goes on from JAWNOM010000484.1 coordinate 7,691,321, forward strand.
CATGCAAAGCAGCTTACGCTATGTGCTGGAAGTTCTTTCTTTAACGCCATGTACATGATGTTATTCCCGTTGAATTCCTCTGCACTAACAATACCTTAACGATTATGCAATCGATACTCCTGCTTCGCTGAGCACAAGCTTTGACAGTGTAACTGACGTGTGTGTGCTTGTGTGTGTGTGTGTGCGTGTGTGCGTGAGTGTGTGTCTGTGTGTATTAAACTTTAGACGCAAACATGTGTAATAATAGTCGTTGCGTGACAGCTGCCCCGTAACTTGATGCTGTTGCCATGTCGAACTACAATAACATCCATATAACTAGCTTAGCCACTTTAAAGCCATCCCCAGCCACCAGCCACCATCGAGCACTGTTCACCCACCACCCACTCCTCCACTCATGGCCTCTGCAATTCCCTAAAGCCGCCCCCATCCGTTGGCTTGCTTTGCGTTTGCGATTTAGAAACTTCTGTTCAGCAGCAAAAGCAATAATAAAAATATATAAAAACGAAAAATAAAAAAAAAGAATTAAAATAACAAAAAACAAGTGCCCAAAGTGCTTGACTAACAGATGCCAACGGCCAGAGCCGAACCAGTTCAGCCGGGCAGCATCAGCTGGTTCACGGAACTGCAGCACAGACTTAAGCTGGTGGCAAACGAGGTTCGCTAAGCTGCAGCTCAGCTGCGGGCAGCAACTGAAACTGGAGAGGTCGCATTTTGATTCCCTTTGGTCATATTATACCCACTTATGCAGTCGATTATAATTACAGGGTATGTATTGCTAGCAAAGTGTACGAAAATGAGAAAAATTGGCTCAGCTGCAGCGGCTGCCACGCCCACACACTGTAGCGCTGGGCAACTATGTTAAGCGGCAGCCACTCAGTTTTCTGGTCAATTTATGAGCAGTTGCTGTTGCACTTGCAGCTGCAATTGTTGTTGTTGTTGCTGCTCAAACTTTTGCTGGCTAACTGCAACAGCAACAGCAACAACATTGGCTGCAGTTTATAAAGTAGCAACAAATAATTGACCACACACACACAGAGAGCGAGAGCGAGAGAGAGAGAGAGAAAAAGGGAAAGAGAGTAGTTAAGCCACATGAAAAAAGTGTGCCACAAAAAACACACACACACACACACACACACACACTCGTACACACTCACACGTGTGGGAAAGCGCACTCAAATAGCCATCATCATGATGATCATAGTTGTTGCAGCTGCTGCTGCTGCTGTTGCTGCTGCAACTGGCAATTGTTGCCGGCAGCGACATGAATTGCTCCACGCCCACTTTGCCGCACGCCTCCATTAACAGCCAGAGCAGCCGAAGCACTCGCCTGCCTGGCCGCGTGCTTAAAAACACACAGCACGTTCAAATTGAAGTGGAAATGCAACGAAAATCCGTTAGCAAAAAAAAAAAAAAAATTGGCGCCTCCATATGAAATCCTTTTCGCCAAGCAAATAAAACAAATGCGATTTGTTCCGGAATTAATTTCGCTCGCTAATCGCCAATGGCCATTGCCGCAAATTTATTTATTCCATGGACAAGCAAAACAAATGCCAGAGCTGTGAACTTCTGTTGAAATATATATATGTATATATGTATATGTATATACAATTTTCATTATAGTTCGATGCCCGCAAGAGCGTGCGCATTCATCAAAAATTCATCAGTTTATTCATAAATCTCTTTTTTTATGTTTCTATAAAATACCTTTCAATTTGACAGGGGCTTATGGATTAATATGATTTAAGGGTCATACTTCTTTAACGATAGATATGGCTTGTTATCTGATGGGAGCATAGCTACAGTCAGTTCATATACATCACTGATCCGAGTCATGTGTATGAATGCTTTGATCTCGAAACCTGTAAGCGTTAGCTATAGTAATTTAAATTGTCAATTGCCTTCAAATCGATAAAAATCGATAGCACATTGCAAACTATTAAAGTTTTCGAGTTCGAACCAACAAATTTGGCTTGGATATTATATATAGGATATATAATATATAAGATATGTATCTCTTAGGAGTAATAATAAGAGATATTTTATCTGTTAAATAGAGAGCACACTGAGTGCTCATTCAGCGATTGAAGCTGCCCTACCTTGAGAGAGCTACAGCTATCTATGCTGAGCTATTTATCATTGTGCAGAACTTCAATGAAATGGTCTTTTCGTCACTGCGCAGATCGAAAGAAAATATAATAAATTTAAAATTCGTATCTACTTGGATAGTTTTTCTAATAGATAACTTAAGTGTGTAATTGGAGCATCGAGCAGAAGTGCTGTTCTCATAAATCCCAGACTCAATCACCCCAACGTCAAGGCCTTAAAATTCACCCTGTTTATACTCTATACTCTATTTCTCACTCTGCACTCTCTCAATATACGCTCGCCTCTCTAATATTCGTTCTCGCTGGACTGCACTGAAAAAAGTCTCAGCTGGTAAACATAGAGTGCCAGAGCCAAGTGGGAAGATTATTAAAAGCACTCTACAGATAATCTGCAACTCACTTGAGTTTTAGCCTTGCTAAATGTTGTCCGGTAATAATCAGCTTAACTCAAGCCAACAAAGTGCACAAAAGTTGAAGGGATAATAAATCTTAAATAATTTAATAAAATCTTTCTGCATCAGAATTTAAGCTATCTCTGGACAGCAAAGTCTGAATGCTTTTTATGTTAGACTATAAAATAATAATAAATAAATATTTGATGTATCATATATTCACTTAAATATAATAATTTTGATCCTTGAAGTTATCTTCCCATATTCAATTACTTTCTGGTTAGATAAAGCTTAAAAACATATATAAATATTAAATTTCTTCAAATTTAAAATTATATATACATATATAATAAAAGTAGATAAGAAGTTAGACTTTTCTAGAGAAATCCCCATATCTCATTTTTAGCAAAGACTTTTTAAATGATTTATTAAAAAAAAAAATATTGCTGAAATGAGTCAAAGCAAATAAAACAAAGTTGTCTGATTATTGCTCGAATGATATATAAAATATTCAACAGTTATAGAGAATCTGAAGAATATCATACCACTAAATTATTCGGTGTACTCAAATCTGTAATCATCGCCGACCCCCCAAAAGTATGCTATAAAACTGAGCTGAACTTTAATACAAAAAAAAAAAAATTCAACGGTAAATTTCTACGGAAAAGCATCAATGTGAATGCATTCATTTGCATTTAAGCTATTTATGACCAATTAAAATTGTTTTTCTTTGTGAAGAATGGAAAATATGGAAGAGCTTTAGAGAAATCGTGTTGAAAGCGTTTTGCGGCGCGTTTTTGTCGCTGAGCACTGAGAGAAATTGTTGTTGTTTTCTTTTGTGAGATGGCTATGGGTCGTGGTGATGGTGGTGGTGGTGGTTGTTCTCGTTTTGGTGGTGCGCCCCTAGCGGCTTAAGCGCTGTCAAACAAATGCAATTATGAGTCCACGCGGCGTATGAGCAATATTTATAGATATTTTCAACGCCCACTTTGGCCAGCTTATTTTGTAGCCTTGCCTGCGGTTTGGCTTACATTTTAATTGAGTTGCCAACACGATGCAGACAATGACGCATAGCGAGAGCGAGTGAGAGATAAAGCAAAGAATGGGACAAACAATATGTGGCATAGAGTCAAGAAATTGATGCGCGTCGGGTGCGAAAGACATCAAACACTTGAAATATGTTGTGTAAACTTGAGAAATGACATGAAAAGCGAGCGCCAAGAAAATAACAAAGACATGTGTGAGGGTGCTCGGATGGTTGGGTGGTTGGGTGGTTGGGTGGTTGTGTCGCTGGTCCCTTCTCGCGTGGTTGCGAGTCGAGTAAACAAAATGAAACGAAAGGAAACGAAACAAAACAAAGAAACAAACAATTTGCGTAGCCCGCGTTGCCCCACTGTGCCTGACATATGAGTGGAGTTTGAAGTGGTGCAGCAGCAGCAGCAGCGGGCGGTGTGGTGCGGTTGCCACCGTGCTGGCATACATCTTATTTTTGCTGCGCACAGCGTGTAAAGTGCTGCCTCAAAAGATGATTGATACGCCTGGGAGATACGGGACCAAAAAGGGCTGAGGGCGGCTGCTAGAGGGGCGTCAACTCGGTGGCTGTAGGCAGTTAATAAGGTGGTGGTGGTGGTGGTGGTGGTGGTGCTGGTGGTGGTGGTAGTTAGGTAATGAACCGGAAATCGATTTGGTGCGCGGCTCAACCCGTGCCGGGAAATCGCTTGCCGTCTGCAGGCGTGCGTGAAAAGTTTCACAGAGGCCGACAAAAAATAAGAAAACAGGAAAATTGAAGCGGGACGCAGTCTGAAGTCGGTGTATGATAAACAAGGGCTGTGCCGTACAAAGCGTAAACAAGGAAATATTAAGCAGAGCTGCCAGAAAAAAAAAAACAAGCAAACAAAATGTAGAAAAAAAAAAAACATTAGAAAATATAACAAAAAGCTAAGAAAACAAAACAAAACAGAACGCAGAAGAAGCCGAAGCAGAAGCTGAAGGCGAAGCCGATGCTGGAGGAGAACACATAAAAACGCCACGCGAAGTAAACTTTTTCGACTGCTGCGTATGAGCGTAGAGCGGGTATATCAGCTATGTCAGCAGCTTCAGATTTGAATATATTAAAACTCGAATTATTTTATGAGTAAAATGCACAATGTAGAATTTAGACTTGGAATAGAACAAATAATCTAGAGTTTAAATGTAGTAGCGACGCTCAAGAACCGTCATTATTTATATCCGAAAGACGCTAGCATATAATCATATAAGTTTAGTTTATAAAAGTTGATTTAGGGATCCGAATTTTCATTGTAATAATTGCATTCAAAAGCGGAGGCTTTATAACCGGATTCTACTGTATTTATAATTGATTTCCTAATATTCATAATTGATTTTTAAGATTTTTAAGAGTTTTATAAACGATCTATATAATCTACTTATAATATAGCCATAATCGATTATTATATGCAGATATAATATATTTTTAATCTATTCATAGCTCAAATTCAATTGATTTATATTTTATTTTTAATCGATTAACAATATATATAATAACTAATGATAATATATTTCTTTCTTCTAAGCCTCAATAAACTTTGTGAGCTACTTCAAGCAATTGAACTTTTGTTTATAATAATAATAAGACTTGTTTATAGCCAAGTTGTTGGACTACATAAAAAAATAAATTTTTCAAAGATTGAGTTCAATCTACTACAATGTTTATACTAATTATATATATATATATATATATATATATATATATATATATATATATATATATATATATATATATATATATATATATATTATTTTTTTTTTTTTTTTTTTTTTTTTTTTTTTTTGCTTAGCAATCGATTTCATATAAACATTGCGTAACTTGCATCGAGTTCTTCCAGCTATAGCAAGTATATGTATATAGACTCATATAACTGAGTAGCTATACAAATATGTATGTATATACATGTATATAAATACTATAATATTACTCAAACAACGTATTCATATGTATTATTTATTTATTTATTTTTGTACATTTAGTATATAATCTAATTAAATATATGAATTTAGCGTATTTAAGCTTCTGCATGCTCAACTTCTTTGTTCTTTGCTTTTTTTATTGTTTTTGTTTTTGTTTTATTTTTATATTTTCTTTGTGTGGGTGCAAAAGCGATTTCCGTAGCGGCGCTCCCCATAACTCTGCCCCTACCGCTTCTGCCCAACTCCCTGTCACTGCATCACTCTCCCTCTCTCTCTCCCGCTCTCTCTCTCACTCACTCTCCCACTAGTACACTTCTCTCATTTGCTCGTAACTTTTCACTTAAGCATTTTTGTCACGTCTGCCATTTATATATACACACATACACATATATATATATATATATAAATATATTTATATATATAGATATATTGTTTTTTAGTATGCGTGTGTGTATGTGTGTGTGTGTGTGGAAATACATTTTGTAATATTTACTCAGCGCTTTGTTGTTTGTTTTTGCCATCGGGGTTTGGGTTCAGGTTCAGGTTCAGGTTATGGTTCTGTAGAGGGGCGCCCCCCCCCCCCTCTCTCACTCTCTCTCTTTCACGCTTTCTCCTCCCGGCAGGTTCCTTAATTTCTTTTTGTTTATTTTGCTGCTGCTGTTTGCTGTGCGCCGAATGTAGCCGAAGAAAATCATATTTTATTGTTATCGAAATTTAGTAGCTGCAAATAAACATCGATCAGCATGTGTTGGGGGTGTGGCACAGCCCCGGCTCCTGCCTTAGAATGGAGAGCGGAGCTTTTGTGTTGCAGCTTCCGCTCTGAGTTGGACAGCGGCTAATGCCATAACTCTGGGCCATAAACTGGGTCAGACAGCAGCATTGTCAACGCTGTCAGGAGCCCAAGCTGCGCCTCGGCCCCCGGCTTCAGTTCAGTTGCAGCTAACATGCCTGTGGCAGCAACAGCAACAGCAACAGCAACAGCAACAACAACAGCAGAGCACGTTGGATTAGGCCACGTTCAACGTGAATTGTTGAATGCTGTCACTCGCTTTTTGTTACTCGCTTCACCCAACCGAGTTGCAGCTGCCACTCAGCCAGGTGGCATGTGGCTTAACCAGAGGCCAGGCCAGGCCAGGCCATAGCCTCGCCTCGCCTCGCATTGTTTTGATTTAGTGCTGCAACAGAAAAAAACACAAAACACAAAACAAAACAAAAATAATAAGCCGGAACTTTGTTCGAGTTGTTCCCAAATAGGCCTCGACCCGCCACCCGCCCTCGGCCCACGGCCCTTAACCCTCGGTTGAGCAATGAGACTCGTTGTGCAATTTATGAGCTTCATCCTTCAACTGCATTCAAATTGGAACTGCGCTCATTTTTTATGCAGCCCCACTGAATTTGTCACGATTTGAATGCCGCCCCAATGCAGCTCTCGGCCAGGCTAACGAAAGCCCAACCAATTCAATTCTGTCTTCCAGTTGACCTCAACTAGCTGAGGGTCTAGCTGAATGAGATTATGCTACCCAATTCAGTTTTGAATGCATATCAAGTGTATCTATCTACTATATAGAGAATACAAGTATATTATGTGTATGGGCTGGTGCTATCTCACTCACTCTCACGCATTCGCTCTCACTATCTCTCTTACTGTCTCTCTCTTCTTTGCCATACTGTCTCCTTCTCTTTCATTGTCTTTCTGATTCTTCCTCTTACTCTTTCTCTTTCTTATGCTAGCAAGAATATCAGATCTAATTATTGATTTCATATTCGAATTGATTTGGCAATGCTTCAATTTATTGAGCCAAGTCTTAAGGACCTCAAGGATCTTAACTGGAAATCAATTTGCCTTGCTCGTTGTCTTAGTTTACGGATTAATTAATGCGTATTTAGTTTGAATGCGTTTCAAGCCAGGCGAATGTTCATTTACAGCGATGCCACAGCTCAATGAGAGAGAGGGAGAGAGAAAAGAGGTAAAGCTAAGCAGCCAAGCAGCTGACTGATTTCACAGTCTCGGCCGCATTACATATGGTGGGTGGATTGGAGTGGAGTGGAGCGGAGTGTGGTGGAGTGGGGTTGGCTTGGTTGGATCTATACTAAGCACTTCACGCAAAACTTGGCACAAGTCGAAAACTTTTCATATAAATTACAACAATGCAATTTGATTTAAGCCAGCCAGCCCACAAACAGAAGGAGGGGCGTGGCAGTTAAGCAGCTGAGTGGGCGTGTGTGTGTGTGAGTTTAATATTTATTTAAAAGTCTGCACACCTTTTGCCACAAATTCCCACTCAAAAAGCACTAGAAGGAGAGGGAGAGAGAGAGAGTGAGAGTGAGAGAGAGAGAGAGAGAGAGAGAGAGAGAGAGGGAGCATGAGAGCGGGGCATGCTAATAATTTGAATGAAGAAATTTACATGATTTGCTTAACAATCAAAATGTATTTCATTGTCTGGCACAGAGATGAGGGGCGGGGGCGGGGGCGTGTGCGGCTTGTCAAGTGGATTGTGTGTGTGCTATTTGCTGGCATATTAGTGGGGCTCGAGCCATACAATTGAGTTGTTCAATGACACGCCAAAAATGCGTGAGCTCCTGACTCCGAGAGCCTTAAAAATATTGCCTAATCACTGCTCGGGGAGCTGGGAATTTGAGGCTGAAGCTGAAGCTCTAGCTATAGCTGGGCGTGGGCATGGGCAAGGACATGTACGTGTGAGTTGGCGGCCATGTGGTTTGGGTGGTGCGGCGGTGAAAGTAGCCGCAAGTAAAAGTTTTTGCCCCGTCCATTTGGTCAATTTGGGCCAAAAGAAAATTTGTAGGCTATAGAAAGTTTTTGCGAGCGAGACGAGCGGCGGGGCTTGAAAGATTTGAGTCTATCTCTTGTTTAGTTGCCAGAGGCGGCATTTGGGCGTGGCATGTGGCAAAGTTTTACGTGTGCACGCGCCCCAAAAATAAACAGCAACAATGGCAAGTGGCAGCGGTTAAGTTGACAGGACAACAGTAGCATCCAAAGAGAGTGAGAGCGAGAGAGAGAGAGAAAGTGAGAGACAGAGACAGAGACAGAGAAAGCAACTGAAGGCTGCGAGGCGTGGCTGGCTAGCTTGATATAGCTGGCGAGATAAAGCGTTGAAAACTTGAAGCCAGCGGCTGTTGGGCCAACAACAACAACAACAACAACCAGCTCAACAACAACAACAACAAGAAGCGCACGCACTCCAGAGCAAAGAAAACAAAATATACTGTGAGCTCACAAAATGAAAACAAATTGTGCACTGCGGCTGGATTCCCACATTAGGGGTAGTCCATATTAAATAAGTTATACGTAAGATTTCGTTGAGCTCAAGCTCAAGCTGCGAATATCAAATTTGTATTCAAGTATTTCCACTTTAAATTGAAACACAAAACGCAGAGGCGGCCCTCAAGTGAAAGCCGCAACAATAACAACAATTCCCAGTCGAATAATAATAATAATATAATCTAAATAATAATTACCAATTTTCTATTAGAAATAGCTTTCAGCGAATTCGAATTTGAACCACCATCAACTGAATTTCGCAGAAACTTCAGAAATCTTCAATTAAATACCTTTGGAAAGATTTTCCTAGAAATTAATTCATTTACATTTATTGCTAACTTGAACTTTGCTTAACTCAGTTACTAAAATTATTATAGTTACTGTTGGTTTTCATTTGAGACTTTTGCTAATGTATTAAAAATCCATACGAAAATCTCTGTTGCTGCTCTGCTCAAACTTAGCTCTAGCTGTCTAAGCTTAAAACTCTCTTAAAGCTCACTTAAAACTATGCCCAGGGCTCGCTTGCCTTTAGCTTTTCTGAACTTAGCTTTAAGCGTGTGAAATGCGCTTAAACTTTAAAGCTAAAAACTCGATCGTAGCAGACTCTTCGAGCTTCCACTGAATACTTACTATGAAGCTCTTGTCAGAGTAGCTTAAAGCTGGCTAAAGCTTAGCTCACAGCTTAAGCTCTTCTCTCAAATCTATGAGAGCTGAACCTTAGCTTTCTTAAAGTTGAACTCATTAAAACTTCAATTCCGTCTGGTCTTGAGTGCATTTTTAAGCTCTGTTCACTCAGCTAAAGCTTTTAGCGAGATCTGTTAAACTTAACTTAGCTTTGACAAAGCTCATGCTCGATTAAAGCTGTCTTACAAACTATTAAAAGCTCTTTTGATCACAGTTAATGTTGCTCACTCCAAGCTCACTCCATGCTTTCGCTCACTTAAAGCTCCTAAATGATTCTTCGTGCTGAAATCACTTTAAGATTTGCATTTTAGGCTTCATTTATTTGCAAAAAGCTCGTCGTACACACAAAACTCTCATTAATATTCGTTCGTCAAGCTTTTCGAAGCGACTCTCGAGTGCCCCCAGTGTATGTGTGTTGCCCGCATACATATATGCTAGCTGAGCCAAAATTGAAATATTAAGCCATACAAATCAGGCAACTTGCAGCAGCAGGAGCAGCAGCAGCAGCAGGAGCAGCAGCAGGAGTCGAAGCTAAAAGAAGCAGCGAAAAATCATTCGACACGCGCGGCATTTATCAGCGCCAGCGGGCGAGGCGGAAGCGGAAACGGAAATAGAGCAAAGGGCTGCGCTAAAGGGGCGCATGCAGGCACGTATATAAAGCTAAGCGGGAACATTGGAGCTGAGGCTGATGCTGAGGCTGGAACTGGGGCTGAGGAGACGCGCTTATTGACGTTGAGCAACGCTTATTGGCGTACTTAATCCTTTTGGCAAATTCCAATAAATTACCAGAACAGGACAGGACACGACGAGCCAAGGCCAAAAGTCAGAGGAATACAGTCAAGAGACTCTGGCGGTGCGCGGGCAGCAGAACGGAGGATGAGCACGAAAAAACAAGAGCAACAGTAAAGAGAGAGAGAAAAAAACAAGAACAACAACAAAAAAAGAAAGACAAACATCAATAGGCCATGATGAGTTTCTGATTGCAAAGCAAAAGGCAGCGCAGCAGCCCCAAAGGTCGAACGGACGCTAGCTAAAGCTCGCTGGGTTGGCTGGAGATGGGGTTGCTCCAATGGATAGATAGAAGGAGAAGTAGGGTGCGTGGACGGGTATGGCTGGCTGAGAAGGATGACGGTCGTGTCACATGGCTTGGCTTGGCTGCCTTTGGGGCAAGTCATAAAATTGAACAGACATTTTATGTGGCTGGTGGATGGAGGGGAGGGGAGGGCGGCTGGCACGGTTGGGTGGGCGTGCTTCTGGCTTGGCTACAAAGTTAAATTGAAAGCCCAAATCCTTGCCAGACTCGCAACTGGATAGGCAGGCAGCTCGCTTTGCGCACTTTGTCTTATCTCTTTGACTGTTTGCCCATAAACCAGCACCCCTCCACCCCACCCGCTCCCTTCCACGACCATGCTCGACTCCCGACGCACCTCGCACATTTTTTTTGTTTACTTTCTGTTTTTATTGTAAATGTTTTGCATATTTTTGATTGTGCTCGAAGCACCCCAGTTCCATGAAAACAAAAAGTAACAATAATAAGTACAAAAAAGTTGACCATATACGACTAAATAAATACCCTGTACATCTTTACTGAAGGGCTGTCGGGCTGTCGGGCTGTCGATCTGTCGGTCACTTGTATAGAAATTGCGTTCACTTGAAGAATTTAAAAGGGTATTTCGTCGTCGTTCACTCGCTGCTAGTCCTGGTCGCCCAGCTGCTTGCCCTGGTAGTAGACTTGGTCGATGCCACGGCTGTGGGCAATGAGACGCGGATAGGCGCGCACCGTGTCGCCCAGCATGGGGCTGGCCAGCTGGCTGCTCAGAATGGAGGCCACATGCCCGAAGACGAGGGCGTCCAGCTCGCAGAGCCGCTGGCCATAGAGATAGTTGGCGCTGAGCTTGCCGTCCGACTCGTGCTCCTCCAGCTTGTCGCTGAGCAGCTGGCAGCACTGCTGCAGCTGGACCTGGACGCCGCGTGCGTTCAGCTCGTCCCACTGGTAGACGCGCAGGAGGCGCAGCGCCTCCGCTCTCTTCGCGTGCCGCCGAATGCTGCTCAGCGGCCAGGGATGGGCGAAGCCGATGCGCGGCTCGGTGTGCTCCGCATAGATCGGCGCCTCCTTGTAGCACTGATGCAACTCGGCCAGGGTGAATGTGTTCTCCACGTAGTTCACCTCGCTGCGCATATCCTCGCGCTCCTCGTAGCCCAGCCACGAGCTCACCGCGTTCTCCAGCTGCGTGCACTCCACGTGCCGCACAATCGGCTCGAACTCGGTGAAGAGACGGCGCCCCAGACGCATCAGCGGCAGCTTGGTCAGCCGCCCGCCCGTCGACATGAACTCCGCATTGTCGCACTGATGCTCCGTGTACGGCAGCCGGCACATGCGCAGATAGGTCTTCACGGCCAGGCAGCTGGCCTGCTCCGGCAGCAGCAGCTGCATCTCCTCCAGCGGCTGGTAGAGGCACACGTCCTTTGGCCAGGGCAGACTCTCGCCTGGCAGTACCGGCGGCTGCATATCGCTCGCTTGCCGCAGGGCGCTGGCCACTTCCGTTCCGGTCTCCATTATAGCTTCTAGTCGAAATTTGGCTCTACTCGAAACGGTGTTTGCTCTACTTGGCTGTGTTATAAAATGTGCTCCAATAATTTAACAAAACGAGTTAGTTTCAGTGTTCTCTGCACAGAGTTCTCGAAATCTCGAACAAGACAATTTGACAGTTGGCAGGCCAGGCCTGCTGCAGTTCAAAAACGAGTTGGCAGTGCCTAGAGCTTTCTGCCATATCGATAACAATATATAATAGACAAAACTGTTGAGATGATAATAATAATGATTGCAAATTATTTATTATGCCAAATCGAGTCGGCTATGTGACTCTATTAACATTTCTATACCATAGCTAGACCAATACTGTTATCGATAACTCTATAGAAACCGTTGATCGATAGCCTCGAAAGCGTTGCCATTCAATAAAATCATCGAATATCTTTCAATGATTGACAAATTTACTGCAATTCCGGCTCAGCTTGGCAGCACAACTTGAGGCCGTGCCAACTCATGCGAAATGCTCACTAATTGAAGGCCGCAATCGTGCGATTATTTTCTCTAAGGCAACGTCTCTATTGTCCAATAGCAATCCAGAACTGGACCTCTGCTCAAATGATTTGCTATTTATTAGGAATTGGCATGAGCGTAGCTTTACATTCAGATCAAAAGCATTCTAATACCTTTCACTGTAATTTGTGAAATTTTCATCTCTTGTTTGGTCAGCATATAACACTTATTTTTACGTCCATGCCAATGAGAGCTTCCCAGAACTAGCAGCTCTATTGACTATAAATAAATAACAGGCTTTTCCGAGTGCCTCCAGGCCCACTAAGCCCTCTCTGGGCCTCTTTGCTGCCAACCCTCGGGCTGGCTGCCCCCTTCAAGTGAATGGCATTCAAGTCTTATTTATTTAAAAAAAATTCCTCTGGTTGCCAGCCCCTGCTCGCTCTTGTTGTGTTGTCTTTCATGTCCTCTATCAATGCTGCAATTAGGCATTTCGTGTGCCAACTTTGTTTTGAATTATCGATAAGACGCCAATGGAAAGTGTCGCGCGACAAAGCCAAAGGCGGAGCAGGATGCCTCAAGGTCAATAGTAAATGTCCTCTCGGACGGCCCAAGCTACAATTAGCCGTCTAGTTGGAGATGGGCCTGAGTCCGATGCCAATTAGAGGGCAGCTCGACTGAGGCGCGACTGTCAACGCCTTCGCGTTGCATGCCTCAAGTGAATTGCTTTCGATTGTCGACGTCGCTGCGCTGTCAGCGGGTGCGAGTGAGCGGGGAGGGGGGGTGTGTGTTTGCTGGTGAAAATTTCCTGCTCCAATTGAGCAATTAATCATTAAAGGCGCCACCTGCCGGCGCTTGTGCGCAACTTTTGCCTAAAAGGTTTACCAGAATCGAGCTAACCCCCGCTCGCCCGCTCTCTCCCTCTCTCTCTCTCTCGCTTGTGCTCTGCGCCTGAAGATGATAAATTACACAAGCGAAAACATTATGTAATTTCCAAGCCACCCGTCGAGTGTTTTGGCACAATGGGTCTCGTGTGTGTATGAGATGCAAGTTTTCCACTTACTGTTTGGCGGTTTTGACAGCCCCACTTTCAAGGATCATCTGTTTGCATATGTCGAAGGAGGAGCATTTGCGCATTGGGTGAACTTTAAGCTCGAACGCTTTTCATACATTTCAACTGGTGCGACTGACATTGATGAACCCAAAGCGACGTACCCCAAGGAACTTCTACTGCAACTAAAACAGAACTGAAATTGGTTAGAGCACTTCATTTGACATTGCACCCCAAGTCATCGAGTCACCAAGTCACTTTATGGCATTCCCAAAAGTTCCAGAGCTTCCTCGACTTCACCTGGAAGTCTTGGAAATGGCATAGCTAAAGTCTCTTCTCCTCCAAATATTTGTTTGGCAAGCTATATAGGCCACGCTCGCCCCAGAGCAAAACTGTTTGACTTACTTAATCTTTGGATAAACAATTGCCAAAGGAATACATCTTCAAGGGCAGAGCCATAATTCTTTGTCGTCGCCGTCGCCGTCGCTCGGCTACAATTCTTAAGTAACAAGTTTTCATAATATTCTGCATGGCTTAGCGTTCTTAACTGTGGGAGAACTGATTACGGCTCCTTGGGGTAGGCCATATATCATCGCCAGTTGGCTTATTATTTCGCTTTGTACCTAATTTAATGTTCAATTAGGACTTGTGTATTCGCATTCTTGATTCAGGCGGACTGGATGGATGGCCGGCTGTCGGGGGCGAGGCGGTTCCCTTTTTGTCTTTGTGTCACTTTGATTGATTCGACGACGGAGGCGGAGATGGAGGCTGAAGCGGAGGCTGAGACCCTCGATGGGTTATCCAGCTGCCTTGACTTTGCATAGACTTTTTCCTGGGCTGTTGAGCATTGACAAAGTTCATTGTGTTGAGGCAAATTAATTAAGCAGCCGCTGGAGCCACTTGGCACCACACACACACACACACACACACACACACACGCACAGTGGGATAGATGTGTGAAAGGGGAATGTGAATGTAATTGTGAATGAGAATGTGAATGTGACTGCGAATGGGAATGCGAATGGGAATGAGAATGAGAATGAGCATGAGAATGGCAATGTGCGTAGCAATGGCAATGTTCGCTGAGCAGGTGGCGTCTCCATGGTGGATTGGGGTGGACCGGTTGAGACGTCGTTTGCACAAAGCCAACAAAAGGCAACAATTCTTAGCCACTAATAAAGAATAATATGACTGCCATAAAACTCAATTTATTACCGAAATGTCGACAAGCAGCGCAGTCGGAATGCGTGTGTGAGTGTGTGTGTGTGTGTGTGTGTGTGTGAGTGAAAGAATTACGACTCTGCCAGTCGGGCACCAGGGCACGCTGTCAAGGAGGCGCTCCAAGGGAACGATACGAAGCTCCTCGCCTCACAAATACAACCAAAAATTTCATGCTGCCATTTCGTTTGGCCAATTCCTATTCCAACTTTCAGCTGCCATTTTAATTCAAAGTCCCCTTTTTTATTTGCATTTCGTTCGAGACGGTCGAGTCGCATCGGGCGACTACATCTGCATCTGCTAATATCTACCCTAACCTTCGATGGGCGTACCCCAACTGGCAGTATCCTGAACGTCGCGACGGGCATAAAATGCATCACAAAGCAATCAAATTCTGTCTGCCAAAATGCATTATAGTTAACTAGTTTTCTTCGATTCGATATAGTACTCGAGTTTCATTGCTGAACATTGCAGTACGTTCATAATGAAAGAGCAGTGAACTATCATTAGGGTGGCCCAGTGAGTCAGAGCTATAAATGTGCGGTAAGTTTTCATTGATTGATCATGGTTTTAAGTTGAAGTTTTCTATTCTACATCAATCATCAGTGAGTAATCCTAAAATCTATATAATATATTATCTTACATATTCAATCATCAATTTTTACTCAACTATCATTAATCATTTCCGCTCAATCATACACTGTCAATCATTAATCCTCAATTATCATAGTCATAAATAATCCCCCGTGAGTAAATAGTCATCGCTTATAATAAAGCCTTCAAGTACAACAATTGCTCTCACAATCCACTTGATTTTCGTTTGCCTCTGCATCCGTACAATTGATTGACTGATTGAGGGTATTTATTAGTTGCTGTGATTCAATCCTCTGGCTCTGGTTCTGGTCCATTGAGTTTTATTTCTTTGCCGACTTTTCATCTTTGTTTTGCAATTTCATTTGCCATTTAGCTTCTTGTTGTCTAGCGCTCGGGCGATTTGTTGCTTTTGTGGCCCATTGCCCGATGTCCGCTGTCCGCTATCCCATGGCCGATGTCCGATGTCCGATGGCCCGCTTGGCCCCATCTGCCCCCCGAGTGGCTCCGTTGAGTTTGTTGGCCAGCTGTTGGGCGCATTTGCTGGCCGCTTTGTGGCCACATTTTGGCCGCTTTGGCACTGGCGAACGGTAAACGTAGAACGTTGAACGGTGAATGGTCCCAAATACCCCTAAATAACTGTTTTGGAAGCTAATACCCAATTTCAAATAGTCTGTAGCAGTTGCATCTGCTGTGTGGCATGGCTGCAGCTAGACAAAGACGATTCGCTCCACACACACACACATAAAATGTGATTTATGTTCGAGTGGAAAGAAGAGTATTGCATCGCATGGTGACTCCTATTTAATCCTATTCATTTGGAGCTCAACGTTAAATAGAAATGGTGGGCTTCAAAGTCTCTGCAACTCTCCCAATGTATTGATAATTTGTTGATGTACTTGAGCTATGTTTGATTATGCATTTTCAGGGAACATCATCGAAGAATGTTTTGAGATGAATGGAATAACTAGGGAGAGAGATTTTGGAGTGAGTAAATTCTACATATGTCAAAGAATAGTAGATGTTTTGTAATCATAGTCAGGTTAAGTTAAGCAAGCTAGAAAAGCTTGAAAGAGAAAGTGTAAAGCTGTGAATGCGAATAAAAGGGAAGCCATATAGTGTTAAATAGGTGCAAGTGTTAAAAGCAAAAGAATCAAAAGTGGAGTGAAAAAGAGAACGTAAAAGTGAAAAGAAGAGCAACTAGTTGATGAAAAGTTGAAGCTGGAAGGCAAATTGGGACAAAACAGGCTAGATAAGATCAAAGCAGAAAAAGAGAGTGTAAATAGGAATAAAGAATGAAGAGAAAATCAGTGATAAGTCAAAAAAAATTAAAGGTGAGTAAGAGATTACAAAAGAAATCGAGAGAGAAAGTGATGGAACAAAATCTAAAATCTTTAAAAAAAAATCTGAAATGAAAAAGTCCCATATTCTAAGTTTTGTACTGCAAACTTGTTTATTAGAGATTAGCAATAATTAAAATAAAAACTAATTCGAATTACTATAAAAGTAAAACTAACTTACAAATTAATCAGTGTCAGCTGGGCGCTTCGACTTATTCAGCAGACTTAAAGAACTTCTGCTTCAATTGGTCTGGCTAATGCCTTTTAAATAAAAGAAAATATGGATTTATGTAGAGAGAAAGCTACACAAAACAGACATAGATAAACACACAAGATAAAGCAGAGAGCAGACAACAGACAGCAGACATGATTAGTCAGCAGCCAGAAGCCATCGCAATTCTCAACAATTTGCACATCATATAGTTAGCTAAACATATTCCAAGTCAAATGCTCGGCTATAATGGCAAGTTCTCTGGGCAAATCTTTGGTGGCGCGGAATGATAATTGTTAATTTGCGGACGAGCAATGGCGGGTAGGGTATGGGGGGGATTGTTACATTCCCCGAGAGTGGAGCGATATTTGCCTGAGGTTTTCGGCAGCTGTTTCGAGGTTGTCAAGGGTCTTGTCAAACTTGTCGCAACATTGTGTTGTTGTTGTTGTTGGTGTTATTATTGTTGTCACTGCAAATTATGGCGGCCTCAATGCGTAAATGATGCTTAATTAACATTCACAAAGTTGGCAACGCCAACAGAGCCAACCGAGGAGGAATGTGCTCTCGATTCACCTGCAAGGCGAGGGCCGCAGCTAGACGCGCAAAAATTGCAAATGATGTGCGTTTATGTCTGGAAGACGGGCGTGGGAGCTCTGAACGCCACGAACAGTAAAGGGGCCACGTCAAGGCACATTACGAGCAGGCGTAAAGCAAAGGCGACAGCCGCAAAATATTGTATGTAACGCAGCCCCATCAAGACTAAAAGCAAAAGGCATAAGAAAGGCAAGACGAGGACGACGCGGCTGAGGCTGAGGCTGAGGCTGACAGCTGCTGCTGGTCAGGATAACAGCGACAGCAGCACTTGAGGCACGATGACGTGGGCAGTTCAAGGCCAGGCTCAACTCGTTTTGTGCTGCCTTAATTAAGCTATAAGCCAAAGCCAAAGCTGAAGCTGAAGCCAAAGCCGAAGCCGAAGCCAAACCCAGCCAAGTTGTTGGCCAAAAAGCATTCACTGGCAGCAGGCGCAGATAACAGCTAATGAAAATCACTTGGCACAATGTGCCCAAAGCGGCAAGATGGTGGGTGGTGGGTGGTGGGTGGTCAGTTGGGTTCACAGGACACGCTCCTAATACAATTAGAAGCGCTTAAGCTAAGTGCTACGAACGCCTTCAAGCAGTTGAAGCCAGTTGAACTGACCTCCAGTTAAAGCTGAACAGATTCAATTGTCGGCTGTTGACTACAATGAGGCGGGACAATGCGGCTTAAAGAGAAAAAGCCAAGACGGCTGTTAGCGGCTGTCTCAATACTCTGGCAGCAGTAGAGCTGGAGAAAAGCAAAGGCGAGGCAATGCCTGAAACAAGGCAAAACAGATGCATGATACCTGGCTATATATCTAATCTAGAAACCTAACATACCCATCTAGGCCCGCTAAACAGGGCAGGCATTCTAGATCAGGAACAAAGCACGGCAACGTGGCAAATAATAAAATGAACTGCAGCTGAGTTGGCGCACAGGTGTGCAGGGCGAATGTGGAGAATTGGCTGCAAATGAAAGCATTTGCGTAGCATCAACAAAGCAAGAGTTAGAACAGAATGAGAACAAACGCAGCAGGAGCAGCAGGAGCAGCAGCAGCAGCAGTTGCAGAAAGCGTCAGGGCAGTAGGGGCCAGTCCAGAGCGGGTGGTTGCTCTTGGATAAATGGGACGCCCTTTTGCTTATGCATTACATTAACACACTAATGAGGCGGCTGTCGCATTAAAGGCGTGGCAGGCGGCCAGACCGAGCGCCCACATTGAAACACGCCCCCAACTCCGCCTCAATGTCTGCAGCTGGCGTTGTGTTAATTGAAAATTAATGGCGCGATGGCAAAAACTAAACATGAAAATTCGCTGACGCCTGGCTACAGCAAATGGCCGCCAGGTGGCGCGCCCGCACGGGTCTAGCCGGCGGACCCGGCCGGAGTTGACCGACTAACGCGTGAAGTGCTAAGCAAATTAACATTTTCATAATTAAATCTATAAAAAGGTGACGAACTGCTTGCCATCGGGGCTGGCCGGCGACAGAGCGAGAAAGAGAGAGAGACAAAGTGAGAGAGAGAGAGAGAGCGTTGGTAAGTGGTATTCGGTTTATGTGCGTCAGCTCAGACGATACTCGGAAAAATTTTTGCAATTAATCACAATTAAAAACAGGCAAAAGTTGACTTTCTCATGCCCTGCAAAACGGTATAGCAAAGGCTATATTGACGCATGGCGAGATGGACTTAAGTCTAGAGGATGAAAGAGGTGGAGACGGGATGAAGGTAGGACGGGTTAAGTAAGACGTAATAAGGGAAAAGGACAGGCTAGAAAAAAGTGTCCAAGTGGAGTTTAAGAAGAGTTAAAGAATGATAGAGAATGATAGCTTTAATGGATTTACAGGGTATGGTGCTGTCGCACGAATCCAAGTTATGGACTGTTTTTGTGCTGCCCTTTAGCATCTATAGCTTCTTCTTCTTTTTCTTCTTCTTCTTCGTCATCTGCAAGTTTTGGCTTGGCTTTATTACACCGTCCGAGCAGTGTGTGACGTGGGCGTGGTCATGGCCATGCCTCTGTCACTACCACTACCCCGGCCCGTGGCCGGAACAGATGCCCCGGCTATGGTTATGGCGACAAGTTTAATACTTTCAGCTAAGGGCCTTGGGCGGCCAGCGCAGAGGGCAAATTAAAATAAATATGCCCGAAAAAAAGGGGTTAAACGGGCCTGGGGGCGGGAAATTAAAGGAAATTAAGGAATGAAAAAGTGATGAAGACAACGCGCAAAGGCCGAAAATAAACCAGACAAAAGCAAACCAGAGCACAAGAAAAGAAAAGCAAAAAAAAACTAAAAGGGAACAAGGCGAAATTTAAGAGTCGTGCGAGGCAAAGAAAAAGAAAAGCATGTAAGATGGCTCGAAAAACAAGCCAATGATAAATAACGTTAAAAGAAACACAAAAAATCAAATGTCGAGAAGGTAATTAGACACGCAATAAATACAAATATGTGAGTAATGAGAAGAATAATGTAAATAACGGTAAACGTAATCGGATTGAACAGAAGTGAGCGAAACACATTCTACTGATGAAAATAATCAATGACAATGACAATGACAATGACAATGACAATGACAATAACAATGACATTTTAAAACCAAAGGAAAAACAAATATGTATGTCAGCTCGATCTAGTAGGCATTACGGATATCATTTTCCTAGCAAAATCAGTTCAAATTGTCATCACACATAAAATTGATTTTTTTCGAAACATATTTTAATTTATAAAACAAAATGGATGAATTTTTAAAAAGTTTTAATCGCACGGTGTTCGGAGATATTAACAGTGATTCACCTGATGAACGCAAGCCCGCTAATCGAGTATTGGGCTGCCCGGACAATGAAAACCCTTACGAGTTGAATGGGGGCACTGTGATGGCACTGGCTGGTGGTGACTTCGTTTTGCTTGCTGGAGACACTCGATTGAGTAGCAAAAACCACGTCCTGTCGCGGGAGCAGACCAAACTATTCAAGATGACGCCAACGGCGGTTGTGGGATCCTCGGGATGCTGGTGCGACGTCATCGCGCTGACAAGTCTGCTCGAGATGCATGTCCAGATGTACGAAATGGAGCACAGGAAGATCATCTCGATCGAATCCCTGGCCAATCTGATATCCATGACGATGTACGATCGGCGCTTCTTTCCCTACTTCACGTCCACCATCCTCGCTGGCTTGGACAGTAACGGCAAAGGCGTCGTCTACTACTATGATCCCGTTGGGCAGTATGAGCGCGTCCGTTATCGTGCGGTTGGCACCTCGTACACTTTGCTGCAGCCCTGCCTGGACCTTTTCTACGGCTGGGAGAACAACCGGATCTCGCAGCCACTAAAGGATGAAGATTTGACCATGAGAGCGGCCGTATTGATGGCACGTAAGTGCTTGAGAATTGCCTCCGATCGAGATATATATTCGGGCGATACGGGCGAGCTCCTGAGCGTCACACGCGAAGGCATGAGGTCCAGTACCATTAAGCTGCGCGCCGATTAGCAGTCCTCCCACTGAATGTTCTAAATTTCTTGCTTTTAGTGTATTTTATTTTATAACGGCTGTATATATGTATATTTATAGCGGATTTCATATCCCATTAAAATGTTCAGATGCGCAATACACGCGTAACACTTTCGAAAGGCCCAAATGGTCTCAACGTTAACATCAATTCCCTTTAAGCTGTATTTCATTTATCGTTTATAGAGCGAGTAATACTATTTTCGATAAGAGTTTGACGACAGCTATGCAAGTTATCGGTAGTGTTTAGTTGCCGAATAAGTCGCTAGGGTGTGTCATTTGATTAAAAGCTATCTTAAGTCTGCTGAATGAACAAAACTTGTCGAAACTCTGCCTAAATTGTTCAGCAGCACGCGCTGCAATGCTGCAAGTTATTAAGCAGAAATTCGATCCCATCTCAGTAATCTCAGGATAAGAGCTCATTAATTGGCCTACGCTGACATGCAATTTGACCCCCGTCGCTTATTTTCTCTGGCGCCTCTCTGAAGTGCTTAGTCGACACCTGAGCATGTGCTCGAGGCCAGCATTGAACCGAATCATTGCATATGAAACCTTGGGCTTGAATCATTGACTGGGTGTCACTTGAATGATGTGCTTTAATAATGACATGTATAGCACTTCAAAGTAAAACTGGAATCGATGCAATATCTACATATGTTAAGTTCTACTTTAATGATATCAATTTCACCAAGCTCGATTCAAGATTCGAATATCAATCATTCAATATTATGAGAATTTATTTGTTGAATAATTTATTTTGTAGACGGACTATCTTAATGAAACTTTCAGAACGCAATCATAATGTGTAATTGTGTGTACATTCCAAAGCACAAGTATCGAGTGTTGAGGAGATCGGGGTAGAGAGACTAGTTTCATAATTTCGTTATTAGTGGTGGGGGGTAATTTACAACAAAAATCAAAATTCTATAAAATACATATGAGTCTATATACAAAATTTGGAAGCTCTAGCTCTAAAGATGTGGGAGATATAATAAAATAACTAATTTTCGATAAGGTGTTTATTGGATAATTAAATATCGGGAGTAGTTATCGGTTTTAGGAGAAAAATTCGATATGCGCGTCATATACACGGACCTAGGAAAAAAATGTCAAGTCTCTAGCTCTTATCTCTTCAGGGATAGACGCGTTCATACATACGGACGGACGGACAGACAGACGGACAGGTCTAAATCGACTCAGCTCATCGCCTTGATCAAGAATATATATATAATTTGTGGGGTATGCCACGCCTTCTTCTGCCTGTTAAACAAACCCATTATTCCCTGATTTCCCATTGAAAATATATATGGATATAAAAAGCCAGAAAGTAAGTTTGGCAGACAAATAGAGGGGAGCAAAAGCAATGCAAATTAAGGCATCGATTCGAGTGGCCTACCAGCAATATCCGTATTTTCATCTGCAGCATCAGCTGCATTCACATCAGCATTCACATCCGCGTTCACATCCGCATCCGCAGCTATGTATCTGTGCTTTTGCCTCTGGCTTGGCTGCGCTTGCAATGCGTTTAATATTGAAATTGGGTTAATGAGTTTTTGTTTATGGGCTGCGCGGCGATACCTAGCCACGCCCACATGCAGCTGGCATCCACATCCGCATCCGCATCCGCAAACGCGTTCACTTTAGCATTCGCTTTGTGCTCCTTCGCCATGCTAATGTAAATTTGTTGAGCTCCATGTATGTGTGTGTGTGTGTGTATGTGTATCAACTGGGCGCTTCGCTGCCTGGGCGTGGCATAAACGAGTGTCACATCAGCCACATTGGCAGCGGCAGCGACAGCGACAACGACAGCTCCTTTGGCTTTCGTAATGAAAACAATTTCCAGCTCTCAACTAAACGTGGAGGACACCAAGCTAAAGGTGATGAAAGGAGGAACGGAGGGGGAAGGGCGCAACGGCGGATGGCTGACACAACTCATCCAACAAAGGCTTAATGTTAATTAAGTGGCTAACAGTCTGTCAGTCAGCGCGGGCTGTGTAGAGTTCACCTCCACCGAAACTCGATCCTGTGGCGAACCGCCCCCTTACGCCGCCTCCCCTCGACGTTTTTGCGTGGACCGCGTATCGATTAAAATGCCGCAAACCGCAAAATTTGCTTTACAAAACTTTTTTCATTAAACTAATTAAATTGTTTATTAAACTAAATATTTAATCACCGGCACCGAGCGCATTAATTATTCAAGCGACACTCAAATTCCGTGTGGCAAACGAAAAACTACATTCGCCCGACTCTCCCAAATGCCCCATTTCGAATAGTTGAAGAGATTTTCATGTTGACAGAGCTTAACTGTAGCGTGAAGTTCTGTAAGCTGTGCTGGTAAATAACTCTTTCAATATTGCCCATAAACAATCGTATAGTTAGTGCAGAAGTCAAAGAACTTGGAACCGACTCTGAAGTTGGCTCACATCAAATGGCAAATAAAATTTGAGTTTAACAAGACTTCACATAATTATTTAACATTCAGCTTTGCTAGATGTTTAAATTTATCTCACACTGAGCCTCTTAAAACTTTCATGTCAATGGCAGCATAAAAACAAAAGTTATTTAATGCTAACTGAAGCGTGTGCACGTTGATTGACTGGCAAATACCCTGTACTTAGCGGGGGCAGGGAAATGAGTGCAGCTACTTGAGCTGAACATTCTTTATAATCAAAGTATAAATGTTTATACTGCTATATATAATATGTAAAGTATAGAATTGTTATCGATATTTATCGATTAATTGTTAGGAATATGATTAAGCAGGCGAAATTCTCTAGAAGAGATCTTTTTTTTTTGGTAAGTCTTTTAGCTATAAACTCAACTAGTTCTAAAGATTGGGCATATGCCTTACAGATGTCAAATATATGCCTTCTAGATACCCTCTAAAAAACTGGAGAGTTATTCAAAGTAATCCAAATTTAAGCATATGTATATCTATATACATATGTACATATATATAATATAGTAATTCATTATGTTTATTATATTTCTACCCACAATGCAGGTCATCTGTTAGTCGCGCATACCCCGCATGACCATACATTTGTTTGCACTGCATGATAAAATTATGAAATGCATTTTCAATGTAGATTTGCTTTGACCCTCGCATACACAAATATTTGCTGGCCATGCAATCACCGGCCCCGGCCACGCCCCCGCCAGCATCTAGTTCGATGTGGGAACTTATTAGGGCGTAAAATTCAATTAATGACCACAACGGGATTTATTATATATATTTGTTTGTTTGCTTTTGCCTGGCTTTGTTGCTGTTGTTGTTGTTGTAAGTTTTTGCACAGAGCTTTCGATTCGCGACAGCTAATAAATAATGCGCAAATTATTCAGATTGTTAATGGGTCGCTGCTGCTGCTGCTGCTATTGCTGGTGCTGCCTGCAACAGTTGCTGTCATAATTATGATTTAGTTGGCCATTTGTAATTGCAGCTGCTGCCAACTGCCAGCCAGCCAGCCAGCCAGGCAGCCATTCAGGCAGCTAAATGTTATTTTTCCAACTTGCCGCTTGTTTTCCTTTCCACTTTTGCCCTCTCTTTGCCCTCTTTCTTGCACTACTTTCCCTAATTACCACAGGTCAGGCGCGCTACAATTTTGAAACACTTTTGACCCACTTTTCGGACAGCTGCCCTGGCGACTCGCTGTCTTCGCAGAGGCGCTAAATTCATTTCTAGCTCACATCTCGCAAACTTTCTATAGGTGCATTCCAAAATAGTTTCTCATTTTAATTATTTCCTTCGTTTTTTTCCAAGCCTACGAAACTGAAATATTCATGCAGCATATCAAATTTGCTTACAAAGTTTCCTTAATTTACAACTTTGTCTCCAGCTGTATCCTAACTAGGCCCTTAAAAAGCAAAAGTTCGTGTTTCTTGTATATTGAATAAGACGCAGCCGTACCCAGGACAGAGTATCTGCTGGTCGGGCACTCTCGACTAGAGTACTCTCAATTCTTTCTTTAGAAAAGTATCAAGATATATCATATGTTGAACACAGATTCCAATTTAGTTAATGTCTTTAGCAAAGGCAAATCAAAACATCGATTGTTACCGATAAGAACTTGTCATAAAACTTTTCAATATTTATAGCAATATTTTTTTTAGCTGGTCTGGTAAATAGACAACAGAATATAGCTAGATCAAGATTATATATGATGGGCTATATATGGATGGAGGATATGGAATAGCTAGATCAAGCTTATAGACAGTTTCGATAATATATGAATGAACATAATGACATAACAAGATCAAGATTATATATGTTATCAAGAGAGAATATATTATCAAGTTAATACCTTCTGTCTGTTCCACATTTATTTCCAAACATACCCCGAATTTCCATCTTTCATGGAGTTGTCACACACCAAAAATAGACTGAACTAAAAAAGCTCAGCCTAACAGCCATTAGAGTATACTGAATACAAACTAAAATAAATTCGCCCCTGGCTTGTTTTCACCTCATTATTCAATTAAGCTGGTAAGTGCTAATGGTATTTAGTTACATCCAACCGCGCTTACAATACCGCTAAATCATGTTAAATAATAAAAAAGAAATCAATTATGGTTTTTAATTAATATAGCAAATATAACGAAATCATTAACAGACTATAGAAATATGAAACTAATGGAGGAATAAATACAATAATAAACAAGTAAGAAGGCTCTAGTCGAGGCTATTTAATAGTGTTCAACTTAGGCTGAAAAAACAATATCAATATCAATATCAGTGGGCTCTACCACGCCTCTTCCTGCCCGTTACATACTTTACACAAAACCATTATACCCAGATTTTCCATTTTCAATGAGTTCCCTCTACGTATTTCCTCTTTCTTCTAAGTATTTCCTCTACGTAATTCCTCTACGTAATTCATCTACGTAATTCATCATCTTTAATGCTTAACTGATCGATCACACACTGTACTTCACTTTATTGCGCTGACACCCACCAGGCCTGACGACTGAAGACTGACTGAAGAAATGCTGCAGCTGCTGCCCTTTATATAGGGCCACTTTTACTCAAGCACTGTCTCTCCCAAATGTTGAGTCAGACGGCTCGTTGCAGTTGAGCTTCAAGTGAGCAATGGGAACGCTCTATGCTGCTGTGAGTATTCTAGCTTCGCTCTATTACCAAATGACAACTGCTGCATACATATAGACAACTTTAATGATCTTTTTTTGCACTTCTTCTCTGCTTGCTTTTACTTTTACTCAAATACGCTTTCATACGTGTTTTAAAATATATTTTCAAGCTTATATGTATTAATTTAAAATATATTAGAACAGACTTACATTATTTTGATTATACAACATTTACAGTTTGACAGCAACAATGCATATTTCATCGACAGTTTGAGAGCATCGAAGAACTGATTTTTGAGCTTGCTTTAGTCTAGTGCAAAGGAGACAGGATGAGATTTAAACGACAAGATTTTAATTGTTTTTCCAGCATGAGCTGAAACATCATTTACGTTGAGCTTCGAACAGGGCAATCAGCAGGAACTGCAGTTCTTTGGAGCTTAGTGAAGCCAAGCGAACGGAAAGACAGAATGAAGGAACCAAGGAACGTAGGAGAGACTTTTGTTGCCAGTTTGGGGCTGGCAGTGGGCGGGGCCGTTAGAGGCGAGAATGGAATGTGGAATACAAAGCATATTTATTGCACTTTTGTGACGCGTTGTTGTTGTTGTTGTTGTTGTTGTTCACTGTTGCTCGCTGTTGTTCGCTGTTGTTGTCATTTTGTATTTGGCACTTTTACTTGACGCATTGACCTAATTCAATTTCACGCTGCGCCAGACGCAAACAACGCAGCAAGTGGCAAAGGGAGAAATGGCAAAGCGACAACGAAAACAATTGAAAGACGCCAAAGAAAGGCCAAGGAATAAGGAAAAGCCAATGCAAGAGACAAGACGAAAATCAACTTAACTCAAAATTGTGTGCCAAGCTGCTGTTGGACTTGTGACAGGGCGGAGGGAGAGAGAGAGAGAGAGAGAGAGAGAGAGGCGGAGAGGCAGCGCGTGGCATGTGTGAGGGGTCTGCACAAGGCGACAGGAGAGCCAGAAAGAGAACGAGAGAGTGAGAGAGAGAGCGGGACAAGCTAAATTATGAAATACGCTCGTTGCGCATAACAAAAGCAGAAGAAGAGAACTAAAGAGTAAAAGGGAAATCAGCAAAGTTGAGACAGCTGCAGAGCAAGTGGAATGTGAAATACACTGAAATACACTACACACCAAAATGCAGAGTGTGTGACAGGAATCGGCTCAGATTATCTGAGCTCAGCTACTCAAAGAGAAGCTGCAATGACAATATAGAGCTGTAGTCCCATAAATAGTAGAAATACATCTGCATTTCATTTTATTATAATTACAAATATATTAATGTTTAATAATTTCTTCGTTCATAACAAAAGGAAAAGAAGGATATATTTCTTATCAGTCTAACCTTATATACATACATATGTATATATTCCCATACAACACTCATTCTATTTTTCTACATTCTTCATAAGCGACTTGTAATACCCTTTACGTAGTGTATTTGCAAAACATAAATGAGCAGGAAAGTTCAGACGGGGTTTGCGGGAGGCCAAATAGCTGGCAAAAACTTTCAAAGACTTTGTTGCCTGCAGATTTTTCTATTAACTGGCGAGCAACAGCAACACCAACAACACCAACAGCAACAACAACTGCAAAACTAATATAATAAAACAAAACAAGAAACAACAAAAAAGAAAGCAAGTGAAAGAAGAAATGGAGAAAGTTAAACTAAAGCAAAGCAGCGCGCAGCTCGGCTAGTTGCCTGGTGACCAGCATATCGCTCACACAATGCGCCGCATAAAGCACTGGCAAAAGGAGCTTCTCTGCCCTTGCCCCTCGCCCCATTGCTCTCTGCCCCCCTTCCCCGCTCTGCAGCTACCCAGGCAGCTCCCTTTAACCAACCGCTAAGCTCGCAGCTCCTACGCGCTCGCTGCAGTTTGTGCAAACCAATTTAAATACCCTGGCCAGCTAGCCGAAGCAACCATGATCGGCTAAAGAGTTGATTACGATGTGAGTAGTGAGTTTTTCACTGGGATTAAGCTTAGCCCAAAATACCATCATTAATAGTTTTGCGTTGTCAGATCAAACATTAGCCAAACTCTCACTGAATTCTAAGATTTCCTCAGCAGAAGCGAAAGTAGATCAAATTAGCTTGGTATCAAGGTTATCTAATTGCAATTACTTCATCTACTTCACCTATTTGGTCAGCCTGTACTGTCAGACCACATTAATAGAATTGCACTTAAGCAGTTGCCATCATATCTACTATAAGACTCTGCGACTCCAACAAAATATGCCTAAAACTTAAAAAAGTTCAAAACTTTCTTGCAGTTCTCTCTCTCTCCCTCTCCCTCGATCTCGCTCTATCTACATGGTATCTGGCAGTCGTTGATGTTGTTCATTTCTTACGCTTTGTTGATTTTAATGAAATACAGCGACGACAACTTCACACAGGACACGACTTTCAAGACAGTTCCACAGTTTGTGCTCATTATCAGCCCGAGCTCCGCGGCGGCGCCACTCGCCCGCTCTGTCCGCTCTGCTTTTTAACCCCATCCTGGAGCGGAGCCCTAAACAACGAGCTAACGTTTTATGTCTTTCAATTAGGGTTGCCAACGCTGCGTAAGAGGAAAAAAAAAATCAAAATGCGCTCTCAGTGGAGAGTGCACGGCTCACAGATGCCCTGTTACACTCGAGCGTAAATAATAAATTCCGCTTGAATCGTTAAGGACTCTTATCAATTTTACGTTAGCCTTAGACTTGGGTCTATCCCCCTGCCGACAGTCATAGATACAGGGTATCTAAGAACATCGTATTGCCACCTCGACTTGACGCTGAAGCCTCGTCTTGTGGTCTGCACTCAATGGCTGCTTGGCTGATAATTATGAAAATGTTGTTTAACAATTTGCCGGCCATAATTGAACCAATTTATGAGCAAATTCTAAAGCGTAGCAGTTGCCAGAGCAACTTCGTCTAATGGCTGGTTAGACCAGATAGGAGAGAGACTGAACCCCGATGGGCTGACGGACTGACTGACTGGCTGACGGCTGTTCTATAAATTCGCTATTGCTTAGTTTCATATCTCCCTACATTTCGATTTACTTAGCCAGCTAGCTTGCGAGCCACTTTAACACCGTACTCCCCCACTCAGGCTCAGACAATAGACAAATGTTTGCGTATTTATCTAAAAGCTGCTATAATGAGGCATTGCGAGGCTCAAATGATTTTTCCTCAACGAATTTCCTGACGACTTTATGCTTGCTTGTCTGTGCAATCAGTCATTTAGGCTGCCAATCAATCAGTCGATATCTTTTAAAATTTCCCTTCATTTAGCTATATATTTATGTTGCTAATCAGTCGGTCAATCAGCTATTGCCTCAATTGGTCAATCAGTTAGTACATAGCCAGGCAAACATGCCGAAACGGAAATCAACCAGCTCATATCAGCCAAAGCAGATTTCTGACTTTTTATTCCACAATCAATTAATCAATCAATCAGTCATTTAGTTACTCAGTCAGTCAATCTTCCTATTAATATATCCCACCATAAATTTATCAACCAGATCATACCTCTCCTCACAATAAATCAGTCCATCAATCAATTCTCCAGTATTTCAATTGTCCCATATTTAATCTGTATCAATCAATCAATCAGTATCAATCCATCATGCCATCAATCCATCTTTCAATCAATCTATAGCTCAGTGTGACAGTCAATCACTGCATCAGTGTACCGCGCATTCCATTTTTAATTAGTCAAACAGTCAATCAGCCTACCTTCAATCAATCAATCAAACAATCATTCAATTACTTAGACTCTAACTAACATTTGCTTTTTGCTCTCGTTCGAATTCGCCTCAGTTTCAAATTCAAAGTTTATTTTCGGCATTCGATTTCTCTATAATTTAATTAGCCAACACGTCAAGCAGCCCTCTCCCCCTCCTGTTCCACAAGATTCCCCCATTGCCGCTCGGCTGGAACTAATGCGTGTGTCTCTGACAACGTCAAGTGCTTCTCAATGCTGTCTTCGGCAGGCTCGTTTTTCGACTCGGACCCCAAGTGATTAATGCGCAATTGTTTGCAGGCTCTTTAACTAAATTTTACAATAACAGTTAGCGCACTGGCGCTGGGGGCGGCTGAGGAGTAGGGGTGTTGAGTACTTAGGAGTGTAGCTTTGAATTATTAGACGACCTCTAACTGTGTGTAATTGAAAGCAAATTTTATTCTCTATTTCCGATTTTGACATTGAAACTGAGTTAGTGATTGGGATTGTCCAAGAGCTCTTAGCAATACTTTTGGATCTAGCGTTATATTACTAGAGCCGGGCTTTAAGTGAATCCGTTGTCAGGCTCTCGACAGCTTTGGCTCGTATTATGCGGACGACAGACACCCTTACATTGGGTATATGCCTTTTTGTTGAGTGATTCTTTCAGTGGCTCGTAGAGTGAAATTTGTATTCCATATTTTAATTATATTAGAATATTAAGATCTAAGCAACATGAAAGTAAGCGTATCATATGTATGTATAATATATAAATATGTGGGAATTAGAATATATTTATTATTTATTAAAGAAAGGAAAATTTACTTAGATTTATGGGCAGGCAGAACTCAGAGACTACTATACATAATATCACATATAAGATATTGATCTATCTGACATTTTATATAAGTCACAGATCATGGTACTATATCATTTAAAACAGTTTACCCCACTCAACGTATTCTCGCTCATACCCATATATTAGAATGCAGTTAGGGTATTTGTATGTCGGCTAATATGTGTGGACATACGTACACTCTGTTCTTCATCAATTACTTGATGCCTTGGCCAGGCAGTCTGAGATTGTCAGGCGTATTTCATTTGTTGTCCTGGCGACGTCCTGTTCTAGTGCGCTCACGCTTGCTGCCTGGCTTGATGGCTGGCTGGCTGGCTGAGTGGTTGAGTGGGTCGATGGCCACTTTAGCGTGGAAAATTGAAATAAATGTGCTTTTAATTATGCCCAGAGTGGCAGCAACCCTCATCCTGTCAATCAATTAGATGCGCTCGCCATACAAAGGCATTCGCTCTCACACCCAGCCCAGGCAGCGACGACGCGTCGTCCTGCTCCAACTTCAGCTCCACTTTTAGCTGCTGTCCAGCGCAGAACTTTGCTGGCAATTCGGCCCGCGGCCAGTTTGGCTGAAATGTTGCTACTGCTGCTGCTTCTTCTTGTTGCAAATGGCCGCATAACTAAAAGTAAATTTACCCAGCAAACGAGAGCGAAATTGTTGCAAAAATATTTGAGCTGCATAAGCGGCGAAACGCTACATAGCTCCAGCTCCATCATGGGCTTCATATCCTGTCTCCTACTTCATATATGTGTGTGTGTGTGTGTGTGTGTGTAGGCGTGTGTGTGTTGTTTGATTTTATGACTGTCAACTGATGGCGCTTGTTTGTCATGCCAACAGTGACGACAATAGCAAGTGGAAGCTGTCTAACTGCGTTATAATAGACTAAGAGCTACCCTGTAATAATATGGTATGTATATACATACATCAAATATGGAAGATATGGCATATAACATATAGAGAAAATAATCTTAGTTTATTTGAATTGCTTTAATGGACAGCTTTATGGATTGTTTTTAGTAATCAGTGTGCAATGTATGAATACTGAAATATCTTCAATTAACCCTAGAAAAGTCTGCGATCCTTAAAGGCGAATCAGATGAGAACTGTATATATTGTGAGTAAGTAACATTGAAAGAAAACTAGAAAATATCTGCTCAATTATGAATATCATAATCCAAGAATTAATCAGAATATTTCTGATCCAATAGTTTCTATAATAATATATAATAAAATAGCTCAGCTGAAACTTTATTCAGTTTTCTTACACTTTCTTTTCTTCGCTTCCTTCTAGCTAATCCCTTGTATCTTTTTTTCTGCGCTCAAGTTTCTTCAGTTTTCTTTCACTCTGTTTTCTATCTTCCCTTCTAACTTCTGATCTCTAGTCAAGTTTCTTCACACTCCATATTATGCTATATCTATGCAGCTTCACTCTTCCTCTTCAAGTGCCTAACCAGCTGCAACTACCCCATTCGCTGTCAGCCAGAGCTTACAGGGTATTGAAATGTGCTAGTCGAGTTGTCGCTGGGTATTTGCTCGCCTGTCCGTCCGTCTGCCCGCCAGCCACTTCAATATATCAAAGCATCATAAATGCTGCCATAGTTGCAACAACAGCAGCTGCCTCTCAGCCACTGCCCAGATCCTCGTCCGGGTCCACGCACGTGCGTGTGTGTTTACCAGGCATCGTCGACCGTCTACAGTAGCTGCTCCAACTCCTGCTCCTGCCCGTGATTCAGCCTTAGTTACAGCTTCTTCTTTATCATCTCACAGCTGCTGCTGCTACTGCTGCTGCTGCTACTCGGCCTTCTTCTGGCTTCTGCTCGGTCTTTGGTTTTGCTTGGGCTTTGCGCTTTGGCTCGACACTCGTATGACGAATGAGTTTCATTTTTACGCCGGCCACGCATCACGCTACTTGTCAGCCAGGTCTTATCTGTTGGGAATTTTTAAGTGTTGCCTCCCGGCCCCAACCACGCCACGTCCTCGACCCACAGCCTATGATAAATGCTTGTGTTCGGGTTTGCTTTAATGGGTTTCTGTCGCGCTCGCCCTCTCACTATATCTCTGTCTCTGTCTCTGCCACGCAGCAGGATTAAAATTATTGTTTCCATCTCTGCATCAAATCGATATATATATATGTATAATATATGGATGCATATAGGATTTGTTTTGTAAGCTTAAAGCCAAACAAACTTTGAGTTTGTAGCAGCTGCTGCTTGACCTTGAACGATTTCAAGGCATGGAAATGCTAATACTGTGGCAGGAGTTCCCTAAGCAATGAAATAGATTCAATCAATTCCTGAACATAACTCAGAAAGATAGAAGATAGGAGATGTACAGTGGAAGAGAGAAGATAGAATATAGAAGATAGAAGATAGAAGATAGAAGATAGAAGATAGAAGATAGAAGATAGAAGATAGAAGATAGAAGATAGAAGATAGAAGATAGAAGATAGAAGATAGAAGATAGAAGACAAAACAGAAAGGCAAGAGAAGTATAAGAATGATGGGAGAGGATGCAAGAATAAAATAGAGGGTAATCGCTAGTCCATCACAGCTCTAGCTCATGTTTTGTGTATTTGCATGCAGATTACTGTTGTGTTTTCATATGCATATCAAATGTCCATATGCGTATCCATAGACCAAATACCTCATGCCAATTGCCCCCCTTTGGTACTGTCGCATTTCCCATTTCCCATTTTACCCATCTGCCCATTTCCCTCCTCGCACTGGTATCGCTGTCGAGTTGCGCTATTTGATTTTGGTCTATGCAAATATGACCAAATATCGAAAGAGAAAAAGAATTACTGTGGCCTGACGCACGTGCGTCTATAATTTGCAGTCAAATATTTGCTCCGCCCTGACACTAGCATTGTTTTTCGCCACTGCAGATGCGGATGCGGATGGGGATGCGGATGCGGATGTGGATGGGGATGTGCATACAGATTCAAGTGCGGGTGGCAATTAATTTGCACAAACCACTTAGTAATTAAAATGAAAAGTAAATTATATAAAACCAGGCAGCAGAGGCGTCGGCCAAACGGGGAAGACAGCAGCTGCCTGGCTTAGACTTGAACTGACACAGTTTTTGGTAACACATACACACACACACACACACCGACACAGAGGCAAACACACTCACATGTGGGAATTGAGATGCGGCAGAGAGGATGGGGGGGGGGCGTGGCTGGGTTTGTTTTTAAAAGCATTTGCCGCTGCAGTCTGCAAATGTATCTCGAACTTCGCACACTTGACTGCCATTCAATTTGCATAGGAAATTAGTTTGTTCGCTTTGAATTGAAGTTGGCCCCACGGGTGCAAACAAGGCCAAAAGTACTTAGAGCGAGATAGAGATGGCGAGATAACCAGAACGAGATAGCTTCACTACAACACACACACACACACACAAGCTGATATCCTCTCTCTCTCTCTCTCTGTGTGTGTGAGTGTGTTTGTGCGCAACATTTATGCGTTTTGTTGCTGCCTTTCAAAGTGCCAAATCTACCGTGTTCACTTGCAACAGCTCAGGGAGAATGGCGCTTGCACTGCCAACAGTGAGAGAGAGAGAGAGGGAGAGAGAGGGAGAGAGTGAGAGTGAGAGTGAGAGAAAGGATACATGGCTTGGCTTATGGACAACAGCTGGGTGTGTGAGTGCAAGTGATGCTATGTATAAGTTCTTCCATGCAGATACCTCTTAAATATACTCAAGAAGTGGGTGTATAGGTTAAGCACATAAATATCTCTGATTTGTAGCATCTGTTGAGTAATAAAGTCAACAATCCATATATTCAACAATATCTGATTGCTAAAAAGAAAAGAAATGCAATCACAGTATTAATCTATTGCTACCAATATATTTATCGATATCAGTTACCTTTCAAGCAAACTCAGTTCTATAGTCGAGCTGTAAATAAAATGGTATATACATATATGTATATATTATATATACCTGTTTCAAATAAAAACCATAAACATGCATTTATCACATTAC
Organism: Drosophila aldrichi; assembly: GCA_035045965.1. Lineage (NCBI taxonomy): Eukaryota > Metazoa > Arthropoda > Insecta > Diptera > Drosophilidae > Drosophila > Drosophila aldrichi. The sequence goes on from JAWNOM010000484.1 coordinate 7,725,909, forward strand.
CTTATTCATTTTCAACATATCGATAAATATATCGATTCTCTGAAAATATATATTATTGATAATGTATAAAAGCTTCACATATGAAGTGAGTCTCAGTTTTAGCAGAGTAAAATCTTTTGTTACTCAAACCTTATCAATAAATACCTGCCAAATATCTATGTATATATGCTTATCCATGTACTTCTAAAACACATTCCTAACACCTTTACTTACCCACATATACGACAAGTACTTTTATACACATTTCATATATAACAATATCATCCATCTGCTTTATACACTTTCATTCCTGCTTCCAGGGTATCTAGCTAGTCGGTCATCACTCACTCCCTTCGCGCACTTACAACTTATTTATTTTTTGTAGTTGCAGGCGCCGCTCGTGTAACTTTTTGCATGTTGTGTGCTGTGCATTACACTTGGTTAGCCAACAAGCGAAAGGGGGCGCCTCACCGAGGGGGCTGCTAGAAACAGGAGCTGAGCGAGGTGGAGTCTTAGAGATTGGATAACCGCCGTGCTGGCCAGCGTGGACCTGTGTGCTATTATGGTTGATTAACGAGCTGGAAAAGCCACCGCCTTAAATAGATCGCATAGGAGCGAAGCATGAAGTGGCCAATGGCGGCTAAGCCAGTGCCAGCGATAAATTTATCGATTTCGGGCGAAAAATAACTGAGCATGATGCATGTAAGTTCTACTACACTTCAAATGAATCGTGTAACGGGCTACTTCACACTAAGTCAATTTATTGATCTATGACAAGGCTTTAAGCCATAGAAATTGATACGTATGGCTTCTTAATGAAGATTCTGGCCAAGTATGATTTTAGATTTGATAAAAAAAACCTATCGATTAGCTGCCGATAGCTCTTTAAACATTTTTCTCATTGTCCTCTATGGCTATATTTATAATAGTTAATCCATACAAAAACAAGTAAGAAGGCTCTAGTCGAGACTGCTCGACTAGGAGATACCCTGAACCCTCCAAACTGATATTCTAATCATTCTGCACTTCTTTTATACACACATACATACACGTGCCTCCACATGCATAAGCTCACGCTCTGCTAACTGCGCAGTAAGCAGCGACTGCGCTTGGGCTGCGCAGCAGTGTGGGCAATACTATGAGATTTTATTTGTTGAATAATTTCGTTTGTAGACGTATGATCTTAATGAAACTTTCAGAATGCAATCAAAATGTATAAATGTGTTTACATTCCGAAGCACAAGTCTCTAGTATTTGAAATACGTTTTTTACAAATTGGGGGCGAAGGGGGCGTGGTATCCAAAATCTGTAAATTACAAAATGTGTGTAATCGTCAATTGCATATACACATTAAATCTGAAGTCTCTATCTCTAATAGTGTTCAAATTAGGCTGAAAAAAATATATAAATTTATCGATTATCCTCGAAAAAAAAGATATCGAATGAGTTATCGAAAAAATATGATAAACTCGTACTGCGTATGGTATACACGAGTCTACATATAAAATTTCAGCTCTCTAGCTCTTGTAACTTCTGAGATCGACGCACTCACACATGCACACTCGAGTCCTCGCTTTGACCAACGGTAAAAAGTCATCATTATTTTGAGTGAAGCGCCAAGTTACGCTGTTATTGCGTGCATGTGACCAATGGGTGGTCCATGCGGTCGTTGGGGGAAGGGAAGAGGGCCCTGTACATGGACCTCCTGCTGTTTGTCGCAACAACAAAGCAACAGCAACAACAACAGAGCAACAACAACAACCACAACAGCCGTTTGTACCCAGCGGGACGGCAACGAAATGTATATGGAAATGGAAAATTGTTGTGCGATTTTCATTTGCTGGCGTTTTCCTTCAGCTTGTTTTCCGGTTGCCAGCAGGAATCATTTCTTGTTTTTTTTTGTCTTGAATTGTTTTTATTTTATTTTCGTGTTCAGCTCTTTCAGTCAGCCCTTTGGCAGAGATTCGCGCAGCAGGACTGCCCGTAGTAGAGACCGTAGTCTGTCACTGAGTCGCTCCGGCGATTATTAACACCCGCATTATCCACCGTGGTCACGCGAAACCCACACTTTGCGACGTGATTGCTTGAATTGCGCTCGTTGTCGAGCAGTTGCCGCAGGTTGCCTTATGCGACTCCATTGTGTCAAATGGCATTCAATGGGAGAATAGAACAATGGCTCAAAGCAAACCAGTTGAAGCTTCGATTTCCATAGCTGAGCTGAGCTGATGTATCTGTATCTGTATCTGTATCTGTATCTGTATCTGTATCTGTATCTGTATCTGTATCTGTATCTGTATCTGTATCTGTATCTGTATCTGTATCTGTATCTGTATCTGTATCTGTATCTGTATCTGTATCTGTATCTGTATCTGTATCTGTATCTGTATCTGTATCTGTATCTGTATCTGTATCTGTATCTGTATCTGTATCTGTATCTGTATCTGTATCTGTATCTGTATCTGTATCTGTATCTGTATCTGTATCTGTATCTGTATCTGTATCTGTATCTGTATCTGTATCTGTATCTGTATCTGTATCTGTATCTGTATCTGTATCTGTATCTGTATCTGTATCTGTATCTGTATCTGTATCTGTATCTGTATCTGTATCTGTATCTGTATCTGTATCTGTATCTGTATCTGTATCTGTATCTGTATCTGTATCTGTATCTGTATCTGTATCTGTATCTGTATCTGTATCTGTATCTGTATCTGTATCTGTATCTGTATCTGTATCTGTATCTGTATCTGTATCTGTATCTGTATCTGTATCTGTATCTGTATCTGTATCTGTATCTGTATCTGTATCTGTATCTGTATCTGTATCTGTATCTGTATCTGTATCTGTATCTGTATCTGTATCTGTATCTGTATCTGTATCTGTATCTGTATCTGTATCTGTATCTGTATCTGTATCTGTATCTGTATCTGTATCTGTATCTGTATCTGTATCTGTATCTGTATCTCTATCTGTATCTGTATCTGTATCTGTATCTGTATCTGTATCTGTATCTGTATCTGTATCTGTATCTGTATCTGTATCTGCATCGAGTTGATAAACATTGTTTTCATGTTTTTCCAATTTCAACTCTTTTGTTGTTGTTATAGGTTTTTACAAATCCCTAGCCTTTTTTTTTTTTTTTGTAGCTCAGCTGAGACGGAACTGACTTAAGACAAAGTTGCCAAAACTGTTTTCCAACAGGAAATCCCCAAAAAGCACAAGTTGTAAGTTATTTGTATACCCTGTAGGCATGCCAACGTTGGTCACATATATGATATAAGAAATGGTGATGAACATACGAACGAAGCACAAAGATTAAGACACCAGCCAGAGGGCGCTCATTCTGTTCGATATTTATCGATCTCAGCAGAAGCTCGAGCTTGGGAACAATTTAAAGAAGTTGATATATTTCAGTTTGTTTATTTCTGCACACAAATAAATATAAATATTTTTGTACAAGTTTTACAGGGCATCTTCACGTCCATCACTCGCTCTCAACTAGATTTTAGCCTTGCTCTGCTTTTGGCAGGAACTAAATACTAAACGAAATATATTTTGTTTCAAGGCTTTTAAGCGCGCTTAAAATAGTTGAACATACTTGCTGTTTGTTCTATGCTTGTTCTTCTGCTTCTTCTTCTTCTTCTTCACATGCGTCTTCTTCTTCATGGCCATCGTCTTATTCTTGTTCTTCTTTTACAGCTGCTGCCACATCCATGACTTTGTCTAGTTGTTGTTGCTGCCGCGTATCGTTAGACAACAACTCAAAATATTTATGAAGATGCCGGGCAAAGTTTTTGATGGCAGGCGACATGAAAACTTGTCGAAACAATCTGCAGGGCAATGTCAACCAGCACCTTGCGCCCAGACACGCCCACTTTTCCTTTATACACACACACCACACACTTTGTCATGCATTTGTTGTTGTTGTTGCTGTGGCTGTTTTGTTGGAAACTTTTCGGACATGTGTATTAGTGGTGTGCAGCACGCGGCGTATGAGCAATGTGCAATTTGAAATTTATGCACAAGTTGCAGGTCAACTGACAAACAAGCACATAAATCAATTCATCGACTAAAATGACATGCACACATACACACCTACACACACCGACATGCCTATTAAATGTGCGTCATTGTGCGTTTGTCATAGCTTCAGGGCTTCAATTATATGGATTTTGCGCACAGCAACAAGAACAACACTATGCAGAACAGCCACAACAACCACAAACGAAAAACCACAAACAACAATCACGCACTACAATCGCAACGGAGAACTTAATAAAAGTTTGTGCCAGCTGCGGTTTTCCAACTCAACTCAAATGACTCTTCGAAAACTCAGCATATAATATAATTTGCCAGCCAGTGCAATGGCAACTATCTGTAACACTTTGTGCACAGTTCAAGAAGTTGCCAAAACACATAAGAAAAAAAAAAAAAGAAGACAAAAAACTACAATCATAGCTCCACTGCAAGAAAACAGGGTATACTGCAGTCGGCTTGTGGTGTACCGCAAGCTTATGATAAATGCTCAGCAAAAGTGATTTAGCTTCATTTGCCAGTTGAATAGCGTAATTTGTAAATGTCGATATATATCGATTATGCAGCGATTGTCATCATGATTTGGTTAAGCCACAATTGCAATGCATTTGGTACTCAGAGTGTGAATTAGCATTATTTTAAATTATTGTCATTTGTCTATAGCTTTAAGTACTTATTTTAGGTAAGTCTGTTAGCTTAGTGAGGCTTCTCCTGCTAGTGGTCAAATGGTCAAATGCCTCTGCAGTCAGTTTATGCAGCGTATTTGAAGTTCGACTTGCTGTAAGTAACCTACTTCTCTTTTTTTTCGTTTCTCCTGCTCCGTTTTACCTGTCGTTCGCTTATATTTGCATTGCTTTTTTTTAACTCTTTGCCCAGTGCACAGCGGAAGACTGTTATATGCATCGCTCTGTGATTTATGCCAACAATTCTGATAACGTTTTATTAAAACTTCGTTTGTTTTTGTGTGTTTTGAGCCGCGTGGCAGCCGTTGCAATAGCTCGGCATTCGTTTTGATTCAGTTGCAGCTGAAACACATATTACAATCGTGGAAGGAGAGGGAGAGATAGAGGGAAGCCAGAGTAGGAATATGTATGTTGCTTGTGTGTGGTTGGGTTACTGCATCGCGTACCAGATGGTGCGGTTGATGGAGTTGCGTGGCCCCACTTGCTGCTGCCCGCTGGTGTTGTCCATGGTTTGCTCCGCTTTCGCGACGACATCGCTAAATGCCACACTCACGAACTGTTCAAGCAGCTGACGCACCATCGACTCCCATTTTTTCACCAATACCTTTGGGCAAAGGAACTCACATTCGTGCTGCTTGTTGCACAGCAGAAAGGACTTCGCCTTGGCCACAACGCAAACATCCGGCAGGACGAAAGTGCCGCGCAACACCTGTTTGCCGCTCTTTTGCTCCGTGTAGATGAGGCAGGTGTTGAATGCAAACAATTTGCAGCTGTAACAGCGGCGCAGTCGGCCATCGATCAGCTGGAACTCGCCCAACGTCATGAAGCGCGCCTCCTTGAGTATGCTAGACTGGAAAAGGTGTTTGAAGACATTCAAGAGGAACCTGTTGGAGCACTTTGAACATACCGCATTGAAGTTCATGATGTCATTGAGCTGGTCTGCTTGATTGGCCCGCTCCAAGAGCTCGCGCAGCCGTGTCTCTAGTCGACAGGCCAGCTCGAAGATGCGTTTCGCGATCACCTGGCGATGTTCGAAGAAAGCCTGAATGAACCTATTGAGTAATAATGGGTATTTCGTCACACGCTGCACAGGCTTCAGTAGAAAGCTGCGTAAGCCCAGCGGATCTACCATTGTCAGCTGCATACGCTGTTGGTAAACAAAAATTGAAATGAGCTTAATTTGTAAATTTAACAATTAGCAACGGAACTTTGCATCGAAAATGATTTCAACTGCAACCATTTTAAATCATCAGTCGTTAAAACTGTAGTTTGCTGCAAAGCACCAATTACATTCGCCTTCTGATTTTGCTTTGCTTTTGCATAGGCCATGCAGCTATTTTCTAATTTGGTGCTGAATCAATCAACAATAAATAAGAGCGAACGAAAAGGATGCAACAACCAAATGTCTCTCTCCCTTACGCACACTCAAATTCGCCACGTATTAAATAGTCGCTGCAATTCGCTGCAGCAATCAAACGCATTGCTTATGCTCTGTGCTGCTCTCTCCTTTATGCGTCGAGTTAAGCGCAGCCATCCGAATTTGCTTTGATCAGCCAATATAGTGCTATCTCGCTCACGCACTTATATCTAAGCGCAGCTTGCATTTTGTCTCTTCGAATGCTTCTTATGTTGCGCAATTGTCACTCACTATAGCTCTCTCGCTTGCGCGCACATTCCATGGGATTCGTGGCAGCCATGATATTTTCGTCCTCACTCTGTGCTGCTCTCTCCTTTATGCATTAAGTAAGCCAAAGCAAGAGAGCAACAAGCAGCCATCTAAATGTGAATTGATCAGCAATTGTATTGCTATCTCGTCTACACTCAAGTGTCTTTGTGCATTACATTTGATACGCTCATTGCTCAATTCGCAGATCAACCAATTGGATGAACGATAAGTAATAGAGAGACGCACTCTTTTTCTATTCGAACTTACCCTAAAATAAAGTTCATGGGAATGATAGAGACGCAGACTTTCGCGCTGGCTAGCCGTGAACAGAACATAGCAGTAGAAGACATCCCGTTCGACGAGAGAATACCAACGCTCAAAGAGCACCTCCAGCTGCTGGCGATGCTGCAGCAGCAGCGGCAGAAGACGATGCCGATGCAGTGCCGCAATATCTGTTATATTCGACAACAGAACGTGCTGTTGTCCAACCAGACCCGAGGGCAACGCCGACCGGTGTTGAAATAGGCGGCTGTAGCGCTCAATGCCACTGATCAGATCCTCGACATACTGTTCCTCTGTGCTGATCAGTTCGATGAGCACATTGCGACAGCACTGTTCCGCTACATCGCTGCTGGACGGTCGTGCGCTCATGCTGCCGCCCCAATGCTATTCACAGCACTGGCTCCAGGCCCGCATAATTTTCTTTGTGGCACAGCCCTCAGTCCACAGCCACAGAGCGCGCTGATTCACGTGCAGCTGTTTCTCAATAATTCCATAGTTGCACTTTATTATTTGTATATACTTTAGTACGGTGCTGTCGCCTGCATCGCCAATGCTTGCTTAGTCAGACGCTGCGGTTTCCCAGCAATTACAGTTTAATTACACCTTGAGCGACGACTTGCTAACCAGCTGTCTGCTGTGCTCGTTCGTGGTGCTCTTGTTTCATTCTTCGACCGACTGCAATTTTAATGACAATTTATTGTGACTTTGTCCATTGTAAATTAGCCAATGCCTGTGGCACCTGCACACCAGCTGCTGCACCTGCATGCGGAGCGTATGCGCAATAAATAAATCAGCTGTAATTAAAAGCGTCTTGCTGAACTTAGCTGCGCTCCTTTTGTGCCACATCTAGCCATGACTCCTCAGCTGTCAACCCAAATTTGCGTAGCTTCTCGCTCTCTCCCCTCTCTCTCTCTCTCTCTGTTTTATCCATCTATCCCTATTTCTCTGCTTCGTGTGTTCCTTTTGTGCAAGGCCTTGGCACAAAACTCCCAGCTATAAATTACGTCGTGTTCCAGGAATTTGCGAGTGCAAACAACAACAATAACAACAACAATAACATTAAAAGCAAACTAAAAAAAAAATGGTATAAATTCATATTTCTGTTTGGCCTGCCAGGGAATCTACGCAAAAGATAACGCCAGCCAAAGCCCAAAACGACAAAAACAGAAGCGAAGAGTGGGTATGTGTCTGGCTGGCAGATACGCTGCATTCAATTACAGGGTATACAATAAGTTGTATGTGCCATAGGCGACTAGACAAAACCTATTTTTGATACAGATTTATAACATACATATATACTTATATATGCACTGGCTTGCTCGCATCTGCTGCTTATCGATTAATATCGATACTGACAGAAGTTGTTATCGATTATTTATAGAAAATAGTTTGAATCTTTCTTAAATTGTAGACATTGATAACTCTCTATCCACTTTAGACGCCTCTGCATCTTCTTTTACAGACGTTTTTGAGAGGAAACTCTTTAGCTCCGACAAACGAACTGTTAATCGAAATCGATTTGCCATCGATATGTTACAGACACTGCTAAGCAAATCAATATACCCTGAAATCCCATTGGTGTTCAGGGTATACAAATAGAGAGAGCGAGAGAGCGAGAGAGGGAGAGAGCTAGAGACAGAAATTGAAAACAAAAAGACAAAAATAAAAAGTAAAAAATAAACTAGGAACAAAAAAAAAAAGGAAAGAGCAAGAGAAGGAAATGCGGCATCGCGGCAAAAGGCCAAGCGGGTTTCATAAATTGCGCCATGAAATCGACCCTAAGGGGACAACTGAAAGACAAACTGATTGTGTTCCAGCAGATACCCGCGTGTTGAGAGTAAGAGAGCAATGCGAACGAAACCAGCTGAGCAATATATAATATGCATGAAATGGAATTGCAGAGGTTGGGGGGGCGGCTGCGTTTGGGGCTCAGTTCGATTATAGATATGAGATTTAATTTAGCTTCAATTGAAGTCCGTTTAAGCTTTAATGAGCCATGATAGAGATTTACTGTATAATAGCTAATGAACTTTAGCTTATAGCCTTACAAGCAATCTCATTATTGCGGTTTAGTGCAGGCCAAGTTGACCCTAGCCAGCTTTAAATTGTATTAGTCAAGAGATTTATAAATAATTAAAACTATGACGGCGTTCTCCTATGCAAATAACGCATGTGGAATGATATTTATATGCAAACTTTAAAGATAAGCAGCTCGTTTTTAGCTTAAGATAATAAAGTTATATGTGATGAGCTTTAAGCTTTCTGTACACTATTCTTATTTCTACTTTAAACCCCGCACCCCCCTCCCACGCACTCCATTTCTTTCTCTTTCTCTCTGTTGCTTTGTCTACTTTCTATGATTTGTTAGTCCACGTGCTGTAAATGGAAATTGAATTCATTCAATACTGAGAATCGAACAAAATGTGCGTTTATGATATAAATTGAAAGTTTAACAAAAACGAATTTCCTGGTATTCCCTATGCTTCAGCGACTACGAGCTGCTCTCTGGCTAGCCCCCATTATGCTGGGGAGTTGTGGAACATCTTGGTCTTACGCTGATATTCAGCATTTTGGCCAAAAATGTTGCATACTTTGTGGCGGACCTTGAAATGCTGGCGCTAGACAGGGCAAAAGACAGAGAGAGAGAGAGAGGGAGAGAGAGAGAGTGAAGTGTAAGCACTTTGCTTGAGCCACAATACTAGCTGCCACGCCCACACTCATGTACGTAGTTCAGCTCAGGCTGTTTCTGTTTGGGGCTTTTGGCTCCGTAGCTCATTCGCTGCGTATAACGGACGGCTGCTCCGGCTCCGGCACTTAGCTGGCCATTTCGTTGCCTGCTTAGTATAATGTACTAGCTGACTTCTCTCCCCTCACCCCTCTCTTCTCCACTTTTAACGTCGCCCAACGTAATCGTCGCTCCTATTTGGCCAGCGGCTAAAGTGTTTCACTCTGCGCTTGATTGACATGATGCGTTAGCTACTCCTGCTTCAGCTCCTGCTCCTGCTCCTGCTGCTGCTACTGCTCCTGCCCTTTTTGCCACTCCATCTTCAGCTATACACTCATCTGCAGCGCTTCTTCTTCTCCTTCTTCTTCTTGTGCTTGGGCACTAGTCACAGATCGATAAGCCGCCGGACAAATCACGCTGCTGTCCCTGCTAATCCTGTTCAACATGAATATGGAGTAGCTGCCAAAACAGGCTCTCGTTGACATTCTCGACCCCAGCTGCTTTGCAATGGGCGGGAGTGGGCGTGGCCAATTGGGTAATTTAGCTGCTCGCGGCGGTCGGGGGATCTTAAGTGCTTTTTTGTTTGCAGCAGCAGCTTTCGAGCTTATTATAAACAGATTTCAAGCTGTTGCAGCAGGTCTTACGAGGAAATATACTTAGTACCGAGTGTGAAGCGGGTATATTCATGGCTATATATGCAAATGTTCAGATAAGTATATCTCTAAGACATCTGCCTTTGACATTGGCAATATATACCCTGTTAAAGTACTTCAAAAATGGAGTATATTGGTGACGAGGCGAGTCCTTCAATCTTAATCACATGCGAATGATTTTCAATGATAAGCATACATTTCCCTCTCCCTCCCTCTTTCTCTCTCTCGCTCTCACTCACTCAATCTCTCTATACCTCGCCGGTCTCTCTCTCTCTCTCTCTGTCTCCTTCTCGCGCTTTCACTCGTCACTCTCACATGACATACCTCCACTTACAGGGTATTTGCTAGTCATTGCCAGCCGCTTTTGACTTGCTAATTGTAAAATTCGCTTGTTTGCTCAATGTTGCCTGGCTGGCGATACTTTGCTGCAGCTAATGCTTGCTGCTGCTGCTGCTGCTGCTCGCTGATGTATCTGATGGATGCATTTGTATCTGAAAGCTGTTCGCTTGGCTATTAAGCGACTTACAACACGCCTGTTTGTTATGGGTGTTTGTTGTTTGTTGTTTGCTGCTTGTTGCTTGTTGTTTGGCACTTTTTGCTGTTGCTGCTGCTGATTAAACATAATTTATGTTAGTCCAAGTGGCGAGCATTAGCGCTACAGTTGGCGTTCGGCTAGCGCCAGACGCCAGGCGCCAGCTGCATGATAAATGCGCCGCATTAGCGAGCGAACAATAAATCGCAAAACAAGCCCCACCTCCTCCCCTCCCAACCAGCGAGTTGGGGTAGTGTAGGTGAAGTCAATTGCAGCAGCTGAGCTGATCGGACGTTTGCTTAATTTCGCTGCGGGAATTTTAAATCATCTTTAAATTAGGGTCATGCAAACTCAATAAACCAAAAGGCGGAAGCCAGCGGACGAGGCGAACGGCCATGGAGCATTGGGCGTGACTGCTTGGGGAATGTGTATCTTCGTGTATGTCTGTGCGTGCGTGTGTGTGCATGTGTGTGTCAGCAACAACTCAATTAGCGGCACATACACACACACACACACACACACACACACACACATTTGCCACAATTTGGCAAACAAATCACGTAGCCGTGCTGCCGCTGCTCCACTCGCCTGCCCCATTTGGCCAGCTCCACATTACACTACGCCTCCCTACGCCCACCTCACTTATACCCTACACGTTTTGTACGCTGATGCTTTGCTTTTGTTATTTCATTTTAGCTGATTTCAACCCACTCTCCCTCTCCCTTCCACTGAATAACTAAATTTGTTCGGCTAGATGTGAGCTATAGCTCCTACTTAATCACTCAGCCTCCTGCTGTGTCTCCTATAATGGCTATATCTGTATATACAATCTATATTACTAATACCTAAATCACTACGAGCTATAAATCCGATAGTTTTGTAGCAGTTAGCTTTTGTAGTTCATCAACTCAAGCTCTTTAAGGAAAGTCCTCATAGGTATTTATTAGAATTGAGTAAAAACGTGTTTCATTCCATTGCGGTCCTCTCTATGAAATGTTTTTATCAACTTCGCGTTTTACACTCACTTTATTGGCTTTTACTGCCTCACCTCATTTTGTTTTCACTCGCTTAGTTTCAGTCTAATCTATAATGCAATACATTTCATGGTACTCTTTCCATTTCCTTAAACTAATGAATATTCGTGTTGCATTCCATCTCGTTTCTGTGTGTGGGTTTGCATTAAACCCCTCTCATTTTTTTTTTTTTTTTTTAATCCAATTATTATGCATAACTTTTAAAAGTAGTCCATTCCATTTGAATGCATTTCATTAAACTGCTCTCAATGCGTTGAATTAATAATTATCCATGGCTTTTGCGAAGTGTTCCATTTCATTCCGCTGTGCTCGGCATGCGTTGGAGCGTTATTTTAATCAAGATATTCTTTTGTTTTCGCTTTGCGTTAATCTTGACTCCAAACCCAATTCCATTCCATTATGCTCCGCACTTATCTCAGCACGAGTTGCATCGAATTATTCGGGGATATTCACTTGTTAGTCTATTGTTTATTGCTGACACAAAACATTTACATTTGCCTCTCTCTCTCTCACTCCCTTTCTCTCTCTCTCTCTCTCTCGCTCTCTTGCATTGAACAAATGCAAATTTCGTGCCTTCTATGCAATTTTAAATGCTTTGCTTATCGCATCGTTTCATTCTATTCACTCTCTCTCTCTCTCTCTCTCTCTCTCTCTCTCTCTCTCTCTCGCTCTGTCTCGCTCTCTTTTACTCCTGTTTGTCATTTGCATAGTCGATGCATATGCATGAGCTCTCCGTGAGGACGGAGGCGCTGACACTCCATGCCATGCCCTGCCCCCCTGTGTAGCTCTGCCACGTCCCGCTGTGCCCTGTCATTGAGTGAACCAAAAATTATCGACACTTAAAATGTTGCAAGCGTCGCTGGATTTTCTGTGTCCTGGCCCAGGATATGCTCGAGCCTGACGCTTATGTAATCTAAATGTTTATGCAGCTTATGCTTCATAAATTCCCCGCCAACCGAAACAGAGCGGACGGGCGAGAGGGGGCTAGGGGCTAGGCGGGGGCATGGCGTCTGATGTCTTTGTCTTCCGGTGCGCTGGCCGCCATTTTGTGCGCTTTGCTTTAGCTTCCGCTGCGCTGTGCCATTTGTTTATTGCCCGTTTTCATTGCTTCATTTCGCACCAGCCCCCGCTGCCAAACACCGTCTCCGACCTCTACCCCTACCCCCTTGCGGCCACGCCCCATCTTGGCTGATGAAAATATTTTTACGACAAGTTTTTTTTCTTCGCCAAGATTTGCAACATTTGCAGAAAAGCAGCAAATAACAAGTGAAATCGCTTAAGAACCAAAGTAGTCGACTGAACAATACTCAGCTTAGTGAAAGAAATTTAATTAAATAAACTAAACTGTTAAGCTGACATGATATACTATCCTATCTCAGTTGACCAAGGATATATACTGCTATAAGTATGCTCCATTTCTATTCCAATTCTCCATTAATATTCACATTTTTCTAAAACTGATTTTAAATAAATTAGAATTTTGCAATTATGTCAACTCAGTCAGATTCACTAAATATCCCCTTTCATTATTTTTTCCTAAGGTATTTCAACGGAAGTTTTGGGAATCAGCGCAAAGCGAACAGAGCACGCTGCCAACGCCAAATGAAACGCACATTTTTGGCCATAAAACGCTTAACGTGCGCCCCTCTCAGTGGCCACGCCCACGTACCGTGCTCGCTGCGCTTTTAGTAAAGTAGCAGCCGGAAGTTGTCATGTTTTATGTTAACATCAGCGGCAAGAGCAGCGGAAGCAGCAGCAGCAGCAGAAGCAGCAGCAACAACAAAGAGTATGAGTGCAAAAGAGACGCACAATGTTATGTGAGCACCTCCGTTCTCCCGCTTCGTCCAAACCATTATCTTCCTCTTCCTCTTCCCCCGGCAGTCATGAATTTTGCATGCGCCAGCAGAATTGCAAAATTATAATTAGGCAACTGTAACTGTAACTAAGAGAGAGACAGAAGAAAGAGCGAGCATAAAAGAGAGCTGACACAGGGACACTGGGCAATAACTATCCAACGGTGCCTTGCTCTCTTGCCCTCTGCTCTATATTTGTCCGTCTCTTTGCTGCATCTATTTTAATGTGTGTCCCAGCTTCTTCTTCTTCTGCGTGTTCCTTTTGCTGTTTGAAGTCCACGCACGTTCGCGCATAAAGTTCATTTTATTAGCTGACGTTTCCCACTCCACTCCACTCTGCTGCTTGCTCCTTTACTCACTCATTCGCTCGTCGCCCGTCTTGCTCTCGCTCCCACTCAGCTCAATTCAGCTTGTGTTCATTTCGTTTTTGCATTCTGCTGCCATTTCTAATCTGCGTCGCAAGTTCGTGCGCTTGGCAAAGGCATTGTTTAACAGTGTGACCAGCCGCATGACAGGTGGCTGATTTTCAAATCCGCAGCAATGACTTATATATGTATGTATGTATATCTATAGTAAATGAATGCAAAAACAATTAACATAATTCAATTTTATTAGTTCACATTATTAAATAAGTTATAGCTAAAACATATTTGTATTTAATTGTTATCGATTCCAGCAAACGATCTTCAGCTGGTATTTAAATACATCACTTGGGCAACGTTTTTTAATTTCCATAGCATGGTCACACTGTTCGCGTTTTAGTCTGATTAGCAAAGTGCAAAATTTGGCTGCTCTTCCTTTCCCATTTCGCTTCAATTTTTTTCTATTGCTTATGCGTAATAACTTTTAGTTGAATGCCACGCCCCTAGACGGGAGCAAATAAATATTCAATTGCAAATGGCTGACAGGTGGGTTGGAGGAACAAGAGAAGGTAGCAAATACACACATACATACATACATACATAAATAGATAGCTATGTATGTATGTATGCATGTATAAATGTATAACCCACCGCCAAATGGACGCGTTCAAATTGCAAATTGCGCTCGTTTACAAGCGAAATAAATGCGCGCGCGCCTTGCCATTAGGCTAACCCCCACTCCTGCCTACTCCCTCACATCTGGCGACCCCGTCCATTTGCCTGGTTAGAAAAATGAAGCGTCGTGCCGCAAAAGACAGTCAACCGGCACTTGGACGGGCAGAGCTGTGCTGAGCGGGGGCGGGCGGTGGCATTTTTGTGTTGCGTGCCTTTTGGGCGCATAATTAGATAAGCAGCGCAATGTCTAGCCAAGCCCCGCTTGGTCCCCCCCGTCCTCACGCTACGCCCCTGTGGAGCAGGCAGACAATGTCACAACAAGTCGCTGACAGATGACGCGTCATAAAAGCTGAGACGCCGACTCCGACGGCAACGACAACAACGGCGCCAGCAGCGGGCAGCAACAATGCAAATGTCTGAGGTTAGGATCGTTCATGCCAAAGGCGCAACTCGTGGAAGTTGTCGTTGGTGGGAACTGGCATTTGGGATGGCAGCGGCAGGGCGAGAGAGCGTCGCGAACGAAGCACAACATGCAATTATACGCAATCAACATAAATCATTCAAATTGCCACGCAAAAAGCGAAATGTACACTTTGAATGTGGCCAAAGTAAAAACTGAAGCAGGCCAGCGTCGAAAGTAAACAGAAAACAGAGAGAAGAAGATGGCGACGAACAAGCAGAGCGAGAAAAAATAGAGAGCAGCTGGCCAGGGCATATACCAACATAAATACTCTAACAGACAAACTGTGGCATTATTTATTACCAAAAAGTATTTAATTTGTATTTAAATACTGTATATTTGTAGGTAAGTTTTAATATATTATTTACAGCATATACATACATACATATAATATGAGTATTTCAGCTTAGCTGTTTAGCGACAGCAGCACAACAGCCGAAGCAAAGGGTATACGACAAAAGCAGAAAACGAAACTGAAAAGCAAAAGGAGCAGCAGGCACAGGCAGAGGACAGGCAGCAACGAGGGATGGGCTAATTTGCAATTGAAATGCCTAAGCCAAGACAAATTTGGTACGCGCATAAGGTTGGGCGCAACAAAGCAGAAAAGAAGGTGAAAGCACAGACGTGCGAAGAGTAAAGAGCAGGTGGAAAGAGGACAACGCAGGACAATACAAAATGGGGCACGACCGCATTACGCATACGCCGCGTTGTCAACAATTTAATGGCGCGCATGTATAAGTGCGCGCGTGTGTGTATGTGTGTGTGTGCTGTTGTTGTTGTTGCTGTTGTTGCTGTTCGCTCAGTCAGGTAACTGACAAATGCGACAAGCGCACGTGATCACGGGCCAAGGACAAGTTTGTCCAGTTGAATCTCGATGGCAGAGCAACGTACATTTTTGTAACCAACTGCCTTTAGCAGACTATCGGCCCCAACTATTGTGGTCCAATCATGAGAGAATTTGGTCTATGAATTGCTTTCCACAGGGCCAAATTGAAGCACGTCCGTATGCAACCTTGAGGAATAAAAAGTATTACATGCGATTCATAAAGCCAATGATGATGAAATTTACTCTAATGGAATTCAACAAAAAAAAAAGAAAACAAACCCACACCCAGCGCTTAAATAGATAAATAGAACTCGCAAATTCATAAACGACATGTAAATAACATTAGCTTTAGACTTGCCTTAACAAAATAAGATAATCAAGAGAATGTACTTTTCTAACAGGGAATATTTATATTATCAATGCCATTTTCTGTATCATTCCCAGCATATTTATTATAATTATAATAATCAATTATTGTCATTGTAAATTTCAAAGTCCGAAAGGTAAATCAAACAAAATTAGAATGTTTATATAAAAATCACATGGTTTAATATTATTATATAATAGATTTGGAGTTACATAGTTATTAAATTTAGTATATGGACTGCTCTCATTGAATTTATAATAACCACGTTAATAATAACTCGAAAATATATGCCAACTTGTATACTTTTATAGAGCTTCCAACAAAACCAAAATTGCTTGCATAAAAGACGAAAAAGAAACTATATACATACATACATGTACATGTATGTATGTATGTATATACATATATGGTCTACTAACTATATGTATGTAGAAGATGGAAACTTGAAATTTGAGCCTGATTTTTGCTAATCGTAGGAGAGTTAAAACTATGTGCGCCTGTGTCTGATATCTGCTAAACTGGCTAACAGTATTTTTCGTGCATATATCTGAGGAAATATATGCACATCAAAAATTTAATATCGAAACTTTGAACTTTGGCTTAATTTGCGGTCTGCTGGAAATTTGAATTTGAAATATCTGCTCATTAGTGTAAATTTGCTTTTGGTTATTGTTTGGGCTATCGATAGTTTCTCGTTGTGTTAGTGTATTAGTGTTGTGGCAGTTTCGAGCTTCCAAGCAGAGTGAGCAGTCATAGCATCATCAGTCAAATAGATTGGGCTCCTGATCCTCAATGGGCGAACCAAAGAGGTGCGCCAGCGTCAACTGCGTGTAGGCAATGACTGCCGCCGGACATAGGGCCAATGCCTCCTCCAGGGTTACCCACTTAGAGATCTCATCGCCCGGACATACCACATGCATATAGATGGCATCACCCATGACCGTATGACTGATGATGGCCATTGGGCTGCTGTGGCCGTTCGCATTAATCAGCGTCGTTGGATTCAGATTGATAACCATCTGCGGACATGAGGATGGACAGAGCTAGCGAGACAGTTAGTGAGCGAGAGAGAATGAGACGTTGGGAACTTACTTTCAAATAGAACGGAATTCTTGATCTTGAATTTAGCTTGTCCTAGCTGAGCTAATTGAACGGGTCTGCGGTGTTCTCCAGGTTTATCTTTACGTATCTGTTGCTCAAGACGACTCACACCTCTTGCTCTATCCCTCGCACTCTCACTCTTACTCTCTCTCCCTCTCTATCTCACTCTTCCCATTTGTCACTCGACGCTCTAGAATCGGAAAGGGGAGTGGTCGCTCTTGCTGCCTTGTCTAATGGTACTTCGCTTGCAATCTCTTCAACTACTTGCGACTTTCTGTTTTTGATGTATAGATTATAATGTAAGTATATGTATGTTCAGTGGAATTTGTTTAGCCTGACTGAATCTGTAGCCCTAAAAAAGGCTACTACGAATCTGTTTCCATACAAAAATATAGCTTTTACTTATCGATAGATATCGAAGGACGAATGGGAGAGAACAAGGCGTTCGCAAGGTGTATGACAGCGGAAAAGTGGGCGTGTCATGGGTAGTTTTGCACGATAAAAGCCAAACGGCTTGGCAATTGCCTTTCACTTTTCACACATTCCGCAATTAATTTCCGTTTGATTGTTTCAGCTGACTGCAGTGCAGTCACGCCCCCAACCGCCCCCTAATGCAGCTTAATGGCATTTGGTGTGTATTTCGTCTGTATGTCTGTGTGCGTGTGTGATTTACGCGCTGCATTTGCTGCCATAAATAAAGCGCTAAGCACAGCAGACGTCGTGCAGGAGGGGCGGGGAGGCGTGGCTGGGCGCCATTGCCATTGTCGACAAGTTGGTCCTGTGACTTTCATTTGTACAGTTCATTTGTTGCCCGCAACAGCAGCAGCAGCAGCAACAACAACAACAACAACAACAAGGGAACGCAGAGATACCCGGCTCATGCTTCCTGTCATTTCCTACGTCTGCCTCCTGCGTCCTGCCTAACTTATAAGCAACCATGTTTATTGCTTCTCCATTGTTGTCTTTGGCTAATTGCTGATGCAGCAACAACAGCAACAACAACAACAACAGCAACAACAACAAACTAACTAGCAACAATTGCTCCCAGGCCATCGATTTTGATTCAATGCTGCAAGAAATAAAGTTTGAACAATTTTAAGGACGCAATTTGTGGCAACTGTCAGTTGCATGCATACATGTAGGTATGTATGTATGTATGCAGCATGCGCAAAGAATGGGCGAGCCTGAACGGCAGCAGGGTGGCTCATGAAATTGAATAATCGCACCGAGTGTAGCACACTTTCGAGGGCAGCCATGAAAAATGGCGTACAAATTGTAAAATTTCACATCGAAAGCCCCACTTGAGTCCAGTTGAAAGCGATTTAACTTTCATAGAGAAAGAGAAAGAGCAAGTGGAAAAGAGAGATAGAGAGAGAGAGAAGCAAAGTATTGTCGAATATTAAATGCGCTTCAATAATTGTTCCTGAGAGAAACTATTGATAGATAGTCATGATAGGTCTTAGTTATGTCTATAACATTGTACGGCTTGAAGAACTGATTGATTGATTGAGAGATTGAATGATGAATGGGGCTGTCAATTAACGGACTGACTGATTGAGGGATAGGCTGACTGATGGATAAAGTGATTGACTGAATGATTGAGAGATTGGCTAACTGATGGACAAGATGATTGTCTAAGGGAATGATGGATAGAATGACTGATTGATTGAGACATTGACTGACTGATGGATTGAATGATTGAGAGATTGGCTAGCTGATAGATGGAATGATTGACTGACTGACTGATTGGGAGATTGGCTAGCAAATAGATAGAATGATTGACTGACTGATTGAGAGATGAACTGATTGATGGATTGCGTGATTTACTGTCTGACCGCTAGAGTGATTGACCAACTGTTTGAATAAACGACTTGACTATTCTTTTGCCAAAACCTAATTATCTGAATGATTGATTGATTGAGCCATACACTGCACTGACGGCTACGTTATTGAAACAACTACTCTAACCGATTGACAGGCTGTCTGTGCGCCAGGACATCAATTAAACGAACGTGCAGCTCATATGTGATTGACTTACCTTCAAGCTAAAGACATATATTACACAAAACTGGAACTCGACCTGAGTACAAAATACGTCAGATACTTGTGCCTGTCATGCCATCGCAGCTGTTGGTTAATAAAAAAAAAAAGCTAGCTAGCTGGCTTAGCTGTCGCTCTCGCTCTCGCTGGCGTGAGTCGGCGAAAATAAGACGGGTCCTTTGTTATGCAGCAAATATATATTATGTCTTTTAGGGTGACACTTCGAAATTAACATAATAAACGTGGTCCAGCCAGAAGAGACAAGCGACGCGATTTTCGTCGAGTCATTGGGAGCAAAACTGATTTTCGATATTTGATGCGGCACATGCGACGGAGGCAGCTGCCACACCATGGGGCACACACACACAGAGCATCCTTTGCACCGTGCTGCCAGTTGCCCTTTGACGAGTCTTAATTAAGACATCGTTACGCGCCATTTTCCGTGCTCTGCTGATGGCATGACAATTGAAGTTTTGGGCTACACACACACATGAACACACGTACAGGCACACACCCACACACATACACACTTAGGGCTGTTGAAACGTAGAGCTCTATCTGGCATTTGGTAGCTGAAGCGTTTGACATGCATAATTAAAATTGCACATGTGAGTGAGAAACGCGTAGAGAGGCAGCGAAAAGGCGAAGCCATCGCGGCTTATAATGAGCCGCCTCGTTGACGCTGCAAATGCGTTAAATCTTCATGAAACATATTTGACAGCCAAGATTCCAGAGACAAAAGCGAAGCAGCCTGTGAAGGAAGCAGACGTTGAGCTGCTTGGCTGCTTGGCTTGGTTGCTTGGCTGCATTCATTGCCTTTGCCTTGGATAACACATAGCGACTTGGCTTCACATCCGCTTCAAGCGTTCCATCCGTCGACACATCCGTCGCTTAGCTGGCACATCCGTCTGCAGCTGCAGCCAGCAGCTGACTTCATCCAGGTGCCTGGCCAAGCGTAAGATATTGGCAACCACAATGCAAACGCTATGCCAAGCACTAGTCTCAGACACTGACACACCCACACACCGCCCATTATCCATCCGCCCACCAGCCCACTTCCGCCCAACTCTTCTGTGGCGATATCTGGGCAATTTATTGCCAGCTCGAGCCAAGGTTTAGCTCGCACATAAACTGTTCCCACAAAGCACTCAATCGACAGACACCTCAAAGTTAAGCTCCGCCTAATCGAGCATTTCCCGATGCATTCAACTGTTCTCGAATGCAAACACTAACTGTTCCCAAGTGATACGATTTCTATTTAAGTAAAAATTCATGAATGCCTCTCAGTCAAATGAACAACAGTTCTTCTCCTCCTTAATTAAGGCTCTCAATGTGTTCTCTTTAGTATCCAAGAAATGTATTCTCATTTAAAGTATTCTTAGTATAGTGTTCCATTCCAGCTAACTGTTCCTACGTCACTGAAGATGTTAAAATAAAAACGAAAATAATCATGCTGAATGTATCATAGAATAAACAAACTAGTTTGAGAAATCAACTTAAACTATCGATAAGAGATATCTAAGCATCTAAAAACAGCTATTGATAACTGTTTTACATATATGCATATAGACCCCAACTCAGACCCAAGTAAGAGCAACTAGAATCACCGAAAACAAATCGTTCTGATGTTGAGCTATGTATGATGGGTGGCAGCACTCTGAAACTGTTGCTCAACACTTGTTCGTGTTGAAAGAGTGTTGATAAACACTTTAACTAGCTGCTGAAATGCATGTGCGAGTCGCTTTATTTAGTTGACTACACTATGCAAAAGTCTTGCCATGCAGAGACGTGTCTGTGCACAGACCCCCAGCACCCCCAAAGCACCCCATGCTCCCACCCACCGCCACTTGACACTTGGCAAGTTCGCTGGCAGGTAGCTGCTACCACCATATACATATACATATACATATACATATATATGTATATTTGTGGAGCGAAGCGCCTACAAAGGTCAGGCAGAACAAGTTCAACGACTGACACAAATATTTGCCAGGTTCACCTCTTTGTTATTGCTGCTTGGGGCCGGCAGATGGGGGCGAGGAGACGGGGAGGCGGCTTTGATGTGAAGCAGGTGGAAGTGGTCTGGTTGGGTTTTAGGTTTTAGGTTTTAGGCTAGTTGCAGCCACAGACAAAACAGGCAGAGCGAGCAGCAACAGCAACAACAACACAGCCCAGCAGCAACATAAACAATTTATGCACAACGAGCTGCTCCATCAATGGACAATGGTTGCTGGGCGGCTGGCGGCGGGGGCTGCCAGGCTACTTAGGTTGTTGGGTTAGGTGGCAAAAAGGGTTCAGACTTGGCTGCAGTTTGCCAACTTTTAGCTTTGCTTGTTAGTTTAGTGTAAACAAGTCGGTTCGGGGGAGGCGATGCCGGACGATGGGCGGGGCCACGTATAAACAAACAAAAGAGACCTCACAATAACAAAAAAAGAAGAGGAAGAAGTAAAGCAGAGAAGTGCAGCAAAGTGAAGCAAAAGAAAAAGTCGTACCAGATACCCTATAGTAAAAAATATATATTCCAACTAAAACCCAAAAAAAAAAAATTAAATTTTCACTTATTTTTCACGCTTTTCAGTGAAAATTAAATTCAATAAAAAATTTGTAAAAAATCGAAACAATCTTTTTCTGAAAAATAATTGACAAATAAAGCTAAATTATAGCTAAAAACAGCTGAATTAATTTTCAATTCACTTTTTAAAGGGAAAATGTAAAGAAAATAAAAATTTTGTAAATTTATTTAATAACTGCTCAATCAGCACTTATAGGGTATTCTCAAAAGTGAGAAAAAAAGAAACTGCGGTTCATTTGAATGCATGTTGGATGGGCGTGGCAGGCGGTGGATATAGGAGCATGGATTTGCGGTTTGGGGGCGTGCCGCATAGCATCAATGATAAGCAATGGACTGTAGCCACAGCCAAATGCTGGACGATGGTCAAAGCAGTCGGCAAACTGAAGAGCAGACAGAGCAGTGGCAGGAGGTGGAGGAGGAGGAGAAGGAGGAGAAGGCGGAGGCAGCGGAGCAGGAGCTGCAGGAGAAGGCAGCTTGGTAAATATTTAGCTCTCGGCTGCACTTGAGATTAACTTCCATACAGATGCACTCGACTATCGCGTGTGTATGTGTCTGTGTGTGTATGGGTGTGTGTGCAGGCACAACACAAACACACTCAAAAGTGAAAATGGAAAAAGTTTCAATGGTTTTATCATGTTTACTTTTATTTGTGTCACTGAGTGGTTGTATAAGCCACGGCTCGGACCAACAGCAGGACTCGTTGCCAGGCACACACACACACACACACACTCATGCAAGACATACACGCTACGGCGTATGTTCAACACACTCCAGGGAGATCACTGACAGCCGTGAAGTGTCGCCCGCCTTGCCCTCTGGAGGGCCAAGTGACAGCGCAGGATTTCGATAAGGACAAAGGAGCTCTATAACAGCTGCCGTTGGAGCTGCAGCTGGATTTGGAGTTGGAGCTAGAGCTGGGCCCAAGGACAATGAAATATGCTGCTGCTGCTGCTGCCGCTGCCATTGACCTAGAGCTGAGTGCGTGTCGCCAATATGGAAACCGTATTACATACATACATATATCGATAAGTTTAGTTGCTATCGATAATAGCTCAACTGAGAGCATGAATATAAACAAGTAAAAAACAAAAGGAAGACAGACTCTCTCTCTCTCTCTTTCTCTCTCTCTCTGTCTTTCCTTTCTTTCATTATCGATAAATCGATTTATTATCGATAGCTTAGCGCAACTTCCACATACAATTGTTAGAAATGCACACATAATATTAGCAGTCGTATTTGAATACATTTACATGCTTACATAGATATCGCACCTATCGCAACTATCGCTTACGCCCATCCCTAATCATCGAGTGGAGCCTCTCCTTGACTTTGACTGCAACTTAGACAGCCAGCCACTGAGCCCGCACGCTTAGTATCACATGCCTGGAAGCCATCGAACTGTGCATTGTGCCTCTCCCCTACTCCCACGCTGCAGTAGCTCCCTCTCAGCACCTTCTGGTGCAGCTGTTTAATAAACAGCTTAGCCGCAGACAGGCCCGACAAACAGTGGAGACTGCCGAGATGGGAGCGACCAACTCTCAATGATTTGGCACAGTTTATGATCCTGGCCAAGTGTTTAAACTGCTGCTTCAGCTGCTTTTCTGCTCCGAGCTCAAGATTCTGTTAAGACTCTGCTTGCCTTTTTATGAGACACCCAAAGTCTGAGCTTTACAATAAAACCCTAGAAGATAACTGAAGGCAGAAAAACCAAATGAAGGCTGGGAACTAAGTTCTGATTATATAAAATAATAATAATAATAGTCATAATGATATCAATAGTAAAAATAATAATATTAATCAAATTTTAAAATAGACTTGTCAGCTTTTTCTGGTAATCTTATAGATCTATTCTTGAGCTCAAACCCAAAAATCTAATTTACTCTAAGGACTAACTCAACACCATTATGATTCCATTATGATTCATTTCTGTTTCAATTTGACAGCTTTTGAATCTTGAATCTTCTATTGTATAGCTTATTCTATTGAACTTGAAGACTTGTTCGATTCCATTTTGATTACATAGGATTCATTTGAGCTCATACTTATTGGACTGTCCCTATCAGCTCTTCAGATTTTTCTATTGTGCAGGTCAAGCACAAAGATTTCTTTGACTGTTAAGATCAGTTTCGAACCTTTTTGTTTCCATTCCGATGCTTTTGCTACACACACGCGCTCTGCATGCCCATTTCCAACACTTTGTCCAGGGTATTTTTGAACTCTTCCCAACCTGTGGCTCATTTCCATCTGCTGCAGCTGCATAATAGGCGCTGCTCTGCCTCGCATTGGCTGTGGGCTCTGCTTGCTGCTTTTGTTGATTTTGGCATCGCCCGCATAGTGGTTCTCACTAATTAATGGGAAATACGCAACGCAACGCCCAACCCAGATACCCTGTAAGAGTAGAACGAGTCTACCCACACGTGTTGTGCGCTTCCTTGCGTTTCTCTTCTCTTCTCGCTGGTTCTTGTTGATTGGCGGTCGATTGCTATACCCTGTAATTGGAGATGGACCAAGAATAGAGAGGTTAATGCGGGCATTGTTTTTATAGCTCATGGAGCAGAGAGAAGTATTAAATAAGTTAATTAAATTAGTTCAATATAAAATATAATAAAGATTACATTTAGATTTCTATTACAGGGTATTCACAGCAAGAAGCGAAGAATAAGTTAACTAAAGAGAGGCATTGCCCTTTATCTAAATGATTTTCTCTATATATATCTACAATATTAATCCCATCCGCCAGTCTTAGCCCGCCTTACAGGGTATATGCTAGTTCAGCACTTTTACACAATTTCTCTGTGGCTTCTGCTCGTTCATTGTTTTTTATCAGCCTTTGTGCTGCCTACTGCCTGGCACTCTCGCAGCCAGCATCACGCCCCCACCACGCCCCTGGTATTGTCTGGCATTGGCTCTAAGGGGTAAGGGGTAAGGGGTAAGGGATGGCTGCCAAGGGGTGCGACAAGTGTGTGCGATCAGAGATAAATGCGAGCATTTCCATTGTTGCCTTTTGTTATTTTCTTGCTGTTTACTCTGTTATTTCATCTTTTGTTTGGCCTTTTATCAAGTAATTAGTTCGACATGACACTGTACACACTCGTGTTTATGTGTGTGTGTGGGTGTGTGTAGTGTGTGTGTGAGCGTGCCTTGGCAAAGGTCACCTGAGCGCAGATTAGCAATCGCCCAAGATTAATTAAAAGCAAACAGCTTTATGATTCGCTCTCGCTTTAAGTAAAAGCTTTACCCAATTAGATTTTAATTGTGTTCCATTTAATTTATGGAAAGTAAGAATTTTTAATATTTATACACCTAGATTCAGGCATGGCTCCATTTCATTGTCTTTGCTGGTTCAGCTCCTTTAAGTTGTATCTATAACTATGGAAGCTTTTGAAAGTTGCTTTTAGCTTACGTTTCATGTGCTTTTAATACATCTTCTTTGTAATAAACTGAAGCTGTCAAGTTTTCGAGGAGCTTTAAATTGCTCGTCCATCACATTTCATGAGCTTTGCAAGCTTTAATACAAAGATTAAGCAGCTGTTAACAATGTAGAGCTCAAATTATGTTTAAAATCAACAACTTACTTCATAGTCTTTCATTTACTACAAAAAGCTTTCTGGGCTTTCAATGATATAAATGCATTTATATTAAAGTTTGCCAATTGATTTTTCATTGCCATAAATCTCATATGGGCACATGTTAAGTGCCTTATATTTAATATTTTATTGAATGTGAAACTTAAAGCACTTTTAATTTTCATTAAAATTGCAATTCGAGTGCAAGAGAGCCCCAGCTGATGTATTTTTGCTAAGTTCTCAAAGTATATTAATTACAAATTGCGATGGCTGGAGCGAAAAAAACATGTACAAGTGCCCTAGTTGCGGATGCTCGACTGGTAGATACCCTGCATCAAGAAATATTAGAAAGGCAAGCGGACTGAGTTTCAATGAGACAGACGAATGAACAGATGAACTATAATTTGACCAATAAGCGGACTCTATTTCTTTCTTCAGCCTAATCAAGAATATATATGAATACAAGTGTATGAACACACACAATGCTAACTGTAACATACACATAATACACCCCACTCTAAGTTATTTTCACTGGGTATCAGGACATCAAAAGGTCGCTATCAAATGCTTCACCTTTGGCCAAGCTTTGAAAAGTATTAAAATGTTCAATATTTGTAATTACCAGCGGGGGAGAAAAACGCATTGTTTTCAATGGAATTCGATATGGCAAAAAAAAGGGAGCTAACTCTTTAATGAGAGAATGGGGAGATCTATATACATACAGTAAACATAGAGAGTGAGAGAGTTCAATTGAATTTCAAAAAAAATAATACCTTTATTTCTTAATTACTTGAGTTTTCAATAGGCGCAATTTAAATGAAAAAGTCTTTG
This sequence comes from Drosophila aldrichi, assembly GCA_035045965.1. Lineage (NCBI taxonomy): Eukaryota > Metazoa > Arthropoda > Insecta > Diptera > Drosophilidae > Drosophila > Drosophila aldrichi. Next base: position 7,752,151 of record JAWNOM010000484.1, read on the forward strand.
ATTTAGTCATTAGAACTGGTTCTATATATAATGAACTAAATGCAGCTTTTGTAGCTGTAGCTTTAAATATAAGAATTGTATATACAATTTCATAAATCCAGTTCTATATAGTTGGAACTTATTCATGTATATAAAGAAAATTTCCGAAATGCTCTTACGAACTAGTTCGTCTAAAATCAATGTTTTACTGTACTGCTCTTGCTTTCTTTATTAAATGCCGGTTCACTGCATCCGAATCGGCTTGCAGCTCCACAATGTATAATAGACGCATTCAATTAAAAATATTTATTCAAATTGCTTGTTCACTTTGAACCGGTTCCCTTACGGTTCGTTCACAGCTCGACTTCGATTGAACTTCTCATTTTCGTCATATTTTGCCCGGGGGCAAGAGCAAAAGCTGCTTAAAATGCGCTCATTAAATTGACTAAGAAATGTGAATTTATCGAGTGTACGGAGCGGAACAAGAGCAGCTACTATCCGTCTCTCTCCCACACACGACGCACCGGACCAGGGACGGGACGGATGGGACGGACGGGGGGTGCGTCCGATTGTGCTCTCCCTGGCTCCACTTTACAGTTTCCTTTTATCTGTACGTTTCATTTGCTCTGCGCTTACAACTTAAGCGGATTCTTATATTTCCCTCTCTCTCTCTCGCTCTCCCTCTTTATCTGTTTTTGCCCCTCTCTCTCACACTGTCTCTCTCTCTCTCTCTCTCTTTCTTATACGCCCTTTTCCATTTAATTTTCTTTCATATATATATATATATATATATATATAGTATATATATTTTTTTCTTGTTTTTTTTCTTATTTTTTTGTTTTTTGCCATTTGAACTTTTAATGTGCGTGCTGTGCCCCGTGTCCGAGTGGCTCTCCGTGCGGCTCTTTGGCGTCCAGCAGGCCACGCCCATATCGCAGCACCGCCAGCGTGTCCCCCACTCGAATTTATTGCACACATTGCGATCCATTGCATTAAAGTTTAAGTGCCACGCGCTGGCGAAACATTTCAATCAACAGCAGCTTCTACCCTTGACATGCCACCATCCGCCATACCTCAACCCCAGACCCAGCCCCAGCTCCAGCCCCATACCCTACCGCCCGCTCCAAGTTCGAAGCGAAACAAAGACGAATGCCATTGCAATTGCACGCATTCCCCAGTCAGCGATGAGTCTTTCACTTGAACTTTTTGGTCAGTTTACACTCTACACACATCAGCCCATCTCTTTCACACGCTCTCTCTACCTCTCTCTATGTGTGTGTATGTGTGTGTGTGGGCGTGCTTGCTGTAACTACTCAAATGTAAGCGATGCTAGCGAAAACATAAGTCAGACTCCTGCTGCCCAACTAAAGTTTTCCTATTCAAGAATTTGAATCGAACCTCAACTCGCTGCGCCCTCTGCTCCTATCCCTACCTCGCCACTGCCACGCCTTTTGTCCACATAATGGCTAGCATTTCAATTCCTTAAATGGGCTTTAACATTTATTATATTCTCTTTCTTTTCTTTCGCTTGAAGCGCTCTCACGTCCCGGAACTTCTTTTCATGCATTCAACTCAAGTCGACTACAGGGTCTAAGCGAATTTAAACGTGGACTATATATGTATATATGAATGAATGAATGAATTTATATATGCATATATAGAACATAATATATAGGCATGTATATATGTATATATATATATATGTATATATATCAGTTTATCAATCAAACTGTTTTAAGTAGATCCCACTTATCACATCGAGTCCGGTTTGCTAATCTGCTTTAATGATCTGATCCTCATTTCCAATTTCCTTTAACCAGTTGAGAATTCTATGGTTGAGCCATATGGAAAGATTATTCAAGTGAGTTAGATAGCAATAATTTTCTATGCGAATTTTTCACTAAAGCTGAATTTATCTTTAAATATTGTAGATTGGATGTATAAGAAAACTCCCTTTGCCCATGGGAGATTATGGCATCGCTGTAGCTCGCTCAATGATTATCAATGGTTATTTGATAATTAGATCTGCAACATGTCAACTAACCAATTTCTGAAGACTTTAACTGATCCCTGTTTATAAGAATTAAATCACGAATTGTAAATTCTGCACAAAATAACCAAATCAATATAACTTTGTTCATTATAAGCGCATTGAAAAAAAAAGTCCTTAATGTGAAATATAATCATATTTCCATTACTATTCCCTTTGATGATATAGTTAAAATAAAAAGCGAAATTTTCACTCAAATTTCAGCTTGGTTATATTTCTCTAGAAACTCATGTGAATTTTGTGGCAACATGCTTTAGCCTGGTTTAAAGGCTCACTGAATTAACCAGCTCACATATACACATACATGCATGTACTATACATATATATATACATATATTTATATGTATGTATATACGCTTCTCTTTTATATAGAAATCGCTTTCACCATTTCACGCTCAATTTCACGAATTCAAGTGAAAAATTTAATTGGCTTTCGTTCTGCGTTCGAGCTCATTCCTTTGCACTTGATCTACAGATTCTCAGTAGGTTCAGCATCCATGGCAATTTTCTCTTTGAATTTCGTCTACCTTCGGCGACTTGTGGACAGATTAAGTAATTATTTCGAATCCCCTGCCGTAGGGGATTTAGTTTGCGGCTAGCCCACAGCGATGCGTTGGCCATGTTTAGCTTTCTCGCATTTGCGCCCGCACCGAACCCCCCTCTTTGCTGCGCCCTTTGCCCTTTATCATTCGTCCCGAGTACCCCCATCCCGCCGTCCTTCCAGCCGTTGGCCACATTGACTGCACACTGCGATTCATTTCATTCGAATACCCTGTACCCATTGGCAGTGCGTGTGGCAAAGGGCATATTCACACCAAGACATCATTTGAAGGATAATTATTAATGTACATATTAAAATTGATAAATATATTTATATCCGCTCTGCTCTGCTCACCATTTAGCATAACTTTCTCTGTATCCTTCTTCTATTCCTACTCCTCTGTTTTCACCCCTTCATCTCCTTCTCCATCTTTTCATAATCGTCTATCTTCCACTCACCCTTTAACTGAATTGTCTTTTTGTCCTTCTATTTACTTTTCGCAACTTTCTTCGTCTCCGTCTACCCGCCCTTTAGCTTGATTTCCTCTTTGTCAGTCAGCTAATCTTTATGCTCTGGTTTCTTCTCCTCTATTTCCATATCTTCTCCTTCTACTCCTACGTTAGCTACATTCTCCTATTCGTATTCCTCTTCTTGTCTCTCCTCCTCCTCCTTTATCTTCCCTTCTTCCTTCTTCTCTCTTATCTCTCACAGTTGCATCGATCTATCTCCGCCTCTATTTCCCACAACAGGGTATCTTCCAATCGATCACTCTACCTAGCAGCAGGCTTAGCTTGTGTGTGTGCATATCTCTCTCTCTCTCTCTCTCTCTCTCTCTCTTGATGTGTGTGAGTGTGAGTGCTTCTTTTTTTTCGTTTTTAGCCGTGTTGTTTAGCGCATTTTCGACAATTTGCAAAATTGAAATGTGCGCAAATTTAAATTGTCGCTGCATGCTTTTAGGCGCCATCGTTAGCGGCATTTTCCAGGCGTTTGAACACGCCAGCGACACACACACATGCACACTCAGGTTGGGTTTCGGGGAGGGGGCTTGGCTCATTTAGAGCATGGTAAATATTGCGCATACGTCATGTTGGCTTTGGCGTTGGCGACAATTACCGTTGGCGGCTTCTGCAATTTATGCGCTGCACTCAACACTCAGCACACGGCACTCGGCACTCGTCGCTAACGATTCTCAATGCATTTCGCTAGCTAAAAACTGCCACACTCCCGCCTCCCCTCCACCTCCCACTATCCCTCACACGTCTCGAATGGCAGCCCAGCTAGGTGCTGGTCTAGACGGCACACAAATTAGCCAACTTAAATTGGCTGCCACTTGACGACGACGACGACGACGACGTTGGTAGGCCGTGCCACGCCTCCGGCTTAATGCATTTCAATTTCAGCTTTTTTTCAGCTTCTTCTCTTTACACACTCTTTACACACACACACATACAGAAACTATAAATTAAAAAGGTTTTTTGTCGAGCAACAAAATAAAAAATAAAAATTGCAAAAAAAAAAACATGAACAAGAACAAGAACAACATTGCCATGCGGAATGTTTTCGTTAAAAAGTTTGTTTCAGAGTGGAAGGGATGGGTTGCAGGCGGTTAACTGTGTGCCAATACCCTGTAAGTGTAAGGCCAAAGGGCATATTGCAGAGGCGAACGGAACAGGCGACACTGCCAAGTCAGACAATGAATCAATCAGCAAGTCAGCTATCAAATGATTCGTAGTCAATCAGTCAATCAGTCAATCAGTCAAGCAAGCAATCAAATCGAATCAAGTCAACCAGTCAGTCAATTGAGGATGTCGATCAGTAGGTAAGCGATTCAATCAGTCAATCTAGTCAAATCAGGCCAATCGAAAATGAATCGTCAGTCAATCGATTACACATTCAATCAGATCTTAAACAGTGCCTAAGTAGATCAGCTAGTCAATCAAAGTGGATGTGAGGCAATCATTCATATATAAACTCTTTAGTCAATCAGTTGTGCAATCTGTTAATCAAATGACAGTCAATCAGTCAATCAAACAATCAATTTGTAGACGTAAGGATATGGACTTGAGGATATCAGCCATGCATTCTATCAAACACTCAATCAAAATAATTGTTCAATCAGTCAATGATATCAAGCGTCCACCATTAAAGCAGATGTCAAACAACCAGCCAATCAATCAATCAATCACATTCATTCAAATTATGAAAACAATGTACTTTTACAGGGTATTCAAAGTCAGTGCAGCTGCAGCTCTTCCCAGTGAATATGGGCAGCTGCCATCAGCTGGATGATGCGACTTGCGGATGCAAGTTGCAGATGCGGATGCGGATGCGGAAACGGAAGCGGTTGATGCTGCGTCGCCTTTTGGCACAAAGCTCATTTAATTAGCATTGATAATTATTTTAAATTATTGCAAATGAGTTCATTAAGTTGTGAAAAATGTTGTCGCAGCAGTTGTGTTGCCACATTGTTTATTCGCTCACCCAAAGCAATTTGTACTTGTCCAGTGCTTAGTCTCACAGATACCCTGTACTCGGCTCGGCGAGCGGCCATATAGGCCAGAGAGGATCAAAGTCTGGGCTCAGTTCATAAGGAATTTGCATTGCTCAGAGTTGAAATGGATATGATCTCAACTAAATGCCACGCCTACTAGACAAGTAGTAGTTACGCCCACAAAGTAGGGAAGGGGCTGGCATGCAATCTCTCATCTGGCATGCTTTGAGGCATCTCAAGTTATTATATATTGTGTCTATATTATATTTAGTCTATCAAACTCTTCTCACTTATGTATACCCTGTTCTTTTTTTTTTTTCATTGTGTCTCTGCTTTAATATAATCCGCTCATATAACTAAAATTAATTTGATTGCTGATGTTGTCTCAGCTGCTTCCTTAATCAAAACAGCAAAGGGACAACTATTTGTCTCTCTCTCTCTCTCTCTCGCGCTCGTCGCCGCGCTGTCGCTTTTTCATTCCCTCTCGCTCATGAATAATTAAATGTAAAACATAGTTATCCCTGTTGCCCGTCGAGGCGGCTCAAAACTTATCCATCAAATGACATTTGCGTTGATTCGGGTTTCCATCAAAACACCCCCGCACTTGCCTACACCCCCAACATCACCTCTCGCTCCCCCACGCACCCTCCTCTCTCTAGCGCTTAATCAGCCTCCATTTGCAGCCGCAGCTGCTTTTCGTCTCGACCATTTTTTGACGCTGGCATTTGGTACCCCTGGTTCTACTGCTGGTTCTGGTTCTGGTTTCGGTTTTTGGTCTGGATTCGAGCCACTGACTCTGTGTCTCTGTGTGTGTGTGTGTGCTTTCCTCTGCCTCTTCTTTGTATACCCTGAACCCATTAAAAATGGGAAATCAGGGTATAATGGTTATGTTAGGTGGTCAGGAGACGTGGCAGACCTCACAAAGCATATATATTCTTGACCAGGGTTCAAAGTCACTGCCCCTCTGTCTGCCGTTCACTCTGCCCCTCTCTCTCTCTGCCCTATACGCAGCAAAAGTTTATCATATTCTTTCGATAACTCGCCCGATACCACTATCGAGAATAATCGATAAATTGAGCTCGTTTTTCAGCTTTATTTTAATGCTATTAGACCTGGAGACTTCAGATTCATTGTGTGGATACCACTCCCCAAATCGAATATCAACTTCAAGAGTATCTCTTAGTCGAGCAGTCTCGACTAGAGTCTTCATACTTATTTTTCATTTCTGTTTGTCTTTCGTCTTTCGGCCTCCCTCGCAGCCAGCCCAGCATCCACTTGTTACGGTTCAGCTTTCGGCATTCATCAAAAATTGTGTCAAAATTTGTGAAAAAAAGAAAAGAGAAAAGGACGAGAACAGAAGAGCAAATCTTGTCGCACATTTGCTCCGACACGGCGATTTCTGCTCCTGGACATGGACATGGACTCGGCGCCCGAAAAAAAGTTGGACAATACATTTTTTATTGGTTTTCTCTTGTGGCTTGGAGCGCCCAAGTGATGCGTGGCAAAGTGAGAGTGGGAGGGATAGGGAGCAGGCAGGAAGAGAAATAGAGAGAGAGAGAGGGGGAAAGCTGTGTCAGCGCCTGCTGTCCAGATGTTCTCTCCCCCCTCTCTCTCTTTCTGTTTTGCATACTTTGTATTAAATAAATGTTGTATATTATAGATACACAGATAGATAGATAGATAGATTGATAACTAGGTAGACAAATAGTAAGGTAGATAAATAGATGAATAGTTCGATGATAGAAATAGATATCAGTGTGATATCAATGAGTAAAGACAGAAGGAACGCAAAATTTAAGGTTAAAGAGAAATACCAGAAAGATAGAGAGAGATGGAAAGAGATATAAGAATATTTAGAGAAAGAGAGAGAGTGAGAGAGAAAGAGAGAGAGAGAGAGAGAGGAAGAAGGAGATAGAGATAGAGATAGAGATACAGAGGCAAAAATACAAAGGGAAGGAGAGAGAGGGGGAAAAAAATTTAAATAATTTCATTTTAGGGTATTCGCCAGTCGCAACTGTCTGAATTTTGTGGCACAAAATGTTTAAATTTCGTTAGCAGCCGTTGCTTAAACACAGATTTCATCTTCCGAAATTTTTCTATCTTGCCTTCATTTCTGTGTGAGTGTGTATGTATGTGTGTGTGTGCGTGTATGTGTGTATGTGTGTGTTAACATGGCTGTCACCATTTTTTGTGTAACATAGTTTTTCTAACACCCAGCACAAAATGGACAAAAAAAATATTAAATAAAAAAACGAGAAGAAAGAGAAGAAGCAGTGGCAGGAGGAGCAGGGGATGGAGGAGAAATGGCAAAAAAAAAAAACAGTTTTTGCCAGTTGTGGCAACAAGAGAGTGGCTAAAGCGAATAGGGGAATAGGGGGGGTCAGAGTGGAGATTGAGGGTATTCTGCATATGAGGGTGGCTCTGCATAATATTTGGCCATATAGCAGGCGCGACGCATGTGGTAAATGCTGTTGTTGTTGTTGTTGTTGTTATGCAATGCACAGCAGCTGAGAGCGGGCCAACGAGAGGCTGGGCGTGGCAGCACGCCAACCAAGCGCATTTGCCAGTTATCCTTTAAAGGATTTGGCATGCATGCAAATAACTCAAACAGCACTGCAAAAAACAGAAAACAAAACAAAGCAAAAATAATATTAGATAAGCCATATACCCTGGAAATAAGCAGTTAGCCAAGTCGTGTATTGCTTCGACTTTTTTTGTTAGCCATTTCATTGGACTGGCACAGCCTCTTTGTGGGTAGGCAGGGTATCTGCTAGTCGTGCTTGTGTGCATGTTTGGCCTCTCGCTTTTTGCTGCTCTGCTTTGGCTGGCATTTCTGACTGCCAAATGAGTTTCGTGCGGTCAACCGCTTGGAAATTTACACCTCGCAGCAGCCAATGCCCCTTCTCAACAGCCACGCCCCTGCCGAGCGACCAACGTCCGCCCCTCGGTACTGGCAGCTGCCTTTTGTCATGCTGGATTTTAGGCAAAACTGACAAAAAAAACCCAAGTAAACAAAGTCGGGGTTGCATCGACTTAAAAATACCCTAACTGAGTGGAGGATGAAAGTGAATAAAGAGAACAATCTACACATGATCTATAGATGGAATATGATGATGTGAAGTTCTAAGAAATCTCAGATAAATAAGTAAAAGAAATCCTAATATTGTAAGATTAGATCATAATCCCATCTATAGCTATATACCTACGGATATCAAAATAAAAGTCCACCAATATATATAACAATTTCTCTCGAATCGTAATTGTATATAAAGCTTTACCTCTTCTAAGCGTAACCCCCCTATTTGCCAACAAAGTGTATATACCCTCGTTCAGGGTATTCAAAACAAAAGACAAAGGAATTCGTTTTATGAATTTGTTAACAACAAAACACGAAATCAACCGCCACAACTACAAGTGCAGACAGTGAAAGAGACGTAGACCCTGATACAGAGATAGGAAACGAGACAGAGAGAGAGAGGGAGAGAGTGTGAGCCAGAGACAGTGACAGATTGAGTAAAATTCGAACTTAAAGTTGTAGCTGAGGCAACGACGGAGTTTCTCACACTTAAATGTACCGTAAGAATATAGCTTGCTCTTCTTCTTCTTCATTTGCTGCATTTAATAAGGCCATTGTTGTTGCTGTTATTGTTGTTGTAAATGAGGTCCATTCATGTTGTTCTTCATGAATTTCATGAGTTGTCGTCTCGCATTTCAGCCGAGTTTTTCCAGCTGCCCCAGCACTGATTATGCCAAGTGTCTCTCCCGAGACACCATCCACCTTGAGCCTTCAGTTTACCCACTTTTACCCATTTTACCCAGTTGGCCTGCCTACATGGAGTATATAGGGTATGCTGTATATTGAGTAGTATGAAAATCGTGAAGAATTGTCAGATATTCGAGAGATAATCATTCGAATATTATCTATAATCTAACATCTATCTACCACTATCTATAATATATCGTCTATCATCCATAATCTAAAGTCTATCATCTATCAACTATCATATATCATAAATCGTCTATAATATATAATTTCTCAATATATATATCTATAATCATCTATCTATCATCTCTCATGTATCTTTAGATCGTATCCCTACTAGGGCATGCAATCTTCGACAGTTTGAACTCAACTTCTTAATCCTTTGTTATTGTTGTTGTTATCGTAACGCAATCTGTATAATTGAGCAAACAGAGGGACATGTGAACGGGCTTGGGCACGGCTCGAGCAAACGAAATTGAACGGCCAAAAAATAAGCAATTGGAAAGCGGAAAAAATACAATATGTGCACAGCGCAGCACGAATGCCCTTACCAAGAGCCAACAATCGTTATCGATATCGATCGCATATTATCGTAATCGTTATTTCATATACATATTTCTATATACTGCCTGATTTAATGCAATATATTCTGAGTTTAAAGTCGAGTCTTAGGTCATCTGCAAGTCATTTTGGAATAGACCTAAACAGTCAAGATGCTTTGATATGAAATTGCATTATCTTGTCGCTATTTTGCATTGCCTTTCAGACTACATATGCATTAGCTGTGAATAGTATAATCAATTGTTGCACTCTTGTTGCCTTCTGTCGCAAGCCTAATGACACAGTCATGGGCATTCAAATAATGTCAGTTGCTTTGCCTGATGCGGATGCTGGTGCCGTTGTCGTTGCCGTTGCTGGGTTGACAGCAGCAACGGCGTTGCCCATTAAAATCGATGCCAGCAGCTTGGAGCCAGGTCTGAGCTCTGAATTCATTATGCGACAGCCTTCGATTGCTCTCCATGTGTTTCTGTGTGTGTGTGTGTGTGTGTGTGTGGGCGTATTTTGACGTGCCTTGTATAGCACTTGCAGATTATGAATTGGCGATTATGTTAATGAGCTAAGCGCTCCAAGCGTTGCTGGCCAGTTCTCAGTTTCATAACCGACTCACAGCTAATACATATGTATGAATGTATGTATATAAGTATGTATATATATGCATACTTATATATGTATATATATATATTTATTCATATTATATTCAGTTGACACATGAGACGCATTTCACAGGAAGCATATATTTATGCAGGGTGGCAACGACCCAAGCAAAGTATACAAAATGGCTTCAAGCTACCCACACCCACACACACACACACATGCACACATGCACACCCACACACGCGCAGCATTCAATTTTAAATTAAATATTTTTGCTGCTGCTTCCTCTTCTTCTCTGCTATCCGTTAATTTGTTGCGTTCGCGTGGCGCGCATTTTTCTATAGAGCTGAAGCTGGAGCTGAAGCTGGAGCATCATCACCATCAGCGGTAGCTGGGGGCAAGTATTTTCGGATCTTTGGGTCTAAAGCCACAGCCCACAGAATCCAAAGCTTTCAAGTATGAAAATAAATAAGTTGTGCATTCAGCATTTTGAGCAAACTTTAGCTGGTCAAGAGATAATCGCCAAGTTGAAGCTGCCGCTGCTGCTGCTGCAATAAAAAATATGGCACACAACTATGCTCAAGCCAAGCGAAAAACGTGCAACAATAACAGTACGAGTGAGCTGCAATCGATTGCCAGACTATGGGGTGTGTTCTAAGGATAATACTAATACTAATACCAATGACAATGACAATAACAATGACAATGACAATGACAATGACAATGACAATGGCAATGACAATGACAATGACAATGACAATGACAATGACAATGACAATGACAATGACAATGACAATGACAATGACAATGACAATGACAATGACAATGACAATGACAATGACAATGACAATGACAATGACAATGGCAATGACAATGATAATGACAATGACAATGAGCCATTGACAACGATTTCTAAATCGATTGTAAGCCGGGCTACATATGTCAGTATCAAAACTAATCGCAACTGAGCTTTAACTTGTAAACTCCGAGTTGCTTAGCTCCTGTGCTACGTTGTTTGCGGAGTTGCGAGGAATCGAACGGAAGAGCATGGTAAAGCGCTTGAGGTTAAGCGTGCAGCTCGGCAAACAAATTGCTGCGAAAGTATGCAACGAAATATTTCATTTATGTAACAGCCACAGCATCGAAATTAAATTGTGCTCTGCCAACTTTACCAACTGTGGTGGTGGGGGGGGGGGGGGGGTGTGAGTGTACATGTGTGTGTGCGCATGTGTGTGTGAGTGGATCAAGAACCGCCAATAAGTATTGAGTACAGGTAAATGGGAAAGCCAGAGGCAACTACTAGTTGTTATTCCTCTTGTGCTGTTATTTATTTTGGCAATGCTGTCGTCTTTGCGCTCTAATCGGATCAGCAAGTTAATTTACATGCAATTCAATCAGTTGCGTATTGTACTGCCAGCCTTGCCACACAGCATTCATATGCATGCAACAGCGGGAGCTCTGCATGCCAAATGCCAATGGCATCATCAATTGCCCAGCCAGTGCCCAAAATACACTCACACAGACACACACACACACACACACACACACACACAGGTTGCTGGCAGTTCGATTCAGTTGATACGACAGCTAAAGCACCTGCAGCAGTCTACTGAAATTTGTTGCTGTTTCGGTTGCTGTTGTTGCTATTGTTTCTGACTCTGTCTGACATATCGATATGTTTGAATGGCAGTTCAATATCGATAGCACATGGCTGATGTTGACGCCTTTGTTGATGGACCACGACTACATCAGCAACAATCATTTGGCTGTGCGTGATGAAATTATTTGATAGACTTCGCACAATACACATTCACAATAAACTTCACATGCAAAGCATGTTCATTTACCGCTGATTCCTCATTGAGCTGCCTCTTGTGTGTGTGAGTGGAGAGGGGAGAGAAAAATATATCGATATGCATGACCACGGCTGATAGCAATCACAAAGCTAGTGCTCAGCAACGACTGTCACACACACACACACACACTGGGATTCACAGTGCATTAAAAATTAATTAAAATGCAGCAAAGACAACGTGCGTGTCAGCAGACGGAAGCAGGCGAATTTTTTGCCCTTTATTAATTGAACACGCTGTTTACCCAAATTGAAGCGTTTTCAATTAACGACAATTGCAGCGCGAAGCTTGCTTTTAAATCCTATATCGATAGATACAAGGGCGGAGATATCGTTAATGCTGCTCATCAATAAATAAAAGAAAAGAAAAAAAGATATCGAATAAGAAATGCAACACCAACAACAGCAAAAACGCAACATATAAAACGGCCATTTTATGCCCAAACGTTTCGGCTAATATTTACAATCAGAGACGCAAACGCACACACACACACACACATATGCATATACATTCTCTTACGCTCTTGCTCGCATTGTTTTTGCATAATGCACATGCCAAAGTAATCGCACCCATTGGACCATAAACATGTGCGCGCACACACACTCACACATGTGCACAGACAGGCATGCACAATATATGCCTCCCTCTCGCACTCGCACTCGCATGCATTCACATTCGTACACACGCCACAATGACTTTTGCTTTGCATTTTTCATGAAGCGAACAAAAAAAGAACAAATGTGAAATGAAGAAGAAGCAGCGAGCGTAACATTTCAGGCAACATTTTCATTTGCGTTTTGCGTTTTGCGTTCCGTTTCGTTTGGCTGCGTTCACACTGTGCACTTTGGCGCTTGTTGGTTTTTATCATTATGCCAAATGCACAGACACACCCACAAAAGCGTAAACAGGAGAAGGAACAAAACAAGTAAGACCTCTGCAAGGTATTGATAGCGACTGAGGAATACCCTCTACCGATTGTAATTAACGAATAACGAACTGATAAACTGCAAGTGTATTGTCAAATGACTTTTAAGCTGTGCCAACTCCAAATTCACACACACACACACACACACACACACACACACACACACACACACACACACACACACACACACACACACACACACACACACACACACACACACACACACACACACACACACACACACACACACACACACACACACACACACACACACACACACACACACACACACACACACGCACACATACACACACACACACACACACACACACATACATACATACATACATACACAGACACACACATAGGCACGCATGCATACAGTACTTGAGTAAAAGCAGAGAAGAAATGCAAAAGATCATTAAAGATGTCTATGTGTATGCAGCAGTTCTCATTTCGTGTTTGTATTTAGGTAAAGCGAAGCTAGAATGCTCACAGCAGCAGAGAGCGTTCCCATTGCTCACTTGAAGCTCAACTGCAACGAGCTCTACCTGCCGTTGGGCTCAAAATTTGTGAGAGACAGTGCTTGAGTAAAAGTGGCCCTATATAAAGGGCAGCAGCTGCAGCATTTCTTCAGTCAGTCTTCAGTCGTCCAGGCCTGGTGGAGGTCAGCGCAATACAGTGAAGTCGAGTGTGTGAACGTAGAGGAAGTACGTAGAGGAATTACGTAAAGGAGCTACGTGGAGGAATTACGCAAGAGAAATAATAAGAGGAAATACTTTGAGAAAATACTTCAAAATACGTAAAGGGAATACTTAGCAGAAATAGACAGAGAAATAGTGCTAAGTCGACTCAGCTCGGAACCCTGATCAAGAATATACATACATATATATACTCCCTCTGCCTGTTACATACCTTTCAACAAAACCATTATACCCTGATTTGCAATGGGTTCAGTGTATAAAAATACAAGAGAAGCGGCAATGTAAAGCAAAGCGAAACAAAGTACGGTTGATTGCCGTATGACGCCCTTGAAACAGTGCCCAAAACATGTTCGCGTTTTGTATGTGTGTGTGTGTGTTTTTTTCTGTATGGCAGCACGCACACACTGCTGTAATTACGTATGCCACGTAATACGTTGAGTAAATTACGTAATACGTACGCCAAACTGATCAGAAAACGTAAATAGCTACGCTTCGGCCAGCCAGGCAAAGGTAGGCGTGACCTTTCTGCTAAACTAATATGCAAAGCAATTCACATAAATATATGGATATACATATGTATGTATGTACATTCGTGTATGAATATATGTATGTGTATATTAGAGGTTTGACTGTGTAAGAGCCTGCAATCCTTTGAACTTAGACACCTTCATTGATAGCTAAGTAATATATGTATGTATGTATATGCCAATAATAATATACAGTGAAGATCCACTAAGATCGAAAACGAAATTTCCTCTAGACATTTCTGCTCGTTTTATACTTTTTGCTCTTTAGCGTGAAGCCTCTCTTACAATCAATCAAACATATTCTGTTTAGCTTCACTATCATCTTCTTTATCTCTTTAGCACTTAGCGAGGGCACACTCTACCTTGCTGAGGAGAGGCCATCAATTTCTAATAAAGGACAATGCGAGCGAATTTTATGTGCAATTTATTTGCTGGGATTAGCCGCGGATTAACAACTTAAATTACATATTGTGTATGTATGTATGTAGGTACATATATGACCACGCCCACAGAAGCAATAAAACCCGCACACACCGAGAAGCATTAAAAGGCGCAGTTCAGGCTTTTCAATGTGAGCTGCAAGTGCAGGCATGTGTGTATGTGTGTGTGTCTAGGTATGTGTATGACTGAGTATGCGTGCGTATATGTGTGTGTGTGTGTGTGTGTGTGTGCTGCTGCATGCCTCAGTGCGCTTGCTAGCTGCTGCTGCTGCCGCCGGCTGCCGGCCGCCAGTTGCCTTTTATTTTTAGCAGTCAACGCGGAAAAATAGCAAAAAGAGAACGGGAAAAAGCAAAAAATATACCGAGAATGAGACGAGGTAGAGAAATCAAACAAAAACATTCGTATAGCTGGAGAAGCGGTAGATGGCTGGGTAACGGTAAACGCCCAAAATCTCAGCGGGGCGTGGCGCTGCATGCTGACGTCTTTGCAAAAGTGTTTTGCTATGCAATTTGAATAATTTAATGGATTTTTATGAGCAGTAAAACGCTCGAAGCATGCAGACGACGAGTGAAAGAGAACATGGAGAAAGAGCAGACTAAAGAATGAACAGAGTAGAGAGAGGAAAAACACTCACACACACACACACACACACACATTCATATGTGGTTGAGAGCTTGGGTTTTTAGCCTGGCCACGGTAGACCCGTAGAGGAGCTGCTAGAATTCAGTTTGTGGACTGAAGATCTGAAGGTCGGGCGCTGTGGGCTTATTCAATTTCGCAATCGCCGCTTGCCGGCGTCGCCAAATCTCTGCAACTGGCTCCAATTGACTGCCGTGCCACTTCCGCAGACGACGGCCACGTTGCCAGCATCAGAAGCAGTCAAGCGTTTGCCTCCTCAATGCACAGCAAAAGCAACAACAACAACGACAACAACGACAACAACGACAACAACGACAGCAATTGCAGGCAAGTAATGCAACGACTGAACAATACTCTATTCGCATTTTCCCAATTAGCAGGACTTGCCAAGCCCTATGCAAAATATTTAAATGACTCTAGCCAGTTCGTATTACCATCAAATATTGCAAATCTAGCGAAACCAATATGCCCCACTGCACTTTGCGTACAGTGTATAACCAGGACAACAGCAGCCAGAACGACGACAGCAAATGCAATAAATTTTCAAGTCATTTCAACTTCCGGTGTGTGGCCCGATTACAGTTTAGTAGCTGTAAATATATAGGCGACACACACATACATATGCAGCTCATCTCCTGCATTCTCCTTCTCTCTGTCTCTCTGTCTGTCTCAGCGAGAGCGCTGGCACCCTTTACTCCACTGCGTCGGCTTGGCAACGTTTTTTACTCATGTTAAAGCGGCGACTGCTCATTAAACGTCGAAGAGCTTGAATTTTATGTTGCCTACTTTTCAGCAGCATCGCCAAGTTTTCCCTGTGCCCAGCATTAAAGGGCCGCGTCGAACGCCATTGTAATTATAGTTGAAACCACTTGGGAGTGAGCGAGACACTCAATTATCGCAGCCATGTGAGGCAAAAATTATGAAAAGACAAGATGACGAGGAATAAGAAGGAGAAGAGCCGAACACAAAGAAGAAGAGACATCAAGGAAGCGACATGAATGCGGCGAGGGTCTGCGCTTAGAGATGAGTGATTTGCCAAGTGGATTTTGAGACGATAGTTTTTACGATATATTTATATGTACATATATGCAAACATGTATGTTTGCATGTTGGTCATTTATACATACATATGTATGTAAGTAGTTGTTTGTTATTAATATTGTATATATATTTTTGTATGGCTTTTAATAAACTTATTTGTATACATTATTTACTTAAATACAAATTTTTGAAATCTAATTTTAAACAGCTTTTGTCATTCATTACACTTATACGTACTTGTTCGTGTCACGCACTCCGCTCTAATTGGCTGCGTAATTCGAGCTCTTCGAGCTGCTGTTGTTGCCGCTGAGACTTTGCGGCGCTCTGAAGTTTCTTTTTGGCGACACGTTATTTGCCTTGTCATTGTCATAGGCTGACGTTGATGTTGATGCTTCCACTGTTGTTGTTGTTGTTGTTGTTGTCACTGGCGCCATTATTACAAATATTTCCATTGTTGTTCGTTAGCGTCGCCTAGAATCGCGGTTTTCTTCCTGTAACTGTCACATTTCATCATCATTAACATCATCATCATCATCATGCAGTTACCAATACAATGTAACCACAATTCCCTGCTACTATTTGTATGTGTGATGGCAGCCCCCCCCCCCTCCCCATTTCCAAATTCCCCTCTCACACACTTGCCATAAAAACGCTCAACTGCTTCCTGTTTGAGTGCAAGCCTCTCTCTCTCTCTCTTTCTCTCTCTCTCCCACACGCACTCTTTCGTCTGGTGATTAGCGAGCGCAGCAAAGCACCAGCAGCAGCAGCAGCGGCAGCGATAATGTCGCCTGCGGCAAGCTGGTTGGGCTTGTGTGAATGTCGTCTGGGTGGTTAGTGGGTTGGGTTACCAGGCAAATGATTGCCACTTGAGGTGCAAACGAGCGTATTTTACAGCGAGCCACCCGCACTTCAAGGCGCTTCAAAAATAAAGTAACAAAGTTTATCAAGCAAACATAACGGAAATCGCTGCCATTGCAACGGGGTAAGCAAACGATAAAGTGAAAGAAAGTTGAGCGAGACAGCAATAATACAAAGCATTGGAGATCAGTGTTAAGTTGATATGTTATCGATATGTAGACATCGATGAGGCTCAATGCAAAAAAAAAAGAAGCATCGATATTCTTAATACAAACTTAATTTCTTTTACAAATGTCAGCAAATTGAATTATGTATTTTTAAATGCTTATTCTTTTCATATATATATTCAGCAGCCATTTTGTTGCAGCTTAGAAAAACAGTGCACGTAGAGAGCTGCAGCTCATAGCTAAACAAATTCATTTAAGGCTAAAGCGCTTCAGATGCTTGCCGTGACTCGCCCAAGCCTCAATTATATTAATGCAACAACAAAAAGAACTGCAACATCTTGATGAGGCTGCACATGAGGTGGACATTCAGTTCCCTGGTTGCATTTGCCGCTTGTAGTTGGGGATGCGAAATATTAGAAATAAAAATATCGATTTGACTTTGAACTTAATTTACCAAAGTGATTCATCAAAATGCTGAAAACTGAATAGAATATATGTACATGTAAAATGATGTCAATTTAAAAAAAAACAATAGTCAATGAACAATCCAGTATATATTTTCATGATCTATTTCTCTAATAGAGTGAAAAGCTCTTACGCCGTACATCTATTAACACTATTTAAAACAAAAAAAAAAATAATAATAATAATAATGTCTGCTTAGTATTACAGTAGATTAAAGAGAACAACAATTTGCATGTTTCATGAACACCCCTACTCTACGGTGGCTGTGCTCTAGAGTCTTCGGAGGAGTAATTTTTCGAGGTGTGTATTTGGAGAGTTAATATTTTCTTATGCTAAATGTAAACATTTAACGCTATTCGAAAGAAGATTGCTTAAAATTCTCATATAATTCTCATAATTCATATTTATCTGTCAAAATATTTACATTTATATATTTATTTATTTATTCATACATGAATTTTTTAATACTCGTATACAAAATAACTATTTTTAGTATCTGTGGTCCGTTATAAAAGCCGTTACATTTCGTATAAAATTCCAATTCCAATCGACGCTCTTTGACCACATTCCACATTTATTCCAGTCTACACGCAGCTAGTCAAGTTTCGCACCATCTCAATATGTTAGTCAGGCCACACTGAGCATTACAGCGCTGCCAGACCGTGAGGTCAACAGCTGGTCAGCTGTAAGCCCTAAGTTTAATGTACACACATGCACACACACAACCGCACAGATATATTTTTCAAGCACGTTGGGAGTAGATATGTATTTAAATATACATACTAGGTGTGTGAATGATATGTGCCGTTATCGGGATAAGATATGACTTTTTAACTTGCATGGCTACCGAAATTAATAAGAACCTAAGAGGCGAATGCCCCCCGTTTCGCCTTTGCTTCAGCTTTTACATTTGCCGTTTGCTTGATAACAAATTGGTTAAACAAACACAAGATGCACACACACACACACACACACACATACAGAGAGTTATTTATAATATATATATGTATATATATGGATGCGCATATTTATATATGTATGTATGTATATGCGAACGCGTTGCCCGGTTTGTAAAATAGCGCTTAATATTTTTCATATTATATTATTATTAATTCGAGGTAAACGTCGAACACTTCGCAGCGATTAGTCGTCGAATTCAGAGTAACTATTTATTCGAGCGGACAACCTTTTGACATTGATAATGTGCTCCAACGGAGATGAGATCATTGGCCACCTACAGCACCGAGCTCCAGCAATCGATATAAAACAACAGCCCAGCGATACGGTGCCACCATCACCCACAATGCAACCGCTTGCAATGCGTCGCAACGTAAGTGGTGACAGTCTCTTGATTCCGTCTGCCTCGAAGGAGGCGCGCGTTCGCGTTATCTATACGGGCGGCACCATCGGGATGATGCGTAATGAACGGCATGGTAAGTATCCCAAAGGATCCAATACTTTATTTCTATGTGCTTCTCATCTTTAGTTTGTGTCTCTCCCAATCCGATTGCAAATCCAAAGAATCTCCAACTATATCTCCCATTCATCCCAATTTGTCATTCATGTATTTTCCAATTTCCCATTTGCATATTGAAATAATGTCTCCACCCCGTTATCCCACGCATCTTAAGTTTCCATATATTCCAATCCTGTTTGGTTTCCCTAGTTCCAATCTTCAAATTTCATCGTAATCTTATCTCAAGTCTCAACATCTTTTATATATTCCAATCTTCATTTCACACTCCTCCCTTTGATCTCTTGTTCCATTCACATTTCTATATCTAAATTAGAGTCTCATCCTCCATTAAAATTCCCCATTTCAGATGCAAGATAAGATTATCTTTCAATCTCTATCACGTAGTTATCTTATTCTTCTCTATCACCTCATCTCCATCTCCATTTACATACATTCTCAACTGAGTTTCTCCGACTCACTACAATATATCCCCTTCATACTGACTACTTCCTCTATTCCCTATATTATCCATTTTCCACCTCTCTTTCCAAATTGAAAGCACAGTTTCGTTCTTTCAGTCTTGGCGCCCATTCCGAATGCTTTGGTTCGACTTATCCGTAAGTACCCGAATATTCACGATGAGGACTATGCGCAGCGACACTTTGGCACTGGCGCCTCGATGGGGCCGCTGGTGCTGCCCTACGTTCAGGGCGAGGCGAGGAGAATCATCTACCAGGTGACCGAATATTCGCCGCTGCTCGACTCCAGCAACATGACCATGGAGGATTGGGCGCGCATTGCCAAGGATATTTACGTGAGTAGACAAGGAATGAAAAGAGAGCGAGAGAGATATATGAAGGAATGGAAGCATAGCTAACGAGAGAGAACGAGAAAATGTGATAAACAAAGCACAGCCACATACTCAATCTCTGCCTGTCCCTTTCTCTCTCTCTCTCTCTCCGTCAATACTTGCTCCCTAATAATGCTCCATCTGTCACTCTGCAGCAATCGTACGAGTTCTTCGATGGCTTCGTGGTGCTCCACGGCACAGACACGCTCTCGTACACGGCCTCGGCTCTGTCGTTCATGCTGGAGAACCTGGGCAAAACGGTGATCATAACGGGCAGCCAGTTGCCGATCTTCGAGACTCGAACGGATGGCAAGGATAACTTCACCTCGGCGCTGATCATTGCCGGCAACTATGTGATACCGGAGGTGTGCATCTTCTTTGGGAACAAGCTGCTGCGCGGCAATCGCACTGTGAAGGTCAGCTCCAACTCGCTGGATGCGTTCGATTCACCCAATGTGCCGCCGTTGGCGCAGATAGGCATCAATGTGAACGTGGACTATCGCCTGATCTTCCGGCCGTGCACCGTGGAGCGTTTCTGCGTACACTCGCAACTGGACGAGAATGTCGGCTTGTTGCGCATCTTTCCCAGCATTTCGCTAGCCACGTTTCGCGCCTTCCTGGCGCCGCCGATGCGTGGCGTGGTGCTGCAGTCCTTTGGCTCTGGCAATGTACCATCGAACCGCAAGGATCTGATAGATGAACTGAAAACTGCTGCCGCTCGCGGCGTCATCATCATCAACTGCACTCAATGTCCAAATGGCTCGGTTGCTGAGATCTATGACACCGGCAAGGTGCTGTTCGATGTGGGCGTCATACCGGGATACGATATGACACCAGAGGCGGCGCTCACCAAGCTGGCCTACGTGATAGGCAAATCCGAATGGTCGCTAGAAGTGAAGAAGCAGGTGGGTTGACAGAGAAGCTAATTATGCTCGGAAATCTGATACAATTTGTGCTTTGTCCAGATGATGCAGTCGAATCTGCGCGGCGAGCTAACTTCCATGGGCGCGCACTCAATGAAGGACTACGACCTGGTCGATGCAGTGGCTCGTTCGCTGCATCTGTCGTCGCCGCAGGAGCTCAATCAACTGGGGAACACGCTCTTCCCGGCCATGATCAATGCTGCCGTCGTGGAGGGCAACATCAAGAAGCTGACGAACCTGAAAGCCTATGGCGCCAATCTCTCTGGCACCAATCATGACCAGCGCACGGCGCTACATCTCGCCTGCCAGCTGGGCGACGTGTCCGTTGTGCGGTTCCTGCTCCAGAACGGCGTCTCGGTGCACAAACGGGATCTGTGCGAGCGCACGGCGTTGCAGGAAGCCATCTCGACGGACAATGCTGAGATCATTCAGTTGCTCATCAGTTGTGGCGCCCACTTGACTGGATCCTCGCGTGCCTTAGGCGAGCAGCTGTGCGCCGCTGCAGCTCGTGGTGCACTGCGTCGCTTGCAATCCTATCAGATGGCTGGCGCCGATTTAAGTTTGGCGGATCCCTCAGGGCGCACAGCATTGCATGTGGCTGCGCTCCATGGCAATGTGAATGTGGTGAAGTACCTTCTGAAAAATACGGAGAAGGCAGAGTTGAAGGATATGATTGGTCTGACACCGTTGGACTATGCCACACGTAGCGGCCATTCAGAAGTTGTGCGTCTGCTAACGACCGACGAGACGGAGACGGAGCCGGAGCCGGAGCCGGATACTTAACAGTGTGCTCTTCCGTTAGCTGCTGCTCATGGTTCCTTACTTCATTCACACCTGTGTATGTATGTATTCGCATACATATATAACTAAATCGCTTGTGTTGTGCGCACCTAGAAAAACCTAGTCTAGCCTATATTGTTGCTAAGTAGTTTTTTCCACTAATGAATTTTATACACAGGTTTATATATTTGAGCTCGAATTCTTATGCACTTGAATTTAACGGTTATGAATAAAGAAAATCTCGATAGGTTCGATAACAAAATCATTTTGAATTACTGAATCGATACATATAATTAACAGTTCATTATCATAACTCCTTCATAATTTTGTTAATAAATTATATTATAAAATAATTTCTTGCTCACATTTCAGCAATCTATGTATAAAAATAAAAACAAAAACTTTTAATGAATGCCCGTACCCTAATCAAGTAAGCCACTGAACAACTGAAACAATATCAACATATAATAATCATAACCAGACAAACCGGTCAAGTAACTAAACGTACACATACAAAAATTATATTTCAAAAATTACATTTTCACATTACATTTACGGCCGATTAGCTTGGGCCATTCTCAATCGATACTATCGTGTCTACGACAAGAACAGCCCTGCTCTTGCCAAACTAGGGCAGTAGAACGACTGTAGAGCCCTGGTGTTCAAGTTTCTTTTTTGTTAGCATTGCTTAATGATAATTGGTAAATAGTTTTTCAATGAAATTTTCTTTAAATTGTGCTAAAAATCGCTCTCCCCCTGTAAATTGCGATGGGAGCGTGAGTGTGTATCCTTATATGTGTGTGCGTTCTTCAAGCATTTGCAAAACTGTTTTGTCTAGAGACGTACACACACTGAGACACACGCACACAAACACACACGTACACGCACACACCTAAGAAGTGCACACGTCAGTGCCACGAAATCTGTCCAAAATTTCAAACGCGAGAAGCCCCCCAAACTTGTCTTAAATATTTTGGATTAATTTAGGGAACATGTCCTTTTACCATTTCAGTCAATGTCGATAGTTAGCAGCACGAACATCACGAAACACTCGCGACGACATTGGATATATCCATTCCGGAGATAGCCAGTGCTTCCTCTTCTTTTTTTTTTTTTTTTGTTTTCCCTTTTTTTTGCTAATATTATTGTAAACGTGTTTAGGTAGTTGAATTTGTTTAGTATGTCCGGACCAATGTCCGAGCACATGCCGCCCAATGAGCCTGAGGAAGAGAGCAGCGCCACAGACGTTTCACTGACTCAGGTAAGCTGCGCTCGCATAACAAACTCTTTCTCCAGCTAAGTTGGCTTTCAATTGCTTTTGCAGCATGTGTCCGCCGGTGGCACTGGTGGGAAGGGGCGACTGGATAGTCTACGTGAGAATCTGTTCAAGCAGCAGGTAAGTCTTGCATAGCTTCATGATAAATGAGAGACTAAACTGTGTCCAATTCGTGATAGGAACGTCTCACGGCGCTGCGTGAACGTGCCTTGCGCAAATCCGAGGATGGCAGTCGGGGCAAGTCCAGCATAAGCGATTCGGTGGAATCGCTCCAATCGCTGGGCCAGCGGCTGTCCACATTGAAGGTGCGCAATCCCGACTCTCCTCAAGTGCTGCTGCACGAGCTGCCCTCACAGGATTCGTCCACACCGCTGACCACACCCACAAAAGATGTCTCGGGCAGTGAGAAGCTGCAAATGCTGAACCAGCGCACCGAACAAAATCGTGCTCTCCTCGAGCAGCGCAAACGCGACATGGCCAAATCGCTGCAGTCGGTGAAATCAGGCCTGAGGCAGAGCATTGATTTGGGCTCCTCCATGAGCGATCTGCGTGCGCCGGCTACAGCGGCGCCTGTTTCCAGGCATCGGTCCGCAGCGGATCTGCAGCAACAGATGCAGCAGCAGTTGCAACAGCAGCCGAGCGAGGAGGGACGCCTGAAGCAGCTGAAAAATAAGATGCGCCTCATTGAGATGAAGCAGAGCCGCAAGGAGCAGGAGTTACAGCAGGAGCTGAATGATCTGCGCAACGAGTTGACACAGCGCGAACAGCAGGTCCAACAGCTGGAGGCGACGGTGGCGCAGCAGGGCGAACAGGTGGACAGCCAACGACTCCTGCAGGAGCAGGAGAATGCACGAATGCACGCAGAGATCGAGCAGCTTCGCGAACGCAATGCGGAGCTGGAGAATAGCAGCGAAATGCTGGAAGCACTACGACTAGAGCTCCACAGCGCCCGGGAGCAACTGCTGGAGCAGCAGGCTAATCAAGCAGCGGCCGAGGCGGCAGCTCTGGTCTCCACGGATGCCCAGGTGAATGTGGAGCTGGCCAAGCAGCTGCAGGAACTGGAGAAGGAATTGCAAGAGCTGCGCGATAATAAAGAGGAGCAGACGCCAAATCTGGAACCGAATGCCATCAGAGTATCAGAGCTCGAGGCCACCATTGCCCTGCAGAACGAGCAGCTGGCGGAGAAGACCACCGAGCTGAATGTACTCAATGTGAATTTACGCGTGCTCGAAGAGAAGCTCGCCCAGAGCGTCAAGAGCAAGCCCATCTTCCTGGACGAGGACGCAAGTAATGGCAACGAACAGCTGCAGGCGCAGCTGCAACAGCTCAAGCAGAAGCTGGACGAGTGCAACAAGAGCAACATCAAGCTAAAGCTCAAATGCAAACAGGCGGAGAAGCAGCTGCAGAAGCTGCAGAGCCTGGATACCCAGCAGGAGCTGGCGCGGATTACCGCCGAGAATGAACAGCTGCAGCAGCGCATCACAGTACTAGAGGATGAGAAGGGTCAATGGCAACTGGCCCACGTCGAAGAGGATGTGCCCCAGGAGCAGCAGCAGCAGCAGCAAGCTAGCAAGCCAACCCCATCCGCTGGCCAGACAGAAGCCATTCGACTGCTGGAGGAGCAAAAGGAGGAGCTGCAGCAAGCACTGGAGGCCTTGCAACTGGGCAGCGAAACAGCTCGTGTGGAGTCAGAGCTGAGCGAGGTGCAGCTGGAGGAGCAATTGTCGCAGCGCGTGCAACAGCTGGAGTCGGAGGCTATCGAGCAGCAGAAGCAACTACAAAAGCTGCAGGCCGAGAAGGAGGCACTCGACAAGAAGCTGACGCACTACATCAATGAGAACATGGAGCTGCTCGATAAGCTGGAGAAGCTGAGTTCCTCCAGCTCGGCCGAGTCCATAGAGATCGTAGAGCGTCCCACTGAGCGGCGCTTTAGCCAGCGGCCAGGCAGCGAGGGCGAAGCGGAGGCAGAGGGAGACCAGGCCAGCGGCGGCAACACTAAGCAACCCATTGCACCCGCCGTGCTGCCCAGCTTTGTGAGCGAGCTCACACAAACGGATCTGGCAGTGCCCGAGCTAGAGGTCAACGAGAATCTCGCCCAGTTGCGCAACGAGAGCGACGAGCTGGTGCAGAAGATTGAGCTCTTCACCAACGAGCGACGAGAGGTGCTAGCCAAGATGGAGCAACTGCAGGCGGAGAATGCGGCACTGCAATCGCAGCTAAAGCTCGCCGAGGAGCAGCAGCAGGCGGTGAAGACGACTCACGAAAACGAATTGAAGCTCGTCCAGGAGCAGCTGGAGGCGGAGAAGACGACACTCCAAACGGAACTGAAGCTCGCCAAGGAGCAGCTGCAGACGGAGAGCGCAGCACTGCAGGCCCAACTGGAGGAACTGCAGCGGGACAAGCAACAGCTGTCGTTGCAGCTTAGCGAGAAATCGAACCTCTCCCAGGAGCTCAGCTCCATGCAGCGCTCCTCAGAGGTGGTCGCTGCCCTGGACTGTGGCGAGGGTGGCGCCGCGCTCTTCGACAAGTGCGAGCGCTCGCTCTCGAAGCTCAGCTCTGAGCTGGAGGCCTATCGCAAGGCCAACGATCGCAATGCCAAACTAAATGTGTCCAAGAAGCTGGCCAAGGAGGCGAAGAATGTGCACGTCCAGCTGACGGAGCTGCTGCAGAAGGTGAAGGAGGCGAGCACCGCAGTGGAGACGGTCACCGTGGTGGAAACAGTGGTCGCTGTCACCGCGCCCAATGGCAAAGCTTTAGCGGAATACGAGCAGCTGACAGCACAGAATGCCGAGCTCAAGGCGACGCTGGCTGCGCTTCAAGCGGAGCTGGAAGAGCTGCGCGAAAGCTACGACCCGCAGGAGGCGGGCAAGCAGCTGGCCATTGGCCAGGTAGACGAGGAGGAGCAGCAGGAGAGGGCAAGGGAACGCGAGCGTGAGCAGGAAAAGGAACGCGAGCGAGACGCCTTGATAGCTGAGCTGCGAGCTCGCGTGGAGGAGGAGCAACAGCAGGTGACACAGCTGGAGTCTGTGATAGCGGAACTTCGTGCCAGCGAGGCGGAGCATCTGCAGCTGATAGCCAGCCAGAGTGCTGAGCTGGTGCAGCTGCAGCTGCAAGCGGAACACTTCGATCAGTCGCTGAACAACAGCGAAATGGCGCACGAGAAGCACATGGAGCAGCAGCAGCGTCTGAGACGTGAGCTCCAGGCTCGCATCGAGACCCTTGAGGGGGAGCAAAGCATACTGCAGGCCTTGGTCGCCGAGCAAAAGCAGCAGCTTATCGAGAGCTACAGCGAGAGCGAGTACGAGAAGAACATGAAGCTGCTGGAACTGCAGCAGTGCCAGCAGGAGCTGGAGGCCAGCGAGCAGCGCAACAAGGAGCTGCGCGAGAAGCTCAAGAAGTACGCCCTGAGCCTGAAGAAGCGCACGGCCGAGCAAGCGGAGCTAGAGCAGCAGCTGCAGCGTGAGCGGGCCACTGTGGCGGAGCTGCAGGAGCAGCAGCAGCAGCTGCATGACATGGACCAGCTGAAGCAGGATAATGCTCGTCTGCAAGAGCAACTGGACAAGCAGCAGTCCAAGCTATCCGCCATGTCCAAGCTCAAGGAGGAGGTGGAACGCCTGCAGGTCGAGCTGCAGAATACAGTTCATGCGAATACCGCGCTGCGCCAGGAGAGCTACAAGCTGGAGGTGGCGTTGGCGGAGTTTGGCTCCGTTGGAGAGTTGCGTCGCCAGCTGGACCTGAAGTCCTTGAAGTTTGAAAAATCCAAAGAGGTCATCAAGAATCGCAATGCCACCATAGCGGGTCTGCACCGCGAGCTGGCCGAGCTCCGTGCTCAACTTCAGGCACAGCCCGAGGAGGAGGCGGCGGAGCAGCAGAAAGAGAAGGAACACTCACAGCAGCTGGAGCAGCTTGAGCAGCTGCGGGCGCAGAACGCCAAGATGGCCGAAGAGAAGGTAAACTTTGAGCAAACGATCAGTCGCCTGGAAACCATCCACGAAGGCATTCAAGCCAAGCTGCAGCAGGATCAATCCTACATAGAATCGCTGGAGGCACAAATAGCGGAGCTGCAATCTAAGTGTGTGACTCTTGAGGATCAGACCGCATCACTACGTGCACATGAGGCGAGTGCCAAGGAGCAGATTGAACTGCTCGAACAGCAAGTGCGCGAGGCGCATGCCCAGCGGGCGGAACATGAATCCCAGCTTAACGAGCGTCTGCAACAGTTGATGGAACGGGAACAGATCCAGAACAGGCAGCTCAAGATGCTGCGCAGCGAGGCGGACGAGTCGCGCGAGCTACTAGTCACGCTGCAGACCACCCACGAGACGATGCTATTGCGGTACAAGCAAGAGGCCCAGCAAGCCCAGGCACAGCGGGAACATCAGACCAACAACAACGAACAGCATATACTCGAGCTGCGGGCACAGTTGCAGGCGCGCAACATGGAGTTGGAGCACCAACGCCAGGTCTTCGACGCCAAGCTTGCGGCCAAGGCCACCGAGCTGGATGAGCTGGAATGTGACCTGAGTTCGCATATGCAACGCGCCGCCATGCAGACACGTGAACTGACCCAACAGTTGGAGCGATCCGAAGAACAGTTGCAGGCGCGCACCGAGGAGCTGGCACGGTTGAACGACGAGCTGGCTGACGTGGAGCGTGAGCGTGCTGCGCTCAGCCGGGAAGCGGTCATGCTGCGCATGCAACACGACAGCGCCGAGCAGGACGTGCTCGAGCTGCAGGAGCTGCGCATGCAGGTCATACAGGACAAAACGGAAATGGACAATCTGCGATCCCAAATCGACTCACTGTGCGCCAATCACAATCAGGAACTGCAGGCGCTGCAGCAGCAAATCGCCGAGCTAGACACCTTGGGGCAGAATCAAACGGACGATCAGGTCTACATTGAGAACGAGAACAAGCGACTCACCGAGCAGCTGGTGGAGATGCAGGGTCGTCTTGACGAACAGGCCGAGCAGCTGGCACGCCAGCAGCTACAGGCTCGTCTTGACGAACAGATCGATCAGGTGGCACGCCAGCAAGCGGGTCCAGGTCCAATCCCAGCTCCAGCCAACTTCCAGTCGCAAGCAACAGGCACGGACGATTGGATGGCCTGGTCGGGCATGACGCAACCCACTCAAAGACAAGAACAGGTATGCAGCACCGAGCACGAACTATAAATTAGAGATTAAACACAGGTTCTTCTACTCAATTCCAACATATTTAAGCTTTCCTTAAACTAAATTCGAATACTTTCCTTTCGATATTATCACTCACTAACGACAGCGGCACCAGTTCCGATGAATTGGCAAAGCTAGCTCCAGCACTGCTGGAACTATGTTTCTGAATGCAAGTTCATTATAGTTCAATTGAGGCAGACACTAATTCGATAACAGCTCAAATTCAAATTAACTTTATCAACTGGCTCAGCCGGCTTACCAACGAATCCCTTAAATAACATTTCAATTATTTGTTGCAGAATGCGCCACTGCCTGCGCCCGCCATGTTCTTTGGCGGCGATGCGGCAGCTGCGCCATCGCCTTTCGATGAGATTGTCGCCCAACCGCTGAGGATGACCACACAGAATCTGGGTATGAGTTTGCCCCAAGCCCAGCCAGTGGCCAATGTTGAGTCGAGTGGTGGAGAACCTACGATTGAGGATCTGCAGCGTAATGTTTCTGATCTGGAGAAACATGCCAAGGAGCTGGAGACGAAATTGCTGGCACGCAATCAGGCGCTTGCCGAGCATGAGGAGCGACGCGCCCAACTGGAGCGTCTGTTGGCAGAACGCGAGCAGGAGCTGGCGCAGCTACGTGCTGCCACAGAAGAGCGTGAGCGTATAGCAGCCGTTGAGGCGCTAATACAGCCAGCTGTGGCCCCAACGACGGCGGCTCCTACGCTGGATATGTTCTTTGGCAACGAAACGGTAACAGATGCAGCTGTCACCAGCCTGGATCTGGGTCTTCCGCAAACGGAGCCCGTTGAGGAGCAGCTCATCATACCAAAGAAGGCATATATATGCCATCCAGAGCAAGAGCAGCAACAGCAACTGCAGCAGCAACATCAACAACCGCAGCTGACAAGCGACTGGGGTGTTGATGTGGACGAGGATCCGTGGGCCAATGCTGGGAAAGAGGAGCAGCTGACAGATGCAACAGCAGCGCTGCTAGCTCGTATCGAGGAGCTGGAGAGCCAGAAGGCGAAACTGCAAACGAAAACGGCCAAGTTGATGAAGTGCGTCAAGGAGTATCGCATCAAGGAGCAGCAGGAGCAGGCGCGCAATGCCAATAACAATGATTTGGACAGCGCCATCATGGACGAACTGAAGCATCAGCTGCAGCTACAGGAGGCACGCCAAGCTAAGGCGGAAGAGCTACTACAACAGCAGACGCTGGAAAAGGAGAAGCTATTGAAGCGCATCGATGTGTTAACTGCAGGCAATGAACGCATGGCCGAGCTGAAGGAGCGGCAGGACATGGATGTGCACATGTACCAGACGCGCATACGCGAGCTACAGGACAAGCTGCAGCAGCTAGAAAGCTGGGGCGAGGGGGCAAGTGCCGCTGCCACGCCTACGGCGCAGCCAGGCGACGAGGCAGCGCAGGCCCGAATCGAGAATCTGATGGCAGAGAATCAAGATCTCAATAACGAGTGCCAGGAGCTGATGGCCCAGCTGCGACAGGAAAAAGAGCAAGCTCAGCAAGAGCGGGAGCGACTGCAAGCGCAACTCGATACGCGTAACCAGGAGGCGGATCAACTTAAGCAGCAAATGGAGCTGTCACAGCAGGAGTACCAGCAGCTCCAACAGCAACTGGAGGAGCTAAAGACCAAGCAGCAGGAGTACCAACAGCTCCAACAGCAACTGGAAGAGCTAAAGGCCAAACAGCAGGAGTGCCAGCAGCTCCAACAGCAACTGGAGGAGTTAAAGACCAAGCAGGAGGAGTGCCAGCAGCTGCAAAATCAACTAGAGGAGCTAAAGGCCAAGCAGCAGGAGTGCCAGCCGTTGCAGCAACAACTGGAGGAGCTAAAGGCCAAGCAACAGGAGTGCCAGCAGCTGCAACAGCAACTGGAGGAGCTAAAGGCCAAGCAGCAAGAGTGCCAGCAGCTGCAACTGCAGCTAGATGAGCTAAGAACCAAGCAGCTGGAACTGCCGGTGGCAGTGAGTGCGCCCAGTGACGAGAGCATGGCGCTGCTGCAAGAAAAGGAATCTGAAATCGTCCATCTCAAGCAACGCATCGAGGAACTAATGCGTGAGGATCAGACCGAGAAATTGGTGCTAGAGATATTAACCAAGAATCAGGAGCTACAGATGCTGCGCATGCAGGTCAAACAGCTGCAGGAGGACAAGCTCGAACTGGAGCAGCAGAATATACCGTCAAAGGAGCAGGAGGACAATCAAGCGGAGGCGCAGCTCCAGCAGCAGCTGGAACAACTGCAGCAGGAACTGGAACAACTGCGCCTGCAGTGCGCCGAACACCAGCGTGAGAAGAATGACATGGAGGAGGAGCTGCGCGTCCTCAACAATCATGTGCTCAGCAGCCTGGAGCTGGAGGACAAAATGAAGCAAACTGTATTGGAGCTGGATTTGAAGAACATTGAGATAACCGAATTACGTAGAACACTGGAGCTGCTGCAGCAGGCGCAGCCACAAGAGCAGCAGAAGCAGCAACAGCAGCCAGACATCGCTACATTAAATATGCAATGGGAGGCACTGGTGGAGCAGAAGTGCGGCGAAGTGGCCAGGGTATGGCAGGAGCATCTGGCGAAACGTGAGGCTGAATACAAAGCGAAAATCGAAGAATTGTCTGCAGCGGCGGCTTCTACGGCTGCGGCTGCCGCATCGCAGTCGAAAACAATGCAGCAAGAGCAGCAACAGCAACAGTCATCTCCACTGCCCGCCACGGAGGACGTGAACGAAATGCTGACGAAGATGCAGGCCGCACTGGAGACACAAGAAATGGAAATCGTGACGCTGAAAGAACAGCTGGCCATACGTTCCGCTGAGTATGCGAGACTCGCCTCGCAATACGATCCCTTCCGGCTGCAGAACTCGACGGGCAGCGGGCCCGTGGCTGGAGCAAGTGGCACAGCTGGGCAGGACCCACAGTCGGAATATGTGCTAAGATCTGATCTAGACTATGCATTGATGATGCTGCATCAGCGGGATATGCGTGTCGAGGAAATGATCGTTGAGCTGGTACAATTGCTCGAGGAGCGCGATCATCTCCAGCTCAAGCTCTCCGATACTCTGCGCCAGCTGGAAGCCGAGCGCAGTGAGTGTGGCACCTTCACTCGAGTAATAGAATAATAATAATGATTTATGATATATCTCTTTCTGCAGCAGGTGGAGCAGCATTTGTTTCTGGCAGCGCCAATGCCACCGCCTCCTCCTCAACTGCTTCCTCATCCAGCCCCAACAAGCTCAGCGGCAGCGTAGAGCTTGCCGCGGCGACAACTGCTAGCGGCAGTGACCTCAAGCAGAAGTAAGACTTCAACTGAATTATACTTAAAATGGATCTTCTACTAAACTAACTTGTTTTACAGATTGGCCGAGCTACAGACGGTGAAGCATTCCAAGGACAAGGCGATTGTGGACGAACGTGAACAGCGTCTGCAACAGATGATACAGCTGCAGCGCGACATGGCGAAAACAGCGCCAGCAGCCGCAGCACCAACAACTTATCTTCCTTCTTCGCCACCTGCACACCAGCAGCAGCACCTGCCACAGCACCAGCAGCAGCCACTCGAAATGGATTCAAGTAAGTGCTCGCAATGCTTACAATGCTTGCTTAAAATATTAATATATTTATATTTATCCTTATAAACAGCTCAATCCGCGCAGCGCGCCCCTTACGGACTTATGGACTGGATATTAGGCAATAACAAGAGCGAGGACGAGGCGCAGCAGATACCACATAATCTTCCCCAGTCACCAGTACAGCAACAGACTTCGCATTCGCCGCATTCATCGCCGAGCAATTAGCAGTGGGCAAAGATCTTTGCCAGCGCTGCGCCTAGTTGACTCTATCTAGGAGGTTGC
Organism: Drosophila aldrichi; assembly: GCA_035045965.1. Taxonomy (NCBI): domain Eukaryota; kingdom Metazoa; phylum Arthropoda; class Insecta; order Diptera; family Drosophilidae; genus Drosophila; species Drosophila aldrichi. The sequence goes on from JAWNOM010000484.1 coordinate 7,784,069, forward strand.
TTAATAATACATTTCGACTTAGATTAGCATTAGAGTTCTATATAAATATTATGTACCTTGCATGAATGATGAAAACGAAGAAATCCCGAAAACCTTCTAAAACAAAAACAAAAAAATTGAAAAACAAAAAAGTAAAAACTTTTCCCGATTTGTGTAGTCAGCGCAATGCATGGGACACGCCCACGTTTTATGTTGTAGATATGTAAAAATTGTAAAAAAAAATGAGAAAAAATTAAATGATAATAGCAAAAAAAATAAAATTTAACGAGCGTAAATAATAATAAATTAGTATTTGTTCGCATTTGCTTTGTTTAACGTGCACACGTTATATGTAACGCAACGTAAAATATGTAACGTAACATGTTGAGATGACAACTGAAGCTAATGAGCTATCGATAATACGATAATTATTCAGTCAGTGTGTACACTGTGTTTGACATTGAAATTAATTAAAACTTAACGGCTGAACAGGATAACTGCGTGGCGATTTTAACAATTTGTGATTGCTCAAACCATCCACTAGATAAAGAAACAAGATAAGCGCGTTGCGATTTTAACAGTTATTTAATTATAAATTAGCCATGAATGAATCGGGATACCGAAACAAGCGCACATACCGCTTGGCTGATATGCAGCCCACAATGACAAGCTTCAGTACTGTGGCGCTAATCATAGCCAAGTCGGAAGCAAATGTCTTTCTGGACAAGATCAACAACGAGCAGCGAGGCGTCATTAGTTTCACTTTGCGCGACTCCAAGCATGACATAGCCAACTGCAAGTGCTGGGGCAGCAGAGCCTGCGTGGATGAGTATGTGGATATGCTGCAAATTGGCGATGTGGTAGACATTGTGGGCGCCAAAGTGATGGCCATAACACCTCCCAATAAGCCCGGAACCAGTGAGCAGCAGCGTTATCACCCACGTGGCACCCTGCCGTATGCGCTGGTCGTAAACGAGGGCCAGGGACATCTAGTGAAGCACAGCGTTGATGATGCGGCAGTTGTGCAACCTCTGCTGCAACTAATCCATCTGTCTCACAAGCCATTGAGTGCCGTCTTGAAGCTCTCGGATGTGCGTTGTGCCGCTCCAGGTACGGAGCAACGGCCAGCTGTCTATATCGATCTGCTCGTAGCAGTGGCAACGATGCGTCCGGTGCGAGAGCTAAAGAGGAAGGTGGCTCGCCTCGGCAATGGACTGCTGCAGTGCCTCGAACTGGTGGTGATCGATGCCAGCTATGCAGATGGCATGGTGTTTACGCTCTGGCACAAGGATTGGATACGTCGCGCCCGGCACTGGCAGCCACGCAAGACCATACTGCATCTGATCGATGTGCGTCTGTCGCACTCGCAATTCTACGGCTGCCCAGTGCTCAGCCATGCCAGCTGCACACTGATCTACGAGCAGCCACAGCCGCAGAGCGCCGAGTGCCAGGCACTGCTCAAATTCGCAGCCAGTACTCCGCTCAAAACTTTCGATATGTTCGCGCAAATCGATGTGGAGCAGCTGCCAGCAGGTGAGTAGAGGACACTCTTATTGTGGCATTAAATAAGTGCTCGCCTTCTTCTCCATCAGCCGAGCACATCCAGACCCAGATGAGCGTGCGTCAAATCTATACGCGCGCCGAGGGCGAGCTCCAAGATGCGACGAGCGATCAGTTTACGGCTGTGCTCTATGCCATGGTCAGCAAATTTGACATCGATGGCCTGGCCACCAGCATTAACAAGAAATGGCAAGTAGTACCGAATTCTCCAACATTATATTATCTACTTTGACTTTGTCTCATCCTTTCACGCAACTGCAGCAAATCCTGCCAGCGCCTCATACCAAGCAGCCGCAACGACTGCGACAACGAAAGCTGCCTGCTGGAGTTCTCGTTATGTTACAGCGGTCCTCGCTTCGAGCACTTCTTCAACATCAACGTCCATCTGTCTGACCAGACCGGCACGCTGATAGAGACACGCCTGAGCGGAGGCGTAGCTGAACGCTTGCTGGGCTTAAAAGCGGATGCCTTCCAGCTGCTGTCGGAGCGTAGAAAAACGGAACTCAAATGGCGTTTCCTCTTAAAGTACTTCGAAGTGAAACTGCTAATCAGAAAGCCAACGGCCATGCGAAAGGATCTGGCTGTCATAATCGTGGATATGGAACTGATTCAACTGGACAGGCTTATAGAGAAGATAACTGTGTTTTAAACAGAGATCGAGCATTTATAATATAGAATAAGTTTAAACCAAGGGTTCTTAATATTAAATGAAATTTTGTGTCTTATTTTGAGTAAATATAAGATGTTCTGTGTACTTTAAATATCGCTAAATCTAACTAGATATACTGGGTAAACAAAATATATATAATTAAATTGTTAACATTATTATCCATATCTTAACATTTGTGATTAATATTAAACCTACTATATTTTGAGCCGAAGATTTATCTATTAGTTTAACTCTATTTGTTAAGTAAGTACATAAATATAAGATTATAATATGCTTCTTGAGAAGTTGAACTATTATAAACCATGTTTTTCAAAGTTTTTCATAACGTATAAGTTGACTTAGATTTAGACTAAAAAACTATGTAAGTAAACCCATTAGTTAGATCGTTAAGAACTGAGTCTTTTAACAGCTAACTTAGAATTGAATACTAACAATAATATTTGTAGTATATAGATAATAGTATATGCCTTTAGAAGAGATCGATCTCTAAGCAGTACTATGTGAATTTTTAAAACAAAACTCAAGCTTAAGTTGAGATTTATATAAATTTGGCAGTCATCAAAATTATATTAAGAGTTGATAGAATACTAAGGCCTTTATAAGTATTAAAGCTAGAGATTAGTTAGAGTTGGTAATCTGTAAAAAATATAGTTTTGTTTATAAGTTTTGTTAATAAAAGATTCAAGATAACTACATAAATATTTAGCATCTTTATTTCGCTTGGGTCTGGGTTTGTTTTGTTTGTTGTTAATATTGTTTACACATAAAACGTTACAACTGCAATATACATAAATACATAGTTAGTTATACAATCCAATGTCTTAACAGTCGCCCGACTAACGACTTTCACATATATACATATACATATTCATATGTATATATAATGCTAATATTTGGTTTAGCTAAATTACATTTGCCGCTTAAACATTTAGTTTCGAGAAAATCAATTACATTTCACAACGGATTTCATTTACAAACAATTATAATCGTGTATCATATATCATATCATATCATTTCATTTATTCATTACTATTATATATTTTTTGGTGCTGTTTACTTGCTAAGATCACAATAATTCGACTCCAGTTTAAATCTGAACGCGGCCTCGGCACCAAAAAATTTGCTCGATTTATAGGAGGAGGGGGTATTCATTAATTCTTATAATTGGGGAATGTGATCTAAATGGAACAATTTGGTAACGCCTAATACTGAAGCTAATTAAACAAACAACACAAATAACTCTATGGAGTATTACCACATAACGTCTAACAAAATCAACAAAGGGACAACGTGACATAGAAATGTAGATAGCCTAAAGGAAGGGCATTTAGCTGTGGGTTAAGTGAAAGGAATCAACGTTTGTACAGGTTCAGTTATTTGTTAATCCTAAGACACATAAAGTAAATAGTCCTACAATTAAAATAGACACACAAAAAAGGAAAGGAAAGGAAAAGAAAGACTTGGCCATGCTGCAGAGCGAGCTGGCAATAGGGTTAGAAAGAGCACGCTAGAGAGCATGAAACACAATTAAAAAGTCAAAGCTTAAGTTTCTCTACTTGGAGCCCGTTGCTGGATGATGATGATGTCCATGGAGTAGATGATGCTGCTGCTGTGCAGAGCTCGGATGATGATGCAGATGCTGTTGTTGCTGCTGTACAGAGCTCTGATGATAGGGCGAGTGCTGCGGCGGCTGGTGATAATGCTCTTTAGGGGCTGACGCCGCTGCAGCCCCTGCTGAGCTCGATGACGAGGCGGTGGAGCTGGCAGCATGATTTGCGCCATGGCTATTGTGACTGTTGCTATAGTTAATAGGCAGCGCCGTGACAGCAGCCAGTGCAGCGGCAGCAGCGGTGGCAGCTGCCACACCAGCTGTGGCAGTGTTCAATTTGCTGCCGCTGCCACTGCCACTTCCACTCCCGCTGCCGCTATTCACCTTCAGCTGGCGTATTTCGGGAAAGAACTCAATCATCAGAATTTCGAGCAGCTCCTGCAAGTGCAAAGCAAGGCAAATTAATAATCAAATCTATCATCAATCATCAAGCAATGCATTTCAACTCACATAGAACAGCTGCTTGTTGTACATGGGGTTCTGCAGGGCATCGAAGACTTTGAGAACGCCACGCTTGGCCGCCTGGGCGCCCACTAGATTGCAGAGCACCTCGGGTATGTGATCCGTAAGCAGCGCCTTGGCCGCATTGGTGGTCATCTCCTTCATATCCTCCGACCGGGGCGGATACGCTGAGGCAAGCACGCCTCCAGGCCAAAACGATTTCAATATGGCCGAGAAGTAGTTGTGCAGCATGGACTCCTCAAACAAGTACGCCACGGACTCTCGTATCTGCCGGTTGATCGTGCGTCCATAGGTGATCTGGACAAACGAGATGATGCTCTTGCGTAACCATTTGAACACGCCACCCATGTCAAAGATTTCGCCCATCAGCGCATAGAGCGGCTCGGCAATGGAATCCTTGCTGTCCAGATCAGCGAGAAGTTTCGCATCGCTGCTAGTCTCACCGTCCAGATAGTTGGACATGTCGTCATCATCGCGCTGCAGTCCCCAGAACGGATCGCTGGCTTTGCTCGACTCGTGCGCCTTGGCCGTGTCGCTTTTGAAGAGCGTGGAGAGCGAGAATTTGGATTTCTTAGGTGAGGGCAGCGTCTGCTTCAGATGATCCGAGCTGGGGCTCAGAAAGGTGTAGATGGCCTCGCTGCCATTCAAGTGATCATCCTCCAGAATGAACTGCAAGTGATAGGGATTAGATAACAGAAATGGATATTCATTCACGTCGACTCACATTCAAAAACTTTTGTATTTGAGCCTTGGCCTTCTCCTGTGCATGTCGATCCGTCTTCAAGAAGAAGAACTTAAAGTTCGTCGGCAAATCCAAGGATTTCAAATTGGAGCTCACGTGTCGCAGCTTGCGTTGCAGCTCCTATGAGAGATCAGATCAGCTCTATTATCTTTGTTTCAAATTTCAAATTTAGATGTGGAATCTTACATGCACTTGGTTAAGGGATCGCATTACCACCCAGCCACTAGAGATGCCCGATGGCCGACGCCTTTGCGCTCGGCCCGTGCTGCTGTCTCCGTTCTTTGTAGCTGGCGGCGCATTGATATCCTCGTCCACATGCACCAGAATCATGAATTGCAGCGATTCCTTCTCATCAGAGACCTGAAACAAGCAGCAATATATTAAGACAGTCATAGATATTACACACTTCCTCATTTCCTGCATCGTGGACTCACCTCGACGCTCTGTATGGTTGCCTTCCACTTGCCGAGGTGTTCGGTCCAGGCATCGGTGCGCCGCAGATGTGCCTCCGTTTGTCTTTTCTCGCTCTTTAGCCATTCCATTTCTTTTTCGAGTATTTGCAAAACTTTCGATTCTGGCTTCACTGAGTATTTGAGCGCGTCGAGCGCTTGGTTCTTCTTATCGATGCGCTCCTGTATCTGCTCCAGCTTCCGGCGTGCGTAGGATGTGTGTGCAGCCACATCGATGGCCGCTGGAGCCATGCTGCCGCCATTGAGGCCATCCGCAACGATGGCCTGCTCGTCGTCGGTCGCATCGCCGAGCATAGTGGGGCACATAAGCAAGGTGGGATCATTAAATTCGTTCGACTCGAGCGCCTCCTTTAGCTGACGGTACTGTTCGCTCAGCACAAACGGCGGATAGTATTTGTCCTCCAGAGTGCGCAATATGTTGCGCTGTATATCATAGAAGATATCTGGCCCAGCATCGCCCAGCACAAACGTTTCGATTAGCTTGCGTTCGTGCTTATCAATCTGTATTTCTGGCTTGGGCACCCGAATGTATGTGTAGAAGATCTCTGTGCCTAGCTGGTGGGTCGCCGATTTGTGCGCATGCTTCATCTCTTCCACGGCCAGATAGAAGCCGACCAGGGCGCTGGCCTTCAATGGCTCGAGGAACAGCGTAAAGAATCGTCTGCCCACAGCCGTATTGAGTATTTCCATCAGTGTTAGATCCTATTGGGAGAACACATTTAGCTTTATGATTAAAACAAATTGACGTTTCACTTGCCGTATCGCTGGAGTAGTTGCCATTCCAGCCAAACTTGGCCAGATTCTTCTCGCACTGGCTCTTGGCCAGTGAGAGCTGCTGCACATAGCGCTTTAGCCGCACTGCGGCCGTTAGCTCCGCTTTGGTCAACGTATGATCCTCGGTGTCTGGATCCAGTCCTTTGGCACGCTGTAAGTTCTGCATACTTGTGGCATGCATCAGATCGTTTACAATGCTCTTGCGAATCAGCGACAGCTCCTCCAGGTTGCCCGAGTTGTTGATGATCTTCAGGAACTCCTCGAAGCTGGCTGCGTATTCGTAGCTACGTTTGCTTATCGCTGCTGCAGCCAGACGGGTCTCAATGTTCTGCACAATCTTTTGGTTAATGTAGTCTGGAGCAGTTAGCATTTTGATCATGGGAAAGAAAACTGCAGAGCCGAGAATGAGGGGAATTAATTAAAGTGTTGATATATATGCTCCATTCATTTCACATACTCTTAAAGGACAGCATCTCGCTGAGCAGCACTTTGAGCGGCGGCAAGGAGTAGCCGCGTGGCAGCAGCAATATGACCATAATCTCGCACAGCTTGCGCAGAAACTCCATTTCCTTCTCCTCATCGACCAGGTACAGATTGGTGCTAAACACCGGCGCGTTATTCGTTTCCGCACTGCAACAAATTAAATTGGCAATTAGTAAAAGTTGAAATGGATTTCAGTGAGTAGACCTACGCGCGTGCCTCAGCTATGCGTATCTTCTCGAGATGCACAGTGACCCGATTGACCATGTCCACGGCTATAATCTTGGCTGGATCCATTTTGGCGGCACGCTCATGGATCTTTTGTATAGCGTTCCACAGATCCTCACGTATTATATCGTTAATGAGCTTCGGTTTGGTCACCACATAGCTGCCAAAGAGAGTTGAGATTAGAATAACGATTGAATTGCACTTCAGAGATCGGAGATCAGAGAGATACCTACCCCAGCCAGGGCACCATGAAGTCGCGAAGCACATACTCGATGATCTGCTGGAGCTGCAGGTCGACGGTCTTGCCAAAGACCAGGGGTAAATTCGATGGATTCTTAATGGGATTTGGCAAATCGAAGATGTTGCTTCTGCAATCGGATAGATTGTATATATGTTAAGACAAGGACTATATAGAGGGAGAGCGATGCAACTCACTTGGTTGCATTGTAAAGCAGCTTAGAGGGCAGTCGATTGGGCTTTGTGGGCTCATTGGTCGTAAATATATAATGTATGTAGACAGTGCCAGCAACAGCTGTTGGAAGAGAAGGAAGATAAATTTTTAATTAAGGTGAATCTGGTTCATATGTATATTTATGTGGAATATGGGCGGCAGAGAGCTGATAAGAAATGAGTCATGGACTAGATTATTGGATATATGGTTTCGCTGTCTGATAATATGATAGCCACTATTCACTTACCTGCAAAGACCAGCACTAGGGAATAGATGACGAATGCGAAAAACAGAAATAACGTTGGATAATACCAAATAACGGCCAACAGCGTCGATACTATGCCCGATATGATAATCTTCCAGTTTACTTGCAGAGCACGTAGCGCGCTGAAAGCCAAAAATCGAAATCGAAATTGAAATCGAAAAGTGATGATGGAGAGGGAGACGGAGGGAGAGTGTGTTCGTCTGTTTGGGCAGGAAGCGCAGCCTATTTATAAATAATAATGACCGATAGACTTCACTTTACCTCCACCACCCACTCCCTCCCCCACAACTCATTCGCCCAGCACTAATCATTAGGCATTCATACACACACAAACACATACATATGTATGTACATATGCCGTAAAGGATACACACACGACGGTACGCATTTGAAGTCGATGCAGCGTCTTCACTTACCGTGTTGCCAGCTGGGTCAGGCGCTGTGTGGGCGTTGTTGGCGGCTCGGGTTCAATGGGAAACAACGGGCGGCGTCTCTCCATTGCTGCCAGCTGTTTCACTCCTTAGATGTGCGAGTGTCTGTGTTTGTGGGCTAGTGGTTTACAATTGCTGTTATTATAGCTGTTGTTGCGTCTGCTTTGTATTTGAATATTTTATGTGTTGTATACATTTTTGACGCGTTGCTTTTTTTGCTTAGTTTGTCGCTTTTGTCATGTCCTCCAATGTGTCGTCTGGCCACTATTAAAAATAGTTCTCTATAACCACTTCCGCCACCCCCTTGCCCACACCCCACGCCACACGCCTTACGCTCAACGCCCTCTGCTCTCCGCCCTTGCGTTCAATATTCGAAAAATGACGTCGTCGTCGTCGGCGTTGTTGCACTTGAATTTGATCTTGGATTGGTCTCAGGGATCAGAGAACATCCGTGCTGCGTTTATAGCAACAAGTTGATATTGATAACTGCCAAAGGGGGCGGCGCGCTTTACGATAAGAGTGATAAGAGCGGCACAACGATTGCTGCCTGCAGCTCTACCTCCATAAAATCGTTTGCGGCTACTGCTATGTTGTTGCTGTTGTTGTTGGTGTTGGTGTCGCTGCCGTTGTTGCTGCCGTTGGCCCTGCTGCGTAGATAATAACGAATTGGAATTTGAGTTGGCGCGTTCGTCGTTGGTCAAGCGGCGTGGCCGTAATTATTCATCACGCGGTGGCGCTCACTTCCACTTTCAATCACAATCACAAATACAATAAATGCAAAATCAAAGTTTCCAACTGTGTTGGTGCCATTGGATTTGTTGATTTCATATCGATAGCGATAATATGGATTATGTATTGTAGGCTCAATTCGATGACATATCGACAGACCGCCACGCGGACTATCAGCGGCCGATAAATGTTGCCGAGTTTAAATAAAACAACCGTTAATTTAAGGTTTCCAATTTATTTGCACTGCAAAACTAACAATACTTATTTAAATTTGAAAACATTTGAGTTATTGGTATTGGTAAAAGTTTGTTTGTTGTTGTTTAAATATATATATATATATATATATATATATAGATACATACATATATACGTCTATGTATACATAAATGGCGGCACATATGGCAGGCAGGCATCACTTTGAATTTATTTGTATGCCTTCCCATCCCGAACGTTTCGAGTCCTTTCTGATTCTCCCCCATCCTCAACCCAATTAACAATTTTTAGATTCGTAATGGCCTTTAAGATTTTTTGTTGTTGGTTTTTGGTTTTTCTTTTTTTGGATATGATTATATGGAAATGAATTGCTTCTATCGCTCCTTAGCGAGGCGACGCAGGGCGCGCTTGCGTGTACCTAAAATATTCTTAAGAACTTCGTTTCTAGCAAACTGATCACCGAATACAGCCTCTGTAAAATGTATGACCAGTTGAAGCAGTGCATGTGGCAAATATCCAGCAGTTTGAGTGGCAATGCCAAGCGTCGCCAAAGCTGATTTTACATACGTTTCGGGCGTGGGCGCAAACACACTCGGCTTACTTATCTTCGACATGTTGGTGGCCACAAAGCCAGGCTGCACGCTCTGTATAATTATGCCATCGGTTTTGTACTCCGTTTGCAGATCATCGCTGAACTTGTTCACAAAGGCCTGCCAAGCACAATTGGATAAATCAATTACAAATCATATGACAACTTAGGTCATCTGGTATGACTCTCGGCGACTCACCTTTGTGGCGCTGTAGACGCTGAGCAGGGGATTGGGTATGACGCCCGCTGTTGAAGACAAATTGATAATCACGCCCTTACGCTTCTGCACCATGGCTGGCATGAAGATGGCCGTCATGTGGGTAACGGAATGTATGTTCGCGGCAACGATATTGCACAAAAACTTCGGATCCGCATTGTAGCACTCCAAAAAGTATTCAGGATAGCTATAGCTGATGCCCACATTGTTCACCAGAACGCCCACATCCAGACCAGCTGTCTGCTGGCGTATCTTGTCGTAGATATCCACACCGCTGGTAAAGTCCACATTGATGACGCGTACCTCGACGCCGAACTCCTCGCCTGCAAGTATGCCACAGAATTGAGTTAACAAACCAGAATTAGATTATTTATGCATGTCTTACTAATCTTCTTGGCTACTGCTTTCAGCTTGTCCAAGGATCGCGAAATCAATACCAATTTCAGTCCCTTGCGTGCCAACTAGAAAATAAAGATGCAATCAATTAGTTGACTTTTATAGTAGATTGAAGGTCACACATGATCTGTAGATGCTAGGGCCTACTCTTTGCTTATAAATCTTGGCTATATGACTAACACTAAGGATTACTTAAGCTACATATGTATATGTATGTCTATCTAATTATTCAATATTCTGCTACTCTTCTTAAAAGTTGTATATAGCATATTTAGGACGATGATGATGATATATAGAAATCTAGTTAAATTTAGTATGTAGATATAGGGATATATATATATATATATTATTATATTATCTATAAACAAATGTTTTATGCTCTATAACTAGTTCTATTTGTTAGATAATCAAATGGAATTTCCTTATCAATAGAATCCCAATGACAGTAAAATTAAAGAAATCAAATGATAAGAATAGATTATATCGAACATTTTCTAGTAACATTTCCAAGTGAACCTACAAGCAGTTCTAGACTATAAATATATAAATATATGGAACAACTAATTTAAATACGAAACAGTTTTGTTAGTGACCCCACGGAGTCAGGTAGTATACATATACATATATAGATATAGACGCGGAAGACGACGAAATTAAATAGAATTGGGTATATCGAATGCTAATTATATCGAAAGTGAAACATTAGCCGCAGATGTAGTCTAAGTGAAACATAACAGGCGATTGAGAGATCATGTGTGAGCGTAGTGTCAACAAGCGGTGCGACTCGCTTTTTGGTGTGTTCCAAAGTTCTGGGCGTAGCAAACAAATGGTTGCTATTCGCGCGCTGACACCTGCAGCTGAACCACAAAATCCGCTGAATGGATATTGGATATTGAATCGTGAATATTGAATATTGTATATTGAATATTGAATAGTGCAGTGTAAACAACTGCAGGGCAGTTGAGCAAACAGAAAACAAAACTCTACAAATTATTTGCTAAGTTTTGTCAACTGTGATCGCACTTAGCTGCCTAATAGAAAATTAGCACTTGACGAAATTGCAACCAAGTGCATTGGCGCGTTTGAAAAACCAGAGATCTTTAGTCTATAGAACTGAGAGCTGAGTCATGTTTGCAATGTTTAAGCCCTAGCCTAGCTTGGCCTTAATATTCAATTGGCAAATCGTTAATTGCACTTTTTTTCTACTCTCTATAGATTTTTTGGTTTAATTTTATATACTTTTTACATTGCAGAATTGGTCAAGTCATCGTAGACTTTGATATGAAAGCCAGCAAATAAAGTAAACAGGCATATTCGTTGTTAAATACCCTAGCGACGGTGTTCACTGTTCATCACTCGAATCGAATGTTTCTACGCCTATTTATATTATTAGTACTAATGTAGTTTTACTGTCAGGTTACGAGCATAATAAAGTTAGTAATTAGCAGCCGATAGCAATACAAATAATAAAAAACTGAAGCTAGGCTACATTCGGTATAACAGTTTTTTGAAACTCGCATAACCATATCTCTTCTATGGATCAGTAATATATATAATGTGCATGTACACTGATATGCCCGCGTTCAGCATGACATAATGGTAGCTCATATCTAAACCTAAAGCTGCACTTTCTATGATACTGACTCCAACTAGCTTCAATTAGAATCTGATTGAAGGCTGTCGAAATGCTTCCCTCGCATGCGTACGTACCTCCCTGGCGTATGCTTTGCCTATGCCGTCCGTGGAGCCGGTGACAACTGCAATAGACGATCGAAATATTAACAGGTTGAGTAATGGGCCAAACGTTATCAGTTACTGTGAACTACGCTTATCGCAGCGACGTACACAAAGTGCAAACGGCAGTCGCCTGGCTGTGCTCCACTCACCTGCCCATTCGCCCATCTCGGCCAGATTCACCGAGGGTCCGCACAGCCTGGGGCCCAGCACATTTGCATAGATCCAGGGCAAGACTTTGCGGCAGATCTGAAAGCCGACAATGCTCATAGCAATGCCGCCCAAAATACTTAAAACACGCGAATGCTCCTCCATTGCACTGCGAAGTTTCCAAAATTTCCAACAAAATGACAAATAGTAGTAGTTGTAGTAATAAGAAGAAGAGGAAGAACAGCCGCTGCGTTTGCTGCGTTGCTGCCGTCTCGGACTCCGTTTGCTGCCTAAATACAATCGCTGAGTGGAGGGAGCTCAGTCGATTCGCTGCCACAATAAGCAGCGCTGCCTGCGTCAGTCACTGTGTATATGACGATGGGTTACTATAGGCTACGCCAGCCGCGCCGTGCTGTGCCGCTCTGTACTGTACTGTGCTCTGCTCTGCTCTGCCCTCTTCGACAGAGTTCGTCAATTGAATTTTATAAATTCACTGAATGTCTGGCATTAAATGTACGGCGTGGCTGCTTAATATTCAAAGCAGTTTCGCGCACGTTTCCAATCTGCATAAAAAGAACAATTTTCTTATTGGTTAGCTTTTGCCTTAATGGTGGGCAGCGAAATGTCTTATTGAAAATTTGAAGAAATTGCTGCATGAAATGCCAACGATGACGCGGAAAATGAAATGAACGGTTATTTTTGCCGACTGAACATAATTGCTCGTGTGTGAGTGTGTGCGTGTGTGAGCGAGTGCAGATGTGAGTGCTCGACTGCGACCCGCGCTCTCTCACAAAATTTTGATTTGCCATATCGCACCACCACTAAAAAAAACTAAGCGATAAGGGGCACATGTGCTCACACACACACACACACACACACAAACGGACAGCTATGCTTACTCTCTCACTGGAATTGCACATGCGCAGGAAGCAGCCACAACCGCAAGAATTTAAATCAAAACAAGCCGATGACGATAATTTTTTACGCGCGTTTAACTGCGATTTTGATGTTGCTTGTGTGTTTGGGTTTCTTTGCTCGAATTTTGGCGTGCACTTATCAAAAGAATTTTACAAATTTCTATGCGTAACGGCGAATTCTAAGACAGTGTCAGCTTGACAAAAAAAAGTCCGCTAGATGGCGCAGCAATTGGTATTGCATATGCAATATTTGTAATCTGCTTGAATTTAGGTAATATATTATCGGGTAATATTTTGTATAGTTGTTTATATCCTAAACTTTGTTTTCGTAATGAACAAGTAAAACATCGACGTCTGAGACAGTGTTTTTACCTGGCAACAAAACGGCACACTAGATGGCGCTGTTGTAAGCAATAACAGTTGCATACTATTAAGCTGCCAGCAAACTATAAAGGAAACAAAATATGCATAAGTGAAAATATTATTTAAAAGAAAGAAAGAAATCGTCAATTCAATTAATTGAATATTCCTATATTACTTTCAGTTATTTCCAGCGGTCTGGCAGCTCTGTACTCTTGGCGCCACAGCAGCCCCTATAGCGTAAAGCATGCTGGCATCTTCTGCCCACAGATAAAAAGCCACAGAAAGGGAGGGAGAGCGAAAGAGAAAGAGAGAAAGTGAGGAAGCAATTGGCAGGACACATAATTGGCAAACGGAATCCCGAATCCTTTGCTCCTGCAGTCTCGTGTCAATTGCGTGCGAACCAACAACGTTGTCTCGGCGGGCCGGCGCTTGCAACATGGGCATACATTCTGTTATGATATCATTAAAAGTGAGCAATGCCCAGCGACAAATATGAAAACCAAAATGCATGCATTTTATACCAAAAGTCAGTTTGTATAAACAAAAGAATATTAAGTGGAATTTTGTTGTTGTTAAGTGCTATTGCCATTAGGATTAAATTGAGACATAAAATGTGTGCACAAGTTGTGCTGAAATCCAATAAGAAATGTCTCATATCGAAATCTTGAGAGCTCATTAAACGTTCTCTGATTGGAGTTGAGTAGCTCACAGAAACGAGCAAATCATGGAAGAGGAGGGGAGAGGAGAAGCGAGTAGAGTAGAGTAGACTATTGTGGCATGCGCATATCGCAACCTGACCTACATTCCAATTATTGGTCATCTAAGCAGCATCCAAATAGCTCTCACCATAAAAGAAAACCAAAAGCAAAAAAAAATATTGAAATAGCAAAAGAAAAAAATACAAACTGAAATTGAAATCAAGACACAAACCCACACACACACACAGACACACATACACACACCGACAGACAGACACTGGGACAATGAAACTGTGCAGCTAATAAAAAACCTTTTTCCTTCCATCTCGCACAGTGAAAAAGAGAGAATCAATCCATGCAGCTTCCTCCACTTCCACTCACGCAAATCGCAATATGCTAAGCAGCAGACAGTGAAGGATAGGAAATCACAAATAAATACAAATTGCATTGAGGAGCAATCGACAGCAACAAAAAAGCAGCGAAAAGAAAAGAAAATAAGTGGAAAGAGGGGGAGCGAAAAGGCAAGCAACGGCAAGAGCGTGTCAAGAAGATGTCGCTGATTAGATAAAACGTAAATCAAATATTCTAATTGGATTCGAGTACATTTGTTGTATGCGCAAATGCTTAGGTGAGTTATAGACGATGCCCAATATATACATATGCACACACATACATACATGCATGTCACTATATATTTATATTTATGATATTCGCATTTTCTCTCTTTGTGTGGCAGTGATGAAATCTAGATTATTTTGGATATTCGCAATTATATATTCATCGGTACATCACATAGGCTCCGGTTCAACATCGACGACATGTAAGTTCTCTTCTGAATTGAAATTTCGGTAAAGCTAAATCTCTGAGATTTGTGGAAATGCTTATATTATAATCAGATTTTATTTGTATATCCCTATCTGTTTATAGAATTGTAAAAATACATACATATATTCAAATCGGAAGAATTTTATTCAAATATCGTTATCCTTATATAACAATATCTATATAGCTTTATATTTAGTTATTTTTAAATTTACATACATACATTTATATTTTTGAAGTGCTATGAATAAATTTGTTCATGAGTTTGATCTCGATTAAAGTAAACACACAAAACTTATCCGATTCTCGTCAGCCGAGCCATTTTCTTTCATTTGCATTTTCATCCAATTTTCATTTACATATCATTAAAATTTGCATTCAAATTGCCAAAGCTGGTTGTCCAAGGGAAGTATCGGAGAAAGATTATAAATCAAGCGTGAGAATACTTCATAAAGGGCTATATACCAAACGTGAAGCTCATAACTCTTATTGTTGCCGAGTTATGCCAAAGAAACGAATTTCGATTTTGATTGATTTCTTGCTTTCAGCCTGTTGCATACATGTATGCAATATACATATATACACATAACATATATGTATATATACAAATTTTGCTTTCGTTTGCAGTGAAACGTCCACGAGCAGGAGACCCGTTTGATACGTTTCCGAAAAACTTCTGGCAAGAGTTCTCGTCGCC
Organism: Drosophila aldrichi; assembly: GCA_035045965.1. Taxonomy (NCBI): domain Eukaryota; kingdom Metazoa; phylum Arthropoda; class Insecta; order Diptera; family Drosophilidae; genus Drosophila; species Drosophila aldrichi. The sequence continues at coordinate 7,799,715 of JAWNOM010000484.1, forward strand.
CTTCACAGACACGCCTGAAGATGAGGAGCTGGAGGTTACGGAGACGACCACGCACGAGCCATTCCCGTTCTTCGCCGACCCGTATACGACAATTAATATAAGCACCCAGCTCTCCTCGAATGTCTATCTGCACTGTCGTGTCAACGATTTGCAGGGCAAGACGGTGTCCTGGATGCGGCGCAAGGGGGAGGACTTGACTCTGATCACCTTCGGCCAGCACACGTACAGCGGCGATTCACGTTACTCGCTGGAGTTCGAGGAGCCCAACGACTGGAAGCTATTGATACAATATGCCAACGAGCGAGACGAGGGACCATACGAGTGCCAAGTGTCTTCGCACCCACCGCTGGTGCTGCTCGTTTACCTAACTATAATTGGTAAGTCCCAGGAGAACATCGTACATCTATGACCCATAATGATAACTCGACTGTGACATTGCAGTTCCTCATGTGGAAATTCTCGACGAGCGAGGATCGGCCACGCCCGAGAAGTACTACAAGGCTGGCAGCACCATCGAGTTGCAGTGCGTCATCTCAAAGATACCGCATCCATCGTCCTACATCACCTGGCGGCACGGCCAGCGCTCGCTCAACTACGATACCAGTCGAGGTGGCATTAGGTAGGTCTATTCCTATTCCCATTCTACATATATACTCTAATCCTATATCTAATCTACATCTATCTCAACTTAGCGTTAAGACAGACATGCTGCCCGGCAGGGCGTTGAGTCGTCTTTACATAGCCAATGCGAATCGACAGGACTCTGGTAACTACACCTGCATGCTGGGCAATGAGATAACAGAAACTGTTGTAGTGCATGTGCTCAATGGTAAGTCCAAATGGAAGACAATTGCTTTCACTTTAAACTGTGTTGACTCCTCGTTAAGATCTAACTTTGTTTCATATAAACTAGATGTCAAAATTTATCCAGCAGCTGATACAATCATCAAGTTTACAAAATAAAGTTGCAAAATAGTTAGGCAGTTCACTCAAACACATATTACCAGAAAACCCTAGAGAAATACGAGTACAGCTAACATCAAATTTGACAGGCAGTTTTCGATATATGTATAACATAAATGATTCTGATTTGCTTTCAGGTGAGGAGCCAGCGGCCATGCAACATGCGAATGGGACTCGATTCATGTCCAGCCCCCTAACTATGGTTGTGTTTTTTATAGTATTCGCTCTGGTCAAGCCTTTTCAGCGATGACAACATTCTGGCTAGGCAGAACAGAACAAGATGAAAACAAAACAAAACAAAAACAAAAAAAAAATTGAAAACAAGAAAAACTTGAATAAGTTTTAGTGCAAGTGGAAAACGAGAAAATGCATAAACCAACAAACGAAATCAAAAATGAAAAATGAAAATCTAAGAATCTTGTCCAGGATTGCATTTTCAACTTTTACTCTAATCAATGGGTTGTTTAAACGTACATAGCATAAATGAATACTCTAGTTGTAAGTCTAAGAGATGTAACGAGACACTACGAGGCGGATATAGCACATGTAGATCGTATCTAAGGGCGTATGCGAAATACAGAAGGTAAAAACTTCTGAAAACCTAAAACAAAACAAAAAACAAATTTCATTTTGCAAATTGAAATTTATGAGTTGTGGCCGTGTTCTTTTGTTTGCGTTTGCTATACCAGATACATTTTTATATATACCAGATATATGTATATATAAAGCAAGCATTCCCCAACATTCCACCACCCACCCCCACAGCCCCACACTCTTTCTTTATATATTGTATATAATGCTTGATGTGAATGGTTGTAGCTTCTTGAAATCGTACGGCATATCAGTTGGGATCATTGGAACATTCTTGGATGCAATTAGTTTTAAACATAGAGTGAGATAAAGAGATAGAGGAAGAAGAACAACAGAATGAAATTCACTTATTTTCCGCATAAAGTTTACGAATTATGTTTGATGATAATAAGAGAGCGAGAGCGAAAGCGAAAAGTTGGAATTGTTAAGTTTTTAAGTTTTTCAAATATATAGCACATGAAACTAATCTATATATACAGTGGGTAACATTAATATTCGGTTTTTTTATTTTTCAACTTTAACCGCCCATAAAACATGTAATATTAGTTGAAATTAAAAAAGTGAAAATGCAAAATTGTAGATTGAAGAATTACCTTTCCGATGATGTATATATCAATATACTAGATTTAATATAACTAACCAAAATTATACATAAACCGGAAAAACCCAAAATTTGGCGTTACTTTAATATTCGGTTTTTTCTTTAACAACTGACTATATTCGAGTTTTATTAAAACAGGTTGACATTTAACATTTTATATGATATCTATTATATTTTAGAGTATCCCTTAGATGTTTTTGTATAGTTGTTATAGTTTTTGTTGTGTCCTTTGAGTCGATTTTGGCCCACTCTTCCTGTAGCCATGTCTTTAAGTAAGATATTGGCGATATCGATGCTTTGTGACCTCGGAAATCTTCCTGGCTTCAAAATTTTTTTATAGAGGTCAGGTCTGGGGGCTCGAGAGGTGTTTCCAAAAGTTTTTGGTAACTGCACATTAACCAGGACTCGATTTTGTGGGATTTTGTTTCGGGTAATTGTCCTGTAACAGCTTAATTGTGTCTAAAATACCCATTTTTTAACCGATTATTTCCCATTTTCTTTTAAAATTAATTATGATTGAGATTAAAATGATTAAGAGTACTATCTTAATTCAAAATATCATCAAAAAAACCCATATTTTCATCTCTGTTGGTGGAAAAAAAGCCCCAAACCATGACAGAAGCTTGAGCTTGTTATACGGTTGGCGACACATAACATCTGTTCAGCTCTATATGAAGTTTACGGCACATTAGTACTTCCGAACAAGTTGAATATGCTATCGTCAAGGAATATTACGTTCCCTTACCAAATCTGGTACACTTTGGTGTACTCTGTTATGAATAATATCGGCCATTCCCGGTTGCGGTTTGTGAGCAATGGCATTTTCATAGTAATTAGGCCGTTGCACCCAAGTTTCGTTTATGATACATCTAATTTTTTGAGTTGCCATGGATTTTACATGGTCAGCAATGAGTTCAGCTCTCAATTCAGGAGCAATTAGTCAAGGATTACCTTTGACTTTCCTGAAAAAATGGGTATTTTAGACACAATTAAGCTGTTACAGGACAATTACCCAAAACAAAATCCCACAAAATCGAGTCCTGGTTAATGTGCAGTTACCAAAAACTTTTGGAAACACCTCTCGAGCCCCCAGACCTGACCTCTATAAAAAAATTTTGAAGCCAGGAAGATTTCCGAGGTCACAAAGCATCGATATCGCCAATATCTTACTTAAAGACATGGCTACAGGAAGAGTGGGCCAAAATCGACTCAAAGGACACAACAAAAACTATAACAACTATACAAAAACATCTAAGGGATACTCTAAAATATAATAGATATCATATAAAATGTTAAATGTCAACCTGTTTTAATAAAACTCGAATATAGTCAGTTGTTAAAGAAAAAACCGAATATTAAAGTAACGCCAAATTTTGGGTTTTTCCGGTTTATGTATAATTTTGGTTAGTTATATTAAATCTAGTATATTGATATATACATCATCGGAAAGGTAATTCTTCAATCTACAATTTTGCATTTTCACTTTTTTAATTTCAACTAATATTACATGTTTTATGGGCGGTTAAAGTTGAAAAATAAAAAAACCGAATATTAAAGTTACCCACTGTATATACATATATATATTTATATGTGTATGAGTAGTTGTTACCCCCAGATATTTACAAATCATAATAATAATAATAATTAATAATTAATTAATTAAATAATTAATTAATTAATTCCATTCCAAATGGAGACATATCTTTTCGATTTGATTGGCTTGACTTGCGGCACCAATTGATGAAATTTCGACCAGACTTTATGTAGTTGCTCTGTTGGCAGATCATATACATATACATACATACATATGTATATGTATATATGTATATGTATCCAAGGTAAACACGGACCAATGGGTAATACAAAGCTATTATATTTATTTCTTTCTATTATTGATTTCCTTTATGCTTCTCTTCCCACACACCCGCATAGACCTTTCTCATATTTCATAGTATATAGGGTATATAATATTTCAAATATGCTTGGCCGCTTTTTCACACTCGCTTGCATCTTAAGTCATTTATAATGATATATAAATATATATTTATTTATATATATATATATCGATTAGTGCACCTATTTCTTACATCAACTCAACTTCTTCCCAAAAAAAAAATTTATATATAAAAATCAAATTAAAGCCCAGCTTAAACACAACAAAAACAATTAAATTATAAGAATAAGGAAAAAAAAAAACATAAAAAAATAAGACAAGAAACAAAACATGGCTAATTTTGAAAAGGTCCAGAGTAGTTAATGTAAAATATTCAATTGATGTCAATCCATTCGCTGGTTGGCTTATTATTATGATTATTATAAAATACTATTATTATTATTATTATGGTTATTATGGTGTATGCCCTTAAATACAAAACAAAAATGTTGGAGTGAGATAACGAAACAATACTTAGAGACTAAAGAAAAGTGACGAAAACTTTTAGAAGCATTTTGGTTACAGACGAAACACAAAACCAAAAAAAAAAAAAATAAATAAATAAATAAAATAAACAAGAGAAAACCATAAAAATATTTAAGAATTATTACAAAATTGATATTATATAATAACTACATAAAAAGTATTTATGTATGCGGCCAATGTCTATGTCAATGTCAAATGCCGTCATTAATATTAAAATAATGCAGAATTGTATAATACACACGAACCCATACACAACTTCTCTCACATACACATACAAACAACATATTACACACACACATACACTGACACTTGTTTTTTCTATTAAAAAAAAAAAGAAAATTTAAAATCCATTTATGTAGTTTTCATTTTGAATAGAAAATAAAATACAAAAGCTTAAAAAAATAATCCTTAAATACAAATTACTCAAACGGATTATGTTTAAGTTTTATTTAGCCGTTATTTTATTTGAGTTGATATAAAAAAATCGGTAACATCGAGAAAATACTTTAATATTCAAACCGCCAGATGTCGCTTCTGATGAGCAAGTACTACAAATTAATCGATAGTTGCTCAACACTCATTGCATATCTTTTGTAAAATTAAATGCATCTCATAATTTAAATAAAAGATTCAAGTAAAACTATTTTATTTTTTTTTTTAATATTAATATTAGTATTAGAAATAGGTTTAATGTTTTGCAGCTCTATATTGGAGGAGTGTATTGCAGTTTGCTGCGCTTAAATATATCGATGTTTTTAATATTTCTATATGTATAGTTGTCCCTTTATTTGTACGCTTCTCAACACTGCGCTACCTTTTCGCATGCTGCCGACTGCACGCTACACGCATTTCGAATAATTCCTGCGAGCACAATGAGCCAAGCTAAGGAATTGCTGCAGTTCCATGAACTGGAGCTAGACCAACGCATACTAAAGGTAACCAACTAATACATATAGCTAATTTTTGCTCCATATCTAACCTCAATTACCTTTTTCCATCAGGCTATTGCGCAGTTGGGTTGGGTGCAACCAACGCTGATCCAGTCGACGGCCATTCCATTGCTGCTCGAGGGCAAGGATGTGGTGGTGCGTGCTCGTACTGGATCCGGCAAGACGGCAACCTATGCGCTGCCGCTCATCCAGAAGATCCTCAACTCTAAGCTGAATTCCAGCGAACAGTGTATCAGCGCCTTAGTTCTCTGTCCCACTAAAGAGCTGTGCCGGCAATCACGCCAGGTAATCGAACAACTGTCAGACTCATGTGGCAAGGTGGTGCGTGTAACAGACATTGCAGGCAGCTCCAATGATGCGGCCACTCAACGCCATGCACTCGCCGAGCGTCCAGACATTGTGGTTTCAACGCCCGCAAAGATATTGGCCCATGCAGACATAGTCGACCTGAAGCACATCGAAACCTTGGTCGTGGATGAGGCAGATCTAATCTTTGCCTTCGGCTATGAGAAGGACTTCAAAAAGCTAATCAAACTTTTGCCGCCTATTTATCAAGCGGTGCTCGTCTCGGCCACCATTTCCGACGATGTCGCGCGCATGAAGGGTCTCTGCTTGCACAATGCGGTCACATTGAAACTAGAGGAGCCCGATCTGGTGTCCCTCGATCAGCTCAGCCATCATCGCATCTTAGCCGAGGAGAACGAGAAGCCAGCCATATTGTATGCTCTGTTGAAGCTAACACTCATCCAGGGCAAGAGCATCATCTTTGTCAACAATGTGGATCGCTGCTATAAGTAAGTGAAGCGGGCTATAACATCTGTAGCAACTCAATCTTGAGCCGATGATGAAATCAACTTGAATTTGGGATTGCGCAATTGGCAACAATTGGCGCACGCATGACCATAGACTAATCTTCTCTCTGACGGCTCTCATCAGCCTATTGTAAACGAGACTCTGTTGAATGCTTATGCTATAAAAATATTCTCTTCTTACCTTCTGCTAGGGTACGTTTGTTTCTGGAACAGTTCGGCATACGCTCGTGCGTTCTCAATTCAGAGCTGCCCGCCAATATACGCATACATACCATAAATCAGTTTAATCGTGGTGTCTACGACATTATAATTGCCTCCGATGAGCATCTGCTGGAGAAGCCGGCGGGCAAAACGAAAAGCAAAGGCGGACAACAGAAAAACGATCATGAGTCGAGCGCATCGCGTGGCATCGACTTTCAAGGTGTCAATAATGTAATCAACTTTGACTTTCCACGTGACGTTACCTCCTACATACATCGGGCGGGTCGCACAGCGCGTGGCAACAACAAAGGCTCCGTTCTGTCCTTTGTCAGCGTCAAGGAGGCGCCCATCAATCAGGCAGTGGAGGAGAGACTACGCATATCTCTTGGCAAGCAGCCGCATCTGACAGTCGATGCACTATCGGATCAGCCACAGAAGCCAACAGAGAATATCATCAAGTAAAAAACTGCAGCGCGAACTTCGCTCGCATATCATCGTATACTTATACTGATTACTCTTCCCTTTATAGGCCTTATCAATTCAAGCTGGAGGAAGTGGAGGCGTTCCGTTATCGCGCAAATGATTGCTGGCGTGCTGCCACCCGCGTTGCTGTCCACGATACACGCATTAAGGAGATCAAAACTGAGATACTTAACTGTGAGAAGCTCAAGGGTTTCTTCGAGGAGAATAAGCGCGATCTGATGGCGCTGCGCCATGACAAACCTTCGCGCACCCTCAAAGTACAATCGCACCTCTCCCATGTGCCCGAATACATACTGCCTACCGCACTGAAGCGCGTTGCTCTGAATCACAGCACAACACAACCAGCACCTAAGCAGGCGCGCACAACAGGTGCCAAGGCTGCTTACCAGCGACAGAGCAACGATCCTTTGATGGTCAGCGAGGTGGACTATGGCAAGCGACGCAATGTGCCGAGGAAAAAAAAAGCGTTTTAATATCGATTAGTCAGTTTTGTTTTTAGCCCTAGGAATACCTCTGTGTAGTGCCTAAGCGTTACATTTGCAATGCGAGCTGTGAGGCGTATAGAGTAGAGAATTAGTTATTCAATATATATGTATGTATTTAAACTAAATACAAGTGCATTCAAGTACATGTGAAACTGTTTTATAGTATAAGAGAATCAATTTCAGCATTTGTCTCTTTCTAATCAACGATAAGAGTACATGCATTAAAGTGGAATATCTTTAGGGTGACCCAAAAGTAAGAAAACAAACGAGAAAAAAACTTTGAGGGAAAATCCGAGATATGTTCAACTGGATCACTAGGTCTATCTATATGTATATATGTTTGTTAGGCGACCCTTGCAAACAGCAAATCAAAACAGAAAATGATTTGGTTTTAACATTTTATTATTGTCATTGAAATAGTTAACATTCATACATTATTGACTTTGTGGATTTATTTATTAATTTCTCATTTGTAATTTCTGCTTTGTTGTATGCTATATTGAATGAAATACCTCATATATCATGTTCGAGACATTGTATATAATATAAATCGATGAATGTCTATTGAATATATAATAATTTAAAATGTGAACGTTTCGAGAGATTAGGCGCAATAATATTCAGCTAAATAGTGAACGATAAACGATAGGCACACTGATAACAGAGCTAGTTATGTGCGTGTGTATGTCTGTGTTTGAAGCAGTGCCGGGCAGGGGGGAGGTATACATATATTCCCTATATATATACTAATATAAATTTCTATTTTGCTGAATAAAAGTTACAAATAAATTAAGCATAATTATAGTATTTTCGTTTTAGTTCGATTTCGATTAATTCCTGGTTGGCAAACATATATATAAAGGTGATATATATATATGTATTTATAGATATATATCTAAATTAAACTTAAGGAAACAAATATATAAGATCACACAATATCGAGGACAAATTGAATTAGAATTTAACGAGAAATTAGTCTAAAATGCAGCCGCATATATGCATACATATGTATATACATATATATGTATGTATATGTATTTTGTTTTGCTTTAACTTTTTACTTAAGTGATTTTCTTTCCATATATTTGTTTTGTAATACGCTCTAGATAAATGTTACATTCATAGTTTGGTTTACGGCTTTTTATTACATTTTCTTTGTTAAATATATTTTATTTTAACACACGCATAACTTGATAAATGTTACAACAAGACATACAAATAGTTTAATGACAATTTTCAAATATATATATGTATATATATATATACATACATATATATTTATAATATGCAAATCGCTTTCCTTTACTTTTCATGAGCTTTTTAGGCTTCTTTCTTTCGGAAAAATACATACATATGCGTACACATCCATATATGCACACATATACATATACATATGTATATACACTTTTACATACGCATTTATATACACATACATAAACACGCATACATATATATATGTATAATGTATATATGCGCTAAAAACATGTATATAAAATTTGTAAACCTTCACATTTTATAGATTTTTTCTCTTTTGCTCTCCACATATACTCCCATAAAGCCATGTATATATATATATAAATTCACACACTCATATATATATATATGTATATATATATAAACATATATATTTCGATTTGTTTATGTTACGAGTGACCTAACGAGAGAACATTCAGAATAAAAACGAACAATTTAAAAGAAATTAAACTACTCGGTTTCTGTTGTATATCTGTGTGGGTTTCTGTGGGTGTCTGTGTGGGTTTCTGTGGGTGTCTGTCTGTGTCTATGTGGGCGTGTATATATGTGTGTGCGTGTGTGTGTGTGTGTATGTGTATGTGTCGGTTTATCGTCGATATAGTCAGTTATAATGCTCTACACAATATATATCTATATATATATATATATACATATATAAATATATATATATGTATACCTACATACATACATACATATGCCTACATACATACATATATACATATGTATATATATTTACATAAATAATGGATGGCGTGTCTTCATCTGTCGGTGCATCCACTTTATATGGGTACATAGTTGCCCTTCGGCGTATAGAAGAGCTGACCGCGGAAAAGGCGACGACGTATTTCACTGAGAAGCAATCGTTTCTCCTTCTTGATCTTCTTCAGCACACCTTTGTTCTCTTGGGCACGACGCGACAAATATGGCAGGACCTCCTCAACGGGTCCATAAGGTATGTACTTGTAGGCCGAATAGCCTGCCTGACCTATTGGACAAATGAACGGAGACAAGTGTTAATCATCGTGAGATAGACAAAATCACACAATTGATGTATTTACCCAGTGGGAAGGTAATGTAATCACACATGCCCAATAATTGACCAAAACATATGACCTTATCCTCTGGCGAGATGCCAATGGATTTCATATTCTCGATGGCAAATCGAACCGTATCCTCGTTGTGGGACGCAACCATAATGCCAATTTTGCGTGCATCTTGGCCACAATCCTTCAGCACCTGCAGAAGGCGTACAAGATATTTAAGAATTGGAATTGGAGTCAAAGCTAAGGCAATATAGACTCTTACCTTTATGCGTCGGAGACACTCCGCTAGGGTCTTGTGGTACATTTCGGTAGTGGCCTCGTAGCTGGGGTTCACGGGATCAGCATAGCCCAGCGCCTGTGCGCGTGCACGTTCCTGCTCCATATAAGCGCCACGCACCAGCTTGGCACCGAAATAGAAATTCTGTCGGCTTGCCTGCTCCAAATCTGTGACCACCTACAATATGGAAAGCTTAATATCATGGCAACTGCAACTGCAACTGGCGTTCTTTCTATTATACCTCACGGTATGTCTCACGCAAGTAACATTGATAGGTATTGAATACTATGGCCTTGTCCTTGTTGTATTTACGCATCATCTCCAGAGTGATGCGCGTTATAGCTGGCTGGAAATATGTTTGCTCCGCATCAACCATAATGCGCACATCCAGCTCAGCGGCAGTCTATGGAATAGGATAATAGTATAATTACGATTCACATCTATAAAAATATATATTCTATATAATAGTAGTCAACTCACCTTTACAATTGTGTTTAGACGACGAATCATGTTTCTAAACATCTCCTCCTCTTTGGGCGATATTTGTGAGATCAATCGACGCATTTGACCAGTCAGTGGATCGGGCACGCGAAATGTGTCGCTCAGCTGTGAGTCCTCATCGACAATACCAGACCAGGGAAACAGATGCAATATGCTAAAGGAGCCAAAGATACAAAAGAAGCAACATTTAGTTATATCACATGTATAAAACTTAATGCAAGAGTGCTCTAGTTAAGATTGCCTTGACTTGACTTGATACTCTATATAATTTATAGTTTAGCTTTCGATTCCTGCCCCCAACTAGGTTACATAGATCTTGACAAAACCATTTTAACCTGAATTCCCATTTTTGATGGGTTCACAGACCCTGACCAAATATGCTACAATTAAGGTCGCCCACTACTTAAGCTATACTATTTTTTCAAACGAAAAACTGTGAATTCCGTATCGATTTTCATTGCAATAGAGAGCCAAGGCAGTAGCGAGCAGCTAGCATGTTAGTTAGTAGTTAACGTACCCCTCCTTATCGGACGTGACATTCTTTAAGAACTGCTGCACATCCTTGTTGTCGCCGACGCTGGCATAATACTTCTCCAGATCCTTGATGGTCTTATGATGGGTCAACACATTGCCCTGACCGCCGACAAGTGCCTCCATATATTTACGTGTGCGCATTATGACCTCCGACAGTTGCAACTAAATGAGTTTAAAAGTAATTAAAAAAAAAAAAAACAAAATGCAATTAGTTATAGAGCTATCAATTAGATATATACATATATATATATATATATATGTACGTATGCGAACACTCACCAGCAGCTGGGGACGGCCGAGGGCAGTTAGCTTGATGGCGGTGATGCCTGTTCCGAAGGTGGCGCCTGTTGCGTATTTGGTTCGGAAATGAGAAGCATTCGAAAGGTGAGTGAGTAGTGAGTGGAAGGTGAGCTGATGCGATACGACTGAAGGCGTGCCACACTCTGGTGGTATTCAGCCGTAACTACATGCAATTGATACCCTACACACATAGACATATACATGGATACACACACACACACACACATGCAATGTTTACACAATACATGCAACATAAAACGAATACAAACAAAAGCAAACTAAAGATAACAAAGCAAATTCCAAATATCAAATACGTGATTTTGGTTTCGAGTTCAAGTTTTCAAGTATTTTTTGCGAATTTGTTTTTTATTATTGTTTTAGTCAGAAATGTTAGTTAAACCTCTTACCATCGGAGACAGGACGCGGCTCTTTTGCATCGTCATCTGCCCCACGCACACACACACACGCATTTATATATTTATATACACACACACATGAGATTTCATAGGTTAGTTTCAATTCCACAACGTTTCGTTAAGTTAAAGCATTGATTTTTTTCATAGGTTAGGTTAATTCGAATCCCATTCGTTTCGTGTTAATCGATTTTAACATAGAGAGTGCATTAGTAGGGCGCCGTTTCGTTTCGTTTCATTTCATTTCGTTTCGGTTGTTTTGTTTAATTTGTTTTTTTGGTTCACGTTATTTTCAAGTGAGAAAGAAAAATGCAAAATAAAAATTTAATGATTACAGTTTTTGCAATTATACAACGAAAAAGTCAGCTAGAGGGAAAATTAAATAAAAATGAATAAAGCACGTAATGGAGAGAGCAAAAAAACATGACTTACACGTTGCATATATTTTAAAAATAATCATAAATAAAAATATTCCCTCTCATAGTACTTTGTCTGTACCTAATTAGCAAATTCTGAACACCAGTTGATCAACAACAACAAAAATATATAAATAAAAAAAAAAAACCCTCCTAAAGAAACCGCTCTTTATTTCAGGTTTGATCTTCCCTGACTTATTCCCGGTTTTTCGCGTTTCCGTTACGAGTATAATCTGAATTAAATATTTGTCATTTATATGAATGTATAAATATTATCATATTATTATTAAGTCCGTTTCTTCACCTCTGGCCTTAATACAGTGCAATGGCATGGAATGGATGTTTTAAATTGTCTGGCTAAGTGCTAATTGCTAAGGGAATATGGGAATGAAACGTTTGCTTGCTATATGCTTTACGTTTTATCTGTCAGTCTAACCACAGAGGGGAATGAAGTTTATGAGGCAAGCATTAGAGTATGGTAGTTTAAGAAGAGAAACCCCTAGGGGATCTATTTCCTAGCAATTTCCAAAGATAAGCTCAAAGGGGAACATTGGAATTGAAACAATTATTATCTACTTCCCCATAACTTTCTAACTCATTTTAGGAGACAAATGCTATAAACAAATATAACAACCGTGAAATTTCAATATATCCTAATAATATGCTAGTAGTTAATAGTTGTAATATGATAAGCCAAAGAGAAAAAAATGATGATTCGAAAATTAAAATCGATAACACTGGGAGGCATAATTGGATGGTACAGCACATACACTTAAAAGACTCTTGCTCCTATTGATATAGTGAGTTAGATAGGTTCGTGCTTACCCGACACAGCCTCCAAACACTTGATGAAGATCTCCATGTTGCGCTCGCAGGTCGCTTCATTCAGATAGAAATAGGTGCGAGCACTGCTCACCTTGTAGCGACGATCAGCGAAAGATTTATCCACATGATATTGGGGCAGGGCGCCAGCATCCTTTTCATTATCACCCGCGCTCGAAACGGAAGATCTGCAATCGATTGGGATACGAGATGTGAGCGGAGCTCTCTTCGTTTATGGTTGCAATGGTTTAACGTACTCAACTTCACGCTTCTCGGCCTCCTCCTGGGAGATGTCCTCTTCGACGGAATAATCAAGGATGGGCTTAACGCCAAATGAGCGAAGTCTGCGCGCAGCAAATTAGTTTAGAGCAAAAAGACAAAAAGTCAAATATAGAAAGAGCATTAGAATCGCGGCTTATAACAGAGCAACAGATAACAGAAAATGGGCTTGTTTTTAGGGCAGGTGTAAAGCACATTTGTGTTGGTGTGAGTGGGGAGGGCGTGGCAAGGCAGTGTGCCACATGCAGCATGCCTGGAAAAATGACGCATTAGTTGGTTAGTTACTTTGGCGTTTATAGTAGTGCTTGGGTTTGTCTGCAATTTTCTTAGTTCAAATGGCATTTGTTAACAGATATCGTTATCGTTATCGATTATATGAATAAAATAGTACGATTTTAGCACCTCTCAAGGGTGGGGACAATGGTGTGGCGATTCTCGCCGGCCACAAAGTGTCCGTAGAAAGTAGACTTCATCAGCATCACAAACAGTTTGCTGCCCAGCACGCTACGAGCGACTTTTAGGAGCTATACATTTTCACCGTTTATCGGTTATCGTTATCGGTTATAGCATATCGTTTAGTTCGATTTTTATTGAAAGGCAAAACGTATAGGTTATATGAATCGATTACATTATAGTAAACAAGTAAAAAGGATATTTCCGGTTGATAGTTTAGTGGTTGTGGTTATCGATATACGCATTTCGATTTTACACAATATTTTGTGAGGGTGCGATACGGAGCACACATCAGTTATCGCACATGGTTATCGACATATCGATTTTAGTTTACAAGTAAATAGGCGCAGCGCAAAGTAACGATTATTTTAAATTCAATGTTGATTGTTTCGATAAGGTAAACAGCGCGATTGAATCGATTGATTTATAATAGAAAAACGAGTCGTTAATTGTTTATAGTTATCGATCATGTTTTAATCGATTACAGTATAGTTATGTTGTTTTGATAAGTAAAAAGCGTAGTACACCGTTTAACGGTTAAGTTGGTCGAGAACAGTAAAAAGGAACATGCGTAGCATATGGTTTAGCGGTTTAAATAATCGAAGCCATCAAATAGTATTGATTGTAATTAAATAAGCATATTTTTGTTTAGATTTAGATTATTGTTTTTTTTTTTTTTGCATATAGCCCAACAGCAAAGCAAAGGTAGAGTGGAAGAAAAAGAAAAGAAAAGAAAAAAGAGAAAAATATGACGTTAGTGGGTTCCATAATTATTATACAATTACCTTTCTAAGGTGGGTATAATCTTGATCTGATCCTCGCCAGCGACAAAATGGCCATAGAATGTTGCCTTCATCAATGCTGTAAATATTTTGTTACCCAACAGTTTGTTTGTCCATTTCATAAGCTGCGATATTTTTGTTTTTTTGTTTTTTGTTTTTGTTTTAGACGAAATTTTAAAGATTTGTTTTCGTTTTTATATATTGATATAAATATATGCAAATATATGTATATTTCTGTATTTTCTTCTTCTGTATACACAGATATTGGTTTTTAAAATATAACAAAATAAAAAAATAAAAAAAAAAGGGGAGGGAGGTAAATAGAGAAAGTCGCAAAGGCAAGAAAAATATCACATATCAAATAGAACTAATATTTTCAGCATGCAAAAAATAAAACAACAAAACTATTGCTCACTCACTCGCACACATATGTGCGTCATTTGGCCAAAGATTGAGATGGCTGAAATACAAATCATCTGTCGCTCTCTTGCTCTCACGCGTCATAAATCATTTGGAATGCCGCCAAAGAAACATGCAAGAGAGCAGCCGCAGAGCGCAGAGCGCGCCAGAGAACCAATAGAACGTAGAATAAAAATAAATAACAACAACAACTATGACAAACGGATCGTGTCAAGGCCAAGTGTCGTGACACAGCACAATGCGAACGAACTTTTACGGCGAATATCGAAAAAAAAAGAGACAGGAGAGAAAGAGAACGGGGAAAGGAAGGTAGGTAGGTAGCTTCAAGCTTGCTTGCTGAGCTATGTATGTAGCGCTTTCTGCAGTAATTCAATTGCTGAACGTCAGACAGCTCCCGACGTTAAAGCTCGTAAAACAAGATCGAAAAAAAGTACAAGTTACGAAAAATATCAGAGCTTTTAATTTTGACAGGCACGTGTGATGAACCCAGCGAACCGGTTAACCCTCAAAAATGCTATCAGCGGCGAAAGGGGAAGAGAGGAAATAGCCAAATTAAGCAGCAATAAGCTTCCCTCCATGTGTGTCTGTGTGCGTGTGTGTGTGCGAGTACTTTTTAAAAACCGGTTATATAAAAATTGACAGTGCTGCTCTTAGCACTTTTTTTTTTTGTGTGCTTAGTGAACAGCTAGCACAGGTGTTCACTTTTGAGCTGTGACACCACCATGTCACGAGACCTGCCAAACATATTGCCCACAGACATGAGAAATAAAAATAGAAATAGCACACATCAAAATCAAAAACAAAAAACAAGACAAAGGCAAAAAATCAACGAAAAGCAATTACCGTAGCTATTAAGTTGCCAACAAATATACACCTATATATACATACACCCAGGCACATAGAAACACACATATGTATGTATGTACATATGCGCACACACAGCGCTACAATTACTAGAATTCATGTTAATAAAGTTTCCATTTAATCGATCAAACCGCAAATTGTATAACAATAATCGATAGGCAAAAATATTTACAGAATTTACGAAAAGCGAAAAAAACACACACACACTTGTGTACATATGTACATACATGTGTATAACAGTAAGCGGGAACGCCAAGGCGTCTGACGTAGCAGCGCCGCCTGCAGCAACTAACGCGTCGCTTTGGCTCTTTTGATTGGCGCACTTTTGGGGGCCTGCCGTTAAGTTTTTGCATACACATGCACAGATTAAGTGTGTGTGTGTGTGTGTGTGTGTGTGACCGGCCGACTGACCGACGATCTGACTGACGCAACTAGCGTCTGTTTGGCTGGTCGTATAGTAAACAGCAGCGGCCTCCAACAAGGTCATAAAAATGCATTTGATTTGCGCGCTTGTTGAGTCACACTAGATATTCATTTACACACGCTGTGCAGCCCCTTCGCACACGCACACACATCCATGCACCCACACAAGCCAATTGAGACGGCAATTAGAGCTGCATTCATACGAAATACTGCAATATCACTGAAAAGCTATAAAACAAGCTGCGGCGAGACAAAAAGCAGGAGGGTGAGAATAGGCCGGAAGAAAAGACAGCTGGCTCAGCAGGTATGACAAATGGCAATACCGAAATAGATTAACAAAACAGCGCAAAGAGAGAGATAGAGAGTGAGACAGCGCGCAGGGAGAGGAAATAGAAAAATATAAATAAAAACTGTATTTGAGCAAGGGACAGCATCTGCTAATAGCCTGCTAATGAGCATAACTAAAGCTTGGGAGCTATGTAGTTGTAGTTGTTGTTGTTGATCAGAGCGAAAATGCTGAGAGGATATGCAGTTAACTTAGCTCAGGCTATGACCTAACTGTGCTACATTTTCAGGGCGAAGAGAGTTTTATGTAGCTGTCATACGTTTCAATGAACACAAGGAATTGATTGAATCAAAAGACAAGAAGGCAAGATTACAGTTAAGCTACACTTATGTACATATGTATGTAGGTCTAAGAGCGACTAATAAGAATACCTTGAAGATGGAAACATTCCAATTGGAATGTATACAATAAATAAGAAACATATTTCACACAATTCAAGCTAGGGAATTCAAAGACAAACAAAGATACCAAATGAGAGCAAAACTAGTGTGAAGAAAATTTAAAATAAGTAAGGTACTAAAATATATAAAGAAGAGTTTTGATTTCGTTCCACTTACCGTCATATTATGCTCAACGATCTTCTCGCTGCTGCAGATCATGTAGACCAAATAGGCACGCGCCAGCTCCCATGTTGTTTTGCTCTTAAATGCCGCAATTGGATCGTTAAAGCTGACGTCGAGCGGGTCGCGCTGTGGCTTGACGCCCTCCTGCTTTGATTGGACGTGCTGCGTCCTATCGGCAACTGACACCTGCGCCTGCTTGTCCTGCGCTGCCGAATGTAGGCAGCGAACGTCGCTCAGGAAAGGATTCTGCCAACGTAGCACGGCATTTTTGCTGCCGTTGGCGTTGACGTTGGCGCCGGCGCATATAGTATGTAAACTTCTTTTCTGACTAAAATTACCGTGGTGGTTCGTGTTCTTGTTGTTGCTACTATGAAATTCGGTTACACTCCCCAAAAGACCGTTACGGCTGCCACTACTGACGCTGCCAGCGTTGCGGCAATAGTACGCGAGTTGAATTGTTGCACGTGAGGGGTTGAGGGAACGAAGTTGCGCCATTACAGAGCGAATTGGTTGCCTTTGGGCTCTTAAGCTGATGGTTTACAACTCCTTGTGTATGTGCGGCAGATAGTGATGGGTTGAGTCGAGAGAGCAAACGAGTCGGGCAATCGCTGCTCTTCGTAGTTTTTTTTCGCCTTGATTTTTAGTACACTTTATGCCAATTTGAACTCTCGTTCCGCTATTCTTATTCTTAATGCTGCCGCTGCTGCTGCGTCTGCATCGGTTTCTCAGCTGATTTTGAATTTGTTGTTTTACTTGCGTTTGCGTTTGCGTTTGCCTTTGCCTATGCCTTAGCGTGCGCAGTACTTTCTGTTGATTTGGAGCTTTCTTCCTCTCTGTAAGAAGCTGTCCATTATATGTTATACAATAATTGCGGAAAAAAAGGGAAGAAACGGCAATAGAGAGCGCACGATAGAGAGCGGGAAGAGAGAGAGAGAGAAAGAGGTTAGAGCGAAAACAAAAACATATGTATGTATGTATAAATTTGCTCACACAGGCAAAAACAGGCACACACACACACACACACATACGCACGCACGCCGCACACGATAACTTAACAATGTGCACAAAATTAAATTACAAATTTTAAATTTTAGTTGTTCAGCTTCTGCTTGAATTACTGACGTTATGTCGTTTTTCCGTTGTGTACCTGCCTTATTAATTTTTATTTTATTTTCCCGTGTTGCTCTGATTCTATTTTTTTTTTTTTTTTTCTTTCTTCGCTCTTCGGATCCACGCTATTTACGACTAAACGTTCGTTCACGACAAAAGCACAATTCCGACTGTCAAGACGGCAACGGCGAAATTGCTACCGAAGGCGCAACGACCCGAACCAACCAACGCACGAGCGTAGCCCCACGAGTTTGCCGACAGGCCAGCCAGGCATTCAGACAGTCCGGCAGTCAGGCAGAGCGGCCATTCATCCTGCGCTCGCTTACATAATAGTTGCGCCCACACTGAACTTTGTTCTGTTATGTGACGTCACATTGGCTCTGCTGCCGAATCACGGCGAAAGAGGCCAATGGAGGACGGCAACTTTGATTGGGGGCCTTGATTTTGTATTGCTTATATGTATCTGGCCGTTCTTTAATTTAAATTAAAATGCGCCACAAGTGTTGACCACGACAATGACAAATGTCAAGCAGTAATTGGTGTTAATTAAAAAACGTGCAGGCAAACCCTACCGACCCCTGTCCACCCCCTACAAACAACATAAACACGACGCCTCTCGCTCTCAGAGCAACACAAGCAGGGTAGCGGCCGCGGCTACGGTCGCGGCGAATATGTGATTGCTTCTTTTAATTTATTAGCGTTACGCTAAACGCACACCAGACGAGACGACACTCATTCGCCGCAGTCATCGCAATCAAATAATATCAAACTTAGCGGGTTTCAATCGCACACAGATTTCATTTTACTTAATAATTGGGAGATGAGAGAAACAGCAGTGTCGAAAGAGAGGTAACGTGAGGTGAATAAAGCAAGCAAGAAATGCGGCGACAATTGGGAAAAAGTGCAAAATCACCAACAAAAAAAATCTTTTTTTTTTTTTTTTTTGGGGTAACTAGAATTGCTATTCTATGCCGTCTATCCCTTACAAACACTCGCAATGCTTTCATGGATACGGTTATATAACCATTGCGTGCGGTACTCTACTACACACGGACAGAGATCCTTATATGACGCATTTATAAATACATACATACATATGTATGTATGTATCTGTGTATTTTTATATACACCCACACAATATGGGTAGAAACAATTCGCCCGTTGTCTATTTCGCCGCTTTTTCAATTTCTCTATTTATTTATATTTATCTGCATATTTATGCCATTTGTATGCTCTATTTTCTGTTTTTTATATATTTGCTCAAGCAGCACTTCTATGAACATAGGTACAGACATATGTACATATGTACATATGCATGTGTGTATGTACATATAATGGATTTTTATGTACATTTAATTTCATGTATTTATACATTAGGCACCGTTTCTGTAGCAACTTTTAGAATTCCGGTAACTATAGCTTTAGGTGAGAACGTTAAAACTTTTAAGAGTACAAAAACATATAAAAAAAAAAGAGTAGACAACACAAAGCTGAATTTAGTTCATACCTTAGAAAAAAAACAAATTTTAACAATATTTTGTTCTTATTGTTTTATATAGTTATTCGTCGTGGTGCTGTTGCACGTTTGCGTGTTCCATATGCAACGGTAACAACTGTGAGGGTCTGAATACGCGCACCAACTAAATTAAGGCCAACATTGAAGCGAAACTGCTAGCGAAAGCTCACGCGAAGCTTGCGAATGGGTCAAAACCGATACCGAAACCGAGACCGCGTGTAGAGCAGTCGCAGCGAATGTGTGAGCTACGGCAGCAATGGCGGCATTGTCAGCTGTTTGTTGTTTTTGCTATCGATGCTAATGTTGTTGCTGCCTTCAACTTGCTATATTTGCCATGCACGTGAGGGGCAACTAAGTGCACGTAAATCACGCGCTCGCCATTTTACTTGTTACTTAAACACAATCCTCGCATATTTCAACCAATTGAAATTCAGTCGCTTATCTACGCAGTAAATGGTTGGCTGTGGGCACAGGGCCTTATCTTTCATACATACATATATGTACATATACACACAAACACACATAAACCAAATACGCAGCGCCGGCTAGTCCCTTACTGTTTTTTGTTGTTGCTTGTATGCTCTACGCAATAGAATTGTAGCTAATGGGTATGAAGTTCATTTGACTAACTCAGCAGGGGAGGGCGATAAGTGTATTCAGAAGAACGAACAAGCTAAGCAAACACGATAATTGCATCCAAGAGAGAATTGAACATCTGCTCATTCAAACGAACCACAATGTACAACACTTCAGTGACACTGCGCGCATTGATAATGCGATAAATATCGATACGTACGGCATTTAAATTGAAATTACAAATTCAAGCTTTTTTATGAATATATATTATGTATATATGTATACGTGTTGCATTATGTTTCCACTTGCACAATAGATAATAAATTATATCTACTAGTTGTATTAGAAATAATAATATTAATTAACAGTTATTTTAGCGCAAAAAATGTGCAAATTTATATATCTTTATATACTATTGATTTCCTTTCTTTTTTTTTTTTTTTTGTTGGTGTTGCTGTATCAGAAAACAAAACTTAACAAATCAAATGAAAAATATATTCAACTCCATTCAAACTACGAATAACAAAACAAAACATAATTGTAAAAAAACAACAGCAAAAAAAAAAAAAACAGATATTTGATCTACATTATTTTTGCGCTCTGCATTTAGCTTTAACATATTGCGTGCCTAGATAATGGTGTGTTTATGTTTTGTGTGAGTGTGTGTGTTTACATAATATTATTGACTAAATTGTAGATCAACGAATGTCTATTTACTCTCTTATAATGCCGCACATTCTTTCAAATTACAGCTACAGGCACGTATTTATCATCATTATCATTATCATTATTATAATCAAAGTAAATAAAACAATAACAGTTACTATATATATATTTATATACAGTAGTTGACAGCTAACCAGAAACGTGCTCTTTGTTTCATTCACATATTTGAAATATGTTTATATTATTATATAAATTTATATATACTCCACAATTGATAATATCTTATATTACATTGATTGATGTGTGGAATATATTTATACAAGGTTTATTTGTTTACTATAATATCTTACATTATTATGTTTTTCTATTTTAATTATTTGATTTTTGTATGTTTTCAGCTTGAAGCTAACGACTATTATTTTATAATTGATTTATTTAATTATTACAATTTTATTATATCGTTTTGCATTTATTATGATCTTGTACGTTTTTGATTATCTAATTTTCTTTTTCAATTTTAGCGTACTTCCACGACTGCAAAATATCCTGTTTGCAGTGATGAAAGGAGCTAAAATAGAAAAATAATTTTAAATATGACTTAAAACTGCAATTGTGCAGTGAATATCAAACTGTGCTTTGAAGCAATGCGAATTATTGAACATTTTTGACATGATCTTATGTCGAGCATATATCTTTAGCAACAATTGCTGATTTGTTTTTTAAAGTTGCATCTAAAATTTTAACATTTTATGCAAAATAAAACCATTTACTTTTGTTGTGTCTAATTAGTTGTCAATGGCCGTATGTATAACTATGCATAAGTACAGTCACAACAAAATGTCTTCTGCTGCGACCTGATTCAACAGTTAAGAGGTTGCTGTCCTTACAGCAGTAGTTGCTGCTGTTGCAGTAGATGTTGCTGGAACAATTGATGCATATGCAATAGCTATTGCTGCTGTTGTTGTTGGTGCTACATCTATTGTTCTGCTTCTACAGCAGTTGCTGCTGCTAGTTGGTTTTGGTCAGCTCTGTGCGATTAGCGGCCACTTCGGCCAGGATGAGTAGATCTGAGGTAGTGGTCACATCGTAGCCGATCTGCTCGTAAGCAGAAAGTGTTGACGACGAAGACGAGGACACTGGCGAGGCGGCAGCAGTTGCTGTTGCTACAGTTGGTATTGCAGGTGCCACAGTTGCCGCTGCAGTTGTTGTTGCGGCCTGAGCGCGAGTTTGATTAAAGTAATAACAGCCATTGATGGTCAGCGGCAATATGGAGGCTACTTCCTGCTCGATGGCGCTGACATCGCGACGCGTAATGCTCTCCTTACGAGCCTTTCTCTTCTGGCTGCCCACAGCAGCAGCAGCTGCTGCTGTTGTTGATGCCGTCATGCCAACTGTTGCAGCTGCAACTGTTGCTGTGCCAGCTGTTGTTGCTGCTGCTGGTGTGCTGTTGCAGTGGTTGCTGCTGCTGTTGCTGTTGCGCTGTTTTTTGCTGCTGCTGAATTTCTTCTTCTTTTTGGTGCTTCTCTTGCGCTGCAAATACGCATCTAGGCTAAGAGCTGGCAACTCCTTAATCTTCTCCTCTAAATCAAACTCTTGGGCATCGCAGTTGCCCTGCCGGTTGGACGTGCCACGCATTGTTCCATCCAGCTGCAACAGTTGGCCATCAGCTGCAACTGTTGCTGCTGTTGATGCAGATATTGGCGATATGGGCGGCGTGTTGCTGTTGCCATCGGTGATGCTGTTGCTGTTACTGTTGCTATTGTTGCTGCCGCCGCTGTTCAGACGGCATTTGCTCTTCTTGGCTATTGCCGCGAGTTGGCCCGAATTGAATAACTCCTGATAGATTTTTCCCTTGCAACTGCGTGACGTTTTCAGCTTCTTGGAGGGTGTGCATGCGCTACGATCCTCTTCTTCGCTCGAATTGCTCGCGCTATCCACTGAGCGTTTATTGTTAATATTAAGGTTGCTATTTTTGTTATTATTATTATTGTTGTTGTTATTATTATTATTGATGTTGTTGTTGTTGTTGTTGCCTGGCATATGCGCGCTCATAAACTGCGTCGTCTCGCTGAGCGCTTGCTGCAGCGCGTAATCCTTATCCTGAACATTGCTCGTATTGCTACTCAGCAAAGCGCTGAGCTCGCCCATTTGAGTCTCATCTGCGAACTTGAATAGATTGCGACGCAACATGTGTGCCACTTCCGTGGGCTGCCAGTGAAGAGGCGGCGGCTGCTGCTGTTGCTGCTGTTGTTGTTGTTGCTGCTGCTCCTCATTTGGATGTCCACTTGCCGCATTGCTGGGCCGTGTGGCTAACGTACGCAGTGGCGGAGCGGGAAGTTTGTACCATTTAAAATTGGGATTGGCATTGAAGAAGGCATCTTTATTCTGAAAATATTTCAAAACAAAGTCAAATTAAATTATCAACAAATCAGAAAGACAGGGAGAGCAGCAGAGTGAGAAAGCACTATATGTTCTTAGCCAAATTTTAATCTCTCTTTCAAGCTAAACCGCTCAGGCCACCGCTATTAAGGCAAACCTAAGTAATTTATACATTTTCCCTATAATTTGATACTATTGATTTATATAATTATGATGAAAGGTTTTCTGTTTTTCTGATTGCACAAATTTGAATTATCAACATGTTGCCAGACTATTTGCCTAAATTATACAGCAATATCGAATTATCGACGTTTCTAGCGATAAATTTAACGGAAATATTTTAAATCTTATTAAGCTATAGTGTGTTTAAATTAGATAAGCGCAATATATTAAATGTAACAAAATTACATGCAACATAAGAAATAGACAATCTGAGCTGTTTTCTGCAAATTTATACATGCACGTTTTGAATTGTAATTTGAATTCGAAAGTAGGTTGCCAGATCTTCGAATTTAAATTGGAATTCAAACTTAAGCTGTCAGACATTCCAGCTGAGCTCTGAAAGCGGAAGCAGCGTAATTTAACTGTTACTGCCTAGTTTACTGAATTGTTTACCTGTTGCGCCAGATCGGTGAAGCACTGCTTTTCCTGCTCATCCAATGCGGCCCACCAGTCACCAAGTATTTTCGTAATTGCTCTGTCGAAGGTATTAAGGATTTTTTAGTTAATTTTTACTTGCAGGTACTTTTAGTATCATGACCACATTTACCGATTCTCCAACGACTTGTAACGCTCCTTGACAATGGCGCGATGCCTTTTACAAAATATAAGAAATGCGTTCATGGGTCGACGTGCATGATGCTCCGGTCGCAGGTTATCTGGATCGACCTTTGATGACAACTTTTGCGGTTCTGATTCCTGTTCCTTTACTGTTGATACCGCGGCTACTGTTGTAGCTCCTGTTGCTGTTGCAGCAGCTGCTGTGGCTGTCGTGTCTGTAGTTGCTGTTGGTGTTACAGTTACAACATCCACTTCCACATGCTCCTCGGAATCGTCATCATTTAGATTATTAGGCATATTTACACGGCTTTGCTTCCTTAACTTATGCAATTTCGTTATCTGCTCCACCCGCGCCCCCTCCCCGTCGTCGTCATCGTCATCAGCGTCATCGAAATCGTCCTCTTCATCTTCCAGTTCATCACTGCTGCTGCTGTGCAGATGCGAATGATGTTGCTGGTGATGATTGTGTTGATACTGTTGCTGATGCTGCAGCTTTGCATAGTTGTGCACATCTTCGATTTGGCGAAAGGCATTTTCTTGGTCTTCAGTTCTTTGTGGTTGTTGTTGTTGTTGCTGTGGCATGGCCCAGCCATCTAAGACACTTTTGGCTAATGCTGTTGTTGTTGCAATCTTCTGCTGCATATTGTTGCTGTTTGACTGTAGATTGACATGTTTAAACTGCGAATCTTTGGTGCTTATTGATGAGGTATTTGCTTTGCCAGGCAAAATGAGTACGGCGTTTTGCTTTTGTTGCTGCTGTTCTTGTTGCTGCTGCTGTTGCTGTGGATAAGCCATTAAATAATGTGGTAAATTCATTAAATAATGCTTTTTATCAACTTCGTTGTATGTTATTTTAAACTTCTTCGCAGTGGTAGTTGGTGTTGCAGCTGTTGTTGTTGCTGCTCCTGCTGCTGTTGTTGGGGTGGCACTGTTGACTAAATTGTTGCTTTTGTGCTCATTTGTTGCTCCTGGCACGATTTTACTACTGTTGTTATTGCTCTTGTTGTTGCAATTGAAATGTAGTTTAGTTGCAGCAGCAGCCGCAGCACCTGCACTCGCACCAGCCACACTAAAACTGTTGATCATTGTTTATGTGAAAAAAACGCGCCGCGTCGCGTCCTTCTTAATTGCATGGACTATTTATTTATTTTTTGGTATTGCTGCACCTGCAAAAAGAGATCCAAGTATAAGCAATAAATTTAAATAGGAATTTCACAAATGCATGTCACAGTGTTAGTGTAAGAGTATATGTATGTGTATGCTTGCGATATTGTATACGTGTGCGCACATATGATAGCGCTACCAATGTAGCTTAAAATTATTTCATATCTGGCAGCACTGGTCGCGCTTTTCTTAGTTGTTTACAAAATAAAATACCTAGAGTGGGTGGCATACGTACGATAAAGAGAGCGAGACCGAGAGAGTGAATGGTAGCTCAAGAGTAGCACACATATGTATGATTTTTGCAAGCGTTCGTTCGCTTTCTGCTTGTGCGTGTGCGCCCACCACTAACAACACCTATCAGCTGTGTGACGTTTGACATGAATATGCATAAATGTAAGCGTGTGTGTGTGTGTTTGCCATTGGCACTGACGCGCCCGTTAGTCGCAAAACAAAAATAACACATTAATACACACATACAAACATTTTAAGTTTTCATTAAATATTATGAAAAATACAGCAACAAAAACAAACGACGAGAAAAATAGTTGATCACTTGATATTGATATAAATTTAATTAACTCTCACTCTCTCTTTCGTAGCAAACTTTAAGCAATATATGAATGTGCATATGTATGCATGAACAAAGCAACAATATACATATGTATGTATTTATGTACGTATATATGTATGTAACTGGCACACGGACAAACAATCGAAAATGCCAGATCTACATATGTATGAACATAGAAATATTTATGCCTTACTTGCATAAATAAAACACACATATGTACATACATATGTATGTATACACGTACACACAAACGAAACGCACAATTGGTAAAGAAATCGAGAACGGGGGAAAACAGCAAAAATACAACTACGCAGCGCGAAAACCTAAGTTTACAATTGCATTAAATATTTTTCAACACTGACAACAATATCAAACACTGGCTGCCAGCTATCCAATTATTGCGAATAACTGTTAAGTTGAATTTAGGGCTGGTGCCCGCCTAGCTTTACACATGTTAATTATTAATTATTAACATTATTTGCATTTTTTAATTTATTGCTCACTTTTGCTTATTCTTTGACTATTGCACAATTTGCTAACTATATTTTGTTATATTCCTTAATGTGATAGCCTGGCTACCGTCGGATTTCATATAATAAAAACAAAAAAGAGAAAAAAAAACTACTGTGAACACTGCTACGTGTACAGCTGTGTAAGCGTATGTGTGTGTGTGAGAGAGCGAGAGTGCGAATGCGCGCAGTTTCTATATACATATGTGTGCGGGAGATGCCGATGCCGTTGATTTGCCTTTTTCGTTTTCGTTGCGATTACTTTGAACTTGATTGTGTTTGTGTGTGTGTGTATGTGTGTGTGCAAGAGACGTACTGCGCTTAAAGCGCTGCTATGCGAACGGCAAGTATTTGTGTGTATTTCACTTGGGTTTCCATCTCCATCTAAACAGCGTTGCCACTTGACACATTTGCACCGTCAAAAGTGCAGCCCGCAGCTGTCAGCTGTTACACCGTTGCTTTCTGTATTTGTTGTTGTTGTTGGTTTGTACACGGTCAAGGCCAAAGCGTTGTCGGAGCAACCATTGATGAGACGTACCTAAACGCGAGGATTGGGGGTGTTTCGTGGCGCCGCGTCGTAACCTTCAAGTTCTCGTTCTAAATGCGCTTCTAGGTTATGTTTCACGTAGCTAAATATTAAGGGGTGTAAGACGGGAGGCTGAGTGTGCTTCCTAAGTGCAACAATTTTTATACATATACATATGAAATATATTTTCTGTAATATTTTATACCGCTTTTTAACACTTTTATTTAAAAAATAAGGCGCAAAATAATGTTATAGATATATAAATGTATATACATACAGTTTCATATTTACATATGTATATACGTACGTACACTCATACATACATATGTGGAAGAAACTTAAGCATACACACGGACACACACACTCGTACAGAACAGCTGATGACGTTTGTTATTTTTTTCGCGCTGATTATTTTGCAAATAATAACGGCAAAGCGCAATGAAAAACAAAATGTCGTTGAAACTTTTTTTGGCGTTTTGTTAAATGAAAACTTAAACATCGAATCGGCGCATTAAATAAAACACCATTTAAACTTTTTCATATATAAAATAAATTTACTTTGAATTTCACCAATAATTAATCGGTGAAATGAAATCGCAATCAAACTCGTACTGCTCTTGTTTAATTTAATTTCAATGTTGATGATGTCAAATGAGAATGAAAACTGACTGTTTTTGTGTGTTGTACGGACAGTGGCATCGTCGACGACGTCGGCGACGGCGGCAGAGAAACGGTCGTCGTTGTCGTTGTCGTTGCCTCTGTTTCGTTCAATTGAGCGCAGCAGCAACAGCAACGGCAAAAACAACGAAAATGTATTTATTTTTTGTTTTTGTTTTTCCTTTGCTCGTGTGTTTGTGCGCCTAGTACAATCGCACAAACAAATAAGCCCGGAGACTATATTTTTTTTTCTCTCTCTCTCTCTCACTGTACGTGAGTTGAGCAGTATATTTGTTTTTGTTCTTGTTGCTAGCGTCTCTCTGGCACTTGCGTGTGGGGCTCAGACTCAGCTGTTTGACTGTCTGTTACTGCGGTTCTTTCTCTTCTTCTTTGAGATGTTGTTGATGGAAATCGCGTACAGCTGATTTTCATATGTAAATTTAAGGAAACAGGAAGAATATTTATGTTCTCCATAAAACAAATAATAAGACAGACACATTGCGGGTTCACTCTTAGATGCAATTTATTTACATATGTATATATGTACATATGTACATAAATACTTTGCTATATTGCAACAAGTAAGAGATATACGGGGGTGTTTGTGTGTATGCATAAGTATGAATATATGAATGTATGTACATATATCTGTAATGCTCTTTCCTTTTTGACTTTTTG
Source organism: Drosophila aldrichi (assembly GCA_035045965.1). Taxonomy (NCBI): domain Eukaryota; kingdom Metazoa; phylum Arthropoda; class Insecta; order Diptera; family Drosophilidae; genus Drosophila; species Drosophila aldrichi. Next base: position 7,828,042 of record JAWNOM010000484.1, read on the forward strand.
GCAAATTGGAAGCTTCTGCTATTGCATAATCAATTTTAACAATTTTTGCTCAGTTTGTTTGCATTTGCATTTGCCCAGCGTTGCCTACACCAAAGCAGAGAGGCAGCAACCGCAACAACAATGTTATTGTTTTTCAAGGTCACATACACATGTACACACCGCAATATCCCCAACACCCACCGGCCATCATCAGTTGAGTTCAATTGTTTGTGTCTTATACCGTTCATATCGTTCCTCTCTCATGCACTCGCGCTCCTCGCTTGATTGTTGCGCTCTCACAAACAAAACTTGCCGGGAGCAAGACACAAGCGTTCAAACTTGCTATCTCATATACCATATACATACATACTTATATTTTTATATTCATGTGTGTCTGTGTGTATGCGTGTTTGCGTTTTTGTTTGTAGAGCACACAGTCTACGGTAGGATACCGTTATGCATTAAATGTATGCGTATGCGTGCTAGTTTTCAGGGTCAGGGAAATTCGATTTTTTTGTCGTCGCCAATTAAAGACAATGACAGAACAATCAGTTTTTTTAATTCGGAAAATGACACTCAAATAACGCAAAAGTTAACGAACTGTTCTAAGTACACAGTGTGTAAATTTTATAGAATTCGAAATACGCAATGATTGGCTCGACTATTAAACACCCTTAATCATTCATCGAGTTGTTGACTGAATAATTCTTTAGTACACTAAAATCACAAGTTTAAGGAGAATACAAACTGCTAAGGTCTCTGCACTTTTATCACTAGTGTTGCCAAATTAAACGAGGTGTGCCTCAATTTTAAATACATGTGCATTTAAATATTTTTATGTACATATATATACATACATATGCACTTTATTTTTAATAATATGATTTAAGTTCGTTTCGTCGAAGAAATGTACTTCATTTGAACTAACCGAAGAAATTCATAAATTTAAATACATATGTAAATAATAACTAATGAATATCGGTTTAGCAATGGAAAAATTGAGGCAGTGCAAAGTCTAGAAAGGGCATTTACTTCCACATGCATACATAAATGTCTATATATGTATGTATGTATGCATACCTACATACATATGTATTACATATTTATATGTAGAAATGTTTATATCAATGTGAGTGCATTAAAAAAACGATGGGCTCACACATACGCAAGTGTATAGCGTATGTTGTGATACACACACGCATAAATTATCATGCACACAATTGAATGTATGTGTACGCTACACACGCATACCAGTTTCTATGCTTTCGTGTTGTTTTTATTTTTATTTCAAGACAAAGAGCATACAAAATGATAAGACGGCCAGTATGATCGACTCGAGACAAAAGGGAGAAAGAGAGAGGAAGTAAGCGGTTGGTAGAATAATTTGTTTTTGGCAGCGATAAGCGGGCGGAAATACCAACAAAAATATAAATTTATGATATTGATATCACTTGAAGAGCAGTAATACCATCCATCAACTGCATTAGCACCAGCATCCTATCTCACTCACCCGAACTGCAATTGACATGCGTTTAGCGTTTGAGCACATCGATAAACGTTTCGTGAGGAACGCGAATATTGGCAAACATGCGCATCTTCTTTTTGCCTTCGGCCTGTTGTTTCAACAGCTTCATCCGTCGTGTTACATCGCCGCCATACTATCGATAAATAGAGTCAAAGTTTTGCTAGTTTTGTTGTAGTAGTCTGACAACTTACCAGCTTTGCCGTTACATCCTTCCGATAGGCTTTAATTGTCTCACGAGCAAGCACTTTGCTGCCCACGCACGCTTGTATTGCAATCTGTACCATCTGCTTAGGTATGAGATCCTTAAGCTTGTGCACCATTTGACGAGCTACACCTGTGGCTTTGCTGACATGCACAATGCGGCACAATTCCTCGATTGGCCGCCCATTCAAATGTATATCAAGACGGACCAGTTGAGTGAGATGGTAGCCATGATCCTCGTAGCTGAAGCTGGCATAGCCAGAGCTAAGGGATTTCAGGCGATCATGGAAATCCAATATGATTTCGCTTAACGGCAGGACATACTTCATCAATATGCGCGATTCATCGATATTCACTGAGCTCTGCTGCAGGCCGCGTCGCTCCACACACAATCCAATTATCTGACCCACATATTCAGTGGGCGTTATAATGGTGCCCAGGACAAGTGGCTCGTAGTACTCCTCTATGCTGGACGGGTCGGGCAGCAATGCTGCATTAGATATATCCAGTGTGTTCCTGCCATGCTGCTTGATCAACTTCGGATTGCGTAGAACGATGCGATATGTTACGGAGGGGGCGGTTATAATGGGTTCAGCACCATGCTCCTGCTCCAGCCGTTGACAGAACACCTCCATGTGCAGCAGACCGAGAAAGCCAAGACGCCAACCCTGGCCCAGTGCTGGACTAGAGTCCACACTGACCGTAACCGCCGAATCGTTAAGTACCATTTTATCAATGGCGCTGCGCAGGGCGACGTGCTTGGACTGATCCACAGGGAATACGCCCGCAAATACGATGGGTTGCTGTGGTCGATAGCTGCCAGCAGCCTCAGCTGTCTGATGTTTTAAATGTATGGTGTCTCCAATAATAGACTCCTTGCTGTTGCGCATATTGCAACCAACGAGGCCCACTTGGCCGGCGAGCAAACTCTCTACGGCGGACTCAGCTGGACGTAGTACGGACAAAGTTTTCACGGGATATATTTTTTTGGTGGCCAGTGACTGTATTTCCTGGCCCACATTTAGCTGACCGTTTAGCACATAAATGAGATTCAGTGCCCCGCGATATTTGTCGAACCAACTGTCGAAGATTAGCGCACGAAATGCGCTCTCTCGCTCAACATTCGGCGGTGGGATAGTCTCAATGACACGCTCCAGCACTTGGGCAACTCCTGTGCCTAGTTTAGCTGAAACACGCATGATGCTGTCTGGATCAATCCCAAATAATAATTGCATATCCTTGGCCACCTGGTCGGGCTGAGCATGCTTGATATCTATCTTATTCAGCACGGGCACAACGGTCAGCTGTCGCTGTTTGGCCAGATGGAAGTTGGCCACAGTCTGCGCTTGCACGCCGTGGCAGGCATCTACGAGGAGAATGACACCATCGCACGCGGCTAACGAGCGAGAGACCTGCAAGATGAAATCAAATAAATTTCATGATACAAAGTTTCCAAGGCTACAACGCACCTCATTGGAGAAGTCCACATGGCCAGGCGTATCGATTAGGTTCAGTAAATATAGCTCCTTCTTATACTGATAGAATATGGAAGCTGTTTGTGCTTTGACTGTGATGCCGCGTTCCCGCTCCACTTGCAGGCTGTCGAGCACCTGATTTTGTCCAGCATTGCGAGCAATTGCACCCGTCAGCTCCAGCACACGATCTGCTAGAGTGCTCTTGCCATGATCCACGTGTGCAATGATGCTAAAGTTGCGAATACGCTTGACGGGCATTCGACTGAACTCCTGCAGCAGTGCATCCTGAGATAAATTGGTTGCTGACTCGGCTTCTGTGCCCAATGTGCCCTTCGTCTTTGCATCGGCTTTGTTCTCCAAGCGAACGAATGTCGTGACTAATGTGCGGCGCTTCCATGCGCTCGGGCCAGTTGTTCGCATGAACGTGCGGCATATTGTTTTGTACATTTTGTTATGTGTTTTCCTATTTATAACACATATTATTTTGTTTTCTTTTCAATGATAAATATGCCGGCACATTCTGTAGATGTTACCGCACAACATGTGAGTTGAAGACGGGGGCTGCCAACTTGTTTTCAATACTACTGATAAGCAGCTCAGCATATGCAATTGCACTATATTCACAATAGAGATGATTTAGTATTTTTAAACATAGGTGGCAACGCCATTTGCCGTTTGACCATATTAAGTTTAAATTAAATATTTATTAGTTAAAGGTACTAAAGGTCAGCGGCAAAGAATAGTAATCTTCAATTATTATTAACAGCTCTGTTGTGCCTAATTGATTTTGGACTTAAAGAAAGATCGAATTGAATGTGTTTACAAGTTTAAAAGTCCATTTAAATTCCCAAAAAAATAAAATTTTCGAAATAATTTGTGAACGCAAATATTTTTAGAAATTGTATAAAAAGCATATAATATATATATTTTTATAGAGGAATATGTTAAAGATTCAAATTGTTCATATACAGGACAATAAGGATTCATTATAGCTTGAGCTTTAAAATTATTAAGCAATTGCATATTGTGGAGTTTACATGTAAGTAAGAATTTAATACATAATACAAAAAATATTTAAAGTATACACGATAAAAATACAAAATAAATGTACATACGATAGAGTAAGTTGATATATATAGATAGATTATATATATTAGCTCAATAGTTTAACGCTCAACTGAATTACTTAAGTTTAGTTAAGAATAAACATTTTACGAACTTTCCAAATAATTAAGTAATTGAAAAGTTTAATATAACACGGTTGCAGTTGATCAACAGATCGTTCATAATTATTCTTTTTTCTTCTTACTTTCTTGAGACTAATAAACAGATCAATTATTTTAACATCGGCAGAATTTGTTTGTTTTCTTTTAACTTAAGCTTAAATGCGTTACAGCGTACAAATATAATTTTAAAAAAGATTACACATAATTCAAATTTGTAATATCGAAGACGTCTGCGTCTAAATATATAATAGGAATACAGTTTGTTAATCATGTTAATTTCTTGATCTTTTATCTTAGGACTGATATGAAGTGTGTGGATGTGTGTATATATGTTTGTGTATGTGTGTGGTTCAAATACCTTGAGATTGAATATTCCAGTTTTAAATTGGAGCATAGCTTACAAATTGCTTGTTGCAATTACAGAGTACAAATATAATATAAAATATCATATACATATATATATAAATATATATATATATATATTAGTTATATGTCTGACACAGATATATATCAATAAATATACATATATAAATATATTCGTGTGTGTGTAAAATGCATAACTAAGCGAATAGACTAGCGACCGCAATCGCAACTTAAAAACTGCGTACAAAATATATATGTATATGTATCTAAAAAAAAAAAGGTATGTATGTATGAGTGTGTATGTGTAGATTGCACAATACGTGCTACGCTCTCTCATCTCATCTTCTGTTTAAGCTGCTCACTTTTGTGCCTGCATACGCGCCTGCATTTGTGCAAGCATCTCCTGCATGCGACGCAGCTCTGCCTCCTTCTCTTGCAGTATGCGATCCTTCTCGGATAGCACACTATTTACGCCCACCTGTGTCGAACCATTCGTATCGATGCGATCTGATTTGATGCCATTCTCTTTGCCTTTAATGCCCTTGGCAAGGCGATCGGAACGATAGTTTTCATAGTGCACCTCTTGGGTAACCTCTTGGAGGTCTTGCATGTGAGTGATGAGCATAGTCCGCAGTTTGATAAAATCACAATGTTCTGGATTCTCAACTTCCACAACACCCCATGGATAGAGGCGACCGCGCACTTTTTTCCCCTTCACTTCGAGCAGAGTATTAGCGCCGCAGACGGCGAAAGGCACAGCTTCCTTTAATTGTTTCACTTGCTCCTTGTAGTCTTCATCCTCATCTGAATCACAGTCAGGCAGTGGATATATTTTAATGCCATGGCTTTCAATCTCCTGCATGATGCGGCATTTCAAACGCAATATCTCCTTCTTTGTTAAGCAATCGGCTTTGGCAATTACAGGCACAATGTTCACCTTCGAATGCAGTTTCTTCATGAATTCCACATCGAGAGGCTTTAGACTATAACAGAAAATTCAATATAGATTTCTACAAACTTGACATACACTGGCGGTGACTTACCCATGTCCGAACGGCGATATGAAGTAGAAGCAACAATGTATGCGATTGTCCACTATATTGCGACGATTCAGTCCGCTTTCGTCCTGGAGAAAGCGTTCGTATTGCTCATCTATGTATTCGAATATGGCGTTAAAACTATTTGAATTATCGATGGCATCGCCAAAGCCAGGTGTATCGACTACCGTTAGACGAAGCTTTACGCCTCGCTCCTCAATTTCTACGGTCGATGCCTCCAGCTTTACAGTTTGCTTTTGTTTTTCTGTTTAACACGAGTCATTTAATAAATAATTACCCATTTATCCTCATAAATATATCCATATATAGTTTACCTATGGCGTCAGGTATAATGCGCTCCGGATATAAATCGGTGAGGAATAAACTGTTTACCAACGTCGATTTGCCCAAGCCCGATTCGCCGACAACCATCAGCGTAAATTCGAAGCCTTTTTTCACAGACTTGCGATGCACTTGATTGGGCAAATTGGCAAAGCCCACATAGCCGGGTGTCTCAATGCTCGAAAACTGTAGCGCAGACAGAAGTAATAATTAAAATCAATTTAAATATTTATTAAAATATGGTTGAGTCATCAGTTGCTTATCTATTTCCTGCAATTTCTCTCTTATTCTCTCGCTCTCCCTCTCTTATGCACTTGCAAGCCAAGCATGACTAGAGCTGTGCGCGTGACACAATACGATACATTTGCAAGTTATAGATAACCGATTTATAAATTAGGTCCACATGATATAATTTAAGCTTGCATGAACTTTGAAATTATTTATATAAGATGTACATAATTAAATACATTCGATCTTATTAATGAAAATAAATAAAAATTAAAATAACAAAGAAATATTAAAATAGAAGAAAGACCGTATTTAATAGAGTGTTTTTTAGTGTTATATATCATAATTTTAAGATGGGAATATTTAATAATTTAATAAAGACAACAAGAATATGTGTCTTGTTGCTTGTCGTCGTGCTCGTGTCCAGTCTTGTTGGAAAATATTCGACACGCACCCATCTCTATTCATAACTGTGCACTTCGTGTCTGCGGGGGGGCGACAGACATCGAAGCCTGGCTCAAAGAAAGTGGCGGCGTTGTTTTGAAATGCCAGACACGCGCGAGTTTCTCTTGCATGCCTAAGCTGTTTACACACACATAAACATGTGCTGATAAGTACACGCACATATTTATTATTTTTAATATGTATATCGCTGTGCAAGTACACACAAAACAGTACTTAAGCCATTGACATTGCGATCAGCGTGTACATATGCTTTCACATACATATACATTTGTGTTATGTAGGTCACAGGCCGCAACAAAGGAAGACAATTCAGATGACGGCGACGCCTTTTTTATATACCGGCTTTAATGAATCATGCACTTTTTGGATGAACCAATTTTGAATGTTAAGCGACGATTAATTAATATGAACTCACACATAATACACACAAAACATATACATAAGCAATGGTGAATATTTCAGTTGATGTGGATTTGCTGCAACAGCAAATTGCATATTGCACACTGCTAACATGAGGAATTTGCATGATAAGCCGCAAACACACATATACAAAACAAGAACGCCATCGTCGTCGCGAGCGGGGATTGAAACGCTCAGTAAAACCGCGCCCTATATGGCATCACTTTGTATTCGCGTATATTAAAGAGTACACACACTTTTACAACTGTGCATTATATATTTGTGGAATTCGGTAAATATTACTTACACCCTTTGTATCAGCCATATTAAAAAAACAAAAATTAAATGACGAACAAAATATGTTGCTCATGAACTGAAATGAACTAGAACCAACACACACTGAATAGCACACAGTGTGACCCGCTAGTACCTATACGAAATTTACAAAATTGTATCGAAAGTAATCGAAAATACTTACATAGTAGAAGCGCTTTAAGATATGGTATCTTTTATGCTTGTGCAATAAGTTGGCAGCTCCGCGCTATAGATTGCAAATCTAACACAGTGGCAGCCTTAAACAGAGCAAATTAAATTTAAATTTATATAAATTCTTATTCTTAATAATTCGTATTTTAGTTTATAAAAATATCAACTAATTCAATTTTAGATAATTGAATAGTAATTTAGTCGTCAAAATTAAGTGAAACAATATGTATTCTAAACATACGTTCGAACTTTTAAAGAACCGTTAAATTTTAATGTACATACATATGCATATCTGAAAATAAGTATTCATTCATATATTCAATACAAAACGATCGAAATTAAAAGGACCAGTTTTTTAACTATATAATTCACATTTATTTCATTTTTTTAGTATATATATATATATATATATATATATATATATATATATATATATATATATATATATATATATATATATATATATAAACATATAATATATATTTATATATAATATGTATATCTATATGTATGAGTGACAAAACATCGACTAGAATATGCAAAAATACTCGAAAAATAATAGGAAAACCAACTTAAATTCAAAATTATGGCAAACGGCGAAAGGAATACACATAGATACATACATATAAATATAAATATATATTTATATATATTGTGTTTTTGTTTTATGCTTTTGTTTTGAACTAACGCCACACCTCCTCCATTGTAGTGATCGATTATGTTATCAAGCGCGGCGCATGCAGCCCGTGCACATTTTCAATGGGCGGACAGTGGGTGGCGCCCGGCGGACCCCAATCGTGAAGGCCACGCGAATTGGCCAAGCGATGCGTTAGCCGATGGGCAATGCTGAAGCCGCCGCTGCCCTCCAGTTGGGTGAGCACAATGATCACCTGCCTATTTGGAAGCGAAATCAAAGAATCGTTAGATATGCCTACAAATACCCTTAACTTTTCAACTATTTGCAGGGAATATCCTCCACTTACCTTTGCAGCGGCGGCACAGAATCCACAGTTTTGAGTTCACCACGCGTTGAGACTACATTATAGCTCTCCTGGCAATCGCACTTGACGTGTATCCACTTATTCTCATGCCGATTCTCGACCATGACCACCAATCCAGCCCAGCCCTAAAATTGGGAAGATCGCAGTTAGTCTAATAGTCTAGAGAAATATACTCTACATACCTTGGTCAAGTAGTAGGCCGTCATGCCTTCGCGTCCCTCATGCCTTTGGCCTTTGGTCAGGGTTAAGCTAATAATCGCATCCGCCAGCAAATGAGGCGAAGGCGTTATTTGCTCCACCAGCAAACGCTTGGAGCTGTGTATGGCCAATATGCATTGCGGGTACTGATGCGGATCCTCGATGCCCGTGTGCCAGTGGTTGAAGGCCAGACACACTAGCAAATAGATGTCCCGCTCCAGCATCTTGTGACAGCCGACAAAGCCGCGAACCTGAAAACGAATATCAAATGGATGAGGAAGTTATGGAGACCGAGGGCAAGGATTGGGCAGAGCTTAAACTTGAGGCTAAACTTTAGGATCTGACTGAAGCTGAGCTCAGGGTATATTCAGTACCTGTCGCTTGCTATGCTCGACCAGTCGTCCAATCTCTGGTGCTGCCGGCGAACGTGTGCGAAAGATGACAACGCAGAGATCCAATTGGGAGCGCTGTGATTTCTCTGAGTTGCGTTGACCCTCCTGGAAGAGCGTGAACTCAGCTTCGGTGGGCTCCAGCACGGTGAGCAGGACACATGAAATGGAACAAAGGGGCTGCAGAGTACCCTGCAGACGCACCTCGTTCCAGCCGGAGCGCACTTTGCAAATGTCAATACAATCGAAATAATTAAGCACATCCTCGAACGAGATCCAGAAGACGCCTTCGGAGGCGCCATGCGGCATTAGGGCGTCGCGCAAATCATCCGTCCACAAGCCCGAGTCGTCGGACCAATCGCCGCGCCACGAATAATGGCCCCAGGGATTGCGTAATTTCAGCAATCGATGTCCCTGTATATCCTTCACATCCAGCACCGAGTAGGCGTGCCGTGGACGCAAACCCTTGTGCTGATATTCCTCCTCATCCACTTTCATGTTCCCACCGCCACAACTGGCGCCCATCAGGAAGCGTACACAACGCGAGCTCAGCAGCTGAGCCCATATCAAATCCTTGTCCAGCTCATCCTCGCTGGGCATCGGCAGTGAGCTGGCCTGGAGTGGTATACTCTCGCAGGGTGCGCCCGTCAACGTAGCCAGGCCCTCTATGGCCCGTCCCGAGACGAGTGCCTCGTAGCAGCCATGAATTTTAGCCACTGCCTTCTCAATGAGCGGCACCCAGAGCTGCTTGCGCTTGGCCTGTGAGTAGACCAGGTGGCCGCGCTTGTCGCACGGCAACAAGTCATCCACCAGGACCGTGGTCCATTTGCCATCCTTGCAGAGGCGCACCTGGTAGGCGCCCTGGGCGCAAATCTCTTTGGTCACCAGCACCTCCTTCACCAGATCCTCGCGTTCCGCCAGCACAGCCAAGGCGCTCAGCAGCCAGCAATTGCCCAGAACACCCTGACAGATGTCCGACGGCAACGGTGTACGGAACACGGCCCACGGCGGATATGCGCCGCCATCGCAATTGATTTCGTGTGGACGACGCCATTGCACCACCGGGTTGCCGCCATCGGTCACACTGCTCGCCGGATTGTAGTACAAGCTCTTCGGGGCCGGCGGAAACGAATCGTCGACGAACAGCTCATTGTTGTCCCGGCAATATTGTATGATATTCTGCCACTTGGTTAGTGCCTCTGTCTCCTCTAGCTGGCGCAGATTCTCCATTAGTTTGCTCTCCTGACGTATTTCGGTGCCCAGCGCCGTGATGCGCATCGATTTGCGAGCCAGCGCTTCGCTGAGCACCGCCTGCATCAGACCGCGCGGACTAGAGCAAATGTCACAGACGACGGATGCGGCGCAGTTTTCATAGGTGCAGGCGGGACACTGCCACTTCTTGATCGAACCGCCCGGCAGGATCAACTGTTGCTGCTGCTGCTGCAGGTTGTAGGATGAACTGGCTGTAGGAGCAGGCATGGCCATCGATATGTTCCGTGGCACTATTGAGCCGCCGGTGCTGTGACGCTTCGGTATGGCGCCTGAGGAGCTGCGCTGCTGCTGCAGCTGCTGTTGCTGTTGTAGCTGGATTGCAGCCGCTGCTGCTGCTGCGGCGGCTGCCGATGCTGCCGCTGTTCCTGCAGTCGGCCCGCCCACTGCAGCGGCTGCTCCCGCTGCCGATCTGGGCGAGGGGCTGCGCGAATTGCGATGCGCCACTGGCGGCAATTGCAGCTGCGTTGGCGTCGCCGTCGGTGTATTCAGTTCACCCGCCGTCTGACTGCCAGCCGCTGGATCCTGCTCCTCATAGGACTGGCCATCGGGTCGTTCGCGTATCGAATCGACCGGCAGCAAACGCATCGATTTGCATGCGCTGCACAGGCCGACGGAGAGCGAATTCTTCAGCGTGCAATGGCTGCATGTCCAGAATTCACCTTTGCGCAGTGTCATGTCCTCGATGGAGGAGATGCTCTTCAGCTTGGAGCCGCCGCAGACGATGCAGGCCATCGCCGTTGAGTAGTTGACCAGGGTGCACTTCTTGCATGTCCAGGGCTCATCGTTGCGTGGCTCCACAGCAACTGCAAAGGTGGGGAGGAGGAGGCACTTGTAGTCAATCAATTTAATTTAATGATTTATCAGTCAACATATATTCATTCATTTATATCAATCGGTCAATCAATCAGCTTATCAATCAATCATACAGGTCGTCCAGCATTTAGTTAACATACAGGAATATCTTAGTCATAATAATTTCTGTCGTCAGTCAGTTAGTCAATATCAAGTCAAGCCCCAATGCTCTGATTTCATCCATCAGGTCATCAATCAACTACACATGTCGGAGTTAATCAGTCATCTCAATCAATTCGTCAATCACATTGTAAGAACTTACTGGCTGCTGGTAGCTCCGCCTGATGCAGCTGCAGCTGCTGGTGTTGGTGTTGATGCTGCTGCTGTTGTTGTTGCTGTTGCTGCTGCTGCTTGGCTAATGTCTCGCACATCTCACAGGATTCGGACCAGAGACGATTGTAGGCATAGGAACATTTGCCGCATGTCCACATCTTGCGGCTGCCTTGCAGAAGCATCGATTGCGGTTTATTGTCGTTGCGCGTCGCTTGAACAATGAGGCGATTGCTGCTGCTGCTGCTGCTGGCCGGTGTCGAAGCCAAACCAGTTGCTGCCTCATGTGTGCTAAACAAAGAGAAAGACGGAGAACGTTAGTATTAGTGCAAAAACAAAAAAACTCACGCACAATTAAATTTCAGGCAAATCAAATGAAAAACCAATGAAATAATTACAAAAATTAGAGCAAAAACAAAATAGAAGCAAAGTCTTTGCTGCTGCAGCAACGGTTAATTGCCTTTTAATTCGCAAAAATGAAAAAAAAGAATAAATAAACAATAAATTGTTTTTTTTTTGTGTGTGTTATCAGCGAGCCGAAGCAACAAATACGCTAACGAAATGATAATGTGAGTCACACGCAATTAGAAGTAACGAAGTTGATAAGAGCCTAGCTTTGAGCTTGACGAGGTCGCACATAAAGATACCCTGTAATGGATAGCCCTGATTAACTACTCTACTATCAACTAGCTCTTAATTACATTAAGCGAGTTAAGTAATCAGCTCCTAATTACTCAATTGTAGATTTTTGTAAATTATCCATTACGATTCATCAGTTAAGTAAAATCTTATTCATTAATTATTATATTATTATTACTCCAGATTGCTCAAACATTAATTACTTAATTAGCTAGCGCTTAATTATGACTTAATTAATCAATATTTTTCATTAACGATGATTAATTGATCTATGTGATTCAATTAATTGTTATTAATAAGCTAACTTCAATAATTGTTACTAAAAATAATTACAACTCTACTTAACATAAAAAACTTGTAGAAATATCTATATAACTTAAGATGAATTGCTATTCATTGAGGGTATATCCACACTTGGATACTCTGTTAAACTCTGATTAACTTGGGCTAGCTACTAACTTTGCCTCGTTATAGTTAGGGTATAAACAGTCAAGCGTAGCGTAAACCATAAACGAAATCAAGAAATCACACAAACATATATAACTATATGTATATATATGTATATGTATGTGTGAGTGTCTGTAGTTTCAATTGCGTATGACTAAGCTGTGCACAATAATTAATAAATAGCAGAAAATTAACAATGTTAAAATAAAAGCATATTTGATAAGTTCTTGCTGGGGGTATCAAATGTCAGCTAGCGGCGATTGTTGCTGCTGCTCTTGTTAATTGTGTTGTTGTTGCTACTGTTGTTGCAGTTTTTGTTGTTGTTATTATTATTATTGTTGCTGCATACATTTTGGATTCAGTCGTTTTGCGCGGTCCCTTCCACACCTTGGCGTATATTGAATGCTCAGATGCGTGATAATAATCTGTTGTTGCTGCAACATTTGTAGCTGCGGCTGCTGCTGTTGCTGTTGTGCTGGCATCAGCTTCCATATAATTGGCGTCATTGCTGCTGCTGATGTGCTCATTAGTTGTTGCCATTCCTACTGCTGCTACTGCTGCTGCTGTTATTGTTGTTGTTTCGCTGACATCGAAGCTGCTGTTGTTGCTATGACTACTGCTGCTATTGTTGTTGCCCAGCAGCAATGCTGTTGTTGCTGCCGGCTGTGTCTCATTGCTGATAAGCTTCTTTTTGTGCAGCTTGTGCTGTTTATTAACCTGCGCATAAATTGGTGCCATGGGCTCCGATCTAAGCTGTTGCTGTTGCTGCTGCATCTGTTGTTGTTGCTGTGCAATTGCAACACATTCGTTCTCATATAGCTGCTGATTCAGTTTATTGCTAGCAACGCAATTGTTATTGCTACTGCTGCTGTTGCAGCTGCTGCTGCTGCTGTTATTGTTGCTATTGCTGTTGCCGCTGCTACTGTTGTTGGCATTGTTATTGTTGCTTGTTATATCACAGTGCTGCATATTGGTATTGTGGCGATTGCTGTTGCTGCCACTGCTGCTGTTGCTATTGCTGCTCCGTGCTGCTGGCTCCGACCATTCGTTAACAGCTATAAAAACGCCATTGCGCGGTATAGTAAACTGAGAGCTGCTGCTGTTGCCGCTGTTAGCGATGTTGTTGCTGTTGCTGTTACTGATCTGATGTGCCCTGTTATTGCTGCTGTTGTTCAGTTCACGCTGCTTAAGCTGCGATTGTCGCATTGGCTTGACGGCGCCAGCAGCGGCACTTGCAACAGCTGTAGCTGTTGCTGCTCCCCCTGTTGCAGCTGCAGCAGATGTTGTTGTTGTTATTGCAGTCGATCCCTTGGCTGATCTTGAGAGTGTTGTTATGGTAAAATTATACTTCTTCTTGGCGCAGCCGTCGCGAACTTTATTATTTAGATTCTTATTGTTGTTGTTCTGCTTGCGACGACAAAATGTATCATTGGCAATGGCAAACCGCGAATTGCTGCATGCAACGGGCGGCGGCGGCAAGCGCTGTATGGCATCCGCAACAGCTGGAAGAAAAGGGGAGAGTCAATGAGAAAGACTGGATCTGGGTGTGGCTGGGCCAGAACTTACTGCTCTTGTGTGACAGCAACTGTTGCTGCTGCTGCTGCTGCTGCAGTGGTTGGTGTTGTTGCTGATAGCTGATTGATGCTGCGTAGGGTAAATTGAAAATGTCTTTACCCAAATTGCTGACGTAGCAAATGTGACAGCTGCGTGCCGAGGCGGCCGCAAAGGATGAGGATGAAGAGGCGATTGCTGCCTGGGTCAGGGCTGGGCTCTTATCTATGGAATTACTCAGACTTTGGGTGCGTCGGAAGTAAGCGAAACGGCGAGATTTCAAATGACGCCGATTGGAATGTTGCTCCTCCGACTGTGCATCCAGCTGCGAATGATGTGGAAGTGACTCCTCTGCTGTCTGCTGCTCAGCGCCAACTGTGCCGCCGCTGCTGCTGTTGGCGCCGAGGCCACTGTTGCTACTGCTGCTGCTACTTAGTTCCAGCTGTGTGCCAGCTGTGACTGCTGTGGATGCTGCTGTTGTCGCTGCTCCAGTTGCTGCTATTGACTCATGCCTTCGCGTGCATAACGTCTCCTTATAGATGGGCGCCAGATAACTAACGGTATCGCAGATAACACAATGCCATGTCACTGAATTGTTGTCCGTGTCGCAGGCGCGACAAATCCAGCGCCGATTCAGTGCCGGATTCGAAAAATGTCGATATAGCTCGATAGAGTTCTTAATATATTTGCGCGTTTCCTCGCAGTCAATGCAATTGGCTGGCAAATTTTGGCTATTGCGTTGCGGACGCTTCAAACAGCCGCGCAACAGCGACTTGTAAACGTGTCCGGGCTGATGTTGCTTTTGGTTGTTGTGCTCAGTTCTGCAATAAGAGAGCAAATTGGGAACGAACAAAAAGGCGAATCCAAAAACAAAACATATGCAAGGGCAAATGGGCAAATGGGCAAACAGTTAAAATTTGGTAAACTGTCAAAGCTGCAAATGCGAAATTGGAATTGCAAAAAGTTGATTCAATGTGGCCAGATCACTCAATTTCGTTAAGCGTTCTCTTGCTTGTTCTTCTAATATTTTTGCACTAATGTTGCAATTACTTTTTAGTTCACATATATTTTTTTAATCAATTGTCTGTCTTTTGTTGTGCCTTTTCACTTGTGACGCGCAGCCAAAGCTCTGAATCAATAAAATTGTAAACAAACTTGCGTTTCTTTCCCATCGATTTTCCCCAAAAACAAAAAACAAAAAAAAAAAAAAAAACAAAAACTACAAAAAAGACAGTTTTTACAGCTTTTTTGTTGTTCCTGCAGTTACTTCAATTGTTGTTGTTGTTGTTGTTATTGTGTATACACTGTGTACAATACACAAACAGACACGCACGGACATGCACACACACACACACAGTTACTCACGGAGGGAAAGACTGAGAGAACAAGAAAAGGACAAACACGCACGCACACGCACACTCACACACACATGCAGTTTCAGTTTTGTTTGGTGTAACGGTAAACGATGGCTGGAGCTTTTGTGTGCACCCGCACACATGCACGCACGCACAAGTGTATGCATATGTCTGTATATGGCTGTACGTACGTATGTGTGCTTACCTGGTCACAGCTTTGTGCTTATCAACAATTGTCGCGACCTCCTCCTCATCACACTCGGCGGCCAGCTCTGCAGAGCCTGCAACCAGGTTTTCGTGCTGTCGTTGTTGACGATGTTGATATTGCTGCTGCTGCTGTTGTTGGTGTTGCTGCTGTTGTTGATGTATCCAACTGCTTTGGTGTCGCGATGGCTGAGAACGCGATTGTGTCGTTTGCTGATAGATTGTTGCGGTAGGGCTGGGGAATACCTTACGCACAGTCCCACAATTGAAACACTTTAATGATTCGGTCGGATTGATGGTATTGCATTTCGCGCACGACCATTGCAGTACGGATGATATAGTGCCCATATTGCAGCAGCAACTTGTATTAATACAATTGAAATTTCACATTCGACAAATTCGCACAACAGTTCACGACAATGCTGTATGTGATGAGTGAGATAAAGATAGACAGAAAGACAGAGCAAGAGAGAAGGACAGAAAGAGAGAGTGGGAGAGAAAGAGAGGGGGAGTAGGGGGCCGGGGCCAGTTGCTGATTGGTGGAAGGAAGTTCTAAAAAAATTCACAGCCAGCCGTTGTTAATTGCATTTAACACATCTCACGACGCGCGCGCCCGATTTAATATTTTGAACTGTTGCACCACAACACATATTTAGTATATATATTGTGGGCCAACCTTATTGTAGATACAGATCCTTGAGCAACAATATTGCTTGTAGCACCAGCCATCCATCCAGCCAGCCCACCAAACCTACTGATGAACGATAGATTAGTGATTGTTGAGATGATTCCTCGTGAGCATCGTGTCACACGAATATCGTGAAACATTGATAAGGATATGTGCCAGAATCTTCTGTATGACGTTTGTAAATTAATCTTACAAAATATTTATAAGTTTCTGAAATATAAGGTAAAAAAGACATATCAGGTTGAATTACAATTTCATGTTTTTATGCAAATTCCAATGGTATGCTGCGACAGCTGTCTGTTTGAATATTGACCATCTCTAATCTCGTGTGTAACCAAAATCGGTTTACGGCTATCGAATATACTTATTCATAGACATGTTGATATGTCGAAAAGAATGTTGCGGACACAAATATTATCGATAAGGTTTTTTAACAATATATACACAATTAAAAGCGAACACAAAAGTTGTTCCAAAGAATCTTGAATAAAGCTCTTATTAAAAATATTTTATTTATAGATTAAATTGTATTTTCTAGTCACAAATTATTATTTTATAAATTTTTCAGCATAATTGTTATTTTATAGTAAAGTAAACACAAAAATATGGCGAAGTACACGCTATCGATAGCATATCGATTTAATTACCCGCGTGCAACAGTCATCGTAGTGTGATCTAAACGTGTTTTGCTTCTAACAACTCCAAATAAAGTGCGAGGCATGCAAAAACAAAAGCCTCGAGGTCCTGGAAAACCAGGATCGCGTGCGCCATCCAAGCCGGGCGGCAGTCAAAGACCCAACAACAAGCAACACAATCAGAAACGCGCTAAGGAGCTCTCTCGTTCTAAGTTGGCCGCAACCGAAACTGAAATCCAAGAACTGCGAGCCAAATATAATGAAATCGACCCAGAGACGATTAAGACATTCGCCCAGTTTCCACTGTCACAGAAAACACAAAAAGCGCTATCCGAGGCCAAATACATAACGCCTACAGAGGTGCAACGTCTAAGTATTGGACACGCTCTCCAGGGCAAAGATGTACTTGGAGCTGCTATCACGGGCAGTGGCAAGACTTTGGCCTTTCTTATACCCGTAAGTGAAGATTGACCAAGAAGACTATAAGATTATTATGATAATATGAATGTAATCTATAATATACCAAAACTATTCTTGTAGGTTCTGGAGCATTTGTATATGAATAAATGGTCCCGTACTGATGGAGTGGGAGCCATTATAATATCACCAACTCGCGAGCTAGCCTATCAAATTTTTGAAACACTGAAGAAAATCGGCAAGCATCATGATTTTTCTGCGGGTCTCATTATTGGCGGCAAGAATCTAAAATTTGAACGAACGCGCATGGATCAGTGCAATATATTGATATGCACACCAGGCCGATTACTCCAGCACATGGACGAAAATCCTCTGTTTAATACAACAACCATGGAGGTGTTGGTACTGGATGAGGCGGATCGTTGCCTGGACATGGGTTTCCAAAAAACGCTCAATTCCATAATTGAAAATTTTCCGCCAGATCGTCAAACGTTACTGTTTTCAGCAACGCAAACCAATACACTGGAAGATCTGGCAAGACTCAATCTGAAAGATCCAGTGTACGTCGGCTATGGAACAGCCAAGTCCGTAGACACAAAACCATCCGGATCTACAGCTGTGCTGGCCTTGCCGGAGCTTCTGCAGCAGAGCTATGTGGTTCTACCGCTGGAGGAGAAGATAACTATGCTCTGGTCATTCATTAAGAATCATCTAAAGCAGAAGATCATTGTCTTTGTTGCCAGCTGCAAGCAGGCTAAATATTTGTATGAGATCTTTTGTAAATTGCGTCCAGGCGTTGGATTGCTAGCACTTTATGGGACCTTGCATCAGGATCGTCGCATTGCCATCTATGAGGATTTTCTGCGCAAGAGCCATGTGGTCATGTTTGCCACGGATGTGGCTTCACGTGGCCTTGACTTTCCGTCTGTCAACTGGGTGCTGCAATTGGATTGTCCAGAAGATGTTCCCCAATATATCCATCGAGCGGGTCGCTCGGCACGCAACAAAAGTCGAGGCGAATGCCTTTTGGTGTTGACGCCCAGCGAAGAGGAGTACATGATTACTGCTCTAAAGGAACAGCTCAATCTCGACATACGCGCTGTTCACATTGATCCCAAGAAACTATTTTCGCCACGCGTCAAAATCGAAGCGTTCCTCGCACAATTTCCCGATTTACGCGCATCGGCTCAACGTGCCTTCCTCTCGTATTTAAAGTCTGTGTTCCTTATGCGCAATAAGCGACTGTTTAATGTGCTTAGCCTAGACCTCGATGCCTATGCCCAGTCCCTGGGATTGGCTGTCACGCCTCGAGTGCCCTTCATCGAGAAGCTGAAGTGGCGACAGAAGCAACAGAACCAGCCGGAGCTGGAAACAAGTAAAACAAAAGGCTTTGGTCACGACAACGATGATGAGGATGGGTCAGGGGAGGAAGAAGATGACTTTATAAAGATCAAGCGGCGCGATCATGATGTGGAAGGTGATCCCATTGAACTGGAACAGCAGGTTGGCGAGGAGTCAGAGGAGCCGCTTGTAGTGCCCAAGCGTGAGAAGCTTGTGACCAAAGCGTCGCTGGCCAAGAAGGCGATCAAAAAGAATCTACAGATCAATTCGAAGCTAAAATTCGATGAGGATGGCCAAACGCTTGCCGATGAGCGCAATCAAATGAAGGCGCTAACAACCAGGCAACAGAAGCAACAACAAAACCAAAAGGATGACGATGGTGGCATCAATCTGATGCTCTCCAAGGCGCTGCTCAACGAGGAGGATCAATACGATAAGCAGCGCTTCCGTGAGCTCGTAAAGAAGCGTCATAAGCTGCAGCGCGAGAAATTGCGCAAGAAGGCAGAGCAGCAACAGAGCGACGACGATGAGGAGCAGGACGAAGATGAAGCACAGCAGTTGGATATGGATAGCGAGAGTGAGCAGTCGGTGGACTTGTCCTGGCTGCCAGATCCTGATAAGATATATAAAAAGAGAAATGAGAAGGATGAGGAGGAGGAGAAGGAGGATGCACAACAGATTGATGAGCATGATGAAGATGACGATAATGATGATGAAGATGAACCTGTCTTTAAAAAGTCTAGAATAACTGATAAGCTAACGCTTCTGGATACAGAAGCAATAGCAGCCAATTTGCTGGCCAGCTAAGGCAGATTTACATATGGCGAAACGCTTAGCTCGACCAGGAGCATCGTCAGGAGCACGCAAATGATGAAGAGCAGCAGCTGGAGCATTCATATAGGAAACAAAAAGAGGAGGACGATCATTACGTTACCAAACCCAATCCTAATCCAAGCTGCTAGTAGCTTCATTATATAGCCCAATCCTTAGCATAATACTTTTTATTTTAGTAAGAACGAAAAATAAAGAAACAACAAAATGTAAATGCTTCACAAATATTTGGAAAATGCCCACAAATTTATTTATTCATGTTTTTTTTTTTTACTCTTTTGCACTCCATAGCCTGACATATATAGCTGTATACACACATATGTATATATAAATATATATATATATATGTATATATGGCGAGCGCTGGGTTTCGAGGGAGGGGGCGTGGCTAGGATTTTGTTTTCGTTTTATGGGGGCATAAAATTTGCTTTTAAAAATATTACACATCACGTCGAATTACATTTGTTTTTTGTTTTGAGACATTTGCATTTTTTTTGTTTTTCGTTTTTTTTTTTGTTTTTGTTTTTTGTTTTTTTTTTTTTTTAGGCGTATATATAAATAAATGCACACAGACATATATATGAATCCATATACATATATATATATTTATATACATATATGTATATATATATTTGCATGCACAAATCGTGTACAAATAATGCAATAGACACACATATCTATACAAATTATACTATATATTGGTTATTTTGTTTTGTTTTTTTTTTTGTTTCTCATTCTCTGCTCTCTGTTTTCGCGTTTGTTGTCATTTTTCATAAATTTTCTTTTGTTTTTTTCTTTCGCTTTAAGTTTGAGGTCCGTTCCAGACACAAGATACACAATTATATAATTATATATATGTTTGTACATACATATGTATATGCACATGTATATGTATATATATATAATTAGTTTTTATAAAAAATTAATGCTCAATTACAAGGAATAACACTTATGCTTATGTTGTCTAGATTTCGTTTTTTTTGTTGTTGTTGTTTTTCTTTTTATTTAGTTTAAAATACATGTAAATACATACACACATATCTATATATATATATAGTTGTGTATATGTAAGTAGAGCACACATTTATATAATAGCTGAGAGCTAAGAGACAAAGAATTTTTAATTATTATTCGTTTTTAATTTTACTTGCAATATTGATCCTGTGAGTGGGGGTCGGGGGTGTAGGAGGCGGTTTCGGAGAAGGGGTCGGTCTGAGGGGTCGGTTAATAGGTTAATATTATTATATAATTTAGCGCTAATACTTAATACATTTTCATCTTTTAGACATAATTCAATACATATGCATACATACATATATATTTAGAGTTTCTTATTCATTTAAATACATATAGAAGAAACAAGCATGCATTCATTCACTCCATCTCTCTCATACTCTCTTTCGAGAGGCACGCATTCATTCGCACTCACTCTCTCTGCAAGAAGTGAGATTGATCACTCACTCCCTTTCTCGCTCTGTCTCATTCACAAGACACATATAGAGATTCAAATTTGTAGTAGTTGAAATTGTTTTTTGCTTCTTTTTTTTCTTTTAGCTCAAGTTGCCTCTGCTTCTGCTTCATGTCTCAATATGCATTTAAATATATATAAATATTTAAATACATATATACACATATTTCTTCCTTTCTTTTTAACATACATTTGAACATACAATACACAATTAATATTTTTTTATATGCAAGATTCTATGCAAACATATGTGTATATATATATATATATATATATATATATATATATATATACACATATGTTTATATATATATATATATATACATATACATACACACACTTATGCACATATATATGTATATATATCGTTATTTATAATAATAGATCGGGCGCAAAAAACCCTTTGCGTTTACATATATCACGGAAACACAACAAAGCCATTAATACAAAATATATATAATTTTCATATATAAATAAATAAATATATATATATATATATATATATATATATATATATATATATATATATATATTTATATTTATATACATATACATGTATATATATATATTTTCATACACATACACATACATATAGAAAATAAATATAGCCTACTTAACTAATTGGTTTATACTTTTTATACCAAATACTTTACACGTACACACACATACACACATTTTAATGGTGTGAACATACACATATATCTATACATATATATATGTATGCATATATAAATATATAAATTGGAGTATATATAAATATGTATGCATTTTCATACCGTTGCGTTTACAAAAATTTGACATTTTCTTCTTTTGCGATTTTTGCTGCCTGCTTGGACATTACACACATAATTTTTGTTCGGTTTTATGTTTTGTTTTTCTCGTTTTTGATGATCTTTAAATCGATCGATGGGTTCTCTTCAAAGCCTGTCTCTATTTATAGATCTGCTGTACTGTTGCTTCATCTTTATCATCTTTTGTGCATGCGTTTTAAACCATAACGAAGGCATCTTTGCCACAGAATAGATATGGAAACTGATCGATCATCGTCTGAACTATATCCTCCAGATATGGACGCAACTGTTCAAAATGGCCCATATCCGTAAAATCAATGGGTATCAATGTGGGCCACCAGCAAATTGCCAAATTTTTGCTATCCATGCTATTTAGCTTCGAGTTGTCCGAGACGCTGCAAGAAAATAGAGAAACACATTAAAAATCCATAATATAATCTTTATGAAGGCTTCGTGACTTACTGCACAAAGTGCTGGAATATGTATTTGAGTATGGCGAAATTGATGGGTGGTAGTTTTTGCAACAAGGACTTTAAAGCTATCAAACGGCAGCTACGATCTGTTTTCACCTCAACGTTCAGCTTGGAGGAGCCAACACCACGAGAGCCTAGAGAAAACAAATGATAGATCAAACAATTTTATATAGACTCAATGACTGCTGGACTCACCGGCAATTTCCTCCAACTCCTTGATAATATCCTTGCTGAACAACGGTGGCAAACGTTTCGAAAAGAAGTCCTTGAGCGCGGTGGCAACCGCATTTACCGGTATATCCAGCACATCAATAATTGTATTGGTATCTAACATCAAGAATAATATACATTAGCCTTTCAGCACATATATATAGTTAATCCTTTTACCATCTTCAAAACGCTGGAATAGCATGTCGACATGTGCTCGACTGCCTGGCACACGATAGATGCCTTCGGAATCGAGTCCTTCCTTCTCAATGAATTCAACGCATTTGATTAGGAATATGGGTATCTCGTCCTTATCGGATGTGATCATAAGTTTGCCAAATTGGGCTTCAGTTGTTTCGGTTAGTCCTTTGGCATTCTGTTTGAGCTTACGCTTGAGCTTCTTCTCCTGCTCTTTCTCTTTCTCCTGCAGCTTGCGCAGTCGTGCCTGCTCCTCCTTGATGCGTCGCTTCTCCAGCTTTTCGAAATCCTTTAAGCATTTCGCATTCATATTGTATTCGGGCAAGTTCTCAGTACCAAATATGCTGACTGCAGTTAGTTCCGGCACCATGGAATACTAAGGGAATCGAAATTTATATATATATAGTTTATATTCAATTTAACAAATCATAGTCTTACCTCTGGCGATTTATCGCTTTTCATGAATTCGGGTACCACGCCAGAATCAGCTTTTTCTAAAAACAGAAAAAAGGTTTAATAACCAAAGTCTTACAAATTTTAAGGTTAATGTTAATCGACTGCTAATTGTAGCATAATTTTGACCTGAAGAAACTAAGCTCATAAAGAGTCTAATACATATATACGTATATTTACGTATATTTAAGATATACAAATAAAGTAAATTTGAATCTGACAAAAAACGACACACATCACATAGATCATGCTTACATAGTGTTATATGTAAATGTTAAGACGCATGTTAATAACATACTTATTCTTAAAGGCCATAAACTGTTAGTTGTTTTAGCATTTGGCTGAACTGAAGCACAACTCGAACAAGAAATACAAATAATAAAGCACGACACATACTTTTCTCACCTGCAGCCGCAGCAGCGGCCATACGCTGATAGTGCAACGGTATCTCCGGAGGACTGACATACGCACCGAATGGTGGCACACGTGGGGTCTGCACCGGTATGGCCACCTTCTTCTTTTTGTTCTTCTTGGTGGTGGTGCCAGCCTTTTTGTTGGCCTTGTAGTAGGCATTCTGTTGACGTACGCGGCGCTCCGTTGAACTGGCGCAACTATCCGACTCGGTGCAGTCTGCTGGTGAAAAAAGAAGGCAGACAATGTATTAGATTCAAGTTCGCACTGTAGTGCAGTGTAAGAGCAACATACTATATAGTAGACACTGATTAGAGCCCCAAATCGAATCGTTTTTACAGTATTGAATTTACAGCTCATGCACTTGACTTATTACGAACATATAATCGTATCTTTCAGAGACCCTCTACTGGACAGACAAATCCCTTATATCGTCAGTTAATTAGCGTCGGTGTGTATGTGATAACTAGTTACGCCCCTTTACAATGTTCTACAGGGTACCAGTTAAACCATATTACAATGCACCGGTCGCAGTAGTTATTCCCTTCTTCTTTATCTTCTTTCTCCTCCTCCATATGTTTTTCTTAAACGCACCTTCATTTTCATATATTTGCTCGTACTCGGCCAGCTCCTCAGAGTCCTCATCCTCGCCATCGAGCTGAGCATGATCATAGCGTTTGGCATCCTTGTCACCACCGGGCTCACAACCGGCCAAATAGGATTCTCCCATACTGCCACTGCTGGTGAAGTTCATTTTGGCGACGGCATCGCTAACCAGTTGAAAGTTCTTCATATTCAGCTTGCCCGGTTGCTGTGTGGGTAGCGTGAAAGTTGAAGAGCTCATGGCACAGTTGCGACTGGGCGCTTCACCCACCTTCAACGTTTGGCTGGGTCCTTTGGGCCGAATCTTATTCAAGTTAGAATCGATATGCCGCCTGCCTGTGGTATACGCATGCGTTGAGCCACTGAAATTATTCCAGATGGAGTTCTTGTTTGCATTGCGACGTGCATCGCTTTTATCCTCCAGCCATTCTGTAAATTATGCAAACCATTTTTGTAAAGTTTTTTCTTTTCTGGTAAAGTAATGTTAACATTAAGTTAAAGCTAAAAGGCGAGCGAGGCAGAAATTTACAGAACTCTCTAAAGCCTGTATGCAGGAAATTGGGGACCACTAAAGATCGTGCAAAAGATTTTTAATTTTTTTTGTAAATTATTTTTTATTATTATGTTTTTTGCTTTTTATCTAAGCCGAGAATTTGTATTCAATTCCGATTGACTACAAAGCTCATTATCGAATCGTGAGCTACTTAAATCGTGCTGTTTATTCACGAGTTCAGTCATGAAAGATACATTCCGGTTGATTGATCGATAGTTAGTCGTGCATTCTATCGATAAATTCTAACTGGTCATTGCTTAAACAACGAACACTAGCGCCTATTATTCGTATTGGTCATTCAGTTTTCTTTCATGAACAATTAAGCAATGCAATGGAATGTATATATCATGAACAAGAAAAAAAAAAAAAAAAAATGTATGTACATATATCATTCATGACGTGAGTGAACTTTATTGTTTAGTGATCTACTGAATAAGTGTAGCAGCTCATTTGAATGAGCCGTTTAAAATTATTGGAACATTTAGTTAACCTGCGTCGTGGGTGGCCAATGAATCCTTTGACCCGCTGACATCCGCTGCTTATGAAATGCATGAGTAGAACAAAGAAATGCCCAAATAAGGCACGAAAGAAAAGGAAAATAGAAAAACAACAACAAGAACAACGAAAATATAATATGCATCAAATGGCAATAGTTAGAGCATGTTTTTCATTTTTTTTTTTTTTTAAGTTTCAGCTAAGTTGAAAAGGAATCAAAACGAAAAGAAAATATAATGGAAAACTATTGTAAATGTACGCAACTTAAAGAAAAACTATATACAATTGAGGCCAAACAAAAAGTTGGTAGTGTGTTATATATATATGCATACATATATATATATATATATATTCTTATGGATACTATATAATAGCTGCATAAGGTGAGAGACAGAAAAGGGGCAAAAGAAAACAAAGAAAAGCAATGTTCGATCGAAGCCGAAGCTAGAATACCCTTACAGAAAGCATTTTTTTTTTTAAATATATACCAAGCTGTTATCTGATATGTTCAAAGTTGTAATTACATTTTAATGTTTTCTATATATGTATTTTATTTATATCAATTCGATTAAAGATATCTATATATTTAGATAGGTAGCATAAGGTTTTTAATATACTTTAAATTTACTTGACATCAGACAAGCTAAACAGTATAATATAATATAGCAAATAACTTAGCTTTCTGTAAGTGCATTAAATGTTGATTAAATGAATGAAATTGTGGTTATGCAGGGTTTCTGGTTTTTTTTTTATAGATATATATAAATATGATGATATATAAAGATGATGATGAGGTATTTGTACAAATCGAGCATATGAATGGGTTAAGTCGGGGCTGTGGTGTGGTGTAAAGGGTGGCGGTTGGGGTCGGTCGACTTGAGGAGAATATTATTATGAATGAGCAAACAACATTTACAGTTTACGTCTTGGCTGTAAAACGAAGACCAAAACGAGTAGAAGCACAAACAAAACGAACAAAAGGAACAGAAAGAAAATGACTATAACAAAGAATGAAACTAATAAGAAGTAAAACGAAGTAAAATTTGTGATGCATATTACGATATCATACGATATAAACGAGTATATAAGAAAATATTCAATTAGTTAGATTACATGTTATCTCTTCCAAACTTGATTCTGAAGCCGAAACGAATTGACTCTTATATGTGCATGTAATGAGCTGATGATCTGGAGGGGCTGGCTCTGGAGGAGTTGTTGGAGGAGGGAATATCTGGAATCCTGTTTTTTTTCGATATATTTTCGATATTTTTTCATTTTTTAATACATATAATAGTTATTTTGATATGCAATAGGCAATAACAACAACGAATACACACACACAGAGATAAATCGATTAAAAAAAAAAAAAAAAAAATGTTATGATTAATCATTAATAATATATATGGTAATCATTATATATATTTATATATATATATATATATAGAGAGAGAGAAAGAGAGTATTACATAGAGTATTTTTATGGTTTGTATGTAAATATATATTTGGGATCAGGGTACTTAAGAAAATCTTTATAATCAATGACTCAAAAGCTGTATACCCTGTAAATAAACAGTTGGTTTCGATTTATAGCCAAAAACAAAATCTGCGAAAAACTAGAGCTTAACAGTCCAAGTCAATAAAGATCATTGTGTTATAGGATATTATTAAACAAATTTCTTCAGCCAGTTCGTTGGTTAGAATTTTCAATATATTGCAGGCTATAATGGAGATATCTGTTAAACTTTGCCATATGACATATAACTATTTTTTACCGAGAACGAAGTTCGTTCACAGGGTATCAGAGTAACGTAATCAATTTTTCAGCGTCCGAAGCAAAAAAGTCATTTTAAAAGCTAATACTGTAAAAGTTTGGTCTGCTGATTTCAAGGAACGTCTTTTACAGTGTACTTTTGTGGGACTTAAACTGTAAAGTCTTGCTTTGTTCATGTGATATTTCATATTTCTTTTACTGTCCATGCCAGCCCGTTAAGTATCTTTGTTTACAGGGTATCAGATTGTAAGTGAGACTCACAATGCATGAGCTGTAAATGTCGCATATATACGACATACATGTTTATATACATATGCTGACTGATTGGATTGGATATTGTATTTCATATGATATGGATATGGATAGTTGGACTTATGTATAGATTATCTTAGAATATGTCTGTAGATAGTATTGAGTATATATACATATACACACATATATGTAGAGTATATATATATATATATAGGTCAATTGTGTAATGTATTAAAAAACTGTTGGGCAACTTACTTTGATGCAGGTGTTTGGGTTTTTCGTTGTTGTCATCATAGATTTCATCTAGTGATATATCTCTTTCTTCTACAAAATGAAATATTATAAGAGTCTGATATAAGAATGTATAACGTGCAGCTAACCATTTAATGAGTTGAGAGATCGTGTAGGAAGCATTTCATAATTCTCACTGCCTGAACCATCAGTGCCGAGTGTATTCGATAGCATATAGCTTTCATGTCTAGGCGGTGGGCGTGGCATTTGATTAACCGAATTCTCAAGCGTACCCTCGCCCGAATCTAAAGTAATTGACTCCTCCACATGCAGATTCTCAACCTCGTATTTGTTATCCCATGCGATCTTCAAGAATGGATTATAGAAGGCGACTAAATAAATGACAGAGGAGAGAGAGAATGGATTAAAATCAATAGAAATTATTAATTTTCGTCGCTGTAGACACATACACTTGACATATTGATCCGCTGAAAAGGTCATGAAGCTGCCCTTGTAGCGATCGGCCAACGCATTGCCCTCGGTAATGAGAAACTGACAGATTTCATTATTGAAGAAAGCATTAACACCGCCACTCTCCGTCACAGCGACTAATTGCAATGGAATGTTTGCATTCTGTGCAGCCAAAATGCTATGGAAATAAAAACGATTTAAATGAGCAATATGTTCTATAACTATATCCTAGTGTGTGGTACTCACTTGAGATTGGCCAACGATGAGCGTCGTTTTGCCGAATAGATGTATATATAGCCATGGATAAGTTCATCCCGATATTGATTGGTGCCATGGTACGAAGATAAAATAAATTCCACACGCCGCTTGGCATCACCAATGAATACATCGACAATGATGCAGTGCTCATTGGCTTTGACCAGCGTCGATTCGGCCAACAGTGGCTGGACAATGTTTTCGATATCATATTGATCGCCGCAGTAGATGCAGACAAGTATGCGTAGATCGGTATGATTGGACGATGGATATGGTTCATAGCTTTTCATTTCGCTTAGCTTCAATGAGAGTATAACTATATTGAGTATATCGTAAACGTATTTCTGATGATTCTGCGTATGATCTATAAAATCGCAATGCAACATTTCTGATAGACGCATGCCCTCGCTGCGCAAATATTCAACTTCATTCTCTTTCAGATCTTGCGGTTGATAGACTAAAACAATTGGCAAATTCTCAAATTTATCCTCCAGCTCTAAATTACATAAGAGTGTGCGTTCTAAATTATCCTTGAGCGTTTCAAACGATTGTTGATTTGAATAAACACAAATGAGACCTACGAAAATATGGATGTATAGAGATATAATAAATATGTACATATATATTTTTTCCAGTTTATCTTACCACTTGAGTAGACATCGATGGCTTTGAATGCCTCCATATCGCCATTGGCAATGCGATAATTGAGATAATATGTTTGGTTCTCATAGATATATTCACCCTTGCTACCCGTACATATGCGAATATCGTTCAGTAAATCGCTAGCCAAATGCTCGGAGCCCACAATTAACAGATTCAATGTACGCTCGGAGCCATTGCCAGTTTTCCAGCCGCTACCGCCACCACCAACATTACCGCCCATCTTATGATTGGTCGCGGACTTATCAGCTAGCACCTCCTCAATCAGATTGTCCACACAATTGTTGAAGAACGGACAATGATCCCTAATGGGGCAGTGGATGAAGCGTAAATGTTGCACCAACATCACACGTCGCTCCTGATCCAAACGATCTAACATTTTGTAGCGCGAATCCTCCTGGATAACATCGGTTATCTGTCTAACATCCTCCTGTGTGATGATGTCCACATTCTTGAATTGGAGAAAATATTGCGCATGCTCCAGCAGCAGCTCAACAAAATTCTGTTTGCTCTTCTCAATAATCTCGTCCTGATGTATATCATAGATCTGTTGGCAGTCGTGTTCGGATAACGCCTCGAAGCACTCACGACCCATGAACAGCACACGCACCTCCGACAATTGTTTTCCGGGCGTCACAAAGCCAGATTCCTCCAGTAGCATCTTAAACTGTTGCTTCCAACTGCAAGGTCAAATGATTTGTTTATTAGTTGTAGTGTATTCAAAGCCTAAATGGAGGAGCTGTGCTCCTTCCAAGACTCCCTGCTCATTTATCTAACTACAATGACTTACCCAATTTTCTTTTTATCCTGCTGCACCGAATTCAAATAGTTACGAAATACGGTCTCTGCCTCATTCGTTTCCAGCACATCAAAAGGTATACGTGTCTCATCGTTTGGCACATCCATGTCGAGGAAGTCCGTCCAGCTGACTTGCGGAAACTCATAGAAATACTGATCGAATTCAATGTGATTCTGTAAATAGTTGCGTGCACATTCCCAGGCATCATCATCGCTAATGTTCAATGCACTTATATCGGGCAATAGATATTCGAGTGCCAGTGCAAATTTGTCCAAATACTGATGCAGTTTCTTATTGAGATGATCGTCACGCAGTTTCTTCATGTGACGACGGAATAGCTTCTGTCCGGCCTCGTGTCCAAATATGTTGAGGAACTCGTTCCATTCGCGATACTGTGATAGCATCTTTGAGCCTTGTGACCACAATATATGATAATCGGTGATTTGATTTCGTATTAAGCGCGTTACGGCCTCCGACCGAATGTCGAGCAATTCTTTGCGCGACTTGGCCGATTCCTGATACGAAATGATCTTGACGCGATTCTTCACCTTGTCAATCATTTGGGCGAGCATCAGGAATGCCAAATCAATGTTGATGCTCTCATGTGCCGACGTCTCAATCAATTGCACCGTACTCTTGTAATCCTTGCGTTGACTAATCTTTTCCGCCTCGCGCACATACAGCTCGTAGGCATCGTCATTCTTGGTAGTTACCAGGACAAGCGGCTTCTTGTTCTTCAATATATTCGCAATTGCATTCTGTACGAACTCCACTTGTTTCTCAACGCTACGATTTGGCACTGGACTCACATCGAACACAACGACAAAGCCATCGATACTCAAGCGTCCGTCGGGCATCACCTTTTGTTCGTACTCCTTTTCGATGCCCAATTGATTTTTGCATATATACATCAGCTTCTCTGCCGAAAAGACCTTAGTCGCTGTGCAGCGTTTCAGATACGGATCCATTTTGCCGACTTTGAACGCTTGAAATGTCGAATCATCCATAAATTCTGTTTGTTCGATTATATTGAAATTGTATTCAACGCCCTCGTCCGTCGTCTTGCGCACCTCGCCCCAATAGAGAAAGTGATCATTATTTACAATGCGACCACTAAAATCACTTTGACTTAGCACTGATATGTGATCTATAAAATAATCATCGGCCATTGGCCGCATAAATCTGTTGCATAAACATGATTTACCAACGCCGACCTGGCCGCGATCCTTTTCGGTCCCGGATAGTCCAATGACCGAAATGTTGAATTGACGCATCTTGTTGTTGTACCTGTAGATGGAGTTGAAAGGATCATTAGATAAAAGAAAAAATGTATTGAAGATTCTGTTCATATTTATCTTGGAATTAATCCAAATTTTATAGCATTATAATTACATTTATGTTTGATGATCTCAGCTATTTGTAAAATATTTGTATACTTTTCCAATTTTGTGGGAAGTGTTGGAGGGCTCCAATATTCAAAATATCCAAACTCTCTTCATTCATCACAGTGAATTTATCCTACACAGTAAGTTTGAAATCTCTAGCCCCTGCAGTATCAAAAATCAAATTAAATGATCTATTATTGTCGATAAGGAAATGGAATGAGCTATCGTTAATTA
Source organism: Drosophila aldrichi (assembly GCA_035045965.1). NCBI lineage: Eukaryota > Metazoa > Arthropoda > Insecta > Diptera > Drosophilidae > Drosophila > Drosophila aldrichi. The sequence goes on from JAWNOM010000484.1 coordinate 7,859,568, forward strand.
ATAAGAAAATTAAATTCTCTCCCTTCATGCACATTTGAACATGACTAAGATTGATCCAACTCATCTAGCTGATCAATTATATATATATATATATATATATATATATATATATATATATATATATATATATATATATATATATATATATATATATATATTCTTTATCCACAATCGGCTTAGCATTACTTTAATAGATATTTGTTTTGAGACTCTTAGTCATATAATAGTCTTCGTCTTATTCTGAGTCATATAATAGCTAAAACAAGTTTGCATTAGAAACCTTGAAAAACATTTAATGCATACAAATATTTCGATCCGTATGCTTGATATATGTAGAATATATTTACAGAATTGTACGTTGTCGATTTTTCCTAATTGATGTTTATATATATAAACAATTTGTAAAGTTTGAAAGCAGTTAAGCTCGATTCTTTTTTCGATTAAACTAGGGTTGTTTGAAAAGTTACAGGTAAAATTTAAAACAAAGTTAGCACAGTTTTTAGACTGAGCCCGTGTGATTAGACCAAACATAAATCAAGTCAGCAAAAAGATTCAACAAGAATTACTATTAGAACTTTGAAAACTTAGATAGTCCATTTCGTTTTAATGGAACTATAATTAGTTGGATTTCCGAATACAGTCATTTGACTATAGGTATATATTTGTATCAAACCCATTTTACTAGTTAAAGTAAACAAACAAACAAATGTAATGTTCACAACTTTTATCAAGCACTAAGAATAGTTTATACAAAAACTATGTTAGCCTTACAGCTGTATCAGCCTGTTTTGTGTGGGTTCCTAAGACATTTCTATTTAAAGAACACTTATTTTTTTTCCCAATGTATATTGGGGCACATATAAATTCATAACGCCGAATTAACTTCGCGAATTGCCACAGACAAATGACTGTCTAATGCGTGAATGAAAAAGTGTCGGCATGTTTGACCAGCTATTGCTTACAGGGTATACAAAATTGAAGGAAAGAAGAAAATGAAAGAAAGGGAAAAAGTAACCGAAAGAACGACAACAAGAACAACTACGGTAGGGAAGCATTTGGGTGAGGGGGCCTCCTCCATTGGGATACATCCACGACTGGACATCTCATACTCTAGAGAGCAGAGGAGCCGAGCTGAGCAGAGCAGAGAGCCTGCGCTTAGCGGAGCGTACACACACAGCCGGCGCAGTCGAATGCAAATTGCCACCTGCCGCCCTCCTCTCTTCCCTTACCACACATTGTCCTGCCACCTACTCGCTACAGCGGTAGCAAAAAAAAAAGAAAAAAAGAACACATTTCCACAAATTCGAAGTGACAAACATTTTGTGGTAAACTTTGCACACGCACGGACACGCAAACAAACACGCACCTTTAATTGAACATTATTTGAAATGTTTTTCTTTAAATTGATATTTTCGTTCCTTTTTTTCAGTTATATTTTATTGTTCGCCCGAAAAGTTCTGCAACAAATTGAAAATCCTTTTGTGCTTGTTTCTGCTCTTGCCGCTGCTACTGTTAGCTGCGCTGCTGCTGCTGCGACAAACGCAACTAAGCAAGAAACAGAGAGCAAATACTGATTTTACGAGAGCGAGCGCGCACAAGCGAGTATCCGTGCTTGCGTGTATTTGTGTACGTGTGCGAGAGGACGCGCGCGACTTTTGAGAGAGCAGCAGCAGCAAGACAGTTATGTCAAATGTGGGTGGCGTATTGTTTTTGTTGTTTTCGTTGTCTTTTCGTTTGCCCTGTGCATTTGTGGTCTTGTCGCCTGTTATCCTGCTCTCTCTGCTAACACATTTTGCAGCAATAGCATGTGCTCTCTTCAGCGTTCTGTGAATGAACACACACACACGCACTACAATTCTATAAGCAATTGCAGTAAGTTGCGCGCGTGTGGGTGTGTACGCTTTTAATAAAAGCAACAAACACTCGAAACGTTAATTGAGTTTTCCGGCTTTACAAGAATTACACAAATATGCGAAACAGTTGCTGCTGATGTACGTTCTAAAGCCACGGCGTTGCCACCTTTTGCGTTCCATCTGCAAAAGAAGTGGCAAACACAAATGCAAACTGCAAGTGCAGCACGCAGAATCAAAGTGTGTTTTACGCAGAGGTTCCCAGCAACAGATTTCCTGTACAATATGTGTCTACATTCCCCGGTCTGCACAACAGGCAGCAACAACAATAACAAAAGCAACAACTATACGATTAGTGGTGGACTCGAAACGAGTTTCTCTCCATCTATAGTAAGAGTTGGAAAACAATACACTAATTGAGACGATATGCATATCTTATCGATTATATTCAACTTCATTACTTGTAATCTGCAATCCTATATCCAATCTGGTATAACTATTTTTTGAGCTGTTCTAGTTATTTTGATTTTGTATTACGATTTAAATTGTCGATGACGAGACGTAGATAACAAAAACACAAGCAACAATACGCACACGAAATGTGAACACCCACATATGTTGCAGAGTCCTGCGTGTCACGTGAGTAAACACGACTTTCACACAACACTATCAACGAAAACAGCAACAACAATGACGACGACCCTTGCACAAAACTCTCTGCCTCTCTTTCTGGTTTGTTGTTGTTGTCAATTGTCTAGCAAAGAGTGTCAAGCAGCAGGGGCGGTGGCGACTCTGTAAGGGGAATGTGGGATGGCAGCAACTGCATGTGCAGCGAATGTTTAATGGATCCCAATCGGTGGCCAATTTTATAAACTTCATTGAGTTTTTAGCCAAGTTGTAGTAGTTCATGAATCGAGGGGGGGTTAATTGAAGGTGGTTGATAGGGCAGGGCAGGGGAAAGGAATGGGGGAGTTCTGTGATTACCTGCAGTTGCGCACAAATACATAAGTGGACGGCTGGACAGCCAAAAGAAACGAGCAAACACACGCTCGATGGTCGTCGATTCAGCGCTTACCGATTCCCGATTCTGCTTTCGATTCCCGTTGTGAGTTCGTTTATCTTGACTTTGTTTCGTGCATGTGAATGTGGATGCTGAGAATGGCATCCAAACACAAAAAAAATTCTTCTAATACTCCTTTGGCAGCAACAGCATCCACCAACACATACACAGAGAGGGAAATAGTTGTCAGTGAGAGAGAGAGAGGACGGGAGAGAGTTGCACCGATTTAGTCAAGTTTACATGCACTGCAATTAGGCACTTGGAAATGTGTAACAAATTGGAGTTGTACACTTATTTGCTTTAATTATTTTCCAACCAGCCACAGCCAACAGCAACAGCATTTTCACAAATACACATAAACTTACACACACACTTATAGAGCTACACACACTTACGCGCGCAGACCAAAAGAGCGAGCGTGTATACAAGACAATTACGAATCAGCATCGTAAAATACAACAAAAAAAAAAAAAGAAAAAAAAATTGGAAGCAGAGAGAGAAAGAAAACTTCCGACGCAAGTGAAAAATGTCGAGGCGTTTACGGCTACTTTTACTTGAATTTTATGCACATACTGTATTAAACAATTACTCACAATTATTGCACTTGCACAGCTCCAATGCGTTTATTAAACGGTATAAAAATTAAGAAAATAAAACTATTTTTATATATTCCTCATCCGAGCTTCAATCTGCAAAACAATCTGAGCTACAAATTCAATCGATGGCAACTAAGCGATATCATCGATTGTCCTGCATTTGTGCTGCCCATCGATAACATTCCAAAGTAAACTATCGATATTTATAGTTGACTTTCACTTTTTTGTATTTGTTTATTATAAATAAATACCTGAATAATTACTGAGGCTAAAGTGAAAGTAAGCAACTGTAAATAAATAAAACATTTACATTATATGTAAATATAAGCATGCCAGAAGCAAGCCAGCACAATATGTTTTAGGTTTCGCAGAGCAAACAAACGCGAATGGAGGCTATTATAATATGTATTACTTATTTTTTATTAAAAATATATAATATGTTGGGAACTGTAAGCAAAATATTTGATTTTCAGTTGCACTGCAAATTTAAAAAGTTATAGCAGCTTACCGCGCTGCCTTAGTAGTTACTGCCCCCAGTGAACTTCGATAAGTCGATAGCTTTAATTGTGCTCAAATCTTTATTTGTTGCTTGCGCAATTTGTTGTTTATTAATTATAAATACATTTAATAAAAAAAAAAAAATAGAGAATAACCTAAATAATGTAACGCTTAGATGTGTTTGTTTAAAGAAAGAAAAAACATATATGAAATACATTCTTGTTTGCCGCTTCAAATGAATTTTTGAATTGCAGTTGGCAGTGTTCCCGGCCAGCTGCGACTACGGCGGCGGCGACGACGACGACGCATCTTCTCCTTCTCCCACTCTTCCTTTTTTTCTAGCATTTGCGTTTGGGCGTGCGCCGTTTAACGCCGCAATTTTCCACTTTCTTATTGCCTTTGGCAATGGCCAGCAGCTTAACCAGCTTCTTGTGCGAATCACCAACGATCCAGCCATGTTTCTGATATTGCTCACTATCATCAAAGTGTTTCGGCGTTAATTGTTGTGGCTGCTGCTGCTGTTGATGCTGTGACTGTGCATGTGAGTGTTGTTGTGGCTCATTGGATGTCACATCAGCAGGTGACTGGGCTTGTGACTGTGCTGCCTCATCTGTTGCAGCTGCAGCTGCAGCAGCTTCGGCGGCCTCCACATTGATGCGCCCAAATTCATCATCGCTGGAGCTGCTCCAATAATAAAGTTGCTTCTCGCTCGCTGGTCGCTTCCTGCGCGCCGGCGATTGACGATGCGTTTGCGACTTTCGTTTCGTTTTCAAGTTTTTGTTGCTGCTGCTGCTGTTGTTGTTGTTGTTAGTTGTGACAGCAACTGCTGCTGTTGTTTCTGCTGTCGTCGCTGAGGCTGTTGCAATCGCAGCTGTTGCTGTTGCTGTAGCAGTTTTATTGCTGCTGGTGCTGCTGCGCGACTTCTGCTTACTTGCACTGCTCGCTGCCTTCTCCTGTGGCTGCTGCGGCTGCGGCTGTTCCTGGAAGTGGTTCAGTTCCGGCGACTCCTCCAGCGTTCGCTGCTGTCGACTACTGCGCGTTCGTTGCGATTGCTGCTGCAGCTGTTTTTGTTGTTCTTGTTGTTCCTGCTGTTCCGTTCCTTGCTGCTGCTTACCACGCTTTCTGCTGCCCGCTGCTGGCTTCTTAGGTGCCTTTGGCGCCTTGGCTACGGCCTTGGTACGCGGTGCCTTTGTCTGCTTGGTGGGCGTGGCAGGCTCTGCAATACGCTGCCTCGCTCGCTTGGGCTGCAACACCGGCTCCACTGGTTGTTGTTCCTGTTGCTGTTGCTGCTGTTGCTGCTGCTCCTGCTTGCGTCCTTTGCGATTCTTGGCATTCGTCACGGGCTGCGCCGCTTTCTCTCGCGGCGCTGCAAACGTCTCCGGCTGCGCCTCGCTGGTCTTGCGCTTGCGTCGCTGCTCCTGCTGCTCCTTTTGCTCAATTAAAGCTATGATATCCTTGGTAGACAGGAACTCTTCGTACTCATCGGAGCTCCACGTCTCAACCAGCTTTTTGGGTCGATTTGTGGCGCAGCGTCGCTTCGATTTCCGATGACCCTCATCGATGAGCTGCTCCAAGTCTTCAGTGCTCATGCCCAGCTCCGTCTGCAACTTGGACAGATCTTTGCGTGGCGGTTGGCTAGCAGCTTTCTTTACTCCAGTTGCCTTTCGTCCTCTTGCCTTGGCGTTCTTCTTGGCCGCTGGCTGCACCTTTTGCTGCTGCGCCGGCTGCTTCAGTTGCTGTTGTTGTTGCTGCTGCTGTTGTTGTTGTTGTTGTTGCTGCTGTTGTTGTTGCTGCTGTTGTTGCTGTTGCCAGTCGTGGGGCGCTACAGCGGGCGACAACGGCTGCTGTTGCTGCAGCGGCTGTTGCGGCTTAGCTGCTCCGCGCAGCTCATCGAACAGCTGATCCAACTGTGCCTTATCCTTGGGTGCACTCTTCACGGTCAGCTTAGTTGTCGCTGTGCTCGCATGCTTGAAGATGCGTCCCATTATGAGCGATTTGTTCTCAAAGGTCTTGGCGGTGGCGCGACTTGAGCTGCTGCTGCTGTTGCTGTGCTGCGTTGTTGAGCCGGACGAAGAGGAGCTGCTGGAGCCGCTAGAGCTGGCAACATGCACTGCCGATGACTTAACCACTTGCTGCTGCTGCTGTTGTTGATGTTGTTGCTGTTGCTGTTGTAATTGCTGCTGCGGCAGGTGCTGCTGTTGTTTCACACTATCCCCATCCCCATCCACATCACCGTCCACATCCTCACAGCTCAGCGTACCAAAATCATAATCATCCCGATCCGAATAGCTCGCCGTGGAGACGCTATTGTTGTCCTCCGTTAGCAAATTGACGCTCGTTTTTGGTTTTTGAAACGTAATTGGCGCCTTCTCCTCCAGTCCAATGTTCTTGAACGGACGCTCGGGTATAATGATTCGCCCAGAGGCCGGCGGCAATGTGGCGCTGCTGGCAGCAACTGTTGCAACTGTGGCCTTTATTATGGACGAGGCGTGCATAATGGTCTTGGATGAGGTTGAGCTCTGCTCGGCGACAGCAGCGCCTGGCTGCAGCTGTTGCTGCTGCAATTGTTGTTGCTGTTGCAAATGATGTTGTTGCTGCTGCTGCTGTTGTTGTTGTTGTTGCTGTTGTTGTTGTTGCTCGTTTAGCAATTGATCGGGCATATAGTCCACGCCGGTTGGCTTCTCGCTGCCCAGTGCAATGTCTGCCAATTCGGTGAGCTTGCAGACCGCACGCGTCGTCTTGGCCACATCCATGTCCACTGGCAACTGCGTGACGCTCGTCTCGTAGCCCTTCATGGCGGCTTTGGTTTTGAAGCGCGATGTGGTCATGTTCGTTGCAGTTAACGCTGAGAACTGAGACGTAGCCGAGTAGCTCGGCGACATCCGCTGATGGTGATGGTGATGATGATGATGGTGATGTGGATGTTGCGGATGATGTGGATGTTGCGGATGATGTGGATGTTGCGGATGATGTGGATGTTGTGGATGTTGTTGCTGCTGCTGATTGTGCTGATGCAGCTGTTGCTGACTGTGCTGATGAGGTGGCAAATGGTGATTGCTGCGAATAGAAAGTGAAAAAGCAAATTACTAATGAAACCAGAAAAGTTCAGAACAAGAAGAAGAAGCAGCACTTACGTGGGCGTGGCAGCGGGCGGATTACGAAAGAGCTGCTGTATAACTGGCTGATGGGAGACAGCTGCAACTGTTCCTGGCAGTGGCACTGGCGGAGGTGACGGCGATGGCGATGCGGGCGACGACAATATCTCAACTGCTGGCGGACTAGCGGGCGTCAGCAACTCCACGGGCTTGCGTCCGGCAGCACTGACAATTACCGAGGGCGTTGTTGTTGCCGTTGCCGTTGCCGTGGCACTCTTCAATATGTTGCAGCACTCATAAAAGAGACGCTCGTCAGGATTGAGATTAAGGCGGGCAGCACTGTGGGCGGGACTCGACGAGTGTTGCTGTTGATGTTGCTGCTGCTGCTGAGAGTGTTGCTGTTGCTGGTTGTCATGTAAGCGCAGACTCTCTTCCGTGATGACATGATGACTAGAAGGTAGCTGTGCTTCAGGCGCAGGAGCAGTAGCAACAGCAGCAGCTGCCGCAGCCGCTGCCGCTGCAGCCGCCGCCGCCGCCGCTGCTGCAGCAGCAGCCTCTGTTGGCACAAGGACTGAGGCGCGTAGCTGTTGCAGCTGTTGCACAAACTGTTGCTCAGTTGTTGCTGTTGCCCCTGCTGCTGTTGATGCTGTTGTTGCTGCTGGTGTTGCTGCTGGTGTTGCTGCCTCCACTGCTGCTGCTGGCTGTGGACTGGGCGGTGCATTGCTCTTCGATTGCAAATACTCCAGCTCGGACAGCTTGGAGACGTGAGCCAGCGTCATGTTGTGCTTGGACAGCGAGGTCGATGTGAAGAAGCTCTTGCCGCACAGCTGGCAGGCGAACTTGTCCGCCTCGTCCAACTGGGCGCTGCGATTGCTGCGCTTCTTGGGCCGGCGTGTCAGTAGCACGCTGCGCCGTCGCCGGCGCCGACGACCGCGACCCGTGCGACCCACATCCTGCGAGTAGCTCGTATAGACACTCATCTCGTCATCCATGTCCATGTCCATGAGCTCGGTGTTTGTATTCTCATCGTCGGTGCCGAAATTTGAATGCTCATCATTGAGATTTGGAGCGCTGCGAACACTCATCGAGGTTGGCGGACGATAGAACTTATCCTGGTCGTCCTTGTCCTCCTGGTCGAACTCGTCGTTGGCAAATTCAAAGTCCTCATTGGCGGCCGACATGATCTTCTCGTTCACATTCTTTGCTATTTCCGTTAGATAGTTGTCTTCCTCTTCTAGATTGTCGCCGTGCTGCTGATGGTGCGGCTGATGTTGGTGTTGTGATTGCTGTTGCTGCTGCTGTTGTTGGTGATGCTGCTGTGCCGCCTGCCTCTGTTGATGCTGCTGTTGATGTTGCTCCTCCTTGTGTATGTTTTTATTGAGACGCGGATCACGGCTGTAGGTGGGCAAGGCAGCAGCAGTAGCTATTGGCGATTGCTGTTGCTGCTGCAACTGTAACTGCTGTTGTTGCTGCTGCAATTGCTGGTTATGCTGCTGCTGCTGCTGCTGCTGTTGTTGTTGTTGTTGTTGCTGCTGCTGCTCCTGTTGTTGTTTCAGATTCTGCTGCTGCTGTTGCTGTTGTTGCTTCTGTTGCTGTTGTTCTTTTGCTGCCGTGCAGAGGATGCTCGGTCGCAGTATGCAGCTAGCTGTGGGCGTGGCTTTGGCTGCTGCCGCCTCTTTTGCCTCCTTGGCCAGCAGCTGCTTCTCGATGCCAATTGAGAAGCTCTCCAGCGACGATTTCAATGCACTTATATTCGTCTCCGGTCCCAATGGCGCCGCCTTGCCACGCCCCCGCCTGTAGTAGCAGCTCTGCCTGCGCTTGGGTCGACCACGTCCAGCAGGTGCAGCGGCAGCAACACCAACTGTTGCTGCTGGCTCGGGCAGCGCATTTTCGGTTTTGCAGCGTTTAGCGTCGCCGCCAACTGCTGCTGCTGCTGTTGCCGCCGCTGCCGGCGTCGACAACTGCTGCTGATTAAGCGACGCATTGCGCTTAGTGCTGGACATGAGCAACATGCCCGTCAACAACAGATCCTCGCTCTTCTCGTACGCCAAATTCTCGAGCTTCTTTAGATTGTCGCGCCGCGCATTGTCGATCTTAAAGCTCTCCAGCAGCTGATCGGCAACAATTGCTGCCAGCTCGTTCTTGCGGCGACGTCGCTGCTTCTTCTTGGCATCCTCCTTGGGCGGCGTTGGCTCAACCTCAGCCTCTGGTGCTGATGCTGATGCTAGAGCTGGAGCTGGAGCTCGCTCTGGCTCTGGCAGAGATTCGGGTTTCGGTTCATTCTCCAATTTCGTTTCCAGCTTTGTCTCCGGCTCTGTCTCAACTTCATTTGCAATCGCCGGCAGCAATTCTGTTTGCGGCAAACTATGAAAGCCTGACGATGTGTTGTTGTTGTTGTTCATATTGCTGCTGTGCTCCTCGAGCAATGCGCTGCAATTGAGCTCGTGCCCACTGCTGGGCGTGGCACTGCGACACACACTAGTTGCCATTGCTGTTGTTTCCGTCGATGTTGATTCCATTGTTGCTGTTTCTGCAACTGTTGCTGCTGTAGTTGAGACTGTTGCTGATGCTGCTGCTGTTGCCGCAGCTGGTGTTATGGGCGGCGCTACAGAGATAACAGACACAGGCATGGCTGGCTTCACAGTGGGCGTGTCAGCAATGGGAGATTCGGGAGATGATTCCTCTGCTGGCGTTGGCGCTGCTATTGCTGTCGGCAGCTGCAATTGCAGTTGCTGTGGCGACAACTCTCGCTTGGGCGATGCTGGCTTTGGGCTGGTGGGTGTGGCAACCATAGGCGTCAGCGTTGCAGCTGGCGGTGTAGGCGTGGTCGCTGGGGGCGTAACCAAAGCTGGAGGCAGTGCCAATAACTGTTTTGCATTGTCATTCGCTAACATTTGGGGGCTGTCCGGCAGCAACATGACCTCAGCTGTTGGCGTAGGCGTGACCGTGGGTGTAGGCGTGGCTGTTATGGTGGGCGGCATGGCAGTCATCAGCAATGCCGAGCGACAATCGATGGTTTTGGAGCGCATGCTGCGCTTCTTTGGCGTTAGATGCCTAACGGGCACAGCAGGAACAGCAGCAGCAGCATTGACAACTGTTGCTGGCGTGACAGCTGTTGTTGCTGTGGGTGCGGTTGCTGCAACTATTGCTGGCGTAGCCACTGCTACGGCTGCCGTTGCTGCTGCTGTTGTGCTAAACAAAACGCCAGCACTGGGCGCCGCAGCCAGTGGCAACTGTTGCTGTTGCACTTGCTGCTGGTGTAGCTGCGATTGCGGCTGCTGCTGTAGTTGCACTTGCTGCTGTTGCTGCTGCTGCTCCTCTTCCTCCTCCTGCGGCAAACTGGCCTGCACGGCCAATATAACCGAGTTGATGGCATCGTCGATATGATTGTTGATCACCTCGTCCATGCGCGTGGCGGGCACCTTCTCCTTTTTGCTGGCCAGCTCTGAGGCACGCTTCTTGGCCGGTGCTTTGACAGCGAGTGGCGGCGTCTGTGTGACCATGGCGGGCATTGCCACTGGCAGCGGCAGCACGGGATTACGCACCTGCGGTATCTTCAACAGATCCAAATTCGAATAGTAATGCGCAGCAGCAGCGGCTGCGGCCGCCTCGGTGCCACGCGCAAGTGGCAACGCCAAGGCCAATGGCAGTTGCTCCAGAGCAGCTGCTGCAGGAGCTGGCCCTGGTGCTGTTGCTGCTGCAGGTGCTGGCGATGATTTGCGTTTGGATTTCTTGGACAAATCCAGCGGTTGCATCTCGTCCAGCTGCAACAGATTGCGCGCCTCGAAGCCGCAAATCGTTTGACGACGCGCGGGCATTGCTGAGTTGCGCTGCTGTTGCTGTTGCTGCTGTTGTTGCTGCTGCTGCTGCAGCTGCAACTGAACTGTTTGCTTTACATGACTCAGATTTAGCGGCTGCTGCGGCTCCATCACATAATTAGCTGGCACTGGCAAATACATTGGCAACTTCGGCAACAGCAATGTTGCTGCTGCTGCTGCAGCTGCTGCTGTTGGTGCTGGTGCTGGTGCTGGAGCTGGAGCTGGAGCTGGAGCTGGAGCTGGAGCTGCAGCTGGTACTGGAACTGGAACTGGTGCAATAGCTGCCGTTGCTGTTGCTGGTGCAGGTGGTGGCGGCGGCGGTGGTGGTGGTGGTGGTGGCGCCGACGCTGGCTGAGGCGGTGCAGGCAGCTTAACAGGCACGGGCAGTGGCACAGGCAGGGGCAAAGGCAGCGGCAATGGCATCACTGCCAACGGCAACTGTTGCTGCTGGGGATGCTGCACTAGTTGTTGCTGTTGCGCTTGATGTTGATGCTGCTGCAGCTGCTGCAATTGAAGTTGTTGTTGCTGCTGCTGCTGCTGCTGCAATTGATGTTGCTGCTGTTCATTTACATATGGCTGCATTTGCTTGGTGGCTGCCTTAGTGGGCGTGGCACGTCGCACAGCAGGCACAACAACTGGCACGGGCACAGCAACAGGCAGAGGCACAGCAACCGGCACAGGCATAGGCAATGGCACAGGTAATGGCAAAGGAGCAACTGTTGCTGCTGCACTTGCTACTACTTTAGTAACTATTGCTGCTGCTGCTGCTGCTGCTACTGGTGGTGCTGGCGCTGCTGCTGATGCTGCTGTCGCTACTGTTGTTTTAGTTGTTGTTGTTGATTTTGTGGTTGTCGCTGTTGTAGCTGCTGCAGGCGTCGTCTCGCTGGGCGGCTTTATAATGCGCCTGGATATGGCCTTGCGTTTGGGCGTCTTTGGCTGCAACTGTTGCTGCTCGGCAGCTATGGTTGCGGACTCAGTTGCCGGCAACGGTTGCTCCTTCTCTGCTGGCTGCTGTTCAGTCTTGAGCTTCTCCTCCAGCTTGCCTGTCAGCATGGCTATGCAGTCGCTAATGCGCTTGCTGCGCTTCACAGGTTGCTGCTGCTGTTGCTGCTGTTTGCTGGCAGCAACTGTTGTTGTTGCTGCTGCTGCTGCTGCTACCGTTTGTGTCGCTGTTGTTGCGGGTGTCGTTGCTGCTGCTGCAGGCGCTGGCGTTGTGGGCGGCGTTGGTATCAGCTGCTGCTTGCTGCTGTGCGTGGGCGAGACAACAGTTGTAGTGGTGGTTGTTGTTGCTGCTGATGCTGTTGCGGCTGTGACAACTGCGCTGGAAGCTTTTGTTGTTGCTGTTGTAGTTGCTGTGCTGACTGGTGCATCATTTGCTGGCAATATTTTCACCTGCTGCTGCGGCTTGCGGCGATTTCGTTGCTGTTGCTGCTGCGGCGGCTGCTCGCCAGCAACTTTGGCAACTCCTGCTGCCGCTGTTGCTCCTGCAGTCGGCTTGGCACGCACCAAACGCGAGCGCGTATTGCGCAGCGCATGATGATGCAGATGATGGTGATGATGATGCAAATGATGATGATGATGATTGTAGAGCTTCTTGGCATTGCGCGATTGCAGCTTCTTATTCGGTTTGCCCTGCTTCTTCGATCGTTTCTTGTTGTCCATCGGAAAGATCTTTTTGCACACACGTTTCGCCGGCAAATTCTCAAGCATTTTGCGTATCGATTCAGCTACAGCAGACAGAAAGAGAAAGAAATAGCGAAAGAAGGAATGAGATAGTAATCGAGTTTTTCATTGATCTATATAATATTCAATTCAAATTATCTAGTATGCTTTATTTTCAACATATATCTCGGTCGACATATGAAATCCTTACTGCCTTCCAGCCCATCCTGAAATATCTCTCTCATAGATTATACTTATAATAAAGTTTATTATATTTGTTCGTATTTTAAGTTTCCCTAAGCAACTCATATATCGAATTCACTGTACAAACTTATTATTGAAGAAAATCATCTCTCATTTGATTATTATTATCATTATCATTATAAATATGTTCTAACAATGTTCTATCTAATCTATTGTTCATCGTCAATCAAAAGACTGTTCCAATTATTATCTCATAAGTATTATCCCATTTATGTCTATTATAAAACCTCATGTTCCAATTAGGTAAATTACTTCTCTCATAAATATTATATCTTTGTTCTTCAAGAATCCTATCTAACCTATTGTGCATCATTTGATTGCTTCAGTGTAACTCCAATATAAATCGCTCTAGTCATAACTATTTCACATATGTTTGTCAGAGACAATTACTTCCTCCATTTAATCCATCGCTAGTCACATTGCTGTCTCACTGTATGCCAATCAATCGAATAAGTTGACACACTAAATCTGTTGAAACAAATGTTCTCCAATTTGTCGTTCGTCATATGACTACATCACTGTAGCTCAACAAATCTATTCTCTGATAAATCAGAATCACCCTTCTTCCAACTCTTCAGATCCCATCTCTCCCCCGTCATGTAACTACTTTACTGTAATCGACTCAATTGACTGTTTGAATCAGCTAAAATACCTCTGCCATAGATATTTTATATAAAGTGGTTCTTAAAAGTCGCTGGAAATTTGTATTCTCGAAAATAGCGTGCGTCATATGGCTGCTTCACTTTACATCAGCAAATCCACTTTCTGAACAGCCTTCTAAATCGCTTTTCTCATATAAGCAACTGTTCTGCAAATGAAATTATTTGCCCCTTATAAAATCCACCGTTCGTCATATGACAACTTCACTGTACTTCTACTGTAATCTACTCTCTGAATAGCCTATACCGCCTCTCTCACTCTTCCAACTGCTCCTCCATTCCCAGCACTTCCCCTATATCCGCTTCGCAGTTCGTCATATGGTTGTTTTACTGTACTAACACTCACCATCGCTGGGCCGTTGGCGCGGCGGTGTTTTCGTCTTATTCGAATTGGAATTGGAACTCTCCTCGGACGCATCATTATTGTTGCTCGCCTGCACCTGGTCCTGATCCCCATCTCGATCCCGATCCCGATCCGGATCCTGATTCTGGCCAGTGGCTGGCATTGGCACCTGTTTCTTAACCTTCTTGTTGTTCTTGCGCAACAGCTGGGCAAAATGCTTGGCGGGCTTGTTGCAGGCAGTGCGTCGCTTCTTCGACCCACAATAGTAACGGTATTTGCGCTTCTTGGCCAGCGACCAAACGTAATCACCCGAGCAGTCGAGCATATGCCGATAGAGATCCATCAGGCCGCTGCATTTGCGGCCACATTTTGTGCAGTTGCAACTGTTGCCGCTGCTATAGCTGCAACTGTTGCTGTTACTGTAGCTGTGACTGTTACTGTTGCTGTTGCTGAGGCTGGCCGGGGAGCAGGCGTTCGCCTTGATATCGCTGCTGTCGTTGTCCTCCACCGATGTTGAGTTGTTGTTGCTGCTGCAACTGGTATTGCTGTTGCCAGTTGCTGTTGTTGTCGTTGTCGTTGCTGTCGCCGTGGAGCACGGCGATCCGCTCACTCGGCCCCTGCCAAAGGCTGACGACACAGCCGAGCAATTGGATGAACTGGATATGGCTTCGTCCTCAACAATTGCACGCTCCTGCTTGTGCAACAGCAACTGTTGCTGTTGCTGATGCTGCAGTTGCTGCTGCTGCTGCCAATGCTCGGCCGCATAGCGACTTAGTGCACGCTTGGGCATAAATAGATGCCGCAACAAGTTGCCCGCCAGCAGCTCCCGTCCGACCAGCTCATAGTGCGTCGCATAGATGTGCGAATGGCGAAAGGTTTTGTGCTCTTCGAGCGCCTTGCGCTGCTCAAACTTGGCGCCGCAGCAGATGCATAAATATAAACGAGGGCGTGCCCATTCGCCGCTGAGAACAAGTGTTGTTGTCGTTGTGGTTGTTGCTGTTGTTAGGAGACGTTGATGTTGCTGTTGCTGCTGACGCTTTGGCTGCAGCTGCAACAACGTTAAAAAGTTTTGCTCAGAGGTTTCTTGAGCTGGCAACAGCTGTTGGTGCTGCTGCTGTTGCAGCAACTGTTGCTGGTCCGGTTGCTCCTCTTTGATAATTGCCTGCTCGTTCTGCTCTAGCATTATGTGCGGCAGGAGACGGCGATCCAGCAGCAAATGAAGCTGCTGCAAGTGTTGCTTCTGTTCTAGTTGTTGCTCCAGTTGCTGTTGATGCTGCTGCTGTTGCTCTTGCTGATGCTGTTGCTCTTGCTGATGCTGTTGCTGCTCCAGATCGTGCTTCTGGCGCATCGTCAGCTGCGTCCACATGTCCAAGCGCGACAAATCGCGCAGACCCATAAACGGTTGCTTCAGCTTCTTGACCAGCCGCCCGCCCTCGTTGACAATCGTGAACTTCTTCACGTAATCCCATTTCCATTTCCAGCTGTGCTTGGTGTGCGGTCGCCGCGCTGCCTTGGCCAGCGGCAAGGTTTCCAGTCCCAGGCCCAAGCCATCGCCGAACTGCTCGGCCGTCAGCAATGTAGGATATGCGGCGTTGCACAGCGCCAATTGTTGCGGATTGCTGGCAGCCACAATGCTAGCAGCACCAGCACCAGCACCAACAGCAGTGGGCGGCTGTGGTGGTGCCGGGCCGCTGCGCAGGCGCCCGTCGAGATAATGTTGCAGATTGTGACGCACATTGAGCACCACATCCTGATAGAAGTTGTCATCGAAGACGTGGCTATGGCTGGGCATGCGGAAGTGTGTGTCATCAGTAACTGTTGTCGTTGCAGATGCTAATGATAATGATGACGATGACGATGACGCTGACGATGATGATGATACTGCTGCTACTGCTATTGAAGCTGTAGTTGTTGCTATGCTGCTGCTGACAGCCGTTGTTGCTGTTGCAGCAGCAACATTACTGGAGTTGCTCAAAGATGTTGCTGCTGCTGCGGCAGCGGCTGCTGCTGTGGCTGCTGCCGCTGCCTGTCGCTGGGCTGCACGACTGCTGCTGCGCTGTTGCTGATGTTGCTGTTTTGTTGCAGCTGTTGCGTTGTTGTTGCGATTGCGTTGTCGCTGCCCGGGCAGACGATTCTGTGTAAGACCCAAGCGAAAGAGCACTGGTTCCTCAGCGCCAATCATAGAAGACGATTGTGACTGTGATTGCAACTGTTGCTGCTGTTGCTGCTGCTGCTGTTGCTGTTGCTGTAACTGTTGCTGGTGCAACAAGCGCATATGGCTGTGCAGCTGAGCAGCATCATTGAAGCGCAACTGACATTGCTGGCAACCAAAGTATTTGTCCGCATGGCTAACAATCAGATGGACAAATAGTTGCTCCAACTGTTTGGCGGGCAGACAAATTGGTGGCTGCAACGTTTGCGACTTGGATTTGTTGCAATGCTGACAGCCCGGAAAGTGGGCGTGACTGGAACTGTGAGTGCTGTTGCTGTTGTTATTGTTATTGGTGGAACGATTGCTGCAGCGTCGCTCCTTACGTTCCGTATGAAATTTATCCACATGCTTGGACTGCAGCTTACTGGACGCGAACTTCTTATCACAGTACAAGCATAGAACTTTGATAAAAGCCGTTGCTGAATATTCCTCAAGTTCGCGTTGCTGCTGCTGCTGTTGTTGCTGCTGCTTTTGTTGTTGTTGCAGCAACTGCAACTTTTCAACGAGACGCGGCAAACGCTCCAGAGGCACACTGCATACCAGCGAGGCAGACAGTTGTTGTTGTTGTTTCTGCTGCTCCTGTTGTTGTTGCTTCTGCTGCCTGTTCACTTTTTCCAGTTCCGCTTCCACTTCAATTGGTTCCAATTGCTGCTCTCGGGGCAGGCTGTGGTTGCGTTTTTTGCGTGGCGGCGTTGCCAGTTTTTGTGCAGTTGGTCCAATTGGATTCCCATTATTATTGTTATTGTTGTTATTGTTGTTGTTGCCATTGACCTGCTGCTGCTCCTCGGAGAATTTGAAGCCACGGCGCAAGCCAAAGCGCGACATGGTCTTCATATGGAAGCTGTTCTATCAAATTGCTGTAAAAGAAATAACAAAAACAACAATCAAAATCAAATTTCGTATTGCACTGTCTCAAATTAAAAAAAAAAAAAATAAACTCGTATGTATGAGTGCGTGCATGCGTGCGTTTTCATCTGAATGTGTGTGTGTGTGTGTGTGCATGTGCATGCGTGTGCGTGTGTTTGTGTGCGTTTGTCAGTGTGTCCACAACTGCAGCAGCATCTTAAAATCAATAAAGAACAAACAATAAGCCGAATAAAAGCAAATAGGCAAAACGCATTGTTCAAGCCGAGCGCACATTTTGTTGACGAATGTGCGCAAATGACAAACTAGACGAAAAAGAAATAGAAACGGCATATAAACAAAAACTAAACGCACGCACACACGCACGCACATGGAATACACACACACAGATGCACACGCATATGAACATTTACATATGCGACTGTGTGTGCGTATGCATGTTGAAGTTGTAATGAAAAATTATACAATAAACATTTTGTACACACTATTTTTTTGTTTTTCAGATGAATTTCGGTGTTGTTAACTCTTTAGTTTACCCCGCTTAAAACGCTGCTGCCCAATTTTTTTGCCGCCTGCCTACACTGCCGCCTCTTTTATAGATTTCTACAACAAAAATATATTTTTTCTCCTTTTTGATTATTTTCTATCTTATTTGTTGGCCTTTTTGTTTTGCTGCTTGACTTGCGACCGTGTTGGCGTTTTGTTGTTGTTTTTGTTGCTGCTGCTGATGTTTTTTTTTTTTATTGTTTAGTTCGTTTTGTTAATATTGCACTTGAATTCGTTACATTGATGGGGGCATGAATTAATTGAAAAATGCACAGCATTTCCTTTCTTTTCTTTGCCTTTTTTTATTATTATGTACTTATATATTTTTCCACCCTAACAAACTGCGTTAGGAGGTATCTAACGTTTAGCCCAAATCGATGCGTGCGTAGAGCACAGACAGTGGCAGAGCAGCGGCTGAGGCAGAGGGCAGCGCAGCACCAACTAGAAGCAGCGGCAGGACACTGAGTTAGAGGTGGTGAACGATTTTTCTCTGGCACGAGCGAATGCGGTTTGAAACAGTCCATGTCCATTTCCATTTCACTTGCCGCAATTGAATTGCTTAACCCATTTTATGCGCGCACAACAAATTCATTAATTGTTGTTGTCTTTTTTTATTTGTTATTTTTTTTGTGTTAGGTATTCTTTTAATTCTTCACGCACACACACGCATACGGCACACACACATATTTAGTTGCTCAAAATAAATGTGTTTTCTTATGAGAAGAATCGAAATCGCCTCAAAAAAATGGTCGAGTTGTAGACACAGTGTGTACACACTGTCTCAAAATGTGTGGTTTATTATTCTAATTGGGTATCGATACTAAACAGTAGCGATATACCCTTGAATCATAAAATGTATATTTCTTAATTTAAACTTTTTAAATTAATTTTAATTAAATGTATTGTATTTGCTTATATAGTTATTGAATGGTACAATGAAATAGAAAATTCTTTGAAATATCGATACTTGCGAAATTTGGACAGTCACTGCAGCGCCAATCGATATGCAGACCATCGCCCATCACCAGTCTTGGTGAAGCTTGTTTTTAGCCAGTCATTTGCTTTTCCTCCATTCATTTTCAACTAGAGCGTTAGGATAAAAAGTGTAAAATGGACATATTTATGGCTGAAAGAGTAAGCACTTTGGTAGACCATAGTTTATTATTGCTAATATATTAAATATAATATGGAATTTTTCTACCTCGCGTGGCAGGATGAAGTTGAATTGAAGCTAAAAGATGCGCACAGCTCGTTGGATGAACTAGATATGGAAGATTTATATGTGCGCTATAAGGTAGGCCCCGTCTTTGTTATATTGAATCTACAATTCCTAGTCCTACATTTTTTGCTTTAGAAATTGCAAAAAACTTTGGAATTCATTGAGGTGCAGGAGGAGTACATCAAGGATGAGCAGCGTAATCTTAAAAAAGAGTATTTACATGCACAGGAGGAGGTGAAACGCATACAATCGGTGCCGTTGGTGATTGGCCAATTTCTGGAAGCTGTTGATCAGAATACTGGAATTGTAGGTTCGACCACCGGCTCCAATTACTATGTACGCATCCTCTCCACTATCGATCGTGAGCTGCTGAAGCCATCTGCCTCGGTTGCCTTGCACAAGCATAGCAATGCTTTAGTCGATGTCCTGCCACCAGAAGCTGACAGCTCCATATCGATGCTGCAGCCCGACGAGAAGCCCGATGTTAGCTATGCTGATATTGGTGGCATGGATATGCAAAAGCAGGAGATTCGAGAAGCTGTCGAGCTGCCGCTCACCCACTTTGAGCTATACAAACAAATCGGCATTGATCCGCCTCGTGGTGTCCTGATGTATGGTCCTCCTGGCTGCGGTAAAACGATGTTGGCTAAAGCGGTGGCACATCATACGACCGCCTCGTTCATACGCGTCGTCGGCTCCGAGTTTGTGCAGAAATATTTGGGCGAGGGCCCGCGTATGGTCCGCGACGTATTTCGACTGGCCAAGGAGAATGCACCAGCAATTATCTTCATCGATGAAATCGATGCGATTGCGACGAAACGTTTCGATGCTCAGACGGGCGCTGATCGAGAAGTGCAGCGTATTCTGCTCGAGCTGCTGAATCAAATGGATGGTTTCGATCAAACGACCAATGTGAAGGTAATTATGGCAACGAATCGTGCCGACACACTGGATCCAGCTCTGTTGCGTCCGGGTCGTTTGGATCGTAAGATTGAATTCCCGCTACCGGATCGTAGACAGAAACGGTTGGTCTTCTCCACCATCACATCGAAAATGAACCTCAGCGAGGATGTCGATCTTGAGGAGTTTGTGGCGCGACCCGACAAAATCTCTGGCGCTGACATCAATGCCATTTGCCAGGAGGCGGGTATGCATGCGGTGCGCGAGAATCGTTACATTGTCCTTGCCAAGGACTTCGAGAAGGGCTACAAGAACAACATCAAGAAGGACGAACAAGAGCACGAGTTCTACAAATAGACATACTTATACTTACCAACATCTTTGTTCTTCATTCACGTTTATCGTAACCCTCAACTAAGAATTATAATTATAATGCTAATAAAATGATATCTTCTTATATGTATGACTTCTCCACTTTTCCACTTCTGCAACTTGAACATTCTCCGTGAAAGCTCAAATTTTCTGACTGGTTAAAGTTGAAACATACTGGAGCATGCTCCAAAAGTCTTTTAGATCGAGGCCTTAGAACATGTTTCCTTCGGTCAAAGCATTAAGATCATGTTTCCAGAAGTAAAACAATTCATAAATGTATACAAAAATTTGCATTTTATTTATTGTAAACACGCGCACGCGCAAGCGAACTGAAAAGTCCAAAAAATAATGACATAAAAAAGGGAAAGGCAAAAGTCAAACCAACTGCAGGACAGTTGTTACTTGGTGTCCTTCTTAGTAATCCATGAGTCCAGCTTAACAAAAACTTGATTGGGTCGTGGAAAGGCTGACCAAGCAATGGCAACAGCTTAAGCTTGATCGATGCTCCAGGGGTAACTACTTCATCAGTGAATTCACGACAGCATTCACATTGATGGCCTTGAGGTCTGCATAGGTTTGTCCTGTGCCAACGAACACGATTGGCTGGCCCGTGATATAGGTCATGGAGATGGCGGCGCCTACTTTGTCGTCGATCGTATCGAATTTGGTCAGAACAATACCATCGATGATATGGGGATTCTCATTGGATGAGTAGTCTGCCAGCGATTGATTGAATTTGACCAGCTGATCGACCGCCTCGTTGCCAACAAGCGCCTCGCCCACAAACAGCACCAGATCCGGATTGTTCACCTTAATTAGCTTGGAGAGTGAACGCATTAATGGCTCATTGTCCTGCATTCGTCCAGCCGTATCCACTAGCACCACATCCACTTTTGTATCGTGCGCATATTTGATAGCCTCCATGGCAATGCCAGCCGCATCTTTGCCATAGCCCTTCTCATACAGCTGCACCATCGTCCGCTGCTTGTGCTTCTCTGCCGGATGTAGTGCATTTAAGTGTCTTGTGTGTGTGCGCAATTGTTCCACGGCACCAGCTCGAAACGTGTCACAGGCAGCGATCAATACATTGAAATCATTCTCAATCAGCCAAAAGCAAATTTTAGCCAAATTTGTGGATTTGCCAACGCCATTCACACCACAGAAGATGATCGTATATGGACGTCCATTACGCTTCGATTCCAGTGCATCACGTATAATATCGATGCGACGCTTGGGCGACAGAATCCGCACCAATGACTGGGTCAGCGCCTCTTTGACCATGTTCGCGATGCTATCGAAGGTACCCATTTGTTTACCTTCCAACGAGGTGGCCACCGAATCGCATAGTTTTGCGGCAATTTCAGAGGCGACATTTTTCGAGATTAGATGATCACGCATCTTCTCCAGCGCCGGCTGCAAGTCGTTAAGCGTCATGGTTTTGGCACCGACAATGCCCTTGAAATAGGATAGGAGGCCGCCGCTCTTGGCTTTTCGTTGATTGCGCTGCTGTTGCTGAGTCTGCCTCTGCTTTTGTTGTATCTCCTCCACTCCGCTGTCGCTACTGGCTTCGCTGTCCGCTCCATCCGTGTCGCTCTCTACATCCAGGTCCCTTATGCTGCCCTGCATGGTGCCCACCAGCTGAAAAATTAATCATAGTTTAGTCATACCGTTAGACAATGTCATCTCTCTCGTCAAGATACCTCATTGTTGATGGTCTGAAGCTGTACATCTTCGGGTGCATCCTTGGAACGATCGAGCAGCACAGCATCCTTGGAATTGCCACCAAGATCCCATACACGCGGCTTCTTGCCCGCCTTC
Source organism: Drosophila aldrichi (assembly GCA_035045965.1). NCBI lineage: Eukaryota > Metazoa > Arthropoda > Insecta > Diptera > Drosophilidae > Drosophila > Drosophila aldrichi. Next base: position 7,881,344 of record JAWNOM010000484.1, read on the forward strand.
TCCCGCTCCCTATCCACCGTGCTTTGCTTGGTGGGTTTCGCCTCCCCCGAAACCTTCTTTGTGGGTGTTAATTTCTCGCGAAGCTTACGTCGATTTTCCTGTATTATGTCGTCAGTGGTGCGTGGCGGCGATGCTGGCTGGCTTTTGCTTGCCGGCGGACTTTCCTGTATATTCACACGCTTCTCGGCTGTGTTGGATGCCTTCTTGTCGTCCTGGATCATGGATGCCACGGTTTTCTTTGACTTCTGCGATTCGCTATAGGAGCGCATCGCTTTAGGTGCTTTACCCTGTTTGAGAGATGCCTCCTCGGCGGCGCTGAGCACCATTCGGAACTCTTGCTCGAATTCGTAGTCGATTGCCAGTCGCTCCTGTGTCGGAATTCCAGAGAACTTCTCCTGAAATGCACTTTGCATTTCTGCTAGAAAGTTGTCCAAATAGTTGAGCTTGATAACTTTTTGAAAGACGGCGGCATAAACCACATCTAGCTCATTGTCTAGCTTAAATTGTACGGCCAAATGATCCTCTTCAAAGTACTTGGACTCTGTATTTCGCTCCTATGCCCCAAAAGTAAACCAAATGTATGAATTGAACAATAACAATAACAAACAGTTCGATTGACTTGCCTCTAGAATGACGCCACGTATTAAGCTGTTGATGCACGACGAATAGTTCTTGCCGGATTCATTTGAATTCCAGAGCACAACGCCGCCTTTTGTGAATATGACCACAAAATCTAACATTTTTAATTTACGTACTAATTGGTCAAAAAATTGTTTTCTAAATAAACGCCAATAAATTTAACTGTTACTAACTAGCTACCAAAACACATTCCACGTCATGAGCCCGATATTTACGTCGATAGTTATCGATATATACATATATGCAAAGCAGTATGAAATATAAAACGTCGAAATGTCATTTGGTTACCGAGCGTGAAATACCCTGTAGACCTGATTTTAAAAAATTGTATAGTAAAATCAAGTACTTTTCACATTTTTATGTTTTTTCTTTATATTAAATTTTACAGGTATATCAAACATATACCTTAATAATAAAAAGAGATTCTTTTGTAAGGCGACTTATCCAACTTTCACCTAAAAAAGTAAAAGACCTGTCGAACTCGCAGCTGATTTTTATTAGGGATGAGACAAATTTTTAAAAACATCGCCCAAATTAGCATAAACATTTAAAGAAAACAATTTATAGAATTTTAAGTACACCTGTAATACTTTGACTAAAGGTGTCCAATCTCAATAAAAAAAGATAACAATTTTTCGTTTGTTATTTATTGACGCTTATTAACTAACGTTCATGGTTTGTGAATGGAATTTTGAACATTATTGCAATAAATTTCACATACATGAAAAATTTTGTTACAAAAAAGTGGACATTCGTTGAATGTATTCCTATACAGAAAAAAAAAATTAACGTAAATGTAATGTTTAAAGGCGAAAAAATATATGCTACGTAAAATGGATGATTATTATTGTTCATCTCCTTCTGGTGCTACTAGCCGGTTGCTCCATCTTCTCCTACTCATCGCTCATCCCTCTCCGGACGACGAGACTTACGAGCCAACAATAATGTTATTGATGGGAATGTGTATCAGCTTGACAAAGAATCCAATAAATCCCATGATGCAGAAGCCAATAGCTGTGGCAATGGCGATTTTTTGGAACTCCTTGCGATCAGGCTTCGTGCAGCGTTTCACCAGACGAATGGAGTCCTTAGCAAAGGCACGGCCGGGCTCAGCAAATTTCACAACTTTATCCATAATAGTGTTAAATGTGCGATACTTGGGAAGCTGCAAGTGCATTAAGAATTGATTTAAATTATTAATATAAGATCTTACGATATATATCATGTAAAATAAATGTTGGCCAGGGCACTTTCACACAATAACAAAAACAACCCGATGACATCGTAAACGTCACGACGCGGCCGACGATGCTGACGACGTGGCAACCGACGACGTTGGCGACGTCAGAGGTGAAATTTTTGTTGCTGTATGAAACCGCTATCGAACTCTGCTGCACGTGTCGCTGCTTTTTCCAAATGATTTTTCATTGATTTCCAAATAGTTTGTTCTCATTTTCTTTATAACTGTTCTTTTGATTGAAAGCAGACCTTTCGGTAAGCAGCGCCACGCAGCGCAATGTTTCGTTACGCCAACTCGGGTTGAAATATATGAAGTCTAAATTTTAAATTAGACGGTCATTCAAGCTTACACAATTCTTTTATATATTGACTTAACAATTGAATTAAATAAATATTTCGTCGAAGTTAGAAAGGAAATATATTTTTTGCTCGAAATTTTCACACACCTCCGCTTACTTTGAAAATTTCCACACGAATGACGACTGTTTAACTAGTTCGGGAGGCCTGCTACGAACGAATTTGTTTTGACAGTTGTCCACGTCAAAATGTCAAACAAAAAAACGTAGTGTTGCTTTGAGTTTAGTCGTTGCCAGATGCTTGCAATAATATTAGTGGCAGCGCTGCAGCATCCAATCAGCTGTTGCAACCAAAAATTTTGTGGCCGACATTTTATTTTTTCGTACGGCATTTTGCATTTTTGCGGTGATTTCGTGCTAATACGAATATTAGCAGTTAATTAAGATAATTGTAACAATTTAATCATATACAATTCGATTGTTACTGCGATCTAAGTTGGTAAATACGAAAAGAGATACGATTGGTGCGCGCTAAAGTGTGTTATTTTTAATTTTAGCAGACCTGAAATTATTTTTAAAACTGTGTTCCTATCAAATATTTTATTGTTTGTTTTTAGACAAATAATAAATAAGGATGAGCGCACAGCCAAGCCCTTGCATGAATCCGCAGCAGCAACAACAGCAGCAGCCTTCGGAGCAAGAAAAGGTAACAACTTTTAACTTTATTAATTGTATGTATCAATACATACATATGTACGACTTGTTTGTGTGTATGTATTGGGTATACATATATAAGTTGTTGTGAATGCATGTATGCAAAAGCAAAAAGCAATTGAATATGTGTGTTGTATATACATATATTTTTTATTTATATATTTAATAATATATACATATTTGTAATTTATATTTTAGGTTTATCAATGGATCAATGAGCTGGCTCATCCGGACACCCGTGAAACGGCGCTGCTTGAGCTGAGCAAGAAACGTGAAACGGACTTGGCCCCGATGCTTTGGAATAGTTTTGGCACGGCTTGTGCTCTACTGCAGGAGATCATAAATATATATCCATCGATAGCGCCACCCACTCTGACTGCCCATCAATCGAATCGCGTTTGCAATGCATTGGCATTGCTGCAATGTGTCGCCTCACACCCGGAGACTCGCACCGCCTTTCTACAAGCCCAAATCCCACTTTATTTGTATCCATTTCTATCGACCACATCGAAAACGCGTCCATTCGAATATCTGCGTTTGACGAGTTTAGGCGTAATTGGTGCTCTGGTCAAGACTGATGAACAAGAGGTGATTACATTTCTGTTAACTACCGAAATTGTGCCACTATGTCTCACCATCATGGACAGTGGCTCGGAGCTAAGCAAGACTGTGGCCACATTTATAATACAAAAAATTTTGCTGGACGAATCAGGATTATCATACATCTGTCAGACCTATGAACGTTTCTCTCATGTAGCCATAACGCTGGTGAGTCCAACTCTTTATATTTGTACATATGTATGTATATATGCAATATATTTCTGTCTCTCTCTATCCTGTGCAGGGCAAGATGGTTATTCAGCTATCGAAGGAGCCCTGTGCGCGCCTTTTAAAGCATGTCGTTCGCTGCTATTTGAGACTCTCTGACAATACACGGTCTGTCTACACATTATCTATAATTATATGATTATAATAACTAATTCTCTTAAATTGTTCAGCGCACGCAAAGCCTTGGGTCAATGTCTGCCTGATCAGCTGCGTGACGGCACTTTTACTCAATGCTTGCAAGACGATAAGTCCACCAAACAATGGCTGCAGATGCTCATCAAGAATTTGGAACCAAACTCCGCACAGCCGCCAGGAGCTGATCCGCGACAGATTGGCATGTCGCCATTGGGCAGCTAAATCATCCGCAAGAACAGCAGCAGTCAGTCTCCTAATTTGTTAGTTTACCAACCTTAAGTTTGTTAGATTATAAGAAAGTTTGTTGAATATGGATATGGCCCATGCAGCTAAATTGCTTTAACTAAACCATATACATATATATAATATATATGCTAATACTGATGTATGTACACATGTATACTATATAGATGCACATGGATACAGCAGATCTATATATATATATATATAATTGATACATTGTAAAGCTCCGCGGACAGCTAATTAGAACGCTTTCAAAATCAACAAACGAAAGTTAAACAATGTTAAAGCTTGCAAATGCTATAGCTATCCATTGAATTCACAAGTCATTTAGCTATAGTTTAACTAACTAATTTATATATGTATATATATATTATATATATGTATATATTATTAATTGCTGCTAATAAACTGTTTAATTGTAAGAAAATGAGTCCGAAGTTTTTTTGTGTTGCAACATTTAAAATGCATTTATTTGACTTTTAGTGTGGGATTATCGTATGTATGCACATATATACAAACAATATATATATATATATATATATATATATATGTATATATATATATATATTTCATATTAATTACAACATACAACAATTAAAGCAAATCGCTGCGAGCACAAAAATACATTACAAAAAACTTTTACATTTACATTCAAGTGCATTAAACTACAAATAGTTACATATAAATATATATCTCATATATATATATAAACATTGATCACAACAAAGAATTAATGATGGCAAAGATCAACCAATACATATACATATACATATATATATAGAGATTCCATACAGATACATATACGAGGGTAGTCCGAAAAAAATGTCATGATTATAGCTGATTATGTTCGTTTATTTAGACCACCCGCGTATCTATATCAATATATGTATATGCATGTATATGTATGTATGTCTACGCATACATATATATGGATTATTTGTTGTATATATGTATGTATTCTTTATGCCAAAGAAATGTTTACTGTTCTGGCGGAGCAGGAGGAGCAGCTGGCGCTGCAGCCGATGCACGTCTGCCAATCTCAGTTTCCAATGGATGAGATTCAATTGACTGCCCTTGGAGCTGGGGCAATGCGCACATCTGCTCGAGCAGATCGAAACCATTTCGCCAGATGAGCAACTGGGCCCGCAACTTCAATTTATTGCGATTCTTGATCAAATGTCTCTCCATGGCAAAGCCCTGGCGGGCGCAGGCAAAGTCGCAGGCGCGCTGCCTCAAAACGGGACAAATATCGTTGTTGCCGTCGCCGACGTAAAATACATGATCGTATCGTATGTTGAAGCGCAGATCTTGCTCAATTACAAAATGCTCCAACACACGGCCCTTGCACAAATTGCTGGCACTCAACTTGCAATCCGTTTGCTGATGATGCGGACGCACTTGAAGCTGGCCGTGCTCATCAAAATGAGCGGGATTCGTAAAGATGGCCTTGAAGCAATCAGACAAATTGTGGGCGCGCAGCCACTCGTCAATGAAAACACTATTTGAATCGCTAATGATGATCAAATCGAAGTTGAGACGTTTCTGCAAGTGCTTTATCAGACGCACGAATCCAGGTACCTCCGGTATACAGCGTATAACGTCACGAATGCGTGACTCCTGGACTTGTTGCGCATGCAACAAACGAAATATCTCAGCCATATACTCCGTCCAGCATTCGCTTTCCATTAGATCGGTGAGTGCTTTTGAGCTTATCAATTCATTGGGTAGCATGTCGCGCACCACTGTGTCCGTATTCTGGGAGACAATTGTATGATCAAAATCGAAGGCAGCCAAACGACGACGCTGCTGCTTGCCCAGTCCGCAAGACGCTGCTGAGACAGTTGATGCTGCTGCTGCTCCTGTAGACATGTTGACTGGCTTTTACATATGAATATGCAATAGATGCCTCTTAAATGGGATTTTTAGAGCCCACTGGTGGGCAGCACCAGCAGATTGACTTTTGCTTCTGCTTTCGCTGTATGTATGTATTTCGGATTTAGCTTTGGGCAACTTTGACAGTAGCTTTATTAGCGTTGGCGTTGCCATCCGATTGGAAGCTTCTGGCATGGCCACCTTTAAGCGGTGGCGGCGATGGTGTCAAGCGCCCCTTCTTCGATGTTTGAATTCAATTGCAATTTTATCGATAAGCATATAGCTTCAGCATCTTGTATAATTCGATTTAGAACTTTTGAAAGCCCTGAAGTGTTTTTTATCAAATAAAAATGATATATAATATAGATTTATGATACCGAAATATAATATTTTCAATATCTCATTGCTTCTAAGAAATTTATCGAATTAACCAGATAACAATTTAATTCCAAATACTTAATTCATCATGTTTACTTTTCCTTTTTTATTCAAGAATAACATTCAGATTTCAGATCAATTTTAAATATGCAGTACAGAAATTTTAAAGTATCGCATATAATTCATAGCATTGAAATATCGATGTATCGATACACGATTAGCAACCTTAAATTTTCATTTCCATTTTGTCGTGACGAGTACGGTAGTGTTATATTCCAAGCGAAAAAGAAAAAACACTGTCAGACAGCGAGCAGAGCATACATTTAATAATGAATTGTTAAAACGATAGGTGCGCGCCGAATTAAAATTGCGTATGTTCGTATGATCAGTTGAAACAGTTAACAATAAACGCTATTTTTTTATAACAAATTTATGCGTCGTCGTCTGCTGCTGTTCAATCGTTAAAAAGTGCGTGGAAAAGTGTACGAAACCAATACACGGAAAGTGGGACAACCGAGCGCTGCGCTTGTTGGTGTAGTGTGCTGTGCGTGTGTGCTATATGTGTATGTAGTGTGTAGTGTGCATGGTTGTGTGCGGTGTGTGCTGTGTGTTTGTGTGCGAGACGAGTACAAGTACGGGTAATTTGTACCGACTACAGTCTCATCAATGTGTACGACGATGTTTTTTTTGTATATTAAATAAATATATCGAAAAAGTGCAACGAAATGTTTACAAATTGTGCAAATAAAAACAAAACATGTTCCATGTCTTAACACACATCGACAAAGACACGCGCACACCAATATACACGCGAATCGCATGCAAAGAGAAGGCGCTCAACTTCTACTCCATCTTCTTTTGTCTGACGTTTTGCCGCATGGTGAGTTTATTGCCTGCCTGCCAGCCAGCCAGGCTGCCTGCTGTTGTTGTTGGATCAGTTTTCGGCGTCTTTTACTGTGTAGCAGTGTTTTTTTGTTTTTTTTCTCCCTCTCTCTCTTTCACTCTTTTGCTAGTTTTATTTCCTTTTGGTTTTTTTGCATTGCCTTAGGCGCGCTGCGCTCGGATTTGTTGTTGCCTCTGACGCTGTTCATTTTTGTTGTTGCATAGGCGCCGTAGTCGTCAGTTGCGCGGGGGTCAATGATGTAGATGCATGAGTGTGTGTGTATTTGTGCATGTGTGTATGTACTTGTGCACGAGTATGTATGTATTTTCTCCATGCAGCGGCACGGGCGATTGCCTCTCATATTGGTATTGGTTCGAATGTGTGTGTACCGTGCGGTGGTGAGTTTCTGTCTCGGGCCTTGGTGAATTTAGCAGTGTTGCCAACACATACACCACGTCGCTGCCGCTGCCAGTTGTTGTTGTAGTAGTGCGTACCAATGTGGCGCGGTTTTCTCAATTTCTGCTGCTCGCGACAGCTGTGTGCCGCGCATGTTTCCACGCTTACGCAGTATTATTAACAGCGTTGGTGTTATTTTCGCTGTCGATGTTGTTGTTTTTTTTTTTTTTTTTTCAGCGTCTCATTACGTTACTGTTTACGCGGCATTTTCGAAGAACAAATTTCATAATAAATTTAAAAACTGTAATGCACTAAAATATTTCCATAGACAAGTTTCCCCTCTCTTGGTGTTATTTCTATAAATAACAAACAATAAGTAAATTGCTTTTTTTTCATCCTATGTTTGGTTACCGGCGATTCTCTGTGTGTGTGATACTTAAGTTACTGTTACTTGACGTGAATAGCGAGATTGCAAGAGTAAAATGAAAACAAAACAATACATATACACATGCACATACATACATCTCGAATGTGTGTGCGTATTAGTACAAATGTATAATTGCCGCTAGTTAATGTAAATGATATATTTAATGGCCAATCACATAGGCGGTACTTTGAAGTAGCGGTGCAACGTACTTACATGCATACACACTTAAAACTTTCAGAGAGAGCAGAAAAGAGAAGGAGTGAAAGTAAATGGTATAGTTTCGATATACGCATTATTTATTAATTACGATTACTTAAATAATAGCATATAATTAAAAAAAAAAAAGATCGAAAAATGTATGTCAAATATCAACAAATTTAGTGCTGTGCTGTTGTTGCGTACTGCATGTTGTTGCTTATATGTATATACATATAAGCATGTGTGTATGTTTATTCACATTCATGTGTTTATCTTTCGGTGTACGCGAGAGCGTGCAGCTGAGTTCGTTCTCCTTTTCTGCTGCAAAAATGCGCTTACTATCAATATTATGATTCGTATTACTGTTACTGTTATTATTTCTCTATATTCTGTAACCATATATACCCTTTTTAATGGAATGCGCTGAATATGAGACGCACGCATAGACATACTTCATCATCATCATGACGACGACACATACATACATATGCAGTAAACTTGCAGCTAACGGCGTCTTGCTGATGATCTTTGCTGACCGCAGCTGGAGTTATCGATATCAGATATTTGTTTGCTTTACATTGATGTTTTCATATGCATGCTATTGCTTTGACTATCATCAACTTTGTCATCGCTATCTTGAATAATATCATCATCAGAATCGTCTTCGTAATCGTTACCATCGTCGCCTTCATCCTGATCTATACGGGACATTTTCTCTAAGTGTGATCGTGTATATCGAAGTATCGGTTCTGGCTTATGCAGCTGACGACAGCCCCAATAAAATATCGCTTCCGTCCCGTCACCCAACATTCCATCTGTATCGATCGTCATCTGATCATCTGTTGTTTCTTCATGCTCATCCGTTTGGTTGGCAGTATCATCCGTTGGGCTGGATGTGCCATTGTCCGCCGTAGTCGTTGTAGTTGTTGATCCTGTCGTAATCGTCGTTATTGTCGTTTCCGTATCCGCATCCGTATCCTTTTCATTCCATGCAATGCAACACACGCTATTTGGCTGTTGGAGTTGTCGTTTCGTTGGCTTCACAACCTTCAACTCACGGTAGATGACACGAAACAGCAGCCAAGCGCCAGCTAATGCCATCATAAAGTGTTCCATAAATCCAAAGCGACTTTTACTGGCAGCGACTGGCATCAATATTAAATTTGTGCCCGGAATCCGGCCACCAGTTGCCAATGCACGGAATAGACCCAATTGGTCTTTCACTGGCTGCCAAAGTGGTGCAAATATCGACCGTAGCAACATCAAAATAAAATTTTCTGCGATCCAAAAAGTCTCTCAAAAAGACATAACGCCTGACTTGGATGCTTTTTTTTTTTTCTATATACCTTAAAGAGCAATTTTGATCTAATGGCTATGACCGTAGTCTGAGTTTGATTTAATTTATTCGATACACTTTACACCAAAAAAATAAATAAATAAAATAGAAAATAACGAAAGAATTTTGCAAAGGCAATCAGATTTAAATAAAGTTTTATTTTCATCGATATTTTTCAGTAGATATTTACATATGTATTTTTCTTTGGTAATAATATATGTATTTACCGAAAAGCTAAACAATCTTCTTTATTGTCTCTCCCGCTCCCGCTTCTTTTTTCGTGTTTATTTAGTTTAAATTTCCATTATTATCTCTATCGTAGGTGCAGTTTTGATTGTTGTGATTAGTTTTGTTGGATATCCACAACTCGATCCGGAATTGTTGAATGTCGATCTATTATCTCTTCTAAATAATATCAAGCAAAAAATAAATCAAAACACAAATAAATAAATAATAATAATATATAAAATTGTCGTTGTAAATATGTATTGCTAAATTTAGCGCCTACAAGAAAACTGATTGAACGCATCAATAATATTATATTTATTTATTCATTTTATAATTTATTTTGCTTTATACTAAAGTTTGAAATTTGTATAAACTTCATTTTAGGCAAAAGGAAATTGCTTTTGGTGCGGATAAAGGAATAAAGCAATGAATGATTTACGCCAGCAACAGGTACAGGTAGCAGCAACATCATCATCAGTTAGCCTGGCAGCAACACCCCTCTGCTCCAGCAACAGCTCCACGAGTAGCAGCAGCAACATTAACAGCGCCAGCTCCAGCTCCAGTGCCAGCGTTAGTCCACGTTCAAGTTCCAATTCGAATTCTAGTGTTGGTTCGACGAATTGTAAGTCCGCCATAACGACGACAGCAGCAGCAACAACAACAAGCAGCAACAGTAGCAGTAGCAGCAGCATCATCATCCAGCAACAGCAGCAAAAGTTGGAGGAAGAGGAGCAGCAGGTAGTTAGCTCTACATCGTCGCAGCAACACCAACAACAATTGAATGTGTCGACAGGAGCAGCACCACAGCGCCAACAACAGCAGCAACATCATCATCATCATCAGCAGCAACAGCAACAGCAGCACCTGCAGCAGCAGCAACATCAACAGCAGCAGTCGCTGCAGGAACAGCATCAGTTGGTGGGTCAAATAACCAGCACCACAGCATCGCCGCCGCAGCACAGACTGCGCGACGATGCGCAGCTGCCATATAGCCCCAGCAGCAGCAGCAACAACAGCAGTGGACCAACGGCACCAGCAGCCGCAGCAGCAGCAGCAACAACAACAACAATGGCCGCCACAGCTTTAGATGTGAATGGCGAGGAGAATAACAGCAGCAGCAACAACAACAGCAGCAGCGGCGGCGGCAGCAGTCACAAGCTAATACTTAAGCTCTCCAAGCATGGCAGCAGCAGCAGCACAAGCGAATCTCAGGCGGGCAACGATGAGCGACGCGTCGAGCCACTGCGCATTCAATTGCCCACACAGCTGCCAACAACAACAACAACTGCTGCTGCAGCCGCAGCAGCAACAACAGCAACGAATGCAATGGGACAGCAGGGCACTGTGCCTAAGCTAACAATTAGGCCAATCAAAGCACAAGATAATATGTCCAACAATTCAGATGCATCCTCGTCCTGCTCCTCTTCCTCGTGCGCCGACGAGGAGCAGCTGCCCCACATCGTGCCCAAGCTAACGATACGAGCCGCCAACGAGGAACGCGACAGTAGCGTGGTGCCGAAGCTCATTATTAAGATGCCAGAAGCATCAGTTGCTGCTGCCGCTGCCGCCGCCGCTGTGGAGTCCAGCAATTGTCACAGCCCGCTGAAGTCGGTGAATGCAATTGCAGCAGCAGCTGCTGCCGTTGCTGCTGCCGCTGGCGGCGGTGCACTGCCCAAGCTAACCATTAAGACCACCAAATTGGAAGGCAATGGCGGCAGCGAAACGCAGCTCATCAGCTGCAGTTTGTCACCGGCGTCTGCGTCCAGCTCATCTGCCAGCTCCTTTTCCTCGGCCAGCGAGCAACTGCAGCAGCCCACAGTGCCTAAGCTGATGATCAAGACAACGCATGCGGGTAGCAGCTGCATTAGTAGCGAGGAACAGCAACAGCACCCTCACCCGCACGCGCACCCGCAGCAACAACAACAAATACCAAAGCTAACCATCAAAACGGGCAACCAGGAGCAACTGCTGTTGCAGCAGCAGCAGCAGCAACAACAGTTGCCGCAGCACACGGTGATCATGACGCATGATGCAAGGAATGCGCAATCCATACCCAAGCTAACAATCAAGACCAAGTCCATTGAGCTCGACGATGATGAACAGCAGCAACAACAGCAACAGTTGGTGCCCAAGCTCACCATTAAGACGGGCAACAGCAGCAACGAACAGCAACAGCCTCTGCTCAAGCTGACCATCAAGAATCTTTGCTCGCCCAAGCACAAGGTGCGCGCTGTGCTCGAAGAGAAGGTGCTAACTTCCAAGCTAACGCTAACCAATGGCGGCGACAGCAATATAACGGCTGTAGCATCAGCAGCAGTACCGGCGGCAGCAACTATTGCTGATGGCGAAACGGACGAGTTGCGTCGCAATTCGGACGATATGGACATTGATGATGCGTTGTCCAAGGAGCATGATCCAAAAATGTTTCACAATTTGCCACCAGGACACAGCAGCAATGGCATTGTGCCGCAGCAACAACAATTGCAACTAACGAAACAGCAACAACAATTGCAACTAACGAAACAGCAACAACAATTGCAACTAACGAAACAGCAACAACAATTGCAACTAACGAAACAGGAACAACATAATATTGTGGATATGGTTGATTTGACTTCATCGCCTTCGCCTGGTTCCTCGCCGGCGCATATCAACAACAGCAGCATCAGCATCGGGAGCAACAACAGCAGCAGCAGCAGCATTACTCAGGGCAACAGCTATGCGACAGCAACAGCTGTTAGCAGACCACAGAATCGCCTGCTGCTCGAGTGTTTGCAGATGCAGGAAGCAATCACCACCCCCAACAATAATAGCGGCAACAGCAACAACAATAACAACAAGAGCAGCGGCAACAGCAATCCCGCCTCACCCAACTCCAATATATTGCTAAGCCAGCTAACAGCGCCGCCGAAGAGTTTCAGCAACAGCAGCGGCAACAATTCAACATCTGCTGCAAAATATCCACAGCTAACGGAACGTCTAATGGCTAATGGAGCAGCAGTAACAACAACAACAACAACAGCAGGAGCAGCAGCAAGTGCTGCTGCAGCAGCAACTATTGCTCGCGGAGCAGAGTCGATAATCGATTCGATTGAGATATTGGACACGCCCGAGGGCAGCCCACATCCGCAATTGACGCCCTCCTATATGCAAAGTGCCTACGAGACGGAGCAGACGCCGCCATCACCAACGCCGCCGACACAGCAGCAGCAACTAAGCAATCATCTAAACCATTTGAATCTAAATCTTAATCTGAATCCAAATCATAAGCCCGACAATCAACAGCAACAACAGCAGCAGCAGCAACAATTCAACAACAATGAGAATCATTTGAAGCGACAGCAACAGCATCAGCAACACCTACAGACAGAGGCAGAATCTCCCAGTGGCGTAAGTGATCTATAAAAGAAAATTAATATCTATGTATGGGGCTGCTTAGCGCTTAGGATATTTAAATTCTAGATTACACATGGTGCATGAACTGAACCACTCACGAACTAGTTCATAAGTTTGTAAACAATTTGAGTAATCGATTTTTTTTTTCGTTTATTTTTGTGATTTTTAGTTGCCGCCGAATAAACAGCGGCGCCTGGACAACAATGAAAATGATCAACAGACGCACAACTGCAGCAATGACGCAGCAGCAACAGTTGCTGTCAGCCCAATAGCAGCAGCAGCAGCAACGACAGCAGCAACGACAGCAGCAACAACAACAGCACCTGAGCATCAGCAGCAACAGCCAACACATCGCAGTCGCAAGCAGAAGCACGAGCGCATACTAAATACGGAGCTTGAGGAGCCGCAGCAACAGTTGCCGCTGCCAGCGACAGCAACAGTGACCGACCACGCCCACAGTAATGGCAGTCTGCAGCTGGCGCAGGAATTCCTTGTGGCTGCGGTCTGTTGCAAGCAGCTATCGTCACCATTGCCCACGCCTGGCGGCACTGGCAAGCGTCGCGGCAGACCCAAGCGCAATGCCAACGAATTGACGCCAGCGAAAGCAGCTGCCGCAGCTGAGCTGTTGGAGTCCAGCAGCAAGTCGCGGCGCGTGCAGTTGCTGCACAAGCGATTGGCCATCGATATGGTTGCCTCGGAGTTGAATCATAGTTTGAAGGTGCAGCAGCAGCAGCCGCATGAGACGGAAGAGCTGGATGCCACACAGCAGGAGCAACAACAGCAGGAACAGCAGCAGCGCTTGTCAGCAATTGAAACGCCGGGACGTTGCATAAAGCAGCGAATGTTGCGTGCCACGCGACGCAGTACAGCAGCAGCTGCAATAGCAACTGGACCTGGAACGGAAACGGGAACTGGTGGAACTCCAGTAAAGGCAACGCGCAAGCGTCAAAGCAAAGCCGCAGTGGCTGCTGCAGCAGCAGCAGCAGCAGCTGTAGCGGCGGCGGCTGAAGCAGCAGCAGCCGCAGCAGCAACAACAACAGCAGCAACAGAATATGCAGTTGGGCTGATGCCACGCCTCGACCGTGAAACGGAGCTGAGCAACGACAGCAACAGCAAGAGCAACAACAATAGCATGGCCTATGCTCTGGCGGCTCAGATTGATCTAACCATGTGCTCGTCCTCCTCGTCCACTAGCAATGGCAGCGCAATGGCGACAACAACAACAACAACGGCAGCAGCAGCAACTATTGCCACCGGCACAGCTGTGAATAGTAGCAACAGCAATAGTGGCGGTGGCAGCAACAACTGCTCCATGTTGCCGCCAACAACCATATTATCCTCGTCCGATCCGCTGCCGGATGTGATCTTTCAGCCCAACGACTTCTCCTCAATAACTGCCACACAGCAGCTGCGCAACAATAACAACAACAGCAGCAACACGAACAGCATCAGCGGTGGCAGCCAACATGAATCGCATGATGAGGACAACTACAGCGCATTGGATAACTCTGGGGGTAAGGAAGCTCTCATGTGCCCAAACTGAATCGCTCTTCATTCATATATCTTTCTCTCCCTAGACGAGTCCTCCACATTGTGCAATCCTTTGAGCGCCTTCGGCACAAATCCAGCAGCAGCAGTGGCAGCAGCGCCATCGACACCAACGCGCGGCCGCGGACGTGGACGCGGGAGAGGCGGCGGCGGCGCCTCAGCACGCAGCAACAGTGGCGGCAACTCGGCCAATCGAAATAGTGCGAACAATGCGCAGCCGCGAGTCCCACGCATGAGTCGCGGCGCCAGCGCCGTTGCCAAAGCGATTGCCCTCAGTCGGCCGCGCTGCGTGGGTGGACTTAAGCATCAGCCGGATCCGGAACGACTCAAGGGCTTCTTTAATCCGGTAAGTGTAAGGGGAAATGCTGGATGGAAATGTTTTCTTGGTCATTTTTATGTAGCTAGGCCCAACTTGACTAAATAATATTAGGAAATATTGGAAATTTATTATTAATGTCCAAATAAAATTTAGGCTCATTTTTAAGGCTTAAGTTGGAAAAATAATTGGAATATTTATTATTAAAATCTAGTACTGTTATTTAATTACTATTATTAATGACCAAATTAAACTACAATTAGGGATTCAATTGATAAGATTCATTCAAAGGATGCCGCGTATATGTATATATCTATATCTATACATATTTATACATATATTTCTCTAGTTTGCTTTTACGCTTCTCTATACTATATATTTCATTTTAATGCAACTTGTTTATGTTTTATTACGTAAAGCATACATCAATAGACAAGACTATGCACACCCACATACACTCAGATATATACAAATATGTATATATTTATATACATATATGTATATATATATTCTCCCACACACACGCAAACAATGTTCTATGTCGTAATTAAAATCAAAGGCGCGCGCGCGCTGTATTCATTGCCAACTGCTACCGAAAATGCATACGATTGCAACAATAACAATAGTAACTACAACAACAACAACACCAAGAAGAGCAGCACGCGACCGAAGTTAGCAGCGATGCAACAGCAGCGCGTTGTTCGTCTCTTCACCTGTGATTTTAATCAGCTGCAAATTGTTGTTATTTTTCTCTCTCTTTTGGTTTTTTATTCGCTCTTGCTTTCGATTGGTGTAGCAATGCTTTGGCCCGAGCGGCAAGTGAGGCAAACTTCACCACACCTGCTGCGTCGCGAAGAGGGCAAGAGCGAGAGAGAGAGAGAGCGCAAGCTTAGCATGTGCGCTTCCCCATGCAGACAGTTTGGTTTCATTTTTTTTCTATATTTTTCTGTATGCTGGCAACGCTGTTATACGAACACACATACAGCATAGCGCAGCGCTCTCTTGTGTTGCTCTCTCAAGTTGGCGCTGGCGCTGCCGGCAGCGCAACAAACAAAATCAATTTAAAAAATCAAATATAAAATAAAATAAATTTAAAAAATAAAATATAAAATAACAAAAAATACAAAATACAAAATAAATTTAAAATTAAATTAAATAAAATTTTTAAAAAATTGTTAATTAAATTTAATTTAAGAAATAATGACGCTTCTTAGTGTTAATCGTTGCTTTTGGGTTTGCTTTATGTTTTTACAGTCGCCACAGGTCTTCGAAGAGGACACACGCATGAGTGCTGATCTAAATAACAGTAATCAATCGGTAACGAGCATGGAGCCTCCACTGACGCCACAAAAGTAAGTTTCCTCATTGAAAGTGTAATTTTCACTTTGCTTATTAACTAATGAACTAATCGTGCTGCAGACAACCGGACTTCCTTAACAATGAGGAGTCGCAATCGTCCATGCTGAGCAACGTTAGCCTAATGGACTCCAACCAGGGTCAATCGGTGGATGCGATAATCGGCTCGGCGCTTAAGCGACCCAAGAAGAAGAAGATGGAAATTTGTGTGGCTGAAGAGTAAGTTAACTGAAATTTGAATTCGTAACTCGAAAATATTCATTCGCGTACCTAATCGTTCTCTGTGTGTCTTCTCTTTCAGCACGGAATTCAATGCGTCAAGCATTGCGGAATATGACTGGCCCCCACCCAAGGGCTGTTGCCCGTCCAAGAATCGTGATACGTTCATGATCCAGGAACAGGTCGCTCTCTATTTGGGCATCACGAGCTTTAAGCGTAAATATCCCGATTTGCCGCGACGTGCTGTCGATATGGAGGAACGCAATTGGCTGCAGGAGAAGGGTCTCGTCAGCGAGAAAATGTGCGATCTTGGCATTACGGCCGTCTGGGCATCCGATATACTGGACATTATGTATGCCGATTTCTATGACAAGTACGAGGAGTACAAGGAGTATATTAGGCAAAAGCATCTGCGCGAAATCGAAGCCAAACAGAAGGCGCTCGGTCTCACCGTTGGAACTGGGCGTGGCCTGCAGGCACGCGATCGCGCAATGCTCTCGGCCAGCAAATGGAATGTGTACTTTAATAAAACGTGAGTGAGGATACTTTTTGTTGCATGGAACTTGAGTGAATTTCAACTACTTTGTTTGTTGCAGGCGGAAGGAGGAGCGTGTCGCCTGTTTGGATCTGCAAACGTTCACCATGAATTTTCCCGTGCAGCACTCAGCAGCCAGCTCCACTGCGTTGCATCGATCTATTACGGATGCAGTGCTCGCCGCAGCGCAGGCAGAGAATATGCCGACGCCGCCTCAACTGCTCGGTCCGCGTGCCTACGATGAAGCGTTTCAACATCCCGATCATGCCTATCCACTGGCCCTGGTGCCAGGCCAATTTACGTCCAGCTATCGAAAGCTAACGCCTGCGGAACTAAGGTAATAATTATGGGAATATTTTATTGATATTTTTTTTATTTGAAAAATTTTAGGTAAATCATCTTTTAGTTAACAAGAGGATATTCCAGAATAAATATTATATAGGCTATACTAATTTAGTTTTAATAAATTCAAACTAAGAACTAATCAACTTTTCCTTTAATGTGCAGAGCTTATCCCCTGAATACTGTCCTGGAGTTGCCGCGACAGCAGCGAGACGAGCAGGAACAGGACGAGCAACAGCTGCTGCAGGACAGTGTGAAAGCGTCGCAAAGCAAGTTACAAACAGCAGCGGTGCGGCGCAGTCAGCGTTCGCGTCAGCAGCGCAGCAATGATCCGGCCAAACCCAGCAGCCTTTGCTATGCCAGCGCCAGCAGCAGCAGCAGCAGCGGCTCCAGTAGTAGCGAATCTGTAAGTAAACTATATTTATATATGTATATATCAGTTATAACTAATGCACATTTTAATTGTTGTACCAACAGGATAGCGAGGCGGATAGCGACAGCAGCTGCAGCAGCTCCAGCAGTTACAGCAGCCGATGCAGCAGTTGCAGCAGCGACAACAGTTCCATAAACACCGCCAGCGAAACTGAGATGATAAAGCAGCGCGAAAAGGATGCACGATTGTCATCGCATAACTGCGGCGTCTGCCAGCGCAGTCAGCATCGGAATGCGCGAAATATGCCCGAGGCATTTATACGCTGCTACAGCTGCCGCCGCAAAGGTAAGATGGTTATAGAAATTGGAGAGTGAATTCAATCTGATCGAACTTTTTCCACCCGTCATCAGTGCATCCTAGCTGCATTGAGATGCCGCAGCGAATGGTCGGACGTGTGCGCAATTACAATTGGCAATGCGCCGAATGCAAGTGCTGCATCAAATGCCGCAGCAGCCAACAGCCCGGGAAGATGCTCTACTGTGAGCAGTGCGATCGTGGCTATCACATTTACTGCCTGGGTATTAAGACGGTGCCCGAGGGTAGGTTCGGACGTCATATAATAACTATATTCATACTAATTAGTCTATCTATTCTACTTTAGGTCGCTGGAGCTGTGAACGCTGCTCGATTTGTATGCGCTGTGGCGCCACACGACCCGAGGGACTGCCTCAAGTGCAGCAGCCCGATTTGTTGTCACCCAGCGGCAATGGTAGCCAAGCAAAGCCCGCCGTGAAGCACAAAAAGGTAAAATGGCAGAACGAGTATCGCATCGATCACATCACCAATTTGCGCGAACATTGCGGCATGCTCTGCGTTCCCTGCGCACGCGCCAAGCCCACCAAAAGGATAACGACGCCCAACAGCGGCAGCAGCAGCAGCAGCAATTGTGAACAGTTGCAGCTGCAATTGCAGTCGAATGGTGGCGCTGCTACAATGGAGGCAACCGCTGCAACGCTGAGTCCCAGCAGTAGCAGCAGCAGCAGCAACAACAATAATAATAGTAATGGTAATAACAACCAGCTGGAGGCTAATGCTGCTAGCAGGCAACGACTGCCACTGCAGCAACAGTTGTTGCTGCATAGAAGCCACGATATGGCGACAATGCATAGCAGCAGCAATGAGGAAGCAACAGCAGCAACAATAATAACAACAACGCCCGCCAGCAACAGTAACAACTCTAACTCAGTCCCAGCAACAGCACCAGTAGCAGCAGCAACAACATCAACAGCTACAACTACAGCATCAACACAAGCAGCAGCAGCAGCAGTCACGACAACAACAACAACAATTGGCATAGCTCCACCTCCGGTTGTTGCCTGAGTGGGGGTCATACGTTATTGTGCCAAGCGCACTTTAACGGACTTGTAGTAAAGCGCGGGTCGCAGCAGACCACTCGACCCACCCACCTCCGCCACCGTTGCCACCACCTCCACCAAACCCTTCCTAATCCAGCTCCTCCCGCCACACACCCCCACACACACGTGCATAGTATTAAAAAATAATAAGCTAATTTTTGTACATGTCTGCGGGCGTATGTTTATATTACACAATATATATATATACATATAAATTAATTAATTTTTTTTTTTTTTTGTTTTACTTTTACTTGTTTTTATATATTCATAAATATAAGTTGATTTAAATATGCCCACAATTATGTTACTTAAGCGAAAAGTGAAGAAATATTGTTATGTACACATATAGATACACACACACTTACATATACACACATACATACATACACACACACATGACAAGAAAAATGATCAAGATCAATTGTATGTTTATGCCTAAGTTGAGTTTTGTTTAAATTAGCTAATAAGTCAAAATACACACACACCACCAATCCAATACACCTACTGCTCATAATAATTTGCTGCATTTTAGTTCATTGTATTTTATTATTAATTTTAAAATTTGTTTAGCACAATATTTACCCACTGTGCAGCGATCAATTATTTGCAAACACTGCGTGCACCGTATTTACCGTTGCATATACTTTTATTTTAACTCTCTCCATCTCACTTTCTCTGTTCCTCATTCATCACACACACATAGCAGCCTTTACCGTTTGAACAACGGGTAATGTGTATTTTTTTTTTTTAATAATTTGTGTTTTGTGAAATATGAAAATATATATATTTATATATATACATATATAGATATAGAGATACATCTATCAAAGCAAAACAACAAAATAAGCTTAAAAAAAAAAAAAATTAAAATAAATGAAAAAACATTAACAAATATGTAATAAATGAATTGGGCCGAAACTTCTTTTTTTTTATTGGTTTGTTTAAATTTTGTATGTACGTAATACTAAAATACTATTTTTGTCTAAACTGTAAGTTAGCCATGTAAATTAGTTAAGCGCAGAATACATATGCATATGTATGCATGTATGAGTGCGTGCATACATGTGAAGCTGTGTATGTGTGTACATATAAGTAGTGTCTTCTTACATATGCACATATATATTAAACTTTTTTTTTTGTTTGACAACAAGAACAATTTACTATTTAATTAGGCTTAAGATTGTATTATACATGTAATTTATGCTAACGTGCACCCACACATACACACACACAAACAAAATACCCGTATATTTAAAGAAATGAAAAAAGTTAAGCACAAGCAACAACAGAATGAATTATTATTTAAGTAACTGTAAAAGAGGAATTTAAGCGACCACAAATGAAAAAAGAAACGTGGTGGCAACGCTAACAGGCAAACATTTAAAAAGCTAACGTTGGCGTATAGCTGTGTTACGTAGCGTAACGTGACGCATTGCAAATTGCAATTTCGTCTACTTAAAAACTAACCGAAAGAAAGTTTGGTCAAAATCTAATTTTCCATTGAATTTTATGAAATAAGTCCCTAATAAGTGAATTACTATACAAATACATAGTTGTACACTTACACGTATATATATATAAATATTATATATATCGGTATATATATATATATACATGTATGCATACAAAACATATTATAAGTCGAATAAAACAGCAGCATTAATAATTTTGCCTTACCAACAAGAATTTCTCTCCATTTACCAATGCAACTGCCGGTGCTTGGCCAGGAGCTGGTGCTCCAGGTCATGGCCATCCCACCAATGGATGACCTGGCAGTTGAGCTCTTTGCGATACGCCGGCAGTTTCTCGTGCAGCTCTTCGCCGCACCGTATACACGCAATATCCGCCGTACCCAAACGACGTATAGCACACAGATCGTTGCAACTGTCACCGACGTAAATGAAATTACCGCATGGCTTGTCGCCATTGCTGTGAGACGTAATGAGCATGTCCATGACGCCACCTTTACACAGGTTCTCTGGACAGTAGTCGCAGTGCGTCTGCCGCTCGTATGGCACCACGACTAGATGTTGACTCTCAGGCATCACACAGGCCGGATTTGTATAGATGCCTGCTTGGAAGCTGCACTCCAAGCCGTGTGCTGCCAGCCATTCCTTGATGAAGAAGCTATTCGCATCGCTCAAAATGCACAGATCCACGGTTTCACGCTGTTCCAGGCGACG
Organism: Drosophila aldrichi; assembly: GCA_035045965.1. Lineage (NCBI taxonomy): Eukaryota > Metazoa > Arthropoda > Insecta > Diptera > Drosophilidae > Drosophila > Drosophila aldrichi. The sequence continues at coordinate 7,902,839 of JAWNOM010000484.1, forward strand.
CAGCAGATGCAACATTCCTGGCATCGGTTTCAATTTTCGTATGGATTGCGCGATTTGTACAGACGATAGATTCTGCTCCCTCTGCAGCAGCCGGAGTAAATGTTCTAAATACTCTAGCCAACGGCTACCGCTGATTAGCGTCTGAAGGTGCTCCGTGTGCTGGTGCGCGGGTGACAACAGGCGAAAAAGCGCCACATACGAGTCCTCCTCAATGATTGTCTTGTCGAAGTCAAAGGTGACCAGCACACGACCCTTGCGCTGACTACCAAAGCGGCGCCAGAGACATGGTAAACGTGCGAGAGACCCAAATAGCATATTTATGTATGTATATATATATTGAAATTTCACATATGTTAAACAAAATTAGTAATAAAATAATAAAAATGAGCAAATGAAAGCAAAGCTAAAGGAAAACAACAAAACTGAATTTAGAAGAGTGTCGTGCATCGCTCTGTTTTGCTCATTCTTGTGCCTGTCGATGTCGGCGATTGATTTTCCGTCTCGTTTCGACAATTATGCTTCCATACACTGTCCATATGCATACATACATCCTAATGCAAGCAACAAATTGAATTTACAAATGCATGTATGAAGTTTGATGCATCTCCAGCAAACAATTAATATATGTATACATATTTGATATATATGTACATATATCGCTTTACACAATTAAGAATGAACGTACCTATGTATTTTGTTCACTTTCCAGCTGCTCGCTCAACTGTTGTTCAGCTATAAAAGTATGCACTGGAAATTCGCCATGTTTAAAAACGAACTCCAATAGCTTACCATCACCATCACCCCTGGAAGCAGGCAGCAGAATAGATTTGATTCCCTCTTTTCTCAACTTGTTGCGCTTTGCTGTTTGCCTGGTATTCCAACGGAATATTCAATCAACTTGTACAATCAAAGCCTTGCATCAAATAAAAAAAAAAGTTTTATTTTTTGGCGTACGTACATTTATTTAGTTTGTTTTATTTTTCTCTTTTTTTTTTCTTGGGAAACGTACAATTAAAATATTTACAATAGCATTTAAATGTATTTATTATTCGGTTTTAAATTGTTTTGTTGTCTAAGCGCGAATTCGTAGCGAATTTTAAATATTTTATATATTTACTGCATCTTCTTTATCATCATTCAAAATTGTTTTGGTGTTTTCTTGTTGTTGTCATTTACAATAACGGTAATTAATTTAACCATTTCTTGCCCTTGCCTAAACTACATATAAAAAAAAAATAATAACTGTTTTTTTTTTTTGTTTGTTTTTGTTTTTTTTTGGTTTAACACAAAACTCTATAAATAATAATTGTCGCGTTAGTTGGACACATGTTAAATAATTTGAATTTCGAATTGCGTTGTTTTCTCGCATTTATTCAAATTTTTTCTTTTCTTTCAGTTAAAAAATATTTTTTTTTTTTTATAAAATATAAAAAATAATAATTAACATAAAAACGTTCTGAACTGGTTTGGTTTTTGTGTTTGCTTTTGTTTTTGCTGTTGTTTTTCATTTCCTTCCTGTTGATCTACATTTTACAGTTGTCGGTTAGCACTGCTGCCACTTCCAATCCATCTCACTATCTGTCTCGCTTACATATCCAGCCAACAGTGCGATGTCTGTTTACTTTGCCGCTGTCGTTGCATCGGCCGTGTGATTATTGCTAATGTTGCCTCCTCTCTTGCGTTGGGCAACTCCACCGCTGGCTGTTGATGCTGTTAACGCAGAGTTGCCAGATTTGGCTTTTGTGCGCGTTGAGCCATTAGCAACGCGCACATTGCCTGAACTATCTGTGAGATCCTCACTATCACTGGAACGTATATCGCCGGACATCTGTAGTTGGACGAATATAGAAAATAAAAGAAATTAATTAAGGACAAGCAATGGTCTTTAAAAAGTATGTGATGTAAATATGTTTTCATATATAACTACTATATCTGCTATCTTGAATTCCCTCTCTCTCTCTCTCCCTCAGAGCAAACATGTTGCTTAAATCTCTGAGCATTTGCTGCTGCACGCAGTGTTAAAATTCTTTTCTATGTTATGCAGCGCTGCCTTCGCAATAAGAATGCTATTAGTGCCATCACAACTCTTGCCCAACACAAACACCTGCGATCTTTATTGCGCAGTGTGACGTCACAGCTTCTACTTAACATGAATTTCAATGAGTATTTATTTAGCTATTGCTACATGTGTACATATTTATGTACAGAATGGATTTATATTTCTAGCTATATCTTCTAGCCTTGGCGTTTATTTGAAAATGGATGCATATTACTTACCAGACCCTTCTGCAAAGAGTCGACAACAATCTTTAGAATCATATAGGTCCAAATGATGTGCAGCACCAGCAGCATTAATAGCAGCGAATTAAATATATAATAGGCTGGGAACATGGGCAAAATTCGTGGTGCTTCCACAGAGGAGCTGTCAAGGGTAAAAAAAACAAGAAGATTGGTGATAAGCGATAGTTCTTAATCGATCAGACAAATTAGCTGTTACCTGTAGATAATGCGCGGATAGAAGCCCAGGCGTGTGACAATCCAGACAACTGTGAAGATGGCAAAGATCGCATCACAGACCTTTTGGTAGTTGGCATATTTGGTCAGTTTAGCAGCCTCCAGGAATATATCGGCACAGTCGTGCACGACCAGCACCAGGGAGCCAACACGATGCAGATTGCATACCCAGCTTAGGGACATTAGAAGCAGTGTGACCATGTGATGTATGAACATTTGCCAGAAATCCTTGCGTTTCACATCGAAGAACTGTGTGGCCGTCAGTGACCAATAGAAGGACATCGATATCATATAATACCACCAGATATCGTTGCTAACCGACTGCAAAATATAGTGAGTATATGAGTGAGTGGAAATGCTTGCGAATCGTATGGCAGACACTCACCTGATGTGGATAGCCATACCAACAGCTCTTCACGTCCCAGAACCACGGCTTATCCCACAGCACAATTACACCGAATATAAAGCTATATAGATAATAGATGCATCGCCATGTATTCTCGCAGAACTTGACTAATGTCGATGGCTTGTCCTGTGCCCGACGCAGTCGCCACCAGCGTTCGATCTGACGCTCGGTCATGTCCGTCTGCTTCGCCAGCGGGGCCAGCTATTAGATGAAGAAGCAAAATACATTATATATAGTAAAGATTGAACTGATTGGTATATGGATTGATTGAATGAATGAATGCTGATGATAGTCTTTTCTTTTCTCTCAAATTTGATGTACAAAATCGAGATCTACTCACACATTTATGATCCAAATGCGATGATTTCGCATATGCTGACTCTAATGTAGGAACATTTGCTGCTTTCTTAGGTCTAGAGCTTCGTATGCCTAGCGATTTGCCAATTGGTGATATCCAAAAGCTGTAAAATATATACGAAATATATATATATTGATTAGATATAATAACTGAGTTATTTATTGTGCGCAAATTGATTAGGCATATGACTCATAATCGGGAACAATTATAGATTGCGTAGTCAAGGCAATAAACTTGATGGGCTAATACTTATCCTATAAATTAGAAAATGGAACATAACTGAGAGACTGAAATAACGTTTATTGTTTATGAACCATTTCATTCATTTAAAATTATAGATAATATATTGACTTGCTTATCGACCAAGTTATAACTGATTTGCAAATATAAAATGTCTTTCTATGACTGCCACACGCTTATCTCCAGCCATAAGATGAAAAGAAGAAAGGAAATAAACTAATCAACGATAATTAAGTGATGAAGGCAAATAAGTTTAGTGAGAGTACAATCTAATATACATAAGCATATTCAAACTGTGAAGCTTGGCAACGTCGCACCACTTTAGATTTCATTTCATATGCGCAATGGACATAGCTCAACGAACATTAAAACAATTGAGATTTCATTTGGAAATTCCAGACGTAGTTCTAGTGAGCATTAAACTGACTGAACTTTGGCAACAGCGCCAAAAAAAATTAAATAAATAAAAACATTCCATTTATATGCGCAAAAGCAAAAGCAGAAGCAGTGAAAGAACTTCATTTTGGCTTATAGAACGCGGAAATTTTGTTTTTGCCATCTATTTGAAATTCCATATCGAAATACATCTACATATGGGAAGGGCCGGGAATTGTCGTCTCTCTCATCTGTCTGTCCGTCTGTTCATCTGTCCTGTCCGTCTGTCTGGCACGTGTGAAGCATGGCAACGCTGTACAAAGCCTGTAGTTGTCCCAGGCATCCCATGCATAAGCAATTGGCCTAGCAGCATAGGCGCAGCTCCATGGCTTACGCTTATCGGAAGTTCATTTGCTAAATGAAATCGAAAATATGGCTGAAGCAACTGCCACCCTCTCCCCCTCTTTCCACCCGTCACCCATTCACCCATTCATCCTCTCTCACTCTCTTTCTATCTCTTTCTGTTTAAGCGCGCGCGTCTGGCATTTTAAATCAATTGAATTCTTGATTTTTGTGTGCATAGCACATGCCCAAAGAAAGAATCAAATTAAGGAAGCTATATATGTATAACAATATACACATTTGTATATATATATACAATATATTTTTATATATTGTTACAGGCTTTTTGACAGCCAGCCAATAGGTCATCACATTGATTACACCCCAAAGAGAATTGATGTTAATTATAATGATAAACGTAATTCGATTTGATTTGACATAATGAACCTCAAAGCAAAGACAGAATTCTAAGAACGACTGCATAATACTCATTCACATTCCAAGCACTATTAGAGCTATATAATATAATTCTATTTCAAATTCCTAGCCCCATCTTCCAGCAGCTATTCATAGAATACTAACGTTTGCTTAGATAAATATACATATAGATATCTAAATATCAAAATAAGTTATACAACCAATATACTCACATTTCACATCGTGAACGAGTGTCAGACCACAAAAATATAGCAAATTACATGCCGTCTGGTTGACTTAAGCTTACGCTATGCTGTTTGACCTAACTGAACTAGTCAGCAATAAAAAGGACGACTTTGGTTCAGAGCTAATGCAAACATAATCAAAGATATTCATAGATGTTGATGTTGCCAGATGTGTTGTCTGTGCTGCCAGGCGTTGCACATTTGGTATGTATGCCCGATCGATTCGATTTACGTATTTGATTTTTGTTTCCATATTAATTTGAGCCCGCATAAATAAGTAATTTATATGTATGTAAGCGGGTCTTCTATATAAACGCATATAGCATGGGCTGTGACAAGTTTAGAATTTGTAATGCCCACATATAGTAGGAAGCGCACCCGAAACGCAGTTCGCCGCAGACCATCGAAAAAAAAATTAATAAATAAATAAACAACAGAAATATGTATGTAAACTATAAGAATAATAATAAGTTCAACAAAATTGGTAATTGAAAGCAAAAGCAAAATAAATGAATCAATAAATCAAATTATAGGAGGAGCAAAGCAACCGCTTCCCCTAAGGACCATAGGAGAGATAGGTGGCGCCACTGCTTGAATTGCCCGCTCTATAATTTGCATCAGCATTATAATTCGTTACACCCTGATAGAAACTGGATAATAACTGTTCTGTGCTAGCGCCTCGCCAGCTGGTCAAGTCCGCATCGGTCATGATTATGCTTGGGCGATTACGATATAAAAATAGTTGTGAGGGTAATGCAGGCGTGATGCCTAGCAAATCTATATGAATTTATTGCAGAAGCTAAGTTGAAAGTGGAGCAGGAGGAGTAGGTGAAGTATAGTATAAGAGTTTACACAAAACAAAAAACATTTATAATTGTACATCGATAGCCATTTGTAACGAAAATAGTGTAGGACGATATGCGTGCATGTAATTACAGTTACGTACATTATACACTGCATGTGCGCGTGTGCATACACATGTTGTAAGTGCTGTCAATTTTGCCCTTTTACGTAGTTAGCAGATGCCGACTTTTCGACATTAACGATCAATTTTAATACACACGTATGCAATCATTTCATAATCCAAGACTAATTTAATAACAGAAATATAAATTACTTTATAAATCATTTTCAGCCAATTCAAATAATGGCAGTTTTTAAGTTTCTCTTCTTATTTATCGATTGTTAACAGAAACGCTTCTTGAGTTGGAGCACTCGATTAGCAATTCGCGATAAATGATAGTAATCATAAAAGCAGGAACGCACAAATGCGTGTTTAAATGCATATTGCATATTTACATACAAATGTACATTTTACATCTGTATGCTCATGGTCGTGGTCGTCCAAAACTTACATATTAATTGCAGTAATTGCCGCCTGTTATCAGCACGCATCAAATGTGGGCATGTGTGTGCGTGTGTAAGAGAGTGTTGCCATTTCGGCAAATTACAGTATGTCCGAAATGTGGACAAAGAGAGAGTGAGTGAGAGCGCAAGTACAAGCAACTCAGCCGGTCGTTGATGATAATTCAACACGCAAGCGATTGGACGATATTGTAAAAAACAAACACACTTATTCAGGCGGCATATTTATGTACGTGTATATGTATATGTATTTATATATATGTCCATGTATTAAGCGGTGACTCATGCTCTTTAACATAAGCTTTGGACAGTGTCATTCGAGCAGCTAAGCAGGCGATAACAAGATCATTGCCGCAAAAAAAACACAAAAAAAAAAAAAATCCCATCGTTATCGCTCGATGTTAAACAGCTGATTTCAAAGCAAAGGCAAAAGAAGAAGAAGCAACAACAATAATATCAGCAACGGCGTTAATTGACTATTTAACATACATATGTATGTATATTGCATTTAAAAGCAAAGCTACGCTACGCACGCATACATACATACGTCTGTATGTGTGCGTAAGCCGCCGGGCGGCCTTCTGTGTGTGTAAAGCACGTGCACTTTTTTTGGCCTTTCGCTGTGGGCAAACGGCTGACGCTACGCCAGCAACAACGATAAACTAGTTTGGATTTAGATTAACAGCAACAGGCAATACAAAAGCAGCCGTATTCGTGTGTCTCTTCAATCTTGGAAATGAGCAAAATGAATATGGGAAAACTGCAATTTACACACATTTATATACATACATACATACACACACAGGCAATTGTACCTGCACGACAACCCGACTCTGATTAGATTTAACCATTTAGTTACATGTGTGTATGGGACAATTTTGAAAAAAAAAAAAATATATATATATGTACATATATACATATGTATGTATATAAATAAATAAAACTTTAAATTTTATAGCGCTTGGCTGGCCACACATTGTGAGGGTCGACTGATACGTAATCAGAAGAAATATATGTATGTCTATATAAATATATTCGTATATGCATGCATAAATTTTTTTTATACACTCCGACATTTGCACATATGAATGTACATGCATGTGTATATGTATATGTATGTATGTAGATAATAATCGAGATAGTATATTTGTGTGCATGCTGCTTGGAATGGAAATGTTACTGTTGTGTTGATACTTTTTTTCTCTCATACCATTCCAGTGTGTCCAATTTTGGAAAATCTAGCCAGACTTGCCAGGAATGGAACGGAACTGAGTCACAGTCGTCCCACATCACACTGACTCAAGCGTGTGTCACACAAACATACATGCACATTGGTGTGGACAAACACCCACCCACACGCATGTTTGTGTGTATTTATAACGTAATTGTGATAACACCGCGCATTATCAAATTTGTATTTTATTTTTACGTAAATCTTGCGCACAAATCTTATCAACAAATGCCCAGTTTGAGTGCAGAAGTGGAGACGGTGTTGTTGATGTTGCTATAGCTGTCGATGCCATACATATATATATATATATACATATACGAAAACACTTGCTTAATTTGTTGGCGACCCTGAAAGCCAATTCTAGTTTCAGAAACTCTAAAAAATCAAAAATCAAATAAAACTCGTCAAAGCTTAACAACCCTGACAAATATTATGCAGCTGTAGTTCAATAAGAAACGTCCACACAATATTTCACAGCGTGAAGTTGGCCTTTAACATTTACTGCAAGCCAAACACACACAGAAAAAGTAAATGAACTATAAATTTTGGAAGTGTGGAGTGAAACACATTGCAGGTGCGCCTGACCCCATTTATCCATATGTACTTCTATGTATGTATATGCAAGTGTATGTGTATATAAATATACATATGTATGTATGTACGTGTGTGCAAACTTTGTTAGCGCAAATTCACATGAACATTGGTAATTATGTTAATTACAACATGCAAAATGCACGCAACTCACTCACGCACACACACACATATACAGAGGCGCGCGCGCACATGTTGTAAGTGTGAGAGCAAATATAAGGTTAATTGGCCCCAAAAAGCGTCAAATGCTTTGCTGCACAGTGTGCCAATTGACGGAATTAGTGCCATAAAAAAGTGAAGTCTAAAATCATTTGGTATGAATGGCTTTATCACAAAATTATTCATTTAATTGGAATTTGACTGGTTCACCTTTCAATTCAAATTTCAGCTGTAATCTGATTACATTTGCTACTCACTTATTGATAGTGACTCATGTTCTAAGTGCATCGTAATGATTGTGAGGCATTCGTGTTCTATTATCATGAACAATCGCTTGTTTTCCCATGGCATAATAAAAACTAATATCGCACACAATCTCCAATTCAATCACAACCATTCGTACGCTAACTAAATTATTTTAATGCGAGTTTTCATTAGCTTTCAACTTCACTTCCCTAGCAAATTGAAAAAGTAGCAAGACTATATTAGAGACTTTAAATATTAAAGCATGATTCGACATTTATTTAGGAGAATATTATAACAGGGTTTTCAAACTCATTTTCAGTGACTACTAACCACTGTGCAGTACATTGGTGTATCCAAATGTGTGTGTGTATGTATTTATCTATACAAGTAAAGAGCAAATGCACGGCGCGCCGTTATTGTTATGCTTGTATTTGTTTGGTGCATACAAGTATAAGCAAATAGTTTTTTATTTTTTATTTCTTTGTTAACTAAACAATTAGTAAGCGCTGTGCGCGGTACGAATACCGCAAAACGCTCTCATATTCATGGAAAATAGAGATTCCAATGGAACGCGACGCTAAGCTCGCCACCGCTGCCGCTGCTATTGAAATTGAAGAAGTGGATGAAGGAAAACATAAAGTTGCAAGGCGTTGACAAAGCCAAAGGGACGGCAACAACAAACACGCATACTCGCACACACACACACACACACATAAATACGTAAACACATATACAGTTATGTATATGAATACATACAATCAGGCGCGTAGCCAGAAAATGTTTTCGGGGGGGGTTTTCAGCAAATATTAAATACACATATTCGTATTTAATAATATAATGGATGACCTTTATTTCAATTTTTTTTTCTACAAAAGAATGTCTATTTTCCGACTTGTTTTCGCCATTTCGTTCAAAATATCCTCTGGAGTGACTTCAATTTTAGAGTGGATGTTGAGCTTCCGACTATTTCGGGGGGGGTTTGAACCCCCAAAACCCCCCCCTGTATACGCGCCTGCATACAATGTTGGGCGTTTCCACGTGAGGTTATGTTTGGCTTAAAAGAGCAAAAATGTGTACATATTCATATACACATATATGTATGTATATAAATGTATGCGTGTTGTTGCGGCGCGCGACGACGTCAGCTTACTGTACATTGCACAGCATGCACACGCACACAAACAAACAAACGTAGCGTGCGCCTGTGTAGGTGTGACTATGCCTTTGTATGTATGTGTAGCTGTCCGCACAATGCCAGTGCTTGAAAGCGAAGCGGTCAATGGGAACATTTACAGTAAAATAAACCAGCACACACACACACTCACACAAAACGCCGCATAAGTTTAATGAATTGCGGCGACGCTGGAAAAACGCTTAAAAAAAAGGGCGTACACACAAACATGCTTGTAGATAATAACTGTAAGTTAGCATGTATGTATGTATGTTTGGATAAATTTTTCTTTTACTCACCGCTCCAATGTGTAACGCACAAGCATAACTACAGCGGCTAATGGAATGGGCCAAATTAAATCCCGATAATCGGCGTGTACAACATCTGGACGCGAGCCTGGCGCTATGTCTGCCCATGTCGTATTTGGCGGCAGCCAAATGTGCGTACTCCAAAATGCATTGGTGAATTTATTGATTATGTCCATGTTTCAAATTCACTTCGGTTCCTTTCCTACTGCTGCTGTTACTTCTGGTTTCTATTTACTGCGGCTGGTGTTGACTGCTCAGGTCTTCTTTTTTTGTTTGTTTGTGCCGCAGTTGAACAGGAATTTCTATTTGAGTATAAACGAGGCGGCTCGCTCTAATGGTTTTTGTTTCTTTTTTTAAGGGATTTTTGGTTTGACTTCTGATTGGTTATTGTTGCTTTATTTTTGTTTAGTGTTTTTTCATGCTCTTTGTCAGGTTTATATCTATATCTATATATATTTTACATATATTTGGCTATATATATTTGTGTATGTATATGTGTGTATATTGCATTATAGAGCAACATAAAAAAAATTAAACAAAATATACCACGCGTTGTGAGTAGCAACACACGAACACATACACACACGCACACCAGCGCGCACTGAGAACTAACCGCGCTGAAAATGACAAGCGAAATGGTCGACGCCGGACTCAGAGTAAACTGGAACTGGAACTTCTCGTAGAGCACAGTTACAAAATATCGACAGAGATAAACGACTTTATTTTAAGTATATCAAAAAAATTTGTATTAATTATTTCAATAATACACGTATTTATGTTAATATATATATATGTGTATGTATGAATATGCGAAGCGCGCACTCACGAACCGCTTATTTATATTATTATTGAGTGTGATGGTTCGTTCTTGCTACCCGCTTGACAGCATTGCCAACACTGTAGCTAATGTTTCCAGCACTTGAGGGCACATCACGATTTATTCTGAATAAGTAACTCTGTTATGCTTTACATGAGAATAGCGATGTGTTAAATGCTCTTCTGATATCACTATCGTTATATCGATAACTGATAATTCAGCCCTTATTCACTCTCAATGGCCGACGACTGTATGCATTAAGCAACACTGCCGCACACTGTTTTTCTTTTTTTTTTTTGACAACTGTGCTGCTTCTTCGTCTTTGGGTATTTTTGTATTGTGACACAGCAAGAGACGAACTTTGTGTGTTAATTTTAGTTAAATTCATTTTTAGTATATAATTTAGTTATTTAATTTATTACAATGGCTGAATTCTTGGATTCCGAAGCCGCCGAATCGGAGGTATGATTACCGTGAAGTTTTTGCACGCGCGCAAAATGCGATTTCTTTGCATTGCTACGCGTTTTGTGCTGCCGTAGGCGCGCGTGTGTGTGTACATATATACATACGTATATGTATATGTATAAATATATACATATATATGTAATTAGACGTATATAAATACATACATGTATTGCATTTTCTTTTTTGCCTGCAGGATGAGGAAGAATTGGATGTGCATGAACGGAAAAAACTAAAGAAGCTAAAAGCCGCCGTCTCCGACAGCAGTGAAGAAGAAGAAGGTACGTTTGCAGATCATAAAAGCCCGCTAAATTTATACATATTTTCATTAGATATTCAAGAAATTATGTTGTCCCTGTTTAAGCTAACCAACTTTCTGTCCTGTATATTAGTATATATAAATATATGTATGTTATGTGTGTTTGTGTGTCTGTGTGTGTGCATGCATGCATGCATGCATACATACATATGTGTACGTATGTAGTATATGTGTCATAGTTTGGATAATTGTAGCCGCCCTATCACTCCGCGTCCCCCTCCCCAATCGTAAGGCAGGTGTCTACTGTTTTGTTTACAACATTGAGGTTAGGTTCTATGTTATTTATACCCTTTGGCAAAAAAAAGGAGGTATTTCAATTTCATCAGAGATTCATACTGTGTGTTGTGCATGAAATGTGACATCTAACTAAAGTGGCATACATATGTATAACTCTTGCAATTATTTGAAACAAGCCATCAATAACATTTAGGAAATATCTAAGTGACGCATACAAGCCTTTTACAATTAATATATTTCCCACCTTTCTTTACCTCGCTAGACGATGAGGAGCGTTTGCGCGAAGAGCTTAAGGATCTGATAGATGACAATCCCATTGAGGAGGATGATGGTAGCGAAAATGATTCGGATACTGGCAGTGGTGGTGACGATGATGGAGGCAGCGGCAAGAAGCGCAAAAAACATGAGGATGATGATCTGGATGATCGCTTGGAGGACGACGATTACGATCTGATTGAGGAGAATTTGGGCGTTAAGGTTGAGAGACGTGTAAGTTAACAATAATAGTCTACAACTATGAAAAATTGGCATATTATTAATTAATATGTATATATATTTTATTTCATATTAGAAACGTTTTAAACGCCTGCGACGCATTCACGACAACGAAAGCGATGGCGAGGAGCAGCACGTGGACGAAGGACTTGTACGCGAGCAAATTGCTGAGCAGCTATTCGATGAGAATGATGATGTATGTATTATAAATAATATGTATTAAATATGGCCATAAACAATTAATTTCCCATTGCCCCCTGTAGCAGAGCATTGAGAGGCGCAGCGAGCGCAGCATTCGTGAGGCGGATACCTTTGATGACGAGGAGAGCGAATCGGATGCTGATGATTTTATTGTGGATGACAATGGGCGTCCTATAGCCGAAAAGAAAAAGAAGCGACGGCCCATATTTACAGATGCGTAAGTATAGATGCATATGTAATACATATATTTATATACAAATCTTTGAAAGTTAAGGTATATATGTATGTATATATATTTAGTGTATTTACATATAACAGTTCAGATTTTGACTTATAATTATGGGTTAGTAATGGTAGTAGCCAGCAATTTTTTGATGTTTATAAATAGTTATATATTTGTTTCCGATTCTTTAAATTAACTTGAACGTTACAATCAAATCTCTTTCGTATAGCTCCCTGCAGGAAGGCCAAGATATCTTTGGCGTTGATTTTGACTACGACGATTTTTATAAGCCTGAAGAGGATGAGTATGAGGAAGAATCGGAGGGTGATGAATATGATGAGGATCTGATTGGCGATGATTTTCGTGCGGCCAAAAAGAAGAAATCACCGAAAAAGAAGGCAACTAAAAAGACGATATTTGATATATATGAGCCAAGTGAATTGAAACGTGGCCATTTCACTGACTTGGACAATCAGATACGAAAAACTGATATACCAGAGCGGATGCAGTTGCGTCAGGTGCCCGTCACACCGGTGCCGGAGGGATCCCATGAGCTGGACGACGAGGCCGATTGGATATATCGTTTTGCGTTCTGCAAACAGACGGTCTCCGAGCAGGAGAAGGCGGATAATCGCGAGAAGATGCGCAAGCCGCCAACGGCTGTGAATAAAATCAAACAGACTTTGGAATTCATACGCAACCAACAATTGGAGGTGCCATTCATAGCATTCTATCGCAAAGAGTATGTGAAGCCGGAGCTAAACATCGATGATCTGTGGAAGGTTTACTACTACGATGAGCGCTGGTGCCAGCTAAACGATCGCAAGAGGAAGCTGAAGCAGCTGTTTGAGAAGATGCGACAATTTCAGCTGGAAACCCTTTGTGATGATCCAGATAAGCCGCTGCCGGACGATGTACGCCTGATGCTCGACAGCGATTTCGAACGCCTGAACGATGTGCAGTCAATGGAGGAACTGAAGGATGTTCACATGTATTTTTTGCTCAACTACTCACATGAGTTGCCCAAAATGCAGGCCGAACTGCGGCGCAAACAGCTGCAGGAGCGACGCGAGGCGCGAGCACGCAAACAGGCATCAGCAGCTGCCGCCGCGGGCAGTGATGGTGAATCGGGTGTGGATATAACCGATAAACTGGATACGGCAGAGCTCGATGAGGCTGAGGAGCTCGAGTTGGCTGCCGAGGAGCAATTGAAACAGGCACCAAATAGCAGTCCCTATGCTGTATTCCGCAAGGCCGGCATCTGTGGCTTTGCCAAACACTTTGGCCTAACGCCCGAGCAATTTGCCGAGAATCTACGGGATAATTACCAGAGGAATGAAGTCAACCAGGAGAGCTTGAGTCCCACAGAGATGGCCAAGCAGTATTTGTCGCCACGCTTCATGACCGTCGACGAGGTGCTGCATGCTGCCAAATATGTTGTGGCCAGACAGCTGGCCCAGGAGCCGCTGTTGCGTAAGACAATGCGTGAGGTGTATTTTGATCGGGCACGCATCAATATACGGCCCACAAAGAATGGCATGGTCCTGATCGATGAGAACTCGCCAGTCTATTCAATGAAATATGTGGCCAAGAAACCGGTGGGTGATCTATTTGGGGATCAGTTCATCAAGCTGCTGATGGCCGAGGAGGAGAAACTTTTGGAGATTACGTTCCTCGATGAATTCGAGGGTAATGCGAATGCAAATGGCCCGCCCGGTGATTACATTACAGAGGCCACACAGCTCTACCATCTGGATCAGTTTTCCAAGAACGTGCTGGAGTGGAATGCGTTGCGTGCTGAGTGCGTTCAGTTGGCACTGAAGAAATGGGTCATTCCGGATCTAATCAAGGAGCTGCGTGCAACATTGCACGAGGAGGCGCAACAGTTTGTGCTACGCTCGTGCATAGCCAAGCTGTACAAGTGGCTGAAGGTGGCACCATATAAGCCAAACATGCCGCAACATCACAATTTCGAGGAGTGGAGCACATTGAGGGGCATACGATCCATGGGTCTGGCCTATGATCCGGATCAGTCGGTGGCCGCCTTCTGTGCCATAGCCAGTCCGGAGGGCGAAATCTCTGACTATTTACGATTGCCCAGCATACTCAAGCGTAAGAATTCCCACAATGCCGAAGAGAAGGCTCAAAAGTTGGCCGATTTGCGTAAACTGAGTGATTTCATCAAGATGAAGAAGCCGCATATTGTGGTCATTGGCGCCGAGTCGCGCGATGCACAAATGATACAGGCGGACATACGCGAGATACTCAAAGACTTGGAGGCCAACGAACAGTTCCCGCCCATCGAGGTGGAGATCATTGACAATGAACTGGCCAAGATCTATGCCAATTCGAAGAAGGGCGAAAGTGACTTTAAGGAATATCCACCCTTGCTGAAGCAAGCTGCCTCGCTGGCGCGCAAAATGCAGGATCCGTTGGTTGAGTACTCCCAGCTGTGCGATGCCGACGATGAGATACTTTGCCTGCGCTACCATCCGCTGCAGGAGCGTGTGCCACGTGAGCTACTGCTGGAGCAGCTCAGCCTGGAGTTCATCAATCGCACCAGCGAAGTGGGCTTGGACATCAATCTGATGGTGCAGAACTCGCGCACCGTCAATCTGCTTCAATATATTTGTGGACTGGGTCCGAGGAAGGGCCAAGCGCTGCTGAAGCTGCTCAAGCAGAGCAATCAACGACTCGAGAATCGAACACAATTGGTGACGGTGTGCCATCTGGGTCCGAAGGTCTTCATCAATTGCAGTGGCTTCATTAAGATCGATACCAGTTCGCTGGGCGACAGCACGGAGGCGTATGTCGAGGTGTTGGATGGCTCGCGTGTGCATCCGGAGACATATGAATGGGCGCGCAAGATGGCCATCGATGCCATGGAGTACGATGATGAGGAAACGAATCCAGCCGGTGCACTTGAGGAGATCCTCGAATCGCCAGAGAGACTCAAGGATTTGGACTTGGATGCATTTGCCGTGGAGCTGGAACGTCAGGGATTTGGCAGCAAGAGCATTACGCTCTACGATATACGCAACGAGCTGAGCTGCCTGTACAAGGATTATCGTTCACCCTATCAAAAGCCCAGCGCCGAGGAGCTCTTCGATATGCTGACCAAGGAGACGCCAGACTCATTCTATGTGGGCAAGTGCGTGACGGCAATGGTGACTGGATTTACGTATCGTCGTCCACAGGGCGATCAGCTGGACAATGCCAATCCGGTGCGCATCGATGACTCCGACAGCTGGCAATGTCCGTTCTGCCAAAAGGATGACTTCCCGGAGCTGTCCGATGTGTGGAATCATTTCGATGATAACAATTGTCCGGGCCAGGCGTCCGGCGTGCGTGTACGGCTTGAGAATGGCCTGCCTGGTTTCATACACATCAAGAATCTGTCCGACAAACAGGTGCGCAATCCGGAGGAACGTGTCCGCATCTCTCAGACCATTCATGTGCGCATCATTAAAATTGACATTGATCGCTTCTCGGTCGACTGCAGCTCCAAGTCGGCCGACTTGAAGGATGTGAACAACGAATGGCGACCCAGACGGGATGCGTTCTATGATTACGTCACCGAGGAGCTGGACAATCGCAAAGTGTCGGATGCCAAGGCGAAGGCCATGAAGCGCAAAACCTATGCCAGACGCGTCATAGCCCATCCAAGTTTCTTTAACAAGTCCTATGCTGAGGTCATCGCCATGCTCGCCGAAGCGGACCAGGGCGAGGTGGCTCTGCGTCCTAGCAGCAAGTCCAAGGATCATTTGACGGCCACGTGGAAGGTGGCCGACGACATCTTCCAGCACATCGATGTGCGCGAGGAGGGCAAAGAGAATGATTATAGCCTGGGACGCAGTCTCTGGATCGGCACCGAAGAGTTTGAGGATCTCGACGAAATCATTGCACGACACATCAATCCCATGGCTCTGGCTGCCCGCGAGCTCATCCAATACAAATACTATAAGCCGAACACGGCGCCAGCGAACGTGAATGAGCGTGACTTCATGGAGCAGCTGTTGCGCGAGGAGAAGGCGCGTGATCCGAAGAAGATCCATTACTTCTTCATGGCATCGAAGAGCATGCCGGGCAAGTTTCTGTTGTCCTATCTGCCCAAGACGAAGGTGCGCCACGAATATGTCACTGTCATGCCAGAGGGCTATCGGTTTCGTGGCCAAATCTTTGACTCGGTCAGCAGTCTGTTGCGCTGGTTCAAGGAGCACTGGCTAGATCCGCCAACGGCCATGTCCAGTTCGATGAGTGCCACGCCCGCCAGCAATACGCCCACAAATGCGCACAACATGATGCGACCACCGCCCACATCGGCGCTCAGTTCACTCGGTGGCAGCGGCAGCGGTGGGGGAGCTGGCGGATTCAGTAGCTCGGGCAGTATGACTGGCGGCACACCACGTAGCGGCATCAGCAGCAGCGACATGCGCAGCTCCAGCGCCTACTCAATAACGCATTCCATGGGCGCGGCCGGTGGAGGAGGCGCTGGCGGCATCGGCTATGGCAGCGGCAGCAGCTCCGGCCTGGGCCTCATCAATACCGCTGGCCTGGGCCACTTTGGCAGCGGCACGCCCACCTTTGGCGCCCACATCAATACGCCGTACACGCCAAGCGGCCAAACACCATTCATGACGCCCTATACGCCGCATGCGACGCAAACGCCACGCTACGGCCACAATGTTCCAAGCCCCAGCTCCCAGTCGAGCAGCAGTCAGCGTCACGGTCACTATGGCGGCACGCCCCGCTACTATGACAACGCCTACAACAGCGGCAATCTGTCGCAGCATCACCAGCAGCAGTCACAGCATTCGCATTCGCATGGCCATGGCCATGGACATTCACAGCAGCAACATCCGCATTTGTCGCAGCAGCACCATCATCATATGCATCAGCAGCAACGTGCCAAGGAGAATCTGGACTGGCAGCTGGCCAACGATTCGTGGGCGCGTCGCAAACCTCAGCATCAACACCAGCATCAGCAGCAACAGTCCCAGCAGCAGCAGCTCGGCTTGGGCATGAGCTTGGGTATGGGCTATGGCAGCGGCAGTGGTGTTGGCGGTGTCGGCAGTGGTGCCGGCTCCACGCCCACCAACGAATACCATACAAGCAGCAGCAGCACAAATCGCAGTGGTGCTTCAGCTGTCGCCGTGGCAGCAGCAGCTGCTGCTGTTTCTGGCAATGCTACTAGTGGTGGCGGTATCTCTTCCAAGTCTTCGGTGCGCAGCACGCCGCGCACAAACACATCGCCGCACTCCATGAACTTGGGCGATTCGACGCCCCTATATGATGAGAACTAGGACTAGGACTAGGGAGTGCGTGAGTGTCACTATTTGATCTGGATTTAAATATATATGTATACATAAGTAATAAGTATATTACTCTGTAAACTCACAAATTAAGAAAAACTGGAAACTCAACGCAAAGGAAAACCTTAAGCATTAAATAAAATAACTACACAACAAAAAACAAAATCATTTCAAATGCGTGACTTTTTCTTCAACTGATTACGAATTTACAATCGATTAAGTGAAGTGCTTTAGATATCGATTGACAAATGATGCCAAGCGGGTAAATGTTGCCAACTGAGTCCTCCCAATGGAAAATGTTTCTAACCGTTGTTGCCATTGAAGCCTTTTAAATTCCCTCATGTTGAACTATGTTTGAATTGGAAAGAGATGAAAATAGTAGGGAGGCTTCAGGTAATATATATGTAAAATGTTTTATTCTCATTTACCATTTGTCATTATCTGTATGATCTGTATTTGTCAAGGCAATGTAGCCTCTCAGATGAAGTTCCAATAAAAAATCCTTTTTTTAAACTGCAAAAAAGTCCCAAACAAATTCCTGTTTTTTTTCAATTTGAAGTTTTTAATTAGAAAGATATGGAAATATCTGAATTATGGAATAGTTAATTGTAGACTACAAATAAATTACAAAAATTGATCTGTTTTTTAAGAATTGATTTATTAAAGACATATTTAACAGCATCAATATCAACGACTTTTATACAAAAAAATTTAATATCAAAAGGACATAAAATTACTTCTGCATCTTCTCTCTTTGCGGAATGAAAGTTTCAGTGTTGTGCAACGTCCTTCGATTTAGTTCTTGGCCATGCCCCGTTTGAATGCATAGACCAGCGCCATGCCCAATATTATGGCGCCCACGGCCAAGCCGATTTCTCTGCAACTTTTGCAACAAACAAAAAAATAATGTTAAATACATATGTATGTATGTAGGTATGAGTGTATCAGTGTGTGTGTCTGTGTGTAAGTTTGCATATAAAGCTGGACTAATCGCAAATTAATCAATGTTATGTTGGGATTTCAATTGGAATTTTGTTTTAGATTTTAACATTCACGCTTAGTGCAAAATGCAACATTGCTTGGGCGTGGCATTCGCATTCGCATTCACATTGCCAGTATCAGTGTCATCAGCAGTGGGCGTGGCACTAATCAATTAAACCAAAGAGAAGTATAAAGAGAAACAAGAAAATAAAAGCAAAACAAATAAAGGGAAATTTCTGTTTGTGCTTAACTATTTGAGGTGCTCCAAGATTTAGCTATTGCAGACATAAATGTAGACAAAAGCATATAACACTCCCAAAGATATAAGTAAATATATGTATAATATATACATACAGATGAGTTCGTTTTGAAACTAAATGGACAAAAAGACGAGGGAATAAACTGAATATCAACATCGAAATCAATAACAATATATGTTAATAACATATGCTAAGATGTAAATAGTAAAATATGTATATATTAAAATTACTTAATACTCGTCTTGTTGTTTACATAGATCAGAATCAGTAAATTTAAATTAAATCAAATCAAAAATCACAAAAAAAAAACATTTCAGTATTTTAACATCCAAACCATTTGAAAATTGTACGAAAAAAAAAAAAACTATAAATTTGGTGCATTTTAAAATGATGCAAATTTTGTTATTAATTTTTATTTTAAAGTTTTCAAACTCACAAATTTTTAAATATTTTTTTATATTTCTTTTTTAATTGATTTTGCAGTGTTGCTTAGCTTTTGTAGAATTTAACTTTCGTGCTGGCGAACGATTTGAGGCTTGAAGAAATAATATATATATATGTATATGTATATATACAAATGCATATGTATATATGTATGTAGTACAAATGAATATCCAATTAGACAAATCCTGTCGTAAGCACATATTTCAGGGCATTAATAGCTGTTAGTTGAGGAATGAATGCAAATCGCTGTAAGTCGTAGTGGATGATATTTGCAGTGAAAGTCCAAATAGAATTACTTGACTTCAGTTCTAGTCCTATTTGGGTAACAGATTTGATGACATGAAGCAGTCACAGTTGCATCTTCAAGATTTTTTTAAAGAATATTTTATCTTACTGGATGTAAAATACTCGCACACATTCGAGACATATCCTATTGGACCATCTAACAAATACAGCCACCTTTAATTGGCCGGTTCCTATTTCAATTCATTTTGATCCCGCTTATTGAAGAGCAAATGTAAGCCGTAAGCCAACATGCAAACATGCGAAATTCTTATTGGGCGCGTGTATTAAATCAGTGAATCAAGTAGAAATCGGTTCCGATTTGCAGGCCTTATGGAACGTGCTAATTAGATGACGCAGCCAATCAATGATGATAATGATGCGCTGATTGCTCATAATAAAGTTAGCTGAAATGTCATGCTCATGCTCAGCCTCAGGCTCATGCTTGTCAACTGAGTTGAAGGTCTTGCGATTACAATTACAAAAAAATAAGGAAAACAAACAAAAACAACTCACCCCACGGCCCCTTTTTTCTTTATGTCGGCGGCTGCCAAATTGCCAATCAGAAATTTCTTCATTATCTCACTGGAAATGAGATGAGAGAGCGAGAGAGAAAACAATATGAATAAAAGTACCAGCTGTTGTTCTAATGGAAACTTACCGGGCCTCCTGGCTGTGGCCCACATCCAGAAATTCCCGTGTGCCATTGCGACCCGCCACAGATATCAGTGAATCCTCGCCGCCAGGATGCTAGGCCAACAAATGAACAGAGATTAACATTATTTTATATACAGATCTAGAGAGACCTACCTCCTGCTTGAACTTGGTCAGATCGTAGACCTTGTCCTCAATCACCACCCACAA
The DNA here is from genome assembly GCA_035045965.1 of Drosophila aldrichi. Classification (NCBI taxonomy): domain Eukaryota; kingdom Metazoa; phylum Arthropoda; class Insecta; order Diptera; family Drosophilidae; genus Drosophila; species Drosophila aldrichi. The sequence continues at coordinate 7,923,704 of JAWNOM010000484.1, forward strand.
ATCATTGGCTTTGTTGTGCTTTTTCACCTCGGCCAAGCTGATTTCCCTGCTCATTTTGCAAAGCTAAGCAACACCACAATTACAAACCGAAATAATTACAAAATATTTTACTGAACTGAATGAAGTGTGTGTATGAATGTGCTAGTGTGTTGGGAATTTAATTTCCACTACAGCTGTTTTCACAAGCCGATTAATCGGAATATCGATATTCCGCAAATGTTGCTAGTACCGTCATAAGCTTGGACACATGCTGCTCTGTTATTGACAGACATTTCATCGGTACATGTTGCTAACTGCTGCCCTTAGCTACTTTACAGAATTTCCACCCAGTGAATCCCACAACTAAAAACAACATACATATTTCACGATCCTCAGCTAGATCCTTCCAAAATAATAATTCAAAGAAAGAAAACCGCGGAGCTTTTAATTATTGAACGTACACAATGCAACTTTTATTGAATATTTAAATACATATTTTGGGATTTTGCGAAACATTTACTGCCAATTAAACATCAAATGGAATACATTTTTGTTAGCCGAGTACATTGTATATAGTTTCCAGTATTTATATCATATTGCGGTTTTTATAATATTCAAATTTAATTGCCACCACGTAGACGGAGCACCAAGTGCAAAGTAGATTCCTTTTGGATGTTGTAGTCGGACAGAGTGCGTCCATCCTCCAGCTGCTTGCCAGCGAAGATCAGACGCTGCTGATCTGGGGGAATGCCCTCCTTGTCCTGGATCTTGGCCTTAACGTTCTCAATGGTGTCCGAGGGCTCAACCTCCAAGGTGATGGTCTTGCCAGTCAAAGTCTTGACGAAGATCTGCATGCCACCACGCAGACGGAGGACCAGATGAAGGGTTGACTCCTTCTGGATGTTGTAGTCGGACAGAGTGCGTCCATCCTCCAGCTGCTTGCCAGCGAAGATCAGACGCTGCTGATCTGGGGGAATACCCTCCTTGTCCTGGATCTTGGCCTTAACGTTCTCAATGGTGTCCGAGGGCTCAACCTCCAAGGTGATGGTCTTGCCAGTCAAAGTCTTGACGAAGATCTGCATGCCACCACGCAGACGGAGGACCAGATGAAGGGTTGACTCCTTCTGGATGTTGTAGTCGGACAGAGTGCGTCCATCCTCCAGCTGTTTGCCAGCAAAAATCAGACGCTGCTGATCTGGGGGAATACCCTCCTTGTCCTGGATCTTGGCCTTAACGTTCTCAATGGTGTCCGAGGGCTCAACCTCCAAGGTGATGGTCTTGCCAGTCAAAGTCTTGACGAAGATCTGCATGCCACCACGCAGACGGAGGACCAGATGAAGGGTTGACTCCTTCTGGATGTTGTAGTCGGACAGAGTGCGTCCATCCTCCAGCTGCTTGCCAGCGAAGATCAGACGCTGCTGATCTGGGGGAATACCCTCCTTGTCCTGGATCTTGGCCTTAACGTTCTCAATGGTGTCCGAGGGCTCAACCTCCAAGGTGATGGTCTTGCCAGTCAAAGTCTTGACGAAGATCTGCATGCCACCACGCAGACGGAGGACCAGATGAAGGGTTGACTCCTTCTGGATGTTGTAGTCGGACAGAGTGCGTCCATCCTCCAGCTGCTTGCCAGCAAAGATCAGACGCTGCTGATCTGGGGGAATACCCTCCTTGTCCTGGATCTTGGCCTTAACGTTCTCAATGGTGTCCGAGGGCTCAACCTCCAAGGTGATGGTCTTGCCAGTCAAAGTCTTGACGAAGATCTGCATGCCACCACGCAGACGGAGGACCAGATGAAGGGTTGACTCCTTCTGGATGTTGTAGTCGGACAGAGTGCGTCCATCCTCCAGCTGCTTGCCAGCGAAGATCAGACGCTGCTGATCTGGGGGAATACCCTCCTTGTCCTGGATCTTGGCCTTAACGTTCTCAATGGTGTCCGAGGGCTCAACCTCCAAGGTGATGGTCTTGCCAGTCAAAGTCTTGACGAAGATCTGCATGCCACCACGCAGACGGAGGACCAGATGAAGGGTTGACTCCTTCTGGATGTTGTAGTCGGACAGAGTGCGTCCATCTTCCAGCTGTTTGCCAGCAAAAATCAGACGCTGCTGATCTGGGGGAATACCCTCCTTGTCCTGGATCTTGGCCTTAACGTTCTCAATGGTGTCCGAGGGCTCAACCTCCAAGGTGATGGTCTTGCCAGTCAAAGTCTTGACGAAGATCTGCATGCCACCACGCAGACGGAGGACCAGATGAAGGGTTGACTCCTTCTGGATGTTGTAGTCGGACAGAGTGCGTCCATCCTCCAGCTGCTTGCCAGCGAAGATCAGACGCTGCTGATCTGGGGGAATACCCTCCTTGTCCTGGATCTTGGCCTTAACGTTCTCAATGGTGTCCGAGGGCTCAACCTCCAAGGTGATGGTCTTGCCAGTCAAAGTCTTGACGAAGATCTGCATGCCACCACGCAGACGGAGGACCAGATGAAGGGTTGACTCCTTCTGGATGTTGTAGTCGGACAGAGTGCGTCCATCCTCCAGCTGCTTGCCAGCGAAGATCAGACGCTGCTGATCTGGGGGAATACCCTCCTTGTCCTGGATCTTGGCCTTAACGTTCTCAATGGTGTCCGAGGGCTCAACCTCCAAGGTGATGGTCTTGCCAGTCAAAGTCTTGACGAAGATCTGCATGCCACCACGCAGACGGAGGACCAGATGAAGGGTTGACTCCTTCTGGATGTTGTAGTCGGACAGAGTGCGTCCATCCTCCAGCTGCTTGCCAGCGAAGATCAGACGCTGCTGATCTGGGGGAATACCCTCCTTGTCCTGGATCTTGGCCTTAACGTTCTCAATGGTGTCCGAGGGCTCAACCTCCAAGGTGATGGTCTTGCCAGTCAAAGTCTTGACGAAGATCTGCATGCCACCACGCAGACGGAGGACCAGATGAAGGGTTGACTCCTTCTGGATGTTGTAGTCGGACAGAGTGCGTCCATCCTCCAGCTGCTTGCCAGCAAAGATCAGACGCTGCTGATCTGGGGGAATACCCTCCTTGTCCTGGATCTTGGCCTTAACGTTCTCAATGGTGTCCGAGGGCTCAACCTCCAAGGTGATGGTCTTGCCAGTCAAAGTCTTGACGAAGATCTGCATATTTCTCTTTTCTACGAAAATTAAGAAACATAAAAAATTAATAAACTGGCTTGTATGTATGAGCAAGGAAATTGAGAAATCAATTTAATGCTAGCTGTGGTCATGCTGACGCATGCAACCCTGGAAGACTTAATTTGAATACTCTGCTCGAATTGCGCAGAGAATTTTTCTGCGTCGTGACCTGGTTTCCTAAATTGGAGCAAATGGCTGCGCACACTAAAATAGTTTAAGCAATAATCAATGTATACATACTGTATGTATGATGCACAACGTTTCTACACTTAATTTCACCACTCCGAAAATATAGTACATATAACGAAGAATGACTAATCAGTTTTTGATGTTTCTTTTTCTAATCACCCTTGCAATGCATGAGTGTGCATGTACACATGCATGCATATATGTATATATACATTCATACATATACATACACATACATGGATATGTATATATTCACTAACTGCACTTGTTCTTTATCCGACGCCATTTTTGAAGTGGGAAAAATATAAAATGGCGTTTGCAACTACGCATTTACAGCATACCTAAAAAAATGGCCAATCGAAATTATAAGCAATAAAGAATTTAAAATATGCAAACTTAAAAGAAAATATTTATTAGTTATAGTTTCTTCTCAAGATATGCATGGAAATGCCAATATATATGTATGTATGAATGTATATGTAGGTGTGTGTGTGTGTACAATTTTCTTTGTTCCCAAATGCACTTACAATTTTTAAACGAAGACTAGCTAAATATAGTTTTTTTTAGATACTCGCAAAGTTATACCTTAAGATATGCACTTATATATATACGTACCTTTTTTTACGTTAATTTACTATAACTTGAATCAAGTATTGAAATAGATTTATTCTTGCACTTTTTTTTTGTAAATTGGAATATTTGCACTTGCGTCCGTCTAGTTTAGCTGAGCACTGCCTTACGAATGAGAAAAATATAGCTCACAACAGAATTGGTGTTTTTCGATTTTCTTCACTATTTTAATAACATTGGGCTATCGGAGTAAGGTTGCTAAAAAAAAGTATCGGACGCTGTTAAGCATTTGTAGTCTGTTAATGTTAAATTATAGTGCTGTTAGTTGCAAAGGCTATCTGATTATCCAAAAAAACAAAACAATCTAATTTCAAATTGTCATATGAGCGTTGGACTACTTATATTTGTTTATTACAAATGGCTTAAATGTGATCAATATTATTTTTATATACATGCGATCACTTTTGTCATAGCGCTAAATGCATAATGCCAATATATAATATGGTATCTTAAATAAATTCGAATGCCTAAAAAATTCAACTATTTTATTAAAACTAGATCTGTAAGATCTGTTATTCAAATGTAATTTATATTTTTTGAATATATATTTATTTAATAACTATTCCAGTCGATAATGGAAAGTGCTTGATTTCATTTATTATCTTCCCTGGCGGGCCATATCGATAATGAGGAGCATTGAAAAGTATTTGTCATCGAATAATCAGAAGCAAAAACAAAGCCAAAAGGGGCGGACGTAAAGCGCTCGGTACGCGTAATTTTTTTTTTAATTACTCATTGTCGCCTTCAGAAAATTTTCGGGAGTTGTGTTGACCGTTGACGACAGCAATAAATAATTTTGCCCACCTTGCCAAATAATAAATTTTGTTGGCATTTTAGTTGTATTTATATAGATATATATATATATATATATACACATATATATATGCAATTTTTTTCTCTTTTGCCAAGCGAGCAACTCCTTTGTGTGTGTGTGTGCATGCATGCAATCGTACATTTCGGTATTTTATTTTGCTTTTTTCATTTTCATTCTTGAAAATTCTAAGTACATTTAAATTGTGAATTTTATTTTGTCTATGTGTCGGAAATCAAAAATAATAAATTTAAGTTTTTAGTCTATCGGTATCGGTTAGCTGAAATTCGCTGTATAATTTTCTGATAAACAACAAAAACAACCCTGCGCGCACACACAAAAAAAGCATATGCAAGAGCGCAGCAATATTAAAACCCGCCCCAACGCGTCGCTGTCGTCGTCGTCGTCGTCATCATCCGCAGCGCAGCCACTGCCATAGACGGCAGAAGCAAAAGCAAAGACACGCTTACGTTACGCGCTTGCTTGTGGCGTATCGATGTCGTCGAGTTAACGTGTCGTCTCTGTATGTGCGTGCGTCTGTGTGTGTATGTGTCTGTTCTGGATTCTTATAAGAGCATTTTTAGCCGATTTTTTCAGCAGTGTGTGCTAATTTTTTGTTAATTTTTTTTGTGCCGTTGTAAATTGTTGTTTGCTTACGCAGTTAATTTAATTTTATTTTTTTTCTTCAACAACAAAAGCAGCAGCAACAACAACTAAAACACAAGTGGCAGTGTTTGTTGGTGTCGGCAGAGAGGAAGATAGCGTTCGCATATGTATATACAATATATCAATATATATGTATACGCGTGTGTGTGTGTAAAAGAGAGTGAGAGAAAACATTCAAACCAATTTGATAACCAAGTAAAATAAGGAAAGGAAAGGAAAAGAACGTAACAGAAGTCGCAGCCAGCACCAGCAGAGTGCAGCAAACATCGAGCAGCAGCCAGTGGCAGAGACTGAGGCGTCCTCATACCTAAGCTCTGTTCACGCAGCAACAGTAATTAACTGTAAAACGTAACGCGAGTCCACAACAAAAACCAAACTCGATCGTGTTTAAAAGAGAGCGGCAAAGCAAGAGAGAACAAGAGAGTGAGTGACCGAGAGATTGAAAGTCCAGTATCAGCAAATTCGCCGTCTTCGTTTACGTCTTCATCAACGTCTACGACTACGTCACCATGGACAACTTAATTCCGATCGTCAATAAACTGCAGGATGCATTCACATCGCTGGGTGTACACATGCAATTGGATTTGCCACAGATTGCTGTTGTTGGTGGACAGTCGGCTGGCAAGAGTTCAGTGCTGGAGAATTTCGTGGGCAAGTAAGTGTGTTTGTCAAGCCGAATACAAAACAAAATTATTTGTTTCTCTACTATCAAGAAATACAGACAATAAGAAAATCCATATTCTTGCGCGAAAGCATTGATGGCTCTATATGTAAGAGAGCTTTGAGTGTGTGTGCGTGCGCTAGGCTCGCGCTCTCAGTGTTTGCGCACAGAACGCACATATATACATATACATATATGTGTATGTGTGTGTGCGCGTGAATTTTGGTGAATAATCAATGAAGCAGCATTCCTGTTTTTATACTCATTTTTTTTCGTTCTGTTCGGTCAGTGGGTGTTTTGCCAGAAGCAGGAGGTGACCATCAATAAAGTCCCCTCTCCCACTCATATATGTACATATGTACACGTACATGTGCGTGTATATGCTGTGTATATAGAAACTAGTAAATGCGCATACAGTTGTACATGGTCAGCGTTCTGTTGGCAGTGGCCGCATGACAACCACCTTGCACATAGTTTAATATATACATGCATACATATATTTATATAAAAGCACGATGAGCGTAATATAAAACAGTTGGTGGCGCTTGCATAGAATCATCGCTGCTGATTAATGTTGAGTAAGCTTTCCAAGTGTATTACGCATGTACTTATACAAACACACACACACAAATATATATACATAAAGACAAATATGCATATTTATGCTGGAACTTAAAAGTTTCGTCGAGTGCTATAAACTCGCTTCCAATAAAAAGGCACACAATAACAGTTACAAAAGAAGAAAGAAAAAAAACATTTATCAACGACACTGTGCTCTCTCTCATTTTGATTCTCGCTCTCCCTCTCTTAGACACAAGCACAGCACTTACTTCGTTTACTCTGTGATACCGTTTTATTTGGGGGCCTCTTTCGCTGGCTGCGCGGCGCTCATTGCGCTTCGTTCGTTTTTATCTATCACCGTTTGTCGTCCGCCCCCTGAAAATGAGATGACAAAAACAAATACAATAACCCACAAAATACGTACGCCCCGAAAAATAAATAAAAAAGAAAAAAAAACGGACAATGGGCAAACTGAAAAAGAAGAAAGAAAAAATCAATGCATGCTGACATTTCCTTTTGCAGCGCGCAGCGCACATGCTTTTGTTTCCTTTTTCTTATGTGCGCTTGGCTCTTGTGCTGAATCCAACACGGCCCACTGCGCATACCCTACACACACACAGATACATACAAATACACAAGCCAGCAGCGCTCGCTCCACTTTGCTACACTTCACTTTGACATTTATGCAATGCTGCCGCTGTCGCAGTTGGCGTCTCTGCCAACGCTAGCCTACATTTGTGTAGTTGCTGCTTTTGTCACCCACCTCCTCCACTTACAGTCGGTTTTGCCTACTGTTGTAACTGTTAATGAATGGAACGCGAGCTCTCTGCCTTTCACATACTATACATATTTGCCTGTGTATGCGTGGATGGGTGTGGGTGTGTGTGTAGGTGGGTTCTATGCAAAATTGCAAAATTACATAATACTCAGCTACTGTTATACACGATAAAATCCTTTTTTGACTTTGGCTCCTTCCACCTATAGCATAACGCCCACACACTTGTGTAAAAATTTATATATGTATGTAAATGCGTGTGTAGCGAAATCTAACCATCTTATGTAGTATGTAGCTTCGATATTTATGTTTTGTGTATGTGAGTCCTTGCCACGCAAACACACCTATACACATATATATTTATATATATGTATATACTATGATACAAATAGGTGTTTTAACATTTTTGGCAACATGCGCGTAATATACACACATACATACATAGAGTCCGTCTTCGCATATAGAGCTGATATGCAGTTTTTCTTATGTAAGCTGGCGTGCAGTCAATAGCAACAACAACAATAGCAGGAACAGCAGCAGAAGATTGGCCAAGCGCAGTTCATTTGCTGAGCCGTTAGTTTTCGCATGCGCCGGCAACACACACACATACATGGCTAAAGACGTATGTATGTACATACATACATATGTATCAATAGTAATATGTATGTATATGCCTATGTGCATGTACATATATATTACAACATATATATGCATATATATATGTATATATTTATATAAATATATGTGTATGTGCATATGTGTGCGTTAATGACCTAGTTTTTCTTATACTTTATGCCACTTATGCTGATGCAGAGTTTTTTTTTTTTTTGTTCCCATCAATGTCAGTTAATGATGCTGCAGAGACTTCAACTTAACGAGAGAGAGAGAGAGAGATTGAGAGAGAGGCAAAGACGTAGTGCCTGTTCAATGTCAACCCAATAGCAACAGCAGCAGAATCGTCTGCCTCAATAGCCTAGCTCGAAATGTCAATAGTTCATGGTATTTGTTGTTCCTCTGGCACTTTCTTAAATACATACTTACTTATGTACAGCATACACATACACATGCATATCATATGCATATATTTAATGTAAATAGTGGTTACTTTATATTATCTCTAATGGGATATTTCTATGGAGTTCATGAACAATCACTCTCTCTTTCTCTAAATATATTTAATTATATGACTGTCGCCCGTAAATAGAAAATAAAAACCAAAAAAATAAGGGCAACAACCTATTTAAATAGGAAAAAAAAATAAAAATTCATCAACATAAAAGTTGCAAAAAGAAAAAAAAAAAAACAAGTCGAGACTGCTCGACTAGGAAATCCCCTGAACCCTTCGGAGAGCTGATATTTCAATAACTCTTCGCGTCTTTCTGCTTACAAAAGAAACACACACATAGGCACGCACGCAGGAACACAATATGTACTTGAGTAAAAGTAAAAGCAAGAAGAGAAGTGCAGAAGATCACTAAAGTTGTCTATGTGTATGCAGCAGCTCTCATTTGGTATTTGTATTTAGGCAAAACGAAGCTAGAATGCTCACAGCAGCAGAGAGCGTTCCAATTGCTCACTTGAAGCTCGACTGCAACAAACTCTACCTGCTGTCGGGCTCAAAATTTGTGAGAGACAGTGCTTGAGTAAAAGTGGCCCTATATAAAGGGCAGCAGCTGCAGCATTTCTTCAGTCAGTCTTCAGTCGTCAGGCCTGGTGGGGGTCAGCGCAGTAAAGTGAAGTCGAGTGTGTGAATTATAAGCATTAAAGACGTAGAGAAATTACGTAGTGGAATTACGTAGAGGATATACGTAAAGGAAATAAGTAGAGGAAATACGTAAAGGAAATAAGTAGAGGAAATACTTAGCGGAAATACTTGGAAGAAATACTTCGAAATACGTAGAGGGAATACTTAGAAGAAATAGACAGACGAATAGTGCTAAATCGAATCACCTCGTCATCCTGTTCGAGAATATATACAGTAGAATCCGGTTATAACGACTCCGCTTAAAGCGTCCATCCGGTTATGTCGACGAAAATTCGATGTCTTGGTTGGTCCCTATACAAACTTATATGAAAGAGACTCCGCTTAGTACGTCTCCGCTTTTAACGACAATCCGCTTATGCCGACGTTTTTTTCCATATTTTTGAGTCATTTACCGGTTATTACGTCGTGAAAAACAAAAAATTGCAAAATAATAACAAAAAATTTCAGCATAAAAAGACTCTGTTAGAAATGTATACATGTAAGTGTTGATCAGTGATCAGTACCCTTGCTTGTGTGCGTAGCAACGCCCTAAATGCTTTCAAGACAGAGAGAGAGGGAGAGCGACAAAGTACAATGCTGGCGTCACATAAATGTTTCTAAGCCATGTTATTGAAATAAACTTATAAGAAATGTTTGTTTTGACTAAAAATTTAAATTGTTTTATGTTAAAAGCTACTACGAACATGGCACCCATAAAAAAATGAAAAAAACATATTTTTTTGCTCCTTCTGGTTAAAGCGTCCGCCGGGTATAGCGACGTAAAATCGACGGTCCCTTGAATGTCGCTATAACCGGATTCTACTGTATATGTATATACTACATACATACACATATTTCAACAAAACCATTATACCCTGATTTTCCATTTTCAATGGGTTCAGGGTATTAAAAAAAAATGAAACGACAGCGAAAGCAATGAGAGCCAAAGAATGCGCAGCAGCTGATCTCATAATTCTTTCGTTTGCATGTGTTTGCGTGAGAGAGCATTTTGTTAGCGGTTGCAGAAGTAGCAGAAAGAGAGCGATCGCTGCGCTCTCTGCAGCTGACGCAGCCGGCGTATTGCATTACGTGCGCATATACAAATGTAAATGCGTTTATGTATATATGTATATAAACATATGTCTTCATAACGTTAGCTGCTGTTTTTGCTTTACAGCTCATTTGGTTGTTGTTCTTTCTCAACTCTAATTGCTAATTGTTTTTACTTAAACGATAAAAAAAAACGGTGCAAATCAAATTCGAATGGGAAATTGTGAGGGACAAATTTGAACACACAAGTGCGCTTACACGATAAACACACAGACATACGCACAATACTGTTACTCATCTCATGTAATTGATAGCATTGCATTTTATGTACACTTGAATAAATTCAGTTGTTAATGCTATGCATGCACAAGTGTACATACATATGTACACAAATATGTGGGCATTTATTTTGAACTTATGTTTATACTTACATATGTATGTAGTAGGTAGGCTTTGTGGGCTTTTGTGCTATGCTGATAAGATAAGCAATCGAAATTCACCCCCTCGCCAACTCTTTGTGTATGTTTATTTATTTATTTTTCTTTTTTTTTTTTTTTATCGAATTTATTGTTAAAAGTTCTTTTTTGCAATTCAGGCTGCTCCTAATGCTCATTTCGGGCGTCGGCCACAGTTTTTGTCGATGATTCATGCTCTGTCATTATAATTGATATTGTTTGCATTATCGATAAGGGTTTTACTACCGTTAGGTCTGCAGATGTTTGTTAATATTTTATTATGTGTATGTGTGGGTGTGTGTGTCTGTGGTAAGGCTTATATTGACTTTGGGCGGATTTGTTTACCATAATAAAACAGGTCCCAGCATAGGCGCCGATCTGAAGGCAGGCAGTAACAGTAAATTCGTACTTGCATATATACATACCTATGTATGTAAATGTAAGTATGTATATGTAGAAATTGTTTTCAAGCTGTACTCGCTAGCAGCTAATTTCCCAGTTAATTAATCACACACCCTCGTTTCTCGTTACTCGTTGTTTGCTGGCATTAATCAGTTTTCCCACAACTCCCAAAATAAAAAAACAAAAAATAAAATAGCAAAAATATGAATAATAACAACAATAATAATATGTACTTCTAATTATAATCTCTCAACTAATCAAAGTAATTGAGATCCATGGAACAATTGAGAAGCACGATAATTGTGTCGTTAACATTCTGACTCATTTTCGTTGCTATTTGTTGTTATTGTCGTTGTTCTTCATAATTGAATTCGGCTTACAGTGCTCTCCCTGGAATATTGGAAATGTACAGCAAAAGCTGTTTGTGTTTATAAATATCATATTAATTTTCGTCTATATTATTGCAATTTTTGTTGTTGTGCGTTGTCTTTCTCGCATTCCCGGGAACGCTTTAGATATAGATGGTATTATATAACACAGCGGTTGTGTATCGTAAATGAATTTCTTTTTAATTTGAGCAATTTTGTCTACATTGCCAGACATATTCTGAGAGCTACCCACAAATGCAAATTTGTTTAATTTTGCGCTTTGTTAGAGAACTTTGGAACGTTTCAAATTCAATGAGCTTTATCGACGATTTGTTAGTGTTAAAGTCTGTTTGACTTGCATAGAAATCAATTTGTATTTTCGTGTAGATTTCCTTTTTTCTATAAACTTCTTTATATACATATAAGAAAGAAAGTTTGTTGAGGCAAGGCGATAAAATTGCTTTCCTATCTATTGAATTTTTAAATTTCCCTTTTTGATATACATATAAAAACAGAAAAAAAAGATTAAGAATTTGTTGTTTAATTTCTCAATGTTTTTATTAATGTAAAATTGGATATGCATGAAATTTGATTTATTGATTTTGCCATATGAGGGGAACTTCGCCCATTCTATTCCAAATTCCAAATGCGTTATCAAGTCAAGTTGGCTTGAAAGGTTCAGTAAGCATTCTTTTCTATAAATTTGAAGAGGCAGCTCACAAAGCTTGTCAAATACTCATGGAAGACACTTATCGCGATTGATAAAATCAATTCAATTGACATACCTAAAAAAAACAACAGCAACAAAAATGCAAAAACAACTCAACTACAATTAATGGATTTTTTTTTTTATATTCACAGAGACTTTCTGCCTCGTGGTTCGGGTATTGTGACGCGCAGACCTTTAATTTTGCAGCTGATCAACGGAGTAACCGGTGAGTATTTATCTCTATATACACACACACATACATATATGTATGTATAGTCTATATATGCTAATGAATGTTTCTTTGATTTCAGAGCATGGCGAGTTTCTGCATTGCAAGGGTAAAAAGTTCACCAGCTTCGATGACATACGCAAAGAAATCGAAGATGAGACGGATCGTGTGACCGGCAGCAACAAGGGCATCTCAAACATTCCGATTAATTTGCGTGTTTATTCGCCGCACGTTTTAAATTTAACACTGATCGATTTGCCGGGCCTGACGAAGGTGGCTATCGGTGATCAGCCCGCTGACATTGAGCAGCAGATTAAGCAAATGATATTGCAATTTATACGCAAGGATACTTGCCTTATATTGGCCGTAACGCCGGCCAATACCGATCTGGCCAATTCGGATGCCCTGAAGCTGGCCAAGGAGGTGGATCCGCAGGGTGTGCGAACAATTGGTGTCATCACCAAATTGGATCTCATGGACGAGGGCACGGATGCACGTGATATACTCGAAAATAAGCTGCTGCCGTTGCGTCGCGGCTACATTGGCGTTGTAAATCGTTCGCAAAAGGATATTGAGGGACGCAAGGATATCCATATGGCATTGGCCGCTGAGCGCAAATTCTTCCTCAGCCATCCATCGTATCGCCATATGGCCGACCGTCTGGGCACACCATACTTGCAGCGTGTCCTCAATCAACAGCTCACCAATCACATTCGGGACACGTTGCCAGGACTGCGCGACAAATTGCAGAAGCAGATGCTCACCCTTGAGAAGGAGGTCGAAGAGTTCAAGCATTTCCAGCCAGGCGATGCCAGCCTCAAGACAAAGGCTATGCTCCAGTAAGTAATCGAAACGAAGGACTTGTGATGGATGTATATAGTTGTTTAACTATATATATATATCTTCTTTTATCACAATTACAGAATGATACAGCAGCTGCAGTCGGACTTTGAGCGTACCATCGAGGGCAGCGGCTCCGCTTTGGTCAACACAAACGAGCTGTCTGGCGGTGCCAAGATCAATCGCATATTCCATGAGCGGTAAGCAATAATATATAAATATACAAATATATATATATGTAATCTAATATATATTTCTTTATAGTCTTCGCTTTGAGATTGTGAAAATGGCGTGCGATGAGAAGGAATTACGACGTGAGATCTCGTTTGCCATACGCAACATACACGGTATTCGTGTTGGTCTCTTCACGCCGGACATGGCGTTCGAGGCGATCGTGAAGCGTCAGATTGCCCTGCTCAAGGAGCCGGTCATTAAGTGTGTGGATCTAGTCGTACAGGAATTGTCGTCGGTTGTGCGCATGTGCACAGACAAGGTGGAGCATCTAAATCACACTTGAAGTCCTTCAACGAGTCTATTTTCTGTTTGTTGTCTCTTTTTCAAGATGAGTCGCTATCCACGCTTGCGCGAGGAAACGGAACGTATCATTACCACGCATGTGCGCCAGCGTGAGCAGCGCTGCAAGGAGCAAATCCTGTTGCTAATTGACTTTGAGCTGGCCTACATGAATACCAATCACGAGGATTTCATTGGCTTCGCCAAGTATGTCGCAATTGTTGTTCACATAATGTAGTTCGATTAGTCTACCTAGCTGATCGAAAATGAACAAATTCACCAAATTCAATTACAATATCCTATTTATACTTATCCCTTCTTTGTGCTAATTTCAGTGCTCAGAATAAATCTGAGAATGCAAATAAGACCGGGACCCGACAGCTGGGCAATCAGGTCATACGCAAGGGTCACATGGTCATTCAGAATTTGGGCATTATGAAAGGTATGTGCGCATATATTTATGTATGTATACTTCAGCCGAATGCCTGTCCATGTCATATTCAAACTTTATAACTAAACAACAACAACAACAACAATAACAGTAACAACAACAGTCGCAACAACAACTTCAACTCGCACAATTCTAAACCTTCAACTAAATACTATATGTTTATGTAATAATATTACTAATCTCGGCAACAGCTCAGTTATCGATAAGTCGATTAACCAACCATAAGCTGGAGGCTTTACGTCGTGAGATGCAATAACAATTTGATAGTATAAATTGATAATATTATTAGAAGGGAAACTTATGAAACTAATGTAAATCGATTATCAAGAAAGTAAATTCGTATCGATTTATCGCTATTTGATACCATATAGTACACAAATGTCCAGGAATATTGAATTATGATTCTTTCTGAAATGATCAATCCATTTATTGATTTTTTCAAATATTTTATCACAACTAATAAACTTATCGATCATGCTGAAATATATATAGATATATGTATATATCGAAGCTAAGTCTGGTGCGAATCTAAATCGACTGTCCATCGATTTAGAAAGTTTCGATAGCTACTCCACCTTACTGCTTTGTATAGAAATGCTTATTAATTTAATGGCATGCATCAATCAATCAATTGCGATAACCATCCGAAATCGATCACACGTAGTTATCGTATCGGAAGTAGAGTACATCCACTCATAGATATAAATACCACTCGACTCAGTTTTCTAGCACTACAAGTATTTTTACGTAATTGAGCTTATATTTCTTGAGTTCCTTTTGAAATTTTTTGTTTGTTTTGTCTTGTTTTCTGCTTATTCTTCTCTTTTATGTTGTATTTCGTCCATTTGTTTTGCTCTTTGGTTGGTTTTTCCTTTTTGAATTTTTCTTGGTGTTTTTCTTTTCGGTACTGTACTTTTAATTTCTTGCCTTAAAAACTTGTGGATTAATCGCAAAGCTTTGCTGAGGTTTTTGCCACGCCTACTTGGTTTGTATTCAACGATCTTTAACTATATCATTGCTAATACACCGTTTGCTATACACACACACACAGAAATAAACATTCAACACATCTGTGATTCATATATGTCCATCAACATACATACATATATCAATATTCATGCATTTGCTTCTATAGAATTAAGTTATATATCTTTCTATATATATACGCTAGATATTTTAAAACTTATGTATGTATTATCGATAAACAACTGTTAAATTGTAACTATAGATCTATGGATTAGCATATACGAGAGCTGTTCTATAAGTCAGTGGTTCGTTTTTTTTATGGAGAATTCTTTATTAATGTATACTTTAGAGGTTTGTTGAAAACATCTTTGGCGGGTTCTATGCAGTTTATTTTACACCCATACATATATACACTATTGGGTATTATGTTTATCCCCAATTATTTGGGAAATGAAAGTTTGTTTGCTTACCTCAAGGAATTGCTTAGCAGAAATTCTGATATAAACATAAAACAGAAACCAGAGAATAGAGAGTGCAATTGGAGCACTATATATATTCTGAAAGATTGCTTGGGAAAGTATAGAATGAATGCGCTGAATGCATATTTAGAGCTCCGTTGGCATAGAGACACAAACCTAACTTTCCAAATCTTGAGAAATCTGAGTCATAAACCTAGGACTTTTGTACTATGCCAATGAATTACCTAACTGATCAAACAGCTCTCGTATATACATCGTTATATATATCTTTTTTTTTTTATTTTCCTACTCAATTGTTTTCTTTTTGGTTGTTTTTTTCGTATATCGTTCTGGTTATTCTATGCTATGTGTTGTCTGTTGCAGGTGGTTCTCGTCCCTATTGGTTTGTGTTGACATCGGAGAGCATTTCGTGGTACAAGGACGAGGATGAGAAGGAGAAGAAATTCATGTTGCCGTTGGATGGTTTGAAATTGCGCGATATTGAGCAGGGCTTTATGTCAATGTCTAGACGTGTTACATTTGCTTTATTCAGTCCCGACGGACGTAATGTTTATAAGGTTAGTAATTTTTGTTAGCATACAAAAAAATGAATTTTCGTTTCAAAATGAACAAAACAAAAATATTCTAAAAATCTATCCCAAATAGATGAACAAAGAAACGAAACGAAAAGAGAGAAAAAGATAAACAAAAACATTTTCAATTAGTTTTTGCAACTACAACAAATGGTATATAATATATATTATTTGTTCTAGTTTTTCAATTCAAATACAAAACATCCAAATTTATTTAAAAAAATTAATATTAATTTATATAACAAATATTTTGTTTCTTTTGTTGCAAAAAACAATTTTGCGTTCAAGTCCCAGATTTAAAGTTTCCAAAAATAAATGAAAAACAGTTAATTAATTTTTTTGTATAAGATAAAAATTACTATGTTTTTATCAACATTTGTGTTCAAGTCGAGGCCAAAAAGAAAGATGAACTCGAATTCTATTTTTTTGGCCATCGATTTGTGAGCATGAGAATAACAGAATACGATAAACCACTTAATTAGATAGCGAGATATATACACATATATATATGTACTATAGCTTTAGTTGTATATATGTTGATATATACCGTTATGCCACCAATATACCAAACACTAACTCTGAACTCTGGTCCAGCTGCCAACCCAACTCAACTCAACCAACTTAAATAGAAAGCTAATCACAAACAGAAAACTAAAACTAGAAAATGAACCCGACTATAACCAACTAATGCCACCAACCCGTCCAAGTACTCAATCGTAATATCGTTATCGTTATCGTAATCGTAATCGTAATACAGTTGTCCCATATGCTAAATGCTTGACGAAAAATACCTATCCATTTTGTTCTCTTTGCGCTTGGACGCTTCTCTCTCTCTCTCTCTCTTTCTCCTGCACACACACATACACACCCACACATATATATACAAATGTTGTGCATTTAGGATTACAAACAATTGGAGTTGTCGTGCGAGACGGTGGAGGATGTTGAATCATGGAAGGCATCATTCCTACGCGCTGGCGTCTATCCCGAAAAGCAGGAGACCCAGGAGAATGGCGACGAGGTACGTTTTCATACTGCATCTAGATATTTATAAATAAAAATATATATACATATACATATAATATATCCTATATTATAAGTCTGTCCTAAGTCGTCTTATCTAGCTCTTGGTTAACAGATCCAGCATAGCCGCAAATGTTAATTAACATTTTCATGCTTGGATATGTCAACATGACACCAGATTCTATGCCACACATAACTTTAACTCTACTGTATATGTGTAGCTCAATGTATACCCTCTATCTTCATTTTTGTCTCCTCCTGCGCAACCTAATAATACCCTAAATACATATAAATGTTATCAGCAGCTGTTAACATTTATATTGCAAGCTACATACAATGTGTAGCTGTGCTTTCGCTAACAGTTGTTGTTTAACATGCTGTTAATTAGCATTGCTTTATCTTGCAGATCCCCAACCATAGCAGCATTGATATCTCTGTTAATAACAGTGTATTAAATAACCCCTCATCATTAATGTTACTCGCTGCTAGCTGTTACTAACATTATTAATATTCCTGTAAAATTGATGTTGTAAGTTGACAGCTGTTATAATCGTGCCCATATACATATATTGATGTCAATAGATAACAACTGTTAACTTGCAACTATAACTGGCTACAGCGACATATTGGTTTTGCCTACTAACATAATGTTATTGACAGCTGCGTAATAGTCTGTTTACCTAACATTATGTTAGATCTACACTGAGTTTCTTAATATCGGGTTCCACATTTACAAGTGCTTAACAGACCGATAACATAATTCTATGCTAACAGTTAATGCCAAGCTATCATAATATTGTCGCTTTAACACATTCGAGTCCTCTTCCGCCCTATGTATTACCCAAGTGTATGCCATAAAAGCAGAAATCTATGATCTATGTTAACTAACATACAATAAATAAACTTTTTAATATTCTTATACATAAATATCTAGTTGTAAACAATTGAACTCTTTGACAAAGCAATAACTTATTAAATGTTTCTTTATTTATTTATTTTTGACAAACGAAAAACAAAAATCAATATATATATTTCGAAATATACGAAATGCGTTTAATAATGAATGTGTGATATATAAATATATATAATATATATCTATATGCAGGAAGGACAAGAGGTTTGTTTCTTTCGATCATCATTTTTACCATATACTTTGCGCTCTCTATCTCTCTCGCTCTGTCTCTGTCTCTAACTCCCTTTTCATTTAATTTTATTTCATAGATTGGTTTATATTTTTGGTTATTATCTCAAATTTTGGGGCCTAATATTCGAGTTACATTTTTTGTTCTTATTTATATAATTTTTAATACTTGTTCACATAATCAAATGAATGCATATTACTTTTATTTATTTTTGGTCTGTAATAAGAATTATGCTAGACATTATTCCAAATTTCAAATATATAGCTTCTGGCATCTATAAGTTCTACAAGCGAACTCCTCCACAGATATTCCGCTAAATTATGTCACGTGAACGAGTATTATGCAATCGGTCACATACGATTGAAGTGTTCTCATTTGGCTTACACTAATTAACAAAATTGTTGTTTGGGCCATACGAAATTGGGATTTTCAATTCGGAATTTCTTAAACACTTCGCCCATTTACCCTAAAAACTAAAAACAAAACCCCATTTGTGTTCTTAAAGGTGTGTGCTATTTGTAATAGATCCATATTTCAAATATAACTCTTAATATATATATCTACACACATATATCTAAATATATATATACATATATCAATTTATACATATATATGTATACAATTTTAATTTACAATATTTTTTATCAATTATTTTCTTCTATTTTTCCCCCTTTCACGTACCAAACGAATCGAAATGACTCAACACACACAAAAAATAAAATAACCACATACATATATATCTATATCAAATATATATGTATCGTTTCAAATATATATATATATGTTTATTCACATGTATATATATATATATATGTAAAAATTACAATTCTAATTTGTAATGCGAAATATCCATAAAAATGTCCATAAACAACTGTTAACAGCAAAAAGTATGTTCAAACTTTTTTTTCGTTCAATTTCTTTGCTATTTTTGAACTTTTACGTATTATTCAATTAATTTTTATGCATTCGTAATGTAAACCCAATTAACATTGGCATTGTTTACCGATTTACGTTGTTTTATTCCTATTATTACAAATAATTAACACTGCAATTACACGATTCAAAGCCTCCCACCTACATATTGATTTTATGTATATACAATAGAAACAATCGAGAAAGTAATACTCATATTGATATACCGATAGTCGACTATTGGAAGCAGCTAAAGATCTTTATCTTTAGTATAACATATTCAACTAGATGACAGGGCTGTACATTTCCTAATAGAACAAAATTTAATATACTAATATGAATTCAATGTCTTCTCAACATTTTAAATATTTTGCCGTTTTCTATCAATTGTACAATTGAATTTTTGTAAGCTCTATAAACCATTACCATTCAAATTGAAAGATATCTTTCATTACTAAGAGTGCAACTCTTATAGCGATTGAAAAACTCGAAAAGTTTAGGGTTGTAATCCCAACTTCTAGTAAATATAATTTCAACACCAAATGATGATGATAATGAATAATGAATGAACACTCACGCACACACACACATGCACACACACAAACAATTTCTGACCTAAAATTTATATTTGTAGCATTTAAAAATAGTATTTATTGTATAATGTATTTTCCTATTTGGTATTTATTCTACTTTTCTTTTATTGAGCACTTCAAAAAAATACTCGAACAAAAAAATTATTTTTAAATTTTGAAATGAAAAAAAAAGTAATAATAATACTATCTTTAAGTAAAGTTTGGCTTCTTGTCTTTGGTTTTCCTCCTCTAATCAAATTTTCACTTTGGTTTTCAAGTTGAACTAACAAAAAAAAAAAAAAAGTAAAAAAAAAAAAACTCTTATATAGATTTGGAAATCTAAAGATGATATATATTTGTTGAATTTGTACTATATAATGCTTTACTTTATCGGCTGCACCTTTTGGCATTTGTTTCGATTTGTGCAAAACAAAACAAACAAAAAAAAAAAAAGAAAAAAAAATTCACTAGAGAACACAATTTTTTCATTTTATTGATTGTTTCTTCGTTTGTTTTTTCCATTACTTTTTGCCCCACTTTCCCCAATCAACCAAACAATCAACAACTAATCAAATGAAACGAACAAAACTTTCCACAAAAAAAAAAAAAAAAAAAAAAAACCAAAATCCCATCAATCGATTAATCGATAACACAACAGTCGGCTAACGAAGAGAGCTCCTCAGATCCGCAATTGGAGCGTCAAGTGGAGACAATTCGCAATCTTGTCGACTCCTACATGAAGATCGTCACAAAGACCACGCGGGACATGGTGCCCAAGGCAATCATGATGCTGATCATCAATAATGCCAAGGACTTTATCAATGGAGAGCTGTTGGCACATCTATACGCCTCCGGTGATCAGGTGTGTATATTATCTAGATAAATATGTAGTTTCGAGAGATCAGTAGAACGGATCAGTCAAGACATGCTGATCAATCATAACTCACTCCGTTATTAATCGATATTTCGCTCTTGCCAGGCACAAATGATGGAAGAGTCCGCTGAGTCGGCAACACGACGTGAGGAAATGTTGCGCATGTATCGCGCCTGCAAGGATGCTTTGCAGATAATTGGTATGTGATATAGCTTTCCCAATTGCAGGCAAATTATAGTTAGATCGGATCATTAACTAATAATGCTTCCATCACAGGTGACGTATCGATGGCAACCGTATCATCGCCATTGCCGCCGCCAGTAAAGAACGATTGGCTACCAAGTGGCTTGGAGAATCCGGGTCTATCACCGCCCAGTCCCGGTGGACCACGCAAGCCCGCACCCACCGCACAGGTGAGTGCCATTGTTAAACAATCGGTCAATCGATCAATCAAGCATAATATTCTGTTATTACATTTTTCAGGGCTCGTTGGGTGGCCGTAATCCACCTTTGCCCCCGGCAACGGGTCGTCCAGCGCCCGCTATTCCCAGCCGCCCAGGAGGCGGAGCACCGCCCCTGCCTGGCGGCCGGCCTGGCGGCGCGCTGCCACCCCCATTGCTACCATCGTAAGTAGAGCACAATTAACTTGTGTATTTCATTGCTTTCAACTTGGCTTAGTGCGTCCTGTACAGTATATTTGTATATATACAGTATTCCCAGTATTTATTTAGTTTTATTTACTTATTATTATTTTTAATTTAACTTCGACGATTGGGACCTCTTTTTATATGCAGCCACACACATTCCACAAGCATACACAAACACACACACACATATAAAAGCGCATACACATCAATATATATATATATTCGTAACTTTTATATGTATATAACATATGTACATACATATATACTAATGTGTATGCATACAAACAAAGCGCTGCAAACGCTTTCAGTATTTTTGTTTTCATTTTTGAATATCATTTTAGAATTATCCTCTTTTTGTTTTTATAACTAACAAACTTTGACATTTCTTAGTATTAAATACTAAAAAAAAACCCACGAACATTTGTTTCATCCCAGTAAATTTAATCATTTTGGGAAATTTTCTCTTGCGGTTGGGATATTTAAGATTAAAAGTGCCAAATGTTCAATATAGCCCGCTCTTTTATTACATTTTTAAAAGTACCTAATTTAATAGGGGGAAATTTTGTTTATAGAATCCCATTTAACATATATCTTCGCAAGAGATAATTTAGTATATGTTTAAAATATTTTTTTCACTTTCGTGCTGTTTTCTTTCCTTCTTTTGTTATTTGTCCTTAGAAGGCAGCTTGTCCACTTCTGAATATCCAATTACATACTTCCAGTCTAAATATAGATCACAGTTTATAGTAAAATTTGCATATTAGTAAATTAGCATAACCTGCAGCGTCAATATACATACATGTGTGTATATATGTTTATCTTTTAGTCGACCATTTGGTGTTTGTTTTAGTTGAGGGCAAGCTGCCAGAATTGGCAAATGAAAAAAATCCCTTTTTTATTTTTTTTAATTGATTTTGGTTTCTGCGCTGTCTACCCGTGTAAAAAAAATGAATAGACGATTTTCGACAAGTTAAAAAAAAAAAATTATATAACAAAACCAAATTGTTTGTTTCTTCCTCTCTCTTTTTTCTCTCTCTTTTTCTCTCACATATTTGCAAATTTGCAAATCAAATGCGATAAACCAACAACAAATGTCAAACGAATAACTGTTAACTAACTCATACACACATACTCGCACTCGTAACACACAACTATCCTCACATGCTTACATGTCCAACGCTTCACTTTATATTAAATGCTGCAGACGTCGCTAAGCTGTCAGCCACAGGCCCGCAGGCATTTACTCACTCACACACACCCACACACATTAACTCTCTCTAGATCTCAAATTAAATAACCAACAAATTAAGAAAATTAAAAAATACGCTTCAGCTTAAATCAACCTAAGAAACCAATCAAAGAGACAAAAAAAAAAAAAAAACCCAAATCTTTGAGTTCAGGCTCAAGCGCTCAGCGTTCGCCCTTGCGCTCGCTCTCTTTAGCAAATGTGTTACAGCTATACACAAAAAAGTTCGCTCAGCAACCACTAAAACAATAATATTAACAACAACAGCAACAACAACGATGTCAACCGTTAAAGTTTATATATGAAAAGGAAAAACATAATCTACTCGCATATAAATATATATTTATATACAATATCTGGATGCGTTTGTTTATAATTTTTTTTAGTAATAAATATATGCATATATAAATATATATATATATGTATGTGTTTATATAAATATCTGTATACATATGTATATGTATAAAAATTGAAAACACACAATTTAAGTATAAAGCACAGAATATTTATATAAATATATGCATATATAGCAATATACATAAGAGTAATATCTATCAGAAGTGTAAACACTCTTTAGATTTCCTCATTAGTGTTGTTTAAAAAAAAGAACTAAAAAAAAATATCCTAGAGAGCAGAGCCTTGGGAATTCCCATTGTTAAGAGAGGGCAGTGTGCACACATATTTTCACATAAACACAAACATATGAAATATACGTTATGAAAATAAATGGAAAAATATATGCTTAAGTTAACTAAAGTACCTTTTTGTGTTGTTGTTGTTGTCGTTATATAAAACTAAAGCATAAAAAACGCAAGAATGAAAAATATATACATTATATACAAATATACATATATGTTTATATATATACATACATACAAGTATATATATACATATATATATATATGAAATTATTAATATTAAATGGGCTAAAAGTTACAAATTTACTGTTCAGTGTGTGTACTACGTAAAAGAATTAAATAAATATATAGTTTATTTAAAATAAAAATACATTCAAAATTACATTTATATATATATAAATATATATATACACCTACTCTCTCTCTTTATATATATATATACATACATATATTAACAGACTGACAAGACATGTTCGATTATTTTGGCTGGCACTGTGGCCAGTCGTTGCTTCCAATTTGCATCCTCTTCTGTCACACTCGCTCCTTTTACACTCTCACAGCTCACAGTTAGACTTAATTTCGAAAGCCTGTGGCTTAGAGTTTCGTTCCGTTATGTGCGTTCTCAGCTAGAATTGTCGTAGTGGACTTGTGTCTCTTGTGGGATGGCGTGTAGAACAGTGTTGACAAGTGCGGCATGTGGCAGCTGTTTATTGCACAACTCTTTTTTTTTTTTTTTTTTGTTGAAATTGTATTTGCTTTTATTTGCTTTAATTCATTAACATAGTTACTATTCTATTGTGTGTTGTTTCTTTTCCATATGTTTGCTCTGCTCTGCTTGTGTACATATGTATATAACCCATATGTACATATGTACATATATATGTACATATGTGTGTGTATCTCATATTTATGTGTATTTTGCCTTTTGTTCTTGCTATGGTTTCTTGTTGCCTTAACGGATTTTTATTCATTTTTGTTTCTTTAATATCCTTTATAATTTGTGATTAAATCAAATAAACATTACACATACACACACACTCCCACACACCTACACACACACAAACACACATCACAGCGCCCGAAGCAGCGAAATAGACAAATCGATAAAAAGGGGTTTCAAGCGTTCCGATACATGTTTGATCACATAGCCAAGCGCCTCTTTAGTTTAGAATTTGTGTTTCTCTCGCAAAAAAAAAAAGAAAAAAAGAAAAGAAAAAAAAAAAAGCAAGCAACAACAAGAGTACAAAATCCCCTTTTCCAACTTTCAAGTCGCGTCACTGGAGCTGTCGGCGGTGCCATTACACAGCAGGCGGGCGCCAATCGCTACATCCCGGAGAGCATGCGCGGACAAGTGAATCAGGCTGTGGGCCAGGCGGCCGTGAATGAACTCTCGAATGTCTTTGCCACACGGTTCAAGTAAAGCAAATATGTGCAACAAGTGCAAGTGCAAGCGCGAGTGCGCGAGCGCGAGCCAGAGAGCAAGCCTAACAAGCATGCGTGCAAGCGAGCAAGCCGAATAACGAAAGAGCAACAGAAAGCAAAACAAAAATGAAAAATAAAGGCACACGCACACGCATACGCAAGACCATTAACAAGAGAGCACGAGTGGGTGCGCTGCGTTTGCGTTTGCGTTTGCTGCTTTCTCCTTTCCAATTTCCTTCTCTCATCAATCAGCCAACCAATCACGCACCCCATTTACATACATACACATATATATATATTTATATATTATGTTATTTATGAACGCTCACATTCCTATTCTTCTTCTTCCACCCATTTTGTGCTTTTATGTAAATCCTCTCTTTTTTGTATATATGAATATGTGTCTCATGTGTGTGTACACACCTTCACACATACGTGCACAGCAATGTATGTATGTGTATGGTGACTAAATTTATTGCCTAAATATTTATCCAAATATCAAAAAAGTTTGTTTTTATTTTGAATGGGAGGAATTTGTTGTTTCTGTTTGTTGTTGTTTATTTATTGCATATGCATTTCCTGACATTCCGTGCGCAAGAGTAGGCACAAAACTATCGATAACATGTTTTTTTTTTTTTTTTTTTTTTTTGTGTTTGGCTTGCAAATATGACAGCCTGAATTTGTTGATATCTTATACTGATCGATGGTTTTACTGCCAAACAAACACAAACTCTCACACATACACACTCACACAATGTCGTATATTATATATACTCAGCAATTGTTTGCTTTCGATAAATTATAAATACATATTAAAAGAGAAATTATCTTAGAGCTAAATTGTTGCGATTAAATTAAATGCATACATATACATAGCC
Source organism: Drosophila aldrichi (assembly GCA_035045965.1). Taxonomy (NCBI): domain Eukaryota; kingdom Metazoa; phylum Arthropoda; class Insecta; order Diptera; family Drosophilidae; genus Drosophila; species Drosophila aldrichi. The sequence continues at coordinate 7,949,254 of JAWNOM010000484.1, forward strand.
TTTCTCTCTCTATTTCACTGTAGCTAACTCTAGCTCTCACGCTGTCTCACTTAAATCCAGAATTATAATTGTTGCTAATTGTGTTTTATTGTTCCATATCCAATATATGTGGACTTTATGTAGAGCGAAAGAGAGGAACAGTATTAGAGTTAGTAAAGGTTATATACATTATTATTATTATAAAATATATTTATATAAATACAGCTATATGTATATGTATGCGCATTCGTATGTATGTAAATGATTAATAAACTAAGCACAAAATGAAATATTTAATGTAGTTCAACTAAACGCCATATTTAGTTTGTTTATTAACAACAGCAACAAATTAACAGAAAGAAAACGAAAAACCTTCATAGAGCTACTTAATTCTCAAATCTTGAACTGTGTATTAACATCTGTCACATCTCTCTGATACGCTTAGCAGCAAGTTGAGTCCATGCTTAACAGTTGTTAATTAACACAGCACGAATTAGCTTATGTTCAGGCAATATTCAGTACTCAGCTTTTGATGTGTTATCGAAATAAATTATAACTCGAAAATCGATATCGATTTAATTTTGATTCGGATAAAAATACAATGGAAAACAAATGTTAAACAAGTGCTGAACATAACCTAGAAATATATATATACATATATATTAACGAAAAAAATTGTGCAAGTATTTATCGATATTTTCAGCATATTCATTTAAGCGTAATTTTAGCCTGTTGTTATTGTAGTTAAAGCGCGAATCGAAATCGAAAGCAATAAATGCATATACACAAAGAAATCGGATGAATTAACTAAAAAAGCTATCGATTCATGTAATATAAAATTATATTATATATTTCGATACATATGTATATTACTCGCGTATGTTTTGTTAAATATGTATGTTCTATAAATTAGATAACCATATGTGTTATGCGTAGCACTAATCAATTAACCGATAACATGCAAAGAGGAAGAGAACCGTTAAATCCAAAGATATCCGTATAATTCGATCGATAGCTAATCGATTGTAACTATTTTCATCTCGCGTCACTATAATGGATATATATATATATATATATATATATATATATATATATATATATATATATATATATATATATATATATAAATCTAATTAAATATTATATATGTATTTATCCCTATACATAGAAATATCACAAATAATATTTAGCTCCTTCTCTCCATGTTTGTTTAAGTAACGCACACTAACATACAGGTCATATTCATACACACATACAAATATAAATTCAAATATTATTGTGTGTGTTATCCTATCCTTCCCTTTCGCAAAGGAATACCCACAACCAAAATGTAGTCTCTATCAACTGATGTTTATTGAATTGAAACGTAGCAAGAAAAACAGTTACATGATATTAAACAAATAAAAAGAAAGAGTATTAAGTTAGTATGCAAAGCGCATGTCACGATTAAATGCATACAAAGAATCGATTGATCGATAACATGTACATGAAAGAAAGAATGCAAAATGTGAGACGAGCGTGTAACAAAAATGTTATGAATAAAAGCTAATTGTGTATGTATATACATAAATATATATATATACATATATATTAAAAAAAAAAAAAAAAAAAAAAAAACAGTATAGCTGCTTAATTTTTTTATTTTTGGTTCATTGTAAAAGAAATCAAGAGTGTTTGTTAGTTAAGAGTCACAAATTCACTTTAAAAGGATTTTACATTGGCTTCTGTTAGCTGCCAACACTGTTAAGATTGCTGTTGCTGCTGGTAATTCATATTCTTAGCATTTGCATTTCCAATCATTTCTGTATTCTCTTGGAATCCAATTACGCTCTTAAATGCTAAAATGGGGCTTTCTTCTGTTAGCTGACAGCACTGTAAAGCAACACTTCCAGTTGCAAGCGAAGCTCGGGAAAAGAAAGCTGGACAAATGCTTCGTTTTATAATAACATGCTTAACAGCCGAGAAGAAAGAGTCTATATCTTTCAAAATTTCCTTGCTCTTGTATGTGCATATATATGTATGTATGTCGTTAACATATCGTTTATTCGTTGTTTGTCTACTGGTGTTGGTTTTCGCTTTGGTCATGCTCTTTTTTTATACAAAAAAAAAAAAGAAGGGCAATAACTAACATTAATATGCTGTGCTGCTGGTGAGTTGATCATTGTCTATCTATCTAACTAAAATGCATTATAATACGCTTTCTCTCTCCCTCTCTCTCTCTTTATTTCTCTCTATCTTTCTATATAACTCTTGATGTGTTGCTAATGAATAGTTGTTTGATTGATGAATGTGGTTTTGTATTCACAGTCGGCCTGGCATGAATGCGCCGCCGCGGCTTCCTGAACGTCCTTCGTACTATGGAAACACGACCAATGGCAGGCCCTACTGAGCGAGCGTGCGTGCGAGCGAGCCAGCTAGTTAGAAGGATTGAACATTTGCAGTGCGAGCGAGATGGCGTACGCATACGGAATACGGAGTTGTACTGTTAAATGTTCAGTGTAATTTGTATTATTATGAATGTGTGTGTGTGTGTGTGTGTGTGTGTGGCTGAGTGGGTGCGACTGTATGTCTGTGTGCGTGTTTGGATGTTTTAATAATTTCCCTCTTTTTTTTTTAATACAATATAATATATATACTATAATCATTGTTGTGAAACTTTGTACTAAAGTGTGTAGTAAAACACTTTCGACTGGTCCCTAGTAAAGCTAGATATATCATAGTTAACATATATACAATTTATATATAGTTAAACACACGCACATACAAACACAGGCACACCCATACACATACACACCAGCATACGTACATATAATTGTAATTAGAGTTAAGTGATGTGAAGTGTGAAAAAGCAGCCTCAACTGTCATACAGTCATACAGTTAAAACCGTTATACAGTCATACAATTTTAACACGTAAAAGTTGTATATGAATATATATATTGTTCAATAATAAAAATGGGAGGAAAAAATATTTCTCCTATGCATTGTAAATATTTCAAATAATTGTTATATAAATAATGCTAAAACATAAAGAAAAATATGAATAAAAACATGAAACGCTTTAAATTCACAATATTTTCCAAAATATATATGAGTGGGAATCACCCGCTTTTTTATATAATTATACAACAATCGATATTTACATAATTTTTTAAAATACAATTTATATGTATATTTATATGAATATATTTATAAATCTAAATAAATATAAAAATAATTAATTTAACATTTAACCATAAGCAACAATAATACAAAATTGTAAGCATTAAAATAATGTTATTTATAGAAAACGCAAAATAAAGTTGAAAAATATGTAAAAAAAAATCTTACTTTTGTATTTATTATACACAAGTGCTGTATACAAATATGCCACGTTTGGCCAGTTTACAGAGTATAATTTTGCCCAGTGGGAGAAGGCTGATTGGTCTATGGGAGTTCACATCTGCGGGCTGTTTTCCGGGCTTCAGAAGCATTACAATGTTACTATTTGAACAGTCGCTCTCCCTCGGTCTATTCGCTTGTGTTCGGCGTAATCCAACCAAAGTGATCCTAATTGGAAAATGTAAGTATTTCAATGGGAATAAGACACATATAAAATTTGCTCTTTAGCTTTGCAATGCAAAGTAATAATTTTATTGGTTGCACTGTTATAATTTCTTTTTCATAATGAAGTTTAATTCGTAATTAGACTGTAATTTGATTTAAGTTTTCTTTTTTTTTTTTTAATTGGAATGAAATGCTTGCATTTAGTTAAAGTTCATTTAAAACGTTTTCTAGTTGAATGTGATTATAGTTTAGTATATAGTATTAACTAACTTTTTGTTGTTGTAGCTTTCTCTTCGTTTTGTTTTTCATCCAAAAACATTTGTCTAACTGTAGTTTTTCTTTAATAGCGCGTCGCATGGTCAAAATTTGTGATTCGATTTTTTTTTTCATTCGTTTGTTTTAGTTAAACTCCTTTATTTTGTTGAATTAATAAATTTTCAATCTTCTCTACGAGTTAAGTAATTTAATTTTATAATTGCTAATTACGTTTTAAGAAATTGACAGCAATTCTTAAGTATTTGTATAATTTATAATTATTCATTTTCATTTTTAAAATAATTGTATATAAATTTTGATGTTATATAAATTTCCGAAAATTTCTTCTTCGTCATTTGTATTTGTATTTATAATTTTTATTTTGTTAAATATTTGTAATAAATTTCGTACTAAAAAAAGGAGGTTTTCTTTTGAACCTAAACGGGTTAGACAACATCTCAGCTACTAGATCCAACTAGACTTTTCACTCGAATATGAATTGTTGAAATTTACAGTTTTAATTTAATCTCACATTGCATACAATTCGCCCCCGTTTAGATTTCTTTTTTTTTTGATTTACCTTTATAATAATGCATTGAATACTAGCTTAAGATTATATATATAGTAAATATTTATATAAACAACGGTCCTTTTAAAGTATTTTCTACTTAGCTAGAATTGTTGCTATTTTTAATTTGTTTCCACAAGCAATAAACATTTTAACGTGAATTCAGAACATTTTCTTGGCGCCTCACTCTCAATCTCACCACGAGCACACACACACACACAAGCAGATGTTTTCTCTCAACACTGGCACACGCAATCACACGCCTGCCAAACCGCACACATGCGTACAGCGTCGCGGACAATTCGCCAGTGTGATCCTGTCTCGATGTTGCTGAGCTTTTTGCGGAGGGTGGGCGCGAATTGTCGAACGTCGCAGCCCTGGTTGGTTGGGCTTGATTGGCTTGATCTTCGTGTGTTGGGCGCCAATGGTACACGTGTGTGTGTGCTTGCCAGGCGTGAGTGCGTGTGCGTGTATGGAGACTTGCTCTGCCTTTCAAAACTTGCTTGAAGAGACCGTGCGCGCGTGTGTGTGTAAACCTTTCCATTTCACCACACTAACTGCAATAGTCGTAGCAACGAATGAGTGACCGAGCAAGCAAATGCTTACGTTCAAGTACATACGCTTACTTGCTCGCTCACCTTCATTTTCTGCGCTGCAAATGACAATAAGTGTGGTGAAAATGTGAGACAAACTCGCTTGCTCCTTCGCTCGGAATATGTTGAATATAACAGCAATTCAAAAGGAGCGAGCTTGCTTGCAGGTCTGTGTGCGTGCGTGTGCTGTGTCGAGGCGCCAAGGAGACTAATACATAAATCTATATAATATATTTGAATTAAGTGTAAATATTTGTTTCGTATAAGTATTAAATATTATGTAGAGAGAAAGTTGGGTTTTGAAAATCTTACTTAACTAGATCTTATAACTTTTCTTTTTAAATTTTATAATAATTAATATATAATTTTGTTTGGCAAATTTACCATTGAAAAACAAGATCAAAATATTGTAATTTTTTAAATTTTGTTGTTTATTATATTTTAACAATTGTATTAGAGAAAAGTTCAATGAGAAGAGTATAATACTTTATTATAATTAAAATACTTTATAGAGAGAAAAAAAAAACATAAAACCATAGAAAATAATGCAAATTTAACTTAATATGTATTTGATTAGAAATTGCACTCACACACGCACATACCTATGTACATATATAGTTAGCATATATGTACGTATATATATATAAATATATACATATATATGCACTACAGTTATTTGTTAATGTTGTCAGGAACAACGGTAAATGCAATCCTTCGCTACTTTGCCAATAAGAATCCAATTATTATGCATTGTTATTATTATATATGTATATGTATAGTTGTTCGTATATATGTTATATATATATTGTTAACATTGCCTTCGTTTCGTATATATGTATATAAATATCTATTTTATTATTTAAAGCTTTCTGCAAAGTAGTTCTTCAAAAATTGTTCTTTGCTTACGTTTTATTTGTTGAATTTAATTTTGTTTACTTGCATGTGATTCGGAATACACGTAGTGGATTTATGTGGAAGGCGCAAAATATTTTTAATCGTTCAATATTATATTATATAATATATATTCAATATATATGTGTATATATGGATGTGTGGGTATAATAATATATACATATATATGTATTTTATATATTTTATACATAATTGTTTAACAGAAAACTTAAATATTGCTTTTCAGTGTTAGCTTTTCATGTATTCCTTAACGCATACAAATTGGAATCACAAATTTCACCACAACGGCGCGCTTTGCGTTGTATTTGAGCCAAGGCTGTGTCTGTCTGTTTGTCTGGTGTGATGTGGTTTTGCATGGTTGTAATTATGTAGTTGTTAAATGTGTTAAATTGTGCGAATTGTAATTACAATTCGATAAATCGTTATTCGATAAACAGTTTGCTGTTAACATATGATTAACATTCTGCTGTTATGCAGCCAGAGAGGCCTTAAGTGGGGAAATTTTGAAGACACTTTATATAATATATTTTGGATTTATAACTGAACTTTAGCAACCATATTTTACTAATTGTCAAAGAAGTCATGTTTTAAGTTGATTTTGGTTTCGTTTTGATTTAACTATTAGAAATGAATAAACATTGTGAACACACATAAATATATAGTTGAAAAATAAATAATTATTTATATATATAGATACATATATGTTCATTTTATAGATTTCTCAGAGAATTATATGCATATATATATAATGAATTTAACGAGCTTTTGGGTATATAGTGTGGTAATACATAAAACGCGCTTCTATTACATATCCGAATGCACATATATGTATATAGATAAATATATATGTATATATATTTGTAGTGTATTGTTCTTTCGTATTGTAGGTTGGTTAGTTAAGTGGTGCACATAATATATGTCTACTGCATGGTGAACAATGAACAATCGTCTCAACGAATATATATTTATATATATATGTATATATATAAATATATGTGTGTATGTAGATATATAGCGAATAACAAATTACAGATCTGGCTAAGATGTAAGAAGCATAAAGGTGTGTATGTCTGCTTTATCGTGTGCTTCACTGTACTTAATCCTCCTTGGAGAGGCTGCCCAGATCGCTGAGGAAAATTTCCGGCGACAGGATATGCGAGGAGCCGACTATCACCTCCCAGTTGCGTACCGCATTAGTCACCTCGTAAGCGCACCTCATCTCCGACATGCTCACACCGCCGACTATGAAAATTATGAGGCGTGGCACATTCTTAACCTGCGTCTGTGCCTTATCCTTATGCCAATGGCCGTAGCGAGCGCTAGTCGGTGCATGATAATTGGTATTCTGTGCACGCCCCTCTAAGAACGGGAAGTGACGCTGATCCAACTTATCCTCAATGCAATCTTCCATAATGTCCTTGATCACTGGTGTCCAGCGTGACATTTGGTAGGTGCTTTCGGTGATGCGCTCCTTTCGTGGCACCGAGTAGATCTTCTTGCGTGACTGTAAAACAATGCGAATCAAATCTGTTGAAATTGCCAGAGGAATATTTCAGTTCAATTTCACTCACATCGGCGATAACATTGATGCCCAGGTAGCTGAGATTTCGCACCATATCCTGATCCTTCGTTGACAACTGAGCGTGTGTGAAGAGCTTGGTCAGATTCTCCTCGGAGATACCATTCTTGATCATCACATAGAGCGAAATGATGCGCACCTTATCGTAGTTGGAAACATTCTGAAAGTAGCAAATCCGATTCGAGAATAGAGTCAAGGAGTTTTGTAATTCTTTGTGGCTTTGCTCACCGCATCCAACAAAATGGGTACAATGTTGCGCATATGATCCTTGATCTTCTCGCCTTCGGCATCGGTGCCCATGGCCAGATCCTGTTCCACACGGCACAGCTTATCGACATAGTTCTGATACGATTTCATGCAATCCTCAGCCAAATGCAAATGGGTGGAATATTTGGATAGCTCCTTCTGATACTGCGGCATCTTCTTGATCATTTGCGAGAGATCGCGCATCGACGATTTATCAGCTATAAAGTGGATTAAGATCAGCTATATATTGGCCAACTAATTAAAGAATGGGGCGAGACGGGGGCTTACTAGAGCTCATGCGCTTGGAATCGGTGAACTTCTTCAAGTTCTGGGTGACCTGTGTGGAGACAACGGCAATATGCTCATGACGCAACTCCACCCACAGATCGTCGTTCTCATCAAGCAGCACCTCCTTGTCCGGTTGGTTGGGACCGGGACAATAGCGGTACACATCATTCACAATGGGCAACAGGTCGTAGGCCATCGCCTGCAATGTCAACTCGTGCAGCAGCGGCGACACACAATCGAAGCCACGATCGAGAATCAGCAGCTGGGAGCGCGCCTTCTCCGGTCCCTCGCCCATTGTTGGCTCGTCGGCCTTGTAGGCATCCAGTTTCTGCTGCACCGATGCAGCCAAATCGATATTTCGATCCCAGTCGCTGCGATAGCGAACATTCGGATATTCGCCTAGAGTGGCGCACAGCGTGGCAATTTGCTCGGCGATCCGTTCAATGTGCTTGCCGCGTATCGAGGCGAACGCCGGCGAATACAGACATTGGAAAGTGTCCGGCGAATCCAGCGAGAAGACCTACAGCGAATACACAAAGGAGAAAACGAAAAGAAAAGACAGGGGCGAACAGGCCGAGGCGGTTCGATTGACCCACACACCCAGGAGTTCTCTATTAATTGGGCGAACTTGTGAGCGTTTTGGCGAATTATTACGAATTTATCGAATGTATATTATGTATGCATGTGTGTATGTGAAGCTGATCTCGTTCGTAATTGTGCGTGTAGTACAGCAAGAAAATGTTAATCAAGTTCTCTCATCTTTCGATATATGGATAAGTTGGATTTATATTAATTAAAAATGACTATAGAAATAAAATGTAGCTTAAATAGTTTTTTTTTTGCGTAAATCTTCTATTGATTGAAATCGATCAATTATTTGGATTTATCGATGATTCATTATTCGCTTTTGATCAATTATGTACTTCTTGTAGGAATTGTAAGAAAAAGGGTTAATTTAATCGATATAGTTTAATCGAAAAGCTTAAAAGTATACAGATTTATCGATTACCGTAACTTTTGATCATTAGAAAGAGTAGGAAATAATATTCATTTGCTTGCTGTTTACCATTGCTCAACTAGGTAACACAAAGAAACGAGAGCGATAGGGACACATATGTATATAGTAGACAGAGAGCGACATGCGATGCTCAGCATGCTGTTCGTTAGCGTGTGATTTGTAACGAGAGGGAGCGAGTGGGCGAAAGCGTATGAGAGTGTACTTAAAAGTTAATGACATACATATTTACACAGAATGAGCGAGACAAATAGATAGAGAACACGCAACCAATTGGCAAACAATTACATTTACAGATTGTATATACTAAATATATAACATATATGTATATAGTTTCTTTTTTTAGTATATGTGGTATATTCATTTGTGTATTGCTTTTTTTTTTTTTTTTTTAGCCCTGGGAGTTGTACTCGCCGCATCACAAGCTGACGAATAACGAATAAGCGACAACGCGAACGAATGCCGCTTAAACGTGCCTGGTCACATTGTGAGTGGATCGACGAGTAAGTTTGTTTCTTATGCATTAGGTTCATTGTTATTAGTTATTGTGATTTGTTGTTAAGTTGCTTATTATTAGTTGATATTGAGTGTTTGGTTAGGCACGATTTGCTTTTCTGTATACAATTCACATACATTAAATTGAACACTACAAAACAAGTTTAACAAAACTTAAGGAGATTCAAGTTTGGAGTTTACGCTCAGAATAGTATTACACACACACACACACATAGAGATAGAGAGAGTGAGTGAGAGATAGAGAGCCGTTATGGCCTGGACAGTGTTTGAAAGCGATCTTGTGTATTGGTTAGTTGGTGTGTCAGTAATTACAACAAATAGAAGTACAACACATATGGTACATATACAACAAGGCAGAGATGCTTAGAGATATAGAAAGGGAGAAAAGGGAAATATAGAGATTTTCAAATATTAGCCAACACTAAAAAGTGTTGAGCAGTAGGCAGAGCAAGACAGTGGCAGATAGAAAGAGCGCGAGAAACAGAATTAGATTTGATTTCTAAATAACGTTCATTGCTTATAAGAAGCGAAAATATGCTTTGCGCTATGTATAAGAGAGGTAGAGATAGATAGATAGATTGAGAGAGAGAGAGAGAGAGAGAGAATTCCACCTCAATTACGACTTGACTTGGATTTAACTTTAATATAGTGCTCTTTCTTAAGGCATATGTCCTTATATCATTTATGTACAAAAGAGATAGATATACAGAAATAGGAAGTAAGAGAAAGAGCTAGATTATTAGCTTAGTTGGGTTTAGAATTTTAGTTGATGCCCTTGCTTAATGCCTTTAAATAGTGGGAAGTTTGACTTTGTCTAATGTACAAGAGACAGAGAGAGGGAGAGAGATAGATAGTTGGATAGATAAAGAGCGGTATAGAGTATTTGTATATTGTACACGCTTAACATTTAATACAACAATTATTTATAGATTTTTTTTTTGTTTTTTTTTTTTTTTTTTGGTTTGTTTAGCGCACCTGGCATTCATATGGTAGAAATGCAATATTAATCTCCTTTAGAGTTTTGATCTTTCTTGCAGCGCACGATTTACACAAATCGTTAAATAATTCCTCCGGGCAAACTATAATTATAATTTTTATACGCACATCAAATTTAGCTCAAATTTACTATATTCTCTTCTAAATTGTTTGTTTACTTTTATCTATTTTTTTGGCTACATAATATGCATAGTATATGACAGTTATTATGTAAGTGTAATGCATGTTTCATTTCTTTAAATATAGATATAGATGTTTTGGATATATAGTTTGTTACCCATTGCTTAGTGCTAGGCTCTGAAAAGTAAACTAAATTTGATCGAGTTTCGAGTAGAAAATAAACCATAAAACGTGGACAATAAAACACAAGAGGCTGGGACATGTAAAATAAAATGATAAAGCAGATACAGTATAGCCTGCCTATGGCGATCTTCTTTACTCTTTTCATCTAGCAAATTGATGAACTATTAATAATAGGTTAAGTAAAGTTAAAATGTAGTTCGTTTTAGGCAGGTCATACTGTACAGTGTATATGGTTTGTATGCGACCCAGGCTCGGCAGTTAGTTGTCAGAAGCATTCGCTTATAATATATTTTTCGTGTAAAACAAAACACGATTTACAGCACAGTTGAATTAGTAGTAAAAGAGAGAGAGAGAGAGAGAGACGAGTCACTGCAACATGTAACGAGTAACGAATAACGATTAGCGAGAGTGTTAAATGTTTCGTTAAATTGGTTATCTAACAGAGATATAGAATAGAGAGAGTGAGAGAAGTATACCTGCGCTTCATAGGCCAAAAAGGCAATATTGATCTCTTTGCAGGTGCGCACATAGCGACGACAAATGTCTTTGTGCGATTGCAGCATTTCGAATATGCGGGGTGGTATCGCTACTCGGTATACATATATATACGAATATATGTGCGTTCATAACATATATATAGTCATAGGTTGCATATAGGTGCATATGGATAATAATAACGGGGATTTCATGGAAAAATTTCAAAATATAAATTAATAAATTAAATGGAAATCAAAAGAGACGAAAAAAGAATTTTAGATATAACATATGTATGTATATATAATAAAATAGTTAGCCAAACAATCAATTTCAATTTATCGGTTATATTTGGTTTATGGTCTGGCTGAACGACTGACACATACCTTCGGTAAAGAAAACATGCGCATAGCGATACATCGGACGCGCCGGATTCTCAAAGTCGCGTATGAGCGATCGCACAGATTCGTCCGATGGCGTTATCAAGTAGATGGCATCCATTGTAGGCAGCGGCTCACGCTTCTTATTGATGTCCTCCACCACTGTCGAGGTTGGTTGAAGAAATAATTAAATTCAATAATTAAGTTGCTTGGCTTTGCTTGTTGCACTCACGTGTTATGCCCTCGGCGCTAATCTCGTGCATCTTGGTGCAGGCGGAGACCATGCGCATGCCCAGTTTATCGACCACCAGGACCCGCCACTCAATGCCACCAGCGCCGGCTGCCTTGGCAGCACCAGGAGCTCCCGCCTTCTTTGGTGGTGGCGGCTTATACTTCACCACCTCATTCATGATCTCTGCAAGAAGAAGAACAGATACAGTAGGCATTAAAATATATATATTTTAGATATACATATTTCTAAATCTAGCCAATCTGTTGTAAGAATGGGACATGGCTAACTAGCCTGTAGCCAAGGATACTTTTCTATGCTTCATCATTATCCTGTTCTATGTGTGGGCGTAATAGTGTTGACTGTTTTAGCTTCTTTAGTTGTGAGTTTAAGATTTCATTCATAAGGGTTAGAGCTTTTAATTTGACTTGCAACTTCTAGGAATAGTTTGCTACTTATATAAATACATATAAGCTTTGACACACATTCATATATCTACGTATATACACATATGAATATATATGAAGTTCGTGTAGCGCTTAGTCAAGATAACAAAGCTAAAGAGCTGCCATAAATCAAATTAATTTGCATTAAAATTCTTATCAACGTAATCTTGTTAGATATAACTGACATAGCCGTAAATACCCTGAATTCCCGCTAAAACCAGCTATTTTTTGGCTACCACCCAAAAGTAGGCAGCACTGCTGCAAGTTTAAGATGATGTCAAATTGATGTTTAACTATATTTACACACTCCCGAAACCCCATAACCATTACTCATATCATAACCCTGATGACTCAACCAGTAACAGCAGCAACAAAAATAATATTAATATCAAGAAAGTGAAGCACCACAAACAACAACAACAATAACAACAACAACAAAGAGTGCATGGAATAAGCCACTTAGCGTTGGCGTTCACGTTGCCTGATTGATTTTATGCCCGTATGACATTCAAATTGAATAGTTATTTATAGGAATTGCCATTTGCATAGCAAAAGGGCTGCCAGATAGCCGCAATCAAGGCATCTAACTAATGCATGGGCGAGGACTCAAGGGGAGCGCAGTGGGTGGTAGCTATTGGAAATGCTTATCCTGTGGCAAAGGTCACCGTAAAAACAGCCCGTGCCTTGGAAAAGGCGCTGCGCGTGGGCGCTGCCTCAATGTGGGTGGTTGGGTGTTTGTTTGCTGAGTGGGTGCCAAAAATTGTGTTGGAAAAATCGATAGCGGCTGCGGGTTGGGGTTGTGGTTACAACCTCGTTTGATAAGAACATATAAATGGTAATTTTTCCTTTATAAATACATGTTTTTTGCATATCAGCAGATGCTAATTAGACAGGTACATAAATAAATAAATAATTAGCTGTATCACTATGTTCAAAGGGGGGCGTCTCAGTTATCACAACCTTGTGTGTTTGTGTGTGTGTGTTAGTCACAACAGCAGAAAAATTAACATCTATTGGAATGTTTGTTCATTGCACTTACTTTGGCCAACTAAAACTTTTAACGCCATGTTTTTTGGATTGCGTTGAATTCACTGACCCGGCTATTAATCAATAAATAATTTAATTTATTTTGTATTTTAGTGCGATCGTCGCACAATACGCAATATCCAAAACACCGTTTCACAATAATTAATCACGAAAAATTTGCCACCACTGGGAACACAAAATACAAAAAAAAATAATAACTTAGCCTCTAAACGTCGTAGAAAACGCGGCTAATACTTTAATTGTTTACTCGAAATCGACTCGTATTTTACTTCGTATATAATTGCAGTTTGTGTGACGAGAACTTCCAACTTTTTACTTTCCAGGGCTGGCTTTAAATATCGATATGTTTGCGAAATGGATATATGATTATGCGATAGTCGTGATAGGCCGATGGTTGTAATATCGATACTCGTCACATATCGTCTGTTGCCGAAATAGTGTTGGTTTCCCACATATGTTAATTTCAATTAAAAGACAGGTAGATTTGAATAAAGAAAAATATAGTATTTTGCTTAGCACAATAACTCATTTTAATGTAATTTAGCTGTAATTTTATTGCCTTGTATAAATAAAACATTTTAACTTCGATCTCATTCGAGATGTCCGGCAACGCTATAAGGACTATTTGGCACCTCTATTAGAAATAACGCACAATTTTGTATTTTTTAACGTTCATATAATTTGTTGTATGATTAATACTAAAAACAGAAACATCTTATCACAATATGTAATATAGGGGAAGAAAAAAAATTAATAAATTAAACTATGAATTAAGCTATAAAGGCATCAACTCCGCCAAGGACTCGGCGATTGTGCTATCACGGAAGCGTCCAATACGCAGCGCGTAGGAAATAACATGCGCCACATAGCTTTGTTCGTGCACGCCGTGAAACAGATACGACATAGCGCCTGCAAACAAAAGAGAAATAAGGTGGAATATTTATATTAACATATTTAATATTTGTGGATATTGACCACTTACCACGCGCATGTATAGTCACATCGGAACCGCCGTGTAGATTCTCATTCGTATTGACGGCCGCCTGCTGCGTGTATTCCCAATCTCTCGTATCGCTGAGCGATGGGTCCTTTCGCATCATGCGCTCCGGATCCACCTGAAAACCTTGATAACTGGTACCATATGTGAGCGTTGTATAGGGTGTATCTTCTGTCTTTGAATTGCCAGCTAATCCCAAAATATCAGCGCCTCGGTCGGGGTGCCCATTGATGGTCAAGCTGTGCGAATGATCGGCTGTCACGATTATCAGCGTCTCGTCCAGTTGATCCCTGTGAAAGTAAATTAGTAATTGTGTAAGCTGCTTAGTCCAATCCTACTTACTTTGCTTTCAGATGCGTCTGCACCGCTTGCACGGCTTCGTTTAGGGCCAGGACTTCGCTCAGAGCCTTGCGCGCATTTCCACGATGATGCGCCTGATCGATCATGCCGGCCTCCACAATAAGCAGATATCCCTTATCACTGTTACCCAGCACCTCGAGCGCCTTGAGTGTCATATTCGTCAAGGATGGCATGCCCGCATCACTGCCATCCCGTTCGTGATCGTACTTGAGATGTCCGTTGGCAAAGATGCCAAGCACATAGTCCACGTTGGCCGCATCCAATTGCTTAAGCTGGCCGTTGTTTTGGATCACCGCATGCGACTGGCCCTGATCGGCTTTCTGCTGTGCCCAATCTTGTATAAGATTGCGTCCATCTGTTGAGTGGCCCGCCCACGTGTCCAGCGGATCACTGTCTGTGCCGCTCACATTCGAGACAAGCATCTGGCGGCCGCCACCCATGATAACCTATGCGACAATCGAGAAGTTCAATTAAGAGAACTCTTAAGGATAATAATCTGCCAAGACAATTGGCTACTCACATTGATCTGCTGTCCTGTTTGCTGCTTCACCAGCTGGCGTGCGATGTCCAAGCAGCCCTGTTGCTGCGCCTCCGCTGGCATGGTTGACTCAGATTCCCAGCGACGATCCGGCACATGGGCGTACAGAGCAGCGGGCGTGGCATGCGTGACACGTGTCGTCGTCACAAAGCCTGTGCGCATGCCATCCGCTTGGGCCCAGTTGAGGATGTTTTGGACGTGGTGCGCCTCTTGCAGCGAGGCACTGCAATTGCCCAACGCCACCGTGGCATCCACGCCGCCTGTCTCATAGTTGACCTTGACGCCACCAAAGAGAGCGGTGGCCGTGGAGAAGGAGTCGGGCACCTGCTTATTTGCACAATAGGTCTTCAGCAGACCCATGTGGGGGAAGCGCTCCCAGCTGAGCAGGCCTTCCTCTTTGTAGCCATAGATCCGCGCTGCTGTCACCGTATTCGGACCCATGCCATCGCCCACAAAGAGTATCACATTCTTTGCTCGCCGTCGATTCAGCTCACGATTAAGGGCGAGCTTCAGCTCACTGATACCACGATCGTACCACTCCTGCTGCTCCTTCGGTAAGGTCACATGCCAATAGGAGACCGTTTCCATGTCGCTAATATCGCCAGAGAACTCGTAATGGACCAGAAAGCCAATGCACATGGCAATCATTAGCACCGAGGAGAAGCTAACGGCTATGATGAACACTTTGGATTTGAATACATTCTTTTGCTGCTGGCGCTGGAGCTGCTGTTGCTCCGGCAGCGTTTTGGTCCTGGGTGTGCCGCCATTCGAATTGGCGAAATTGTGACTCGAATCGAGGCTGTCCAGCTGCACCTCAATCAGGCCCACATCGCCCAGCTTGGTGCTGTCGGTGCCCGTGGATGACATCGCTATCGTATCTGTATCCGTATCTGTATCAGAATCTCTGTTGACTCACGTCTGGGGCGGATTGGAACGTTTTCTTAGGTTTTATGCGGGCTGTAAATGTGAGATATATGACAACGACCACACAGTCTCAAGAGCCCAACCAGATAACAATAATAAGACGAGATAAAAATTCCGGGCCCCTGCCGTATCGTTTCTAGTCCACTTACAGCAACGCCTGCTAAATACCCAAATAGATTACGCTTAGCTAGAACTGCGACTCGTTTAACAAGCGCGTCTCCACGTCACGGGCCCCCAATTAATGAATAGACAGCAAATTCCCCTATGCCCACTTGAAACACCGTACACGGCTCCTCCCTCCCATCTCCTCGCCGGAGGGTTTCCAATGAAGGCGTTAAGTGCCTGTTGTGCAGCCGTGGGCCGTGTGCTTGATCCGCGTTTGTCTTGCCATATTGGCAGACATGTTTTTTTTTTAATATTGACTCGAGGCAGACCCTAGTTAAAAGAAGGGTATATACACTATCTGCTAAGATATGTCTACATGTACACACATAAGTAGTATTTATTTATTTTTGACCTCAATGTTATTTCATTATCTATACATTTATTATATATATTTATACATACATATGTATATAGTTATTTTCCATATCAATTCTTATTGAATGCCTCAAATTTTTGTTCGCATTTTAATTTAATTTATATGTATATATGTATATATAACCTACATTATACTGTTTCTATTCTTTTTTAAAACAATATTTTACATATGAACTTCAAGTACTTTTTTATAAAAAATCTTTTATATATTAGCAATATTTCATGTAAAATTTCTAGATCTCTTAATTTGTATACTATAACTTATATACTTATATACAGGTCAAATATACTCTTTTTTTCTCCATGTGTATTTCTGTCTTAAACAACAATAAAGGGAAAAACTTGAGAAGTAGAAGTTTATTTAGCAATTCGACTTTGACGAGCTTCTACTAATTGATTTTCTTTTCTTTCTCTTATAGGGTATCTCTGAGTGCTGTGACGCACGCAGCCAACTCTCAAGTGCATACCAAATTTGAAATAAATATAGAAATAGAAACAAATCTATACTTTTTTACAGCTCCATCAACTGATTACCTCATCAAAAGTAAATCCTCTGCAGACCTGTTTATGTGGATAGCTCTGATTTCAAACAACTTCTGAATACCCTTTGCGACCTATCTGAAAAGCTGTTGTCAAATCTTAGGAGCAAATCATAATTACCAAAGCTTTAGCACCCCGATAAGACTGATTGCTATTTATGACCACTTCAAATTGGTTAGAAATATGTGGCTATATACATATGTATATACATGTATGTATACATATAGTATCTGCATGATAGGATAATTTGATTCTTATCAATGGCCACAGATTTGTCATGAGGCAAATAACTTAAAAAAGTGAAAACATGAGACAATCGCAATATTTCGATTGGTCTGACGTAAATCGGACTTCACTTTGTGATAGGATAGAATTGGATGATCGAGTATTGCAAGTGGGACCGATAGCTGACTGGATGTTATTAAACGAAATAATTGATAGCTATGGTAGACGAATACTACTATTTTCAAGAACACAGCTGCAGATAAATATATAAAGGGCTATACTCTATGATAGACGATTGAATAAAGATTGAAATACGAGATGGAAAATAATCTAGTTGACAGTAGTAGTAGTATTGTCAAGATAACCGAAAAATAACTAACAAAAATTAGGCTCTACTACAATGGATGGCTGATACTATTGAAGATAAACGAATGGATACGGGATAGATAATACAGAGTTTACTTTGTTATAGATGATTCGTATGCCTCTTCACAGATTTCATCATAATTGCAAATATTAAAAAAAGGTTTTTTATAATAGCTGATATGCATAAGCATTAGCATAGATCATCAATAAAAGTGGATTTACAATGAAGCTAGCGAGGCATAAAAACTTAAGGTCAATTCGTGGAAGAGCAAGAAAGAAATTACTAAAGCTGCTTACAAAACAGATATGAAATAATCTAAATGAAGTACAGTTTATATAGCTATAAAATAGTATATATGTATGTACATATATAATACCTGATATCATATGCAGCAAAAAGAACGTAATTCTAAACGGCTCTTACTGTGGAAATCTAATGGGGAATGAATACTAAGAAATTGTGACTATTACGCCTAGCTAACGGTAAACAAATAATTTATTTCCATTAATTTGAAGCTAATTGTTCTATGGGAGGGGCCTGCATGCATATAAAAGCATATGTATATAGATAGATGTACTATTATTAACTGAGCGCAACTAATTGATTTATAACAAAAAACGAGAGAACAACAAGACGAGAGCAGGATGAGAGCCTCCTCTACCAGTCCCTCGCCCCTGCCTAGGCATCTATCCATCTCGCTCTCTCCCATTGGCCACCAGCTAAAGCCTGCTCAAAATAATGGCAAGAATTTACAATTTGGGATAAACAGACATAATTGGGCAATAGTTCCGCTATACATATAGTACTTACTTGACATAAGGCACTGATATATATATTTTATATGAATATATATATTGTTTCTTAAGCGCTATATAGTTTTATAACAATTTCGATAGTTTGTTTTGGGCCAAACAGTTACACTCTATAAATGTGCATTTATTAACAGTAAAAAAATACCAATTTCATTTAGCTTTCGAAATATGTATTTCGATTTGTTTAACACAAAAAAATAAACAAAAGCGCGCACAACAAATTCTCGACCGCTCACAGCAAAAGTTTTTGCCGTTTTGCACGTTGAAATAAACGGTGTGAAAACAAGAAAACTAGCTGTAAACGAAACACACCGAAACGCATTTACTCTAACCGAAGGAAAATGCCCAAATTGGGTTTGTGCTTCGAAACGAAGGTCTTGCGATTTGATGCCTATGCTGATGATAAGCTGATTGTACGTTTGGCTCTCAGCACTAATTATAATAAATCATAGTAGTGATGCTACACATTTTGGTGCTTTGCACAAAGATGATGCTGTAGTTGATAAGCTTCCGCAGTTGCTTTCAAGAACTATAGCAACAACATCAACAATAAGAATAACAAAACATCTGCTGGCCCTAGGAACTGAATGGGTGAGAGTAGTAGAGAGTGAGAGAAAGAGAGAGAAAGTGTCCAGAGCATGCGCTCACTGTGATTACAATTTGTCAACAGCTGTAATGAAGCTGCTATCGATATGGCTTGTGGCTTGTAGCTATTATCGATATAAAGTAGGCGCTGGCGCAGCAGTCACAATATAACGCGCGCGCTTTTGAATATTTAAAATCAAATTCAAATCAAAATTATTTCTCTACAGGTTTTGTTGTTGTTTTCTTTTTGTATAGTAGGCGTGCAAGTCGTTTTGATCGAATGTGTTTGAGAAAAGGCTCAGTATTGGGCGTGTTACACAATCAGTCAGTCGCACGAAACAAATATTTTGCTTCAAAAATATATTTTATATATACACAAGTGAAAAAGTCTATTGAACAGGATTATACAAAATAAAAATTATTCAAGATGTTGCGCATACCAGGCATGCCCCTCCTACCAGGGACCCTCTTTCGTGAAGTGAGTAACCATTAAAGATAGTTTTTAAATCAATAAATTTACGGTGTTCCGCTCTTTGCTTGGTTAGGTTAATAAAGTGTATTATCCCAAATCACAAACGTTGCTCAACTTTCGTGGTATACCGATGCTCAGCGATCGGCAGAACTCGATGCCCGTGGATCCCGCCGGTGTTGTAGTCGACATTAGCTGCCCGCCAGCCAATGCTCATGCCTTATATCCCCCACGAACGGGTCCACATCTACCGCCATGGCTGGCATATGATAAGAAGGTGCTTAGTTTTAAAGCCTATTTTAAGCAGACACTGCAGGAAAACTTCCATGCCCCCTATATGGTTAGACATGTGAAAGTGTATTACTATCTGGAAGATGGCACTGTGGAAATTCACGAGCCAAAGGTAAAAAATTCGGGCATTGTGCAGGGTTGTGTGCTGCATCGTCAGCGGGTGCCGAAGCCGCCGCCATGTGATAACGAATTTCTAGCTATTACGGATCTCAATGTGGACACAACGGTGCAGATCTTTGATCGATTCTATCACATATACGACTGCGATCAGTTTACTCGCACTTTTCTCAATAAGCGGGGCATTGTGGTGCCCGATCCGGTCATGGCAGCCGTGTAAGCTTAGCTAATCTAACTTTATATACCTACCATTATATATATGTATGATTATTTAAAATATTCTAGTGATCCTTCTGAGGCGGTTCGCAACCGTGTCCCTGCACGTGCCAGCAATCCGCCGGAGAAGAAGCATCCGTTTGCCCAGTTCCTCAAGTATGATCGCCAGGTACTCAAATTTCAAGCCTATTGGGACGATCGCACTGATATGGGCGATGTGCGTAAGCTGGAGGTCTGTTACTACCTGGCCGACGATACCATCGAGGTGAAGGAGGCTCACATACGGAACTCGGGACGCGATGGCCCGAGCGTGTTTCTCAAGCGTGCGAAATTGCAACGCGTAAGCATTAAAGATAATTTGATGGATTTATGAGAGCAATCAATAATTTGGTTCTTCCACAGGAATTTGATGGCATGCAGCTGCCTGGCCAACAGACACCGCAAACCCTGCTAAATGTGCTTGGAACGAATCGAAATGTTCGCTACTGTATTGATCCGCTCAATATTGGTAACAAGGAGATTCTCTATTACAATCAGCGTGATCTTCAGATCGGCAGTGTGCTCAACGTTTATGGCCGCTCCGTGGTTATCACGGACATGGATCCGTTTACCAGGCAGTACTATCGAGATAACTATGGCATTGAGCAGTTTACTCCACTCCCAATGCCGACGCGATCGGATGTCTGCAAGCCGTATGACAAGTCGGGACGTATGCTGCCACCGTATAATGGCTGGGGCACGTACGAGGACTCGGCGGGCAATTGCATGTCGATTGTGATTAAGAGACCAAAGACTGATTTCAGGAAATTCATCAAATTCGATCGTTATGTCCTTCGGTTCGGCGCAAAGATGCTGTCGACCATACGAGAGAATTGCGAGCGGATCTTTGTGATCAGCTACTATATGAGCGATGATACGATGCAAGTGCAGGAGATAGCTGTACGGAATTCTGGATTCCTTGGCGGTGTCTTCATGAAACGTACCCGAGTCCTGATGCCCGGCCAGGAGAAATTCACGTGCAAACAGCCCCAGTACTACAGGCCGTGCAATTTCTACATAGGTGGCACAATGTCCATTAAGGATTTCCTCTTCCATCTGGTCTCGGCAGATGAGTTCACATTGATGTATATGGAACATCATCCGGACCAGTTTACGCATTGCAATGTAGACCTGATCTTGGAGAAGGTGCGCAAGTCCCTGGAGCCGCGTATGTCACAGTTTGTCTCCAGCTGTGTGCCCGACTGTCAAGATCTGGAAAAGAAACTGGAGAAGCGCACAGTGTTCATTTCGTTTGAGAGTCTCAAGGGTGCCCTGGTTGCTCTGATGGGCAATCAAATCAGCGATCATGAGATCATCACACTGTGTCGTCGCTTTTCTGGCGAGCAGGCGGCGCCAAACGCCTGTGAACGTGAGAAGGTTCGTGCCTCGGCCCATTTGGAGATCAAGCGTGCATTATGGAATGGAAGAGATGAGCTGATGGAGCATTTCCATCACATCAATCCAACCAATAAGCCATTCCTCTCCGAGAGTCTGGTGCGATCGACGTTGCGTGGCTTCCGTATGCCGTTTACGTTGGAGCTGATCGATACGATATTGTCGGTGCTCAATCGCAATGATTGCGATGAAATTGAGGTTTGCGATCTGATGAACTTCATCGATGTGTCCTGCACCAAGGGCTGCGATATGCCGCCCATCAACTACGCCTTCGAGCTGTGCCCGAAGCTGCCATTCCAAAACAAAGGACGTGTCGTGGACTTTGGTTGCCTACTCAAGGCCCTCAACCTGCCGCTCAATCTGCCCGCCACCAACACCCAGCCGACCAAAATGATAGGCGATACTCGCATTATGCCGCCGTCGGGAGACGCTGACTGTTGAACAGCAAACCAGTTAGTCGATCACTAATACATAATACCCGGTCCCATCTGGATCATAGACAGACAATGGTTGGAACACCTACACAGATTACCGAAACCATCAATACCAAATACCCGATCATAAACAGACTGTTGTTACACCTACACAGATCGTTGATCTTCAATACCAAATCCCCGATTCTCGGATCGGGGATCGGAAGTGAATGATGTTATTGTCACCCAATTTTCAATTGTTGTCTAGTGTTTTTGTTTACATGTTCCTCACATAGGATACATCGAAATTTCTTGTACAATATGCAATCGGTTTAGCGAACAACACATATTAGCCAGCATTGTCGCATAGCATACGTATAATGGCTGGATCAAATCAAGCCCTCCCGCACACATGCGCGGTATATTTTAGGTACTAAAGCAAAAATATGTACAAATAATAATAAAATCCTATATGTTTAATTTATTTGGTCGGGATGTTATTTTTTGTTTTGATATAATTATTCTGAATCTTTCAAAAAATTATAATGAAGCAAATCTGCAGAGTATTCGTATAATCAGGAACTAGCGTTGCTCTCCTAAAGTAGAATTTAATTAAAGAGCGGTCATCGTTTAAATAAATCTTTTAAGTGAATTATGTATGCAAGTTTACCATCAGGAACTGAGCAGGACTCCAAGAGCTTCAAGAGCAGATTATTATAAGATTTCCTACCTGGAAAATCTTAAGTGGGAAAGTAACATTATCGAATCTTCACATTTTATGAGGTCAACAAAGGGCTTTGTACATTTTCATAAGTCTCTATTTATTAGATTTCTTCAAAATAGCATATTGTTTATTAATTTTTTTTTTTTTTTTTGCAAAAAAAAACTAGTTTTTTGCATTTTTTTGCTTTTAGTTTAATAATAACTTATTTTAAAGAAAATTTTTTCGCATATCAAGAGGGAGTTTTCCATTCCATTTTTGCGTAGCATCAAGTGATTTAGTCAAAAAATGCAGCTAGTAAATTTTTTTTTTACTTTTTTGTTTAGGCATATTTTTTTTTTTTAACTTTTTTACTTTTAACATTTTGTTGCTTAATAAATTTTTGAAAATTTTTTCGCGATTTATATTTCTTGCTTTGCTTTAAAAATTGATTTTCTTGCTTTTTTATATTTATTTCGTATGTATATATTTATTGAAAGCCAAATTTGAGTTTACAAAATTTGTTTAAAATTAAAATAAAAAAAATTGGTCGCATGTATATATATAAAGTTTATGTTTTGTTTATCTTTCTATTTCCACTTTTTTCTTGCTTTTAATCGCGATTTGCTTAAGTACTGCACTTAAAATTAATTAAACATTTAAAACAGATGTATATATATAGAGAACAAAATATATAGAATTTGGTATATCGAAAAAAAAGGGAAAAATACAAATTTATACCGTGAGATGGGCTAAACTAAAGGATATCAGTAAAAAATATATGTATATAATTGAAATATTAATAGTAAAAAAAAAAAAAAAATTTACACTACAATTTGAAAGCCGAAGAAAATTAGTTATTTATATTGTTGCTGCTGTTGTTGTTGTAGCTGTTGCAGTTTGTTGTTGATGTTGTTTGGGATTTCGGACAGGGAAATGTTGATCAGCGCCATTATTATCTATATATATAGCATATAGCAAATATGATGTATTGTATATGTGCAATTTAATTTAAATTTAAATTTAAATTTTGTTTTTATTCTTACAAATGGGTATATAGGATAATGCAAATGTGATTACAATCGAAATATAGTGAAATCGTGAGATAGGGCGATTCATTACCGAAAGAACTTGGCTGCTCGAATGCAGTGCACCTATCAAGTTAACTAGTTACTCTCTACTTTGCCCTTGGTCACCAGCAAATCGACACTCGCAACCCGTTTCGCAGCTAATCCTTGTTCGCTGATAGCTTTGCCACGCCATTTGTTGCTTCTCACTTCATCACCCGTCGCATGTAACTCTGGCTACTCGCTTCCCGCTTCCTGCCACTCGTCACTGTAATTGCCTTGCTTCTAGTCCAAGTCTATTTATTTCCTCATTTTCTGTTTGTTTCCAATCCTTCTATAAACCATGTGCTATTACAAAATTTGGCTATTCCCTTGTCCACAAACTGATGTTGGTGCTCCCTGCTTAGATCTCATCAATGTCTATTTCATCGCCATCCTCATCCTCCATGGCGTTCTTCTTGTTAACAGCAGCGACGGCGGCGCTGACCGCTGCCACCTTTAGCGGTTCGACACGGGCACGATCATCATACTCGATTTCAACGTCTGAATCACCGCAAGCATTATCATCGTCATCCGATGAGGAGTCCTCCTCCTCGGCATCCTTCAGCCATTGGACAAACGGTTCGACTCTTTCGTGTATCTCGGTAGCTATCTTCTTCGAAACATGACGCTTGCTGACCTTCTGGGCCCATTCAAGAATCACCTTCTCGTCCAGGATGTCCAAATCGTAGAAGATCTTGAAGATTCCAGCCACCTTGCTCATCAATGTGTTCGCATGCAATTCAACAGTCTGCTCGATGCCGCCGATCAGATAGCGTTGACCCTTCGGATTGTTGTGGGTGAAACGCAGCAAGAGATTCCGATTTTTCCTCACATCGTGCGTGATATTTTCAGTGAAGAGCAGCTCGGCCAGCACTAACGGTGCCTTGTTCACAATATCCAAGCGCTCGGCCTCAATCAGCAGTTCCTTGTGCGTGGCCACATCATCCAGCTGCTTCGAATCCCGCTTGTTCTTTACCAGCTCGTAGAAAATGTCGATGCGTTCCTTCTCTGTCTTGTCGTAATCATCCGAAATGGTCATACCCTTGGCTCCATCTGTCAGATCCTGCAACCGTGCGCGTATCGCTTCCTGCAAAAGATAAAGAATTGAATAATTGAATCGCAGCAATTATTAAACAAATAAAAATTAACATTCATATGATAAGAAATTTGCAATCTGAGGAGGATTTCATGACTCTACTTTTTTACAGCCATTTAACAGAGTTAAAGTTTTAGCTGGATTTTTATTTGCATTTCGTAGCTCACCTTGGATACATCAACGCTCCAGCCACCATCGTCGTCATCCTCGCCCATGTTTTTCTCTGGTATGGCAGCGCTAATCTCGGCTTCCGTTTGGCTGGCATGGTTGGTGCCGTTGCCGCTATCGGATTCGCCGCCAGAATTGTTGGCCAATGAATTATTGGACATCGACCCATCAGAGTTTTCATTCTTTTGCTTCTGAACACGCTTCGAGCGTTTCCCCTCCGTTAATGATGAGCCCTGGGCAGCAGGATTCAACGATGGCGGATTCTTCACAATGTACGTATTCACCTTGTGGTTGACCTTCAGTAAGCCATGGAAGCCACAGGCCTTACACGACTGCGAGATGGTCTGATTCTTGGCCGAGACAGTAAGATTTGTCTCCGGGTTATCGCACTCGGGACAGAGCACGAATTTCCGAATAAAACCATCAAGCAAATCCTGCAGCTTGTTCACATCATGCGATCCATTCACAATGAAACGTTCGTTCTACGAAATTGAGTAAATTAATATATTAGAGTTATGTATAGAAAGGATCGAGAGCTTAAAATGCTTTTAAAATCATATGCAAGCTCTTGACTGATCTATATCTTCAATTTTATCTCTATCTCTATTTATATATCACCTACCTTATGATCGAATTGCGTTTGGGCGCCCAGCTCACAGCCAAAGTACTTGGTTGGATAGGTAGCTGGTCTTCCGATCGCTCTTGCCACCTCGGCCATGTTGACGAGGACCGTTTTAATGCCGTTGCCTTTACCTTCCACTTTGGCTTGGAGGCGTGGCATTTTGTAGCGATAGAAGATATCCGTAACACTGCGATTCACGTTGACGGTTGCCATGTTGAAGCTCCCAAGTACCGTTTAGTTTGAAGTGAATGATTGATTGACCGACTGTTGGCTGATTCAATTATTTCTGCTGCTGATCTAATATCAACTTGATCCAAATGTCGATTGCTAACTGTTTGTAACGGTGTGTGTGTGTGTGTGTGTGTGAGTGTAGTGCTGGCAACGTTCTCGGGGGTACGGGGATCAGATCTGATCAGGATCGTATCGGATCGGCTAATTCCAATTGTCTATGGTGGTTTGTGCGGCTGGCAGCACCAACTTCTTGACTTCAGCTATTTTGGCTATTTTGCAATTGCTTCGTTGCGCCTCGTTCCCGTTCATTAAATTTGCTTTTGGCTTAACCTGTGCTTTGATCGCGCTGATCTCTAGAATATCTCCTTGGTTCGTACACACGCTAGCTGATTCACTTGCTAGCTCTCTGCTTGTGGAGAGTCTAGTCAATAGCAATCCTCGTCGCCCACGAGCATCCAAAAAGAACAAAATTAAAACTGGGATACAGGCTTCCCAATTTTCGTTATCACTGCTGGGTTGTGGAACCTATTTTGGAGAGGTGGAACCTATATTTGCTTTCTCATCTAGTCTTAGTTGGTGTTATCTTCAGTTGCTTCTATTTCTTTCCTAGATTTGATCTTTTTTCTTTTTTTTGGTTCCCCCTGCCGTCTCCTTTTCCCCTTCCTTTCGGATTGTAGTGCGGGCTTTACTGTAGTAGTAGTATTTATATCCTCTCTATATATCTGGCATAGTCTTAGCTATTGGTGTTTTTTTTTTTGTTTTTTTTGTTTTTAAATTTTTTTTTGTTTTTATTTTTATTTTGTTGTATGTTTAGTAAAAAACTATTGGAACGGTACAATGGTTGGCTCACGTGTACCTGAACGGCTGTAACTTCCGATGCCTATTACTTGAAGTCCTATAAGTGGGAGAAAGAATAAAAAATGCAACATTAATCGACTAGAAAAATCGATCGGCTTCGGTATATCGATAGTTCTTAAAATTAGTTTTTCATATATCACCGATTTGTAGACCTAACTAACTATTGTTGTTTAGAAGTTTAGTTTAGAAGTTGTACATGTAGCTAACAGCAGTTAGTTCTTAAGATTTATTGGTAATATATTTGTCTTTACATACATGATAATGCTAAATATTGATTTTCCCTTACTATACAGAAGTACGGCTCATGTTAACCAACTGTCATCAGCAGCTCAAATTATAGAGAATATATAACAAGTAAGAAAACTCTAGTCGAGACTGCTCGACTAGGAAATCCCCTGAAACTTTCGAGGAACTGATATTTCAATAATTCTTCGCGTCTTCCTGACGCACATTCACATAGACACACATAGGCACGCATGCATAGAGTACATGAGTAAAAATAAAAGCAAGGAGAGAAGCAAGTGCAGAAGATCATTAAAGTTGTCTATATGTATGCAGCAGTTCTGATTTGGTATTTGTATTTAGGTAAAACGAAGCTAGAATGCTCACAGCAGCAGAGAGCGTTCCAATTGCTCACTTGAAGCTCGACTGCAACGACCTGCCGTAGGGCTCAAAATTTGTGAGAGACAGTGCTTGCCCTATATAAAGGGCATCAGCTGCAGCATTTCTTCAGTCAGTCTTCAGTCGTCCAGGCGTGGTGGAGGTCAGCGCAATACAGTGAAGTCGAGTGTGTGAACGTAGAGGAACTACGTGGAGGAATTACGTAAAGGAACTACGTAAAGGACTACGTAAAGGAACTACGTGGAGGAATTACGCAAGGGAAATAATAAGAGGAAATACATGGCGGAAAACTTGGAAGTAATACTTTAAGAAAATACTTCAAAATACCTAGAGGGAATACTTAGAAGAAATAGACAAAGGAATAGTGCTAAATCAAGAATATACATATATACTTTGTGGGGTCTGTCTGTTCTGTCTGCTACATGCATTTCAACAAAACCATTATACCCTGAATTCCCATTTTCAATGGGTTCAGGGTATTACAATATAATTTATGCTAATTTGAGGCCACAAATGCGTGCTAAAGACTTAAAATGCCAAAAGACTTATAATCGATAACAGCAACAGCTGTGCTCTGTCGACCTATTTCACAGAAAGACCCTGAATCTGGTATCTGTTGCATAATTATAGGGTATATACGTGCTAGCGCAACACTTACCGATGACTTATGGTTCGCCTCTTTGAATTCATGCACAGTTCGAAGCTTTTACTCCGTTTTTGTGGAATTGGAGGTGCGCCTTTTTTTGCTGGTGTTTCTGTAAAAAGAGAAATTATATTAAAAGAGATGACTTTGGATAGATCAGATGCATCTATATATATTTATACATATATCTGTATAGTAATTGAGCCCTAGCTTACCAACATAGGTATACAGTTAGTCCAGCTTTCGGTACGTTTCATAGCAAGTGAACATTGGGAACCAAGTTTTGACACAGTAAGGACACTTCAAACAGGATATACGATATACGTTTTCTTTTTTCGAGGAATTGATTCTTCGGGCTAGGTCTTTAGCTTGATGTGTGTGATGGCTATTGTTTGGGAAGCTTTGTGTGGTATTGATTTAGAGCGGTTGGATGGGGCCAGAACGATCGATTGGGGTAGCTCGCTCTTACGCCAGCTTTTTTAATGCCGCCTCATCGAAAGCATAGAGTATGAGTTGCTAGCATTGGCTCTCTCTTCTTTTCATACGGAGTAATTTCGAACCAAAGCTTAACCAAAATTTAGACCACATCAAAAATACTTTTCAATGCAACTTCTCTTCGCAAGGCAACGATATCGCTGTGTCCCAGTGTGTATGTGTGCGTGAGTGGAGTGTGAGTGAGTGTTATAATATATATACATATATAAGAATATACATATATATATATATTAAGCTATATATGTATATATATATTTGTTATATATATATATATATATATATATATATATATATTCAGCGGATTGTTATCTTGATTTCACGTCCAATTGGAATTGCATTTGCGTTTCTTATTCATCAACAGGCAGGAGAGACAGAGTAGAGGACTAAATGCCAGTCACTGCAAATTTGAGATTTATACTGAGAATTTCGCTGGTTATATGTCGAATAATTTCAAAATTGAATGCCTTGTGTCAAGTATTTTTCTAGAGTTTGTTGCCGACCAACTGACAACAAACTCAATGAAAACAATGTAAATTATTAAAAGTTCATATTTCTATGAAAAAAAAAAAAAAAAAAAACACACAAATTATTTGTATATGATCGATGTCGATGTAAAAGTTACCTTATATAATAATAAACTGTTTCGAACAAACAAATATTTGAAAATGAAAAATTTCTTACTAGAAATTTCACTGAAAAGTAGATTGATATTTAAAAAAAAAAAAAAAAAAAAAAAAAAAAAAAAAACACATTTTGCTAGATCAGCTCAAGCACAAGCGAGTCGAATTGAACATTTATTCAACGGGAATTTTTGCAAGTTAGCTAAAGAGTGGTCCACACGATAGAATTAATACAAAAAAAATATTCATTTCATAAAAATTTTCAAATTCTTCGCAAATAAGAGAACTGTACTTTTATTCTATGGGAATTTCCGCTCATTGACTTAACAGCGGAGCTTAACAGAGGAGCTGATGTGCTGCTGGCAAACTACTTCATAGCTAAACGCAAACTTGAAACAAAAATCAAATACACCACATAAGCATGTGGTGTGGTGGCTGGCGGCGTCCTGTGGTGTATTTTGCATCTTCCTGAGTGTATGTGTGTGTGTGTTGAACTAACTGAACTAACTAACAACTCACCGCTGAGGTCATAGGTAATGGCCACAGTATGTCGCTGGATGGTTAAATCGCACAGCATATGATGCAGCTCGCTTTTATGATTGGTTGTTACGAGCAGTAGCTGAACGAGTGCCGCAAGGAATTGCAATGCCAATGGCAATCGTAACGGCAAAGGCAACGACCACGACGACGACGACGGCGACGAGGACGATGATGACCACGACGAAGACGACGACGACGGCGACGGCGACGACGTCAACAGCGTCAACGACAGTTTCTTTTGCTTCGGCGGCGTCAGGTTGATGACGTTTAACCAGTTGGCAGTTGTTGTTGTTGTTGGTATTGTTATGATTATTCTTATTATTATTATTATTAGTGTTGTTGTTGTTAGCAGCACAGCGCTGACTAACAGGATCTGCTGATACTTCTGCTGCTGATGCTGCTTGTTCTTATTCTTTGTGTTAACAGTGCGCTGGCTGTTAATATTGCACTCACTGTTACGTTTACCGTTGTTGGCTGTTATATTTGACGTTTCGCTATTTATGTGAGATTTGAATATTGTATCGTTATCGTTACCATATATCGATCAAAAGAGCGATAGCTAAACGCAAAATAACGACAAATGACATATGTATTTACATATATTTATATATACATATGTATGCATGAATATGTGGGTGTGTGTTCTGCATATGAGAGTTCTCGGCTGGAGCTTTTGATCAAAATGGATCGATTATATTGCATTCCTCTTATTCTTCAATAAAGTTATATTGTTATTACTGCTACTTTTATATCGATATATTTATTAATCGTTTTCTTTCATCGAAGGGTTTTTTTCAAAAGCTATGTGTGTTTGTTGATTCTTCTTTTTCTGTGCTCTTTTGCTGCCTTCTTGGACCAATTTAATGTGTGTGACATATTAAAACTATACACACACATAAATATATGTATACAGAAATACTTATACATATATACCTATGCATCCATATGATAAATAATGCTAGGCAATTGCATTGATTACAAAATATCCGAATACTCAATGCACAAAGTAAAAACCCCAAAAAAAAAATTGAAATTTTGTACAGAAATTGCCAGACACATTTACATATACACATATGTGTCTGAGAGAGATAGCGAGGAGAGAGAGAATTATGTATGTATGTAGTTTAGTGTAGTTTAGCTTATCGTTTTATATAAAAAGCAGCAGCAACAACAAGAACTTCATTGCACATACACACGCACACACACGCCTATATATATATATATATGAGGAAAAATCCAATAATTACAATGCCAATTGGCACGAAAATTGTGTCTCTGCGAATTTCTTTCTTTTTTTTCTTTTTTGGGCGTTTATATATATATGCGTATATATATATGATTCACATACATAATTTATATATATACATATAATATATATATATATATATATATATATATAAATTGCTTACAACTTTTCTTTTCTTGTTGCACGCACTGTGTGGAAAATTTTTTCACGTAACGCGAACAATTCGAACAAGGGGAAAAGGAAAATGTCGGAAAAAAACTTGCTATGGGCTTAACGCTGACGAATAAACTAACTTGACTGACTGTTGACGGCGATGCTGAGAGTCCAAGTCCTGCCAGCGAGTACGTGTGTGTGTCAGGGATGGAACACACGGGACACGCACGGCACAGCACAGAGCAGAGCAGCCCCAAAATGCGCATGTGCCATGGCCCTTTGCAGCAGCAGCAGCAGCAGTAGCAATAACAACAACAAAACATATGCTTAGCAGAGGCAACCAGCCAAGCCCCATACACCCTCGCCCAACCAATGCGCCTCCTACTCCACTCCTAGAATGCAACTCTCAGTTCGGTTCTAGCATATGTTAGGCGCCAATTAAACGGCTTATTGCATGCAAAATTGTGCTTTTGCTTTTGTTTTCGGGTCAACCGCAAAGTAGGCAACAAAAAACCAATGGCAAAGCAGTGAAAGGTGCCAGCACTAACAGGAACAACAACAACAAGAGGAGGAGCAGCAGCAGTAGCAGCAAGCAGCCACAATACCAAAAGGAAGCACAACAACAGTTAAACTACAACTGCAGGTCACGCAATGCCAGCACCAGGGAGTGAGCGGCAGAGGGAAGGCAGCGGGATCGAGAGCTAGGCACATGCACAGCACACTTGACAACTGTTTGTGGTGCAAGCGAGAGCGCATAGATGGACTCGGGCTGCAACTGGCAAACAGCTGAAAGCGAGCGAGAGACAAGGAGAGAGCGCAAAATTGAATGGGCTGCACATTCGAACAGCTGAGTGTACGGGCGAAAGCGAGAGAGCAAATATTGTGGAAGCTGAGCGATTCTTGCACTGCAAATAAAGATTAAATGGAGATTGAACTTATCAATCGACAGGGAGTATGCATCCTCTCAATACCCTGTATGTCTCATAAGAGATATTCAAGTATAGATTTTCTATATGTTTGTATACCTTACATTTGTCAATTCACTTGAATATTTTTCTTAGGTAATCCAGGTTCAATTAAAATTAAACTTTGATGGGCTAACTATGCAAAGGCATAGTAACTCTACAGGGTATATCAAATGATCATTATATTTGTGCACTTAAATAACCATGAAATTGCTTTTTTTGTACTTTTTTTTGTTTTTTTAGAATTGCATGACAAATGCAATTTAAGCGATAAAAACTTATGTACAATAATACAATATATGTACATATGTTTATTCCATATCCCATATATATGGCACGTTCAGCGTTTGCCTTGATTGAAAAGAGAAAACTTTCGAGTTTTCATTTCACAGTTTATTATTAACCAACAGAATTTTCATTGCATTTTCAAAGAACCAGAGAGAATACGCAAGACAAGTAGCACAATTAGTTGTCAAGAAATAAGAAATAAGAAAATACTTGCAATTGGATAGCGTCAACAACTGTTGCACACAAAGGAATCGAAGCGCAGGATGCGGTAAAGGATGAGGTAAACAAGAGACAAATGAGAAATTCCGCAGCGACAAAAAATAAATAAATAAATAAAAACAATTTAAATGTCGAACGCATCAAACAATGAAAACTCATTAAAGCGAACACCCAGGAACCCACTTGTTTTTCTGAAAAGATCTATATATAGATGGAGCAGAGATAAAGAACTTAAATTCAATATAAGAACTCAATAAAGAACTCTTTATTTACTCACAGACTTATTGCGGATTTTACTTAATATATAGTACTATACTATATAATTTAGATATATGCTTCCTCATATAGTTAAAATAGCCTCCGACTTATTGGAGATTAGATAATATAGGAATACAATTCTATACCATATAGAGCATCAAGATCCAGTTGTTATATGTCGAGCTTTGTACAAGTCAAAAGACAAACTTTATAAGCCAAAATACAAGCTCAAACTCGAACTATCCATTGTATTTTGGGAAAATGTTAAGCTTAGATTGCTGCTTTACATAACTGCATAAAGATATTAAATTGCGACCTAGAGCAAGCGGATTCAACATACCCTATAATGGGCACTCTACGCGCGGGGCAGTTTAATCGACCACCACATCAATGCCATAAACTGGTTTCTCACTTTTATCATCCGTGTTGTTTTGCTGTTGTTTGCTGGCTGCTTGCAAAGTGCCAAACAAGAAACAAACAAAAGAAAATAGAGAACAACAACAACATTCAACAAAGGAATTAAAATCAAGTTAGTTTTGCTGCGTAACATGAGAGATATCCTAGAATATAATTCGGCTTATGAAAAACAAAATAGAGTGCGGCAAGTAGGCTATGAATGACTAGATAATATCCTATACAAAGTCAAACATTAATTTTGATCTCAATTTAAAGGAAAATATTGCAAAATACGTGAATCAAAATCCGATTATATATAACCAGTTCTCAGATCTACTAGTTATACTCCATTGCATCATTATGTTGTTGTTTTCAATAAGTATTAAATAACCAAAAGAGTTGGCTTCTCAATGCAAATGGTAAATTGGTAAACACAGCTGTCCCATGCAGAGCAGGTAAGGAGAGACAGAGAGAGACAAAACAAAAACAGGGCCATTTGATTGGAATTGATTGCGCATTGTCTTTTGGTTGCTATTAAAATTATAACAATTGCGGTTAGTTCCACTCTAAACAGACCTCTAACAGTGCGCTGTTGAATAACAGAGCAGCAGTAAAAATAAAATATGTAAATATATGTACGTATATATCAAGCAAGTAGATGAATGAGTGTAAGTGTGTATGAGTATGTGTATGTCTGCATATGTGTAAATGTAAGTGTGTGTATTAGTTGATCGGTTACGGCATGCGCACATTAAGCTTAACAGAGCACACACACAAACATTCAACAGATATGCCTATATGGATGTGTATATATGTACGTATGTATATAAGAAAAAAAGTACACGTCGCTAGATAATGATGTTCATTTCGCTCATGATCTTGAATTGCGTAGGCGTAACGAAAGAAAACACTGGAATGTTATTTTTCTTTCTTTCTCTTTTTTGCTGGAAAATGTGCCACAAATTGCCAATTAAATCGGAAATTTGTAATACAAATACATATAACAGGTGTTTTGAATTAAGCAGACTGTGTGAATTTACAGGTGTATATTAAGAATTCCATAATATGTATATGAAATGAATCATATTTAATTTGCTATAAACTATTTTTATTTGTGGTTTCTCTAGAAATGGGATCATATATATTCATATATAAATTGTGAGTTATATATATACCAAAATATATTTATGGTATAGTATATAAAGAGAAAAGTATGTATATTTATATAGGGTAATCAAATATTTTCTAGCCTCAAAACTAGATCTTAAATTGCCCATTCGTCTTTGTCGTATATCATATTATTATATTATATTATCAGTTACAGTAGGGGCTCTGTAAAAAGCTAGCTAGATTTGCAAAATTCACTCTATTAAGCTTTCACTCTATATCTGTTAAGCCACCAATGTATGGCAGAATATCCTCATATTTATTGCGAAATAAATGGGTATATATACTAGATCGCTTTGTAGGTGTTTGGTTCAAGGTCGAAATCGTTTCTAGCTACAGTGGAAACATTATTAGGCTCCAATGCGCTAGCTTCCATTGAATCCATTAGGCATTCCCCGTATACTCAATATCCAATTATGTGTTGTGGAAAAATAATAGTGAACATTTCTGGATAATAGCTTTGTTTATACAGATACATATACTTATATATAGATACGTCTCGTGCTCTGGGGTTTACAATTGAGAGGTACTTACCACTTAATCTTTCAAAAGTCATATAAGATATTATGTTTCCCCTGCTTGGGGTGCGCAATGCAATCTCACGAATTAGATAAGGAAGTGTATGAAGAATCTCTTCTCTCCACTCAACAACAGACGTCTCAAATTCTCAACGTTTCGATCTGGTGTTCTCTTTTTCTTTCGCTCTCACTCTCTATATGTGTTTTGTCTTGCTCACACACACAGATGTTTTTGCACGGTTTTGTTTTGATTCAGTAGATATATATGTTTTATATATATATATATGTATATATAAAAATATATATATCTATATTATAGATGAAGGTATTTATATGTTGGTTAACCGTAACTGATTAGTACAACTTTTGTTGTCGCTTTTCGCTCTTCTTTTTGCCACGTGAGAATTTTTGCGCAACTGTAAAAAAAAATTGCTTTGCGATCTTTTTTTTTTTTTTGCGAT
Source organism: Drosophila aldrichi (assembly GCA_035045965.1). NCBI lineage: Eukaryota > Metazoa > Arthropoda > Insecta > Diptera > Drosophilidae > Drosophila > Drosophila aldrichi. The sequence continues at coordinate 7,984,826 of JAWNOM010000484.1, forward strand.
GGCCGCTGGCAGCGCTAAACCACGCGTATTGCTTTTTGGTCAATTGTTATTGCTGTTTGCTCGTGCAGCTGCTGCAAAAAGTCTGTAATGAAATGAAATGAAAGATATGTATATAAATACACATGTACATATGTGTTGCACATTTGTTTACAATCGCAAATAATTTCGCATTGAATATTGAAAAATCTGCGAACAATATGCTAAATGTTAATTGCGCATGTTGCCCAATAGAGGGAGACAGTCTCCACTCCTCCCCACCAGCTGTTAACTCACTGTTGTTTTACAGTGTGCGTGCGTGTGCGTGAATGCCTATGTGTGTGTGTCGCGATCATTTGTTGTTGTTGTTGCTTTGCGAACAGTGAAATGAAACGAAACGTGCGCAGTTCGCTACCCATATTAAGAAAAAAACCTTTGGTATATTCCTCTGTTAAAGAGTGCTACCATTTGCTTGCAAAATTACGCATACAAACAAGCATTTCATGTGCGTTACGATCATTTGCGAAATTATAATTTAACTGTTATCTTTTTGTTCGCCATCTACCCAGCCCCGTTAATAGTTAATATGTTGCCAAGACATATTATCGCCAACAATGCACGTAATTTTAATTTTTAGTGCATACACACACATACATATATATAAATACACACACTATCATGCACATGCACGGTCACAATGAAAGCAGCCACGCCATTTAACCTTTTTTGAGGTTGTGTCTGCCACTTTGCATATATAATTTTACCTTTTTGTTTATAACGCAATCTTATATGGATCTTCAATACAATAATTGTATAGAACGTTGGCTTTTCTATGCGAATGAATAATGCGATTTGCAACTGATTTTCCACGGAGGTACGACGACAAACTGCTGTGCGCTAATAGTGGTGTACAGAAATTAACATAATATCGATAGATCAGATCAAAGACGTTGGTGCGAAGACATCGCGTTTCGCGATGTGTAACGATTGGGCCAAGCATTGAATGTGTATATTCTAGTGCACTTATTTTCTTTTATAATATTGTGAGATTGCATTGGAATTGTGTTGAATTGAATTAGATTATGGTGGTTATTGATTGCTTAGAATGTATAGTGTAAATCCGTTACTAGTGATTTGGTTAGGCCTCTATAAAATATATTATTTGTGATTATGCATAATTGATTTTGTTCTCAAAGTAGTCTAATTTTATTGCTAAAGTGTGCCTAAATGTCAATGTGTCTGAAGCTGCACTTAAGTGTCATAAGAAAAGTATTCAAAATAGATTTGTCATTTGATATCGATTGTCGACTATGAAACATTGAAATTCAAAATTTTAATAAGTATATATCGATAGCTGTTTCGCAACGAGTTTTCAGCACATATAAATATGTATTTGTTCCGCGATGCGAATGCAAAGTGTGACCGTGCTGATATTGACAGAAATAAATATATTTTGAAGTATAAATATTGCATTGTATTCGTATGGAGCCAATAATTATTTCAATAAGATAAAGACTATACTGTGAATTGGATTGTCATTTAATTGGAAATATGTTTACATTTACTTCCAATAAGAATTGCCATTTTGAGTAAAGTATCGATTGCTTAGCATATCGATAAGTGCAGAACTGTGACCGGCAGCGTGTTGTCATATGGTTGTTTAAAAAACTGAATATTTGTGAATTTCAGCCGTGGTTCCATTAAATTGACGACATGCCTAAGGAACAGTTTCGCGCCTCAGCGCTAAACAAGAAAATGTAAGTTATTTATACCTGACAGCGAGAGATAATTAATTGATTTGTAATTTGTGCAGCTCACATGTGCAATTTGGCATCAGCGGCGCCGATGAAATTCAACAGGAATCGCTAGTCCGCATCATATCAAAGAACTTGTATCAGGCACAACGCCAACCGGTGCCATATGGAGTACTCGATCGTCGGATGGGCATCAGCACCAAGGACGCCGTCTGTGAAACTTGTGGCCAGGGCTTAAACGAATGCATTGGACATTTTGGCTATTTGGATCTCGCCTTGCCTGTCTTTCACATCGGACACTTCCGATCGACAATAAATATTCTACAAATGATATGCAAGACATGCGCACATGTTATGCTGAAGCCGGAGGATCGTGCGGTATTCGAGAAGAAGCTACACAACCCCAATTTCTCATATCTGGGCAAGAAGGCTCTGCACTCACAGATGCTCGCCAAGGCCAAGAAGGTGACCAAATGTCCGCATTGCAATGCAGCCAATGGCGGTGTCAAGAAGGGGCCCGGACTACTCAAAATCCTCCACGATCCATACAAAGGTCGCAAAAAGGATGCCATTTTCACCAGTCACATGGAAGAGATGCTACGCTCCACAGAGTTGAATCGGGATTTGAATTTAACCCTAAGCAACTACAGCGCTGCAGAGGAGCTAACGCCGCTCATGGTGCTCGACCTGTTCGAGCAGATACCACAAAGTGACATCGCTTTGCTAGGCATGTGCTCGCGTGGTGCGCATCCGAAGCACTTGATTGTCACCCGTGTCTTTGTGCCGCCTGCCTGCATCAGACCCTCTGTGCTGTCGGAGGTGAAGGCGGGCACCACGGAGGACGATCTGACCATGAAACAGAGCGAAATTCTTTTGATCAACGATGTCATACAGCGCCACATGGCCACAGGTGGTAAAATAGAGCTAATACACGAGGATTGGGACTTTCTGCAGCTGCATGTGGCTCTCTATTTCCACAGTGAGATCAGTGGAATCCCGTTGAATATGGCGCCTAAGAAGACAACGCGTGGCATTGTCCAGCGACTGAAGGGCAAACAGGGACGCTTTCGCGGCAATTTGTCCGGCAAACGTGTGGACTTCAGTGGCCGCACGGTCATCTCACCTGATCCCAATCTGATGATCAATCAGGTGGGCGTGCCAGTTCGAGTGGCCAAGATACTGACCTATCCGGAGCGCGTCAATCCCGCCAATATACGGCAAATGAAGCAATTGGTACGCAATGGACCCGCCATGCATCCGGGCGCCAACTACGTACAGCAGCGTGGCTCGAGCTTTAAGAAATACTTGGCCTATGGCAATCGCGAAAAGGTCGCCCAGGAGCTCAAGTGCGGCGACATTGTGGAGCGGCATTTGCGCGATGATGACATCGTTCTATTCAATCGTCAGCCCTCGCTTCACAAGATGTCCATCATGTGCCATCGCGCTAAGGTGCAGCCGCAGCGCACGTTCCGCTTTAACGAATGTGCCTGTACGCCGTATAATGCTGATTTCGACGGCGATGAAATGAATTTGCACTTGCCACAGACGGAAGAGGCACGCGCCGAGGCGCTAATTCTGATGGGCAATCAATCGAATCTGGTGACGCCGAAGAATGGCGAAATCCTGATTGCGGCCACACAGGATTTCATTACGGGCGGCTACTTGCTGACCCAGAAGGAGGTGTTTCTTACCAAAGAGGAGGCAATGCAGCTGGCCGCTTGCTTCCTGGCCAATGAGGACTCGACAATGCGCATTCAGATGCCGCCGCCAGCCATTTGGAAGCCGCGTCGCCTCTGGACGGGCAAGCAACTGTTTAGTTTACTAATGCGACCCAATGACGACTCCATTGTTCGGCTCAACATGGTGAACAAGGGACGCAACTACTCGGGCAACATGGATCTCTGTATCAACGATTCCTGTACGTCATCTGCTTACGTGTACTTTGTCTGCTCACTCTATTTAATATCCATCTCTCTGTCTCTTTCGGCTGCAGGGATTCACATTCGCAACTCGGAACTGATGTGCGGCACCATGGACAAGGCGACCATGGGCTCCGGCACCAAGCAGTGCATCTTCTATCTGCTGCTGCGAGATTTTGGCGAGGCTTTTGCCACTAAAGCCATGTGGCGTCTAGCCAGGGTGCGTATAAATTTTAAATATACCTATTCATATCTTTCTCTCTGGAAGTGTCTGAGGCCCTCTCGGTCTCTTTCTCTCACGCTAAGTCTAAGTTTGCCCACCTGTCTCTTTCGTGTATGTGTATGCTACATTCCCCTCTCTCTCTTTATCTGTAAATGACTCTCACTGTCTCTCTCTCTATATATACATATAAATCAGTCCATCTCTCTCCCTCTATATCTGTCCCTCCTCTCTCTCTCTCTCTCTCTCTCTGTGTGTGTGGTAAATTAATCTTCTCTCTGTGCCCAAGTTTTCTGTCTTATATCTCCCTTTTAAGCGTTGTCTACCTATCTCCTTCGCGTCTTCAATATCAGCCCATTTTGTCCAGAGCAGCAGTCTTTCTACGAAATACGTTATTAATCGATTGTTCACATGATAACGATAACGTCTTATAAAAATATATATAATTGAAATAATCTAGAAGTCGTGGCTCTTTTAGCCGAATCGAAAATGTTGATTCGATAGTAAGACAGAAAGATATCAATTAAAACTAAAGCAAAGAATCGATAATTGGCATATGGAACTGAGCCCCTGTAATGCCAGTTCTACGAAAATGAGACACTTGAAGATAAGCGCTCTTGCTCTTAAACCTTTTGCACCCAGCCTAGCACCAGCCCAACGGCCCAGCCGTGCATTGAAGACCCAGTGGAGCTATCTATAGAGAAGATACTGATGGGCTAGAGATCATATGTGAGGGAATTGGGGGGGAGTACGGGAAAGCGGAGGGCCGGCTGGGCTATCTTATCTGTGGCATTCGTGGCATGGGGAAATCTGTTTTTGGTTTATTCGAGTGCTATATATTTGCGCTTTATTTGCGAAATAGAAGGAAGTGGACTTTTGATTGATTGTTATCTTAGCCAAGGCATCAGTTTAGCTGAGTGTCAGTCCCGTTGTCTCGGCGATATAGTCCAAGAACGAGGTGAGACGCACATAGCCCGATGGATAGCCGCTGGTGCACTGATCCTCGGCGACAAACGAATTGATGCCAATTTGTATCCAGGCATTCGCATTGCTGCTATACACGATCAGTGGTCCGCCGGAGTCGCCGCTGCACGTGGACATCGTGCTGCCCGCATAGCCCTCGGCGCACAATGTCGATGCCAGCACCACATTGGAGCCAAAGATCGTGAGGCACTTGTCGTTGGCGATCACCTGCACCTGGGCATAGAGCAGCTCCTGCGAGAAGTCCAAGTACTCATCGTCGATCAGGCCAAAGCCGGCGATGGTCGCCTGAGTGCCCACATAGTTGTTGCTGGCCTGTTGGCTGCTCACCAGCTGGATGGGCTGGATTGTGCTCGAGAAGATCAGCTGCTGTGGCAGCTGCACCAGCGCCACATCGTTGTTCATCTTGTCATTGTAGTTGGGATGCACGAACAGCTGCGTGGCCGTCATATTTATCGCCTCTTCCGGATTCAGCTCCACGCTGCCAAAGATCAGATAGAGCGAGCTCCGGCCGTACGCACAGTGGCCCGCGGTCAGGACCCAACTGTTCGAAATGATGGAGCCGCCGCACAGCAAATCATCCCATTCATCGCGCTTCAATATCACCTGCCATGGAAATTGTCCAGCTGCCGCACGCTGGCCGCCAATAATGCGTCCTTGCTGTGGATTGAGAGATTCGAATGTGGATTCTGAATTGGACATTTGCTGCGAGCTTCTGCTTTGGGAACTTACAATATCCACTGGTGAGGCGGGCGGAGCTGCTAGCACCATTCGGAGCAACAGCAGCCAGCAAATGCCTTTAGCTGTAGCCAATCCTGGCCAGCTACTATGCATCCTTGTGAAATCCCTCATTGATTTCTCTATTGCTCTCTCTCACTCTCTGTCTCTCTCTATCTGTATTTGTGTCTGTCTGTCTCTCTTTGTGGTGTCGCTTGTTGCTCGGCGACGTCTGCGTCGCTTTGCGTCGATTTTCGCAATTATATGCGGACCCGTATGAAGCCCACTATGATACTGCCCCGCCCCCAATCTGCTGCGACCCCCTCCGTTAGCCCAGCTGCCTGTCTGTCTTTTGTACAATTTCTTATTAACACGGCCTGGTCGTGTTCTTGTTATTTGGCCAGCTCGCAGTTCGCAGCGCAGCTCGATAAGATTAATTACTCACACGCCAGCGCTGCTTCACCTGTCTCTATCTCTGCCGCAGCTGACGTCGCAGTCGCTGCTACTGCTTAAATGCTAGCTAACTGTTCGCCCGATCGTCTCCTCATCAGCTCCTTTTGTCCAACGTAGTTCAAGTTCTTATCACTGATAACGCTAAAAAAAAAAAATAAAGTAAAGACTTTAATATTACACTAGACAACTTAATTGAGCTACACTAAACAGTTTATTGGCTATACCACTAAAAAAGAAAAAGCCTTAAGCATTCATGATAATATTTAGCATTCGGACTGAAAAATCATAATATTATGAAATATATAAAAAAAAAACTCAAAAAAATATTAAATACTTTGATACACTTTAATAAACCAAAATAGATCCGAAGAAGATCTTTGAATACTTCGATTACTAATAATAATATGTATTTGAAAACCTCTTAAAACTTTATATAATGTTGACAAATTAAAATAGTGTCAATAACCCAATAACAAATTTTTGAAATGAGTTCAGTTGAGTGAAATGAGATATATGTATCATATAACAGCTAATACCCAAAAAAAAAAAAGAAAATTCACTATTTCGATGTATTATTCTATAATGCTAATAATACTACGTATAAATCAAAACAAAAGGTAGTGAACCCTTTTAAAGAGAGAGAAAGAGTGAAAGAGAGAGCTAGAGAGCTAGAAAGGGAAATTTTTTAAATAAATTTCTATTGGACAAACGTTTTCTTTGCTGTACAGTGTAATTTAATTAGCTCACCTGCTAGTCGCTTGTTTGTACGAGCGAATTTAACCAATTAAATGACAAACAGCGAATTATTTACGTGCTTAACACCCGGTTGCCCTCTGCCCTGCCCCCGTCACGCCCTCGATGAGCACCTTGAGGTGGGTTTATCTCAATCTGGCGACGACTTTCGCCAGAATTGTTTCTGGTGCTAGCCATGACGGCACTTAACAGCCTTGTTATATATGAACCAGTACTGAGAAATCGGGGACAACAAACAAAATAAACTCAAATTCCATGCAACTATAAATAACTGTATGACAAACTCTTTCAGATTGCGTCGTACTTCATACAGAATCGGGGTTTCTCTTTTGGCATCAGCGATGTGACGCCCAGCGCCAAGTTGCTGCAGCACAAGCAGGTCCTGCTGGAGCGCGGCTATGCCAAGTGCAACGAGTACATCGAGAAGCTTAAGGCGGGCACTCTGCAATGCCAGCCCGGCTGTACGCCCGAAGAGACCCTCGAGGCAGTGATGCTGCGCGAACTGTCCGGCATTCGAGAGCAGGCGGCCAAGACCTGCTTCGCCGAGCTGCATCCAACGAATAGCGCCCTCATCATGGCGCTGAGCGGTTCCAAGGGATCCAACATCAACATCTCCCAGATGATTGCCTGCGTCGGACAGCAGGCTATCAGTGGCAAGCGAGTGCCCAATGGCTTTGAGAATCGCGCTCTGCCCCACTTCGACAGGCACTGTAAGTTTCCCTTTACTCCATTCATGCCACATAATAACGTTTCTCTCTCTGCTTGCAGCCGCAATTCCAGCCGCACGTGGATTTGTGCAGAACAGTTTCTACTCGGGCCTGACGCCCACCGAGTTCTTCTTCCACACAATGGCCGGCCGTGAGGGTCTCGTCGATACGGCTGTGAAGACCGCCGAGACGGGCTATCTGCAGCGACGTCTGGTCAAGTGTCTGGAGGATCTTGTCGTTCACTACGATGGCACCGTGCGCAATGCGGTTAACGAAATGGTGGACACCATTTATGGCGGTGATGGTCTCGATCCCGTTGCCATGGAGACACGCAACAAGCCCGTCGATCTCAATCACCAATACGACAATTTGCGTGCCCAATTGCCATGCGGCGAGCAGCAGCCACTGGAAGCCGACGAAATCCTCATCACGTTAGAGGTACTGTTGCAGCTGCCGGAATTTGCCGAGGCACGTACAGACTTTAAACGGGATGTAACGTAAGTTGTGAAACTGGAAAAGATTGATCTTGATTGACAATACTAAAAACTTTCCCCCTCTGCAGCTCCCACTTGACTACCGTCTCGAAGCGCATAAGAGATCTGCAGAAGAAGTTCGGCGCCGAGCATAAAGATCTGTGTAAGCAGATCGAGTGCATCAGTCGAGAGCAGCTGCTCGAGTTTCTGCGACGCATTAACGATCGCTACAATCGAGCGGTGACCGAGCCGGGCACAGCGGTTGGCGCCATCGCCGCCCAGAGCATTGGCGAGCCGGGCACACAGATGACCCTCAAGACCTTCCATTTCGCTGGCGTCGCCTCGATGAACATCACACAGGGTGTGCCGCGTATTGTGGAGATCATCAATGCCACAAAGACGATATCGACGCCTATCATAACAGCCGAGCTGAGCAACAATACCAGCATGGAGTTCGCGCGGCAGGTGAAGGCGCGCATCGAGAAGACAACGCTGGGCGAGCTGTCGTCGTTTGTGGAGCTTGTCTGTGGACCCTACAGTTGCCATTTGGTCATTGGCATCGATACAGCGCGCATTAAGGTGCTCGGTCTGCACATCGATTTGGATAGCATAATGTGCAGCATACTGAAATCCCGGCTGCGCATCAAGGCCAATCAGCTGCATGCGATTCCGAAGAAGTCTAGGATTATTGTTCGTGTGGAGGCGACACGCAATGCGACGATCAATTCAGAGCTGGCTCGCCTAGCGACCACCATACAGAACGTTGTCGTTGCGGGCCTGCCGAATATTGCACGCGCCGTCATCGCCGTCGACGATGCCAAACAGCCGCCCACCTACAAGCTGTGCATCGAGGGCTACGGACTGCGGGAAGTGATCGCCACCTATGGCGTGGTGGGCGAGCGTACGCGCAGTAACAACATTTGTGAAATCTATCAGACGCTGGGCATTGAGGCGGCGCGCACCATCATCATGAGCGAGATCACGGACGTGATGGAGGGGCACGGCATGAGCGTCGACTGGCGTCACATTATGCTCCTGGCCAGCCAGATGACCGCACGTGGCGAGGTGCTGGGCATCACGCGCCACGGCCTGGCCAAGATGCGGGAGAGCGTCTTCAATTTGGCATCGGTAAGCGAGAGGAGTTCAATTCCTTCTTAACTTATCTCTAATTGGTTAATTTCCCCATTCAGTTCGAGAAGACGGCGGACCATCTGTTTGATGCGGCCTACTATGGCCAGACAGACGCCATCAACGGCGTCTCGGAGCGCATTATATTGGGCATGCCTGCTGGCATTGGCACGGGCATATTTAAGCTCCTGCAGCTGCACGACGACAAACAGGTGCCGGATATATCGCCGACCATCTTTCATGAGTTGAAACTACAGCCGATTGCCTAGCCGAAGCGTGCGTGCATCAAGCATCTCCATCACCCGCCCACCATCCGCTCAACTTCAGAGAAATGCAGCTGCAGCACCAGCAGCAGTAACACCAACAACAGCAGCAACAGTTTAGTTAACCCCTAGTTAGTCTATAGGTATAAAGCAGAAAGAACGGTTGTCATTCTGCTCATCATGTTAAAGGTTTTAGGACATAAAATTAGAATTCCTAGAGCAGTTGAGAATTATAATACTTGATTACTTCTGAAAATCTAGAACTTCTGGCTGCTGGCAACATTTGAAGAGTGTCATCTATGATAAGATATACCGCTTGTAAATATGAGTTACTTTGTAATACCCACTGCTAACAACATATGTAAACAAGGGAAATTTAAAGAATCCTTATATTAAGCAGTTTTCTATTTAATTATTTATAGCTATGTCTATCTCAGGTATACATATATCTATATATACATCAAGAAGAATAAAGATAATCAATCTTCAGCATGAGCTAAGCAAATAAAAACATTTCTTCATTAGTTTCACTTAGTTATTTATTACATAAATATATATTTATATTTATATATAATATAGTTGTATATATTTTCATAGGGTATGTGCTTAGCATGAATTGAATTTTATAATTACGATATTTGTTTTTCTTTTTCTTCTGTTTTAAATATATACTTAGAACAAATAAAATTATATTTACTAAAAAAAAAAAAAAACAACAAAATTCGTTCGATATATTCAAATAAGTTTTCAATTGATAAAACCTAAATGTAAAGATATTTTTCTTTATTTTTGGATACTTAGAATAGGCATGGAGCATCATTAATTTACTAAAAAATTAATTATAAAAAAAAAAACAACTAAAATATGCATATCACAGGATTATTTTTATAAAAAAAATTAAAAATATAATCGGAACAATTAAAAAGAAAATCTTTACTTAAGAAACTTTCATTTTCATTTCAATTATTTCATGAAATTTAAAAACAAAGTAAAACGCTGTTCACATTGGAGCAAAAGCAGGCAAAGATCAAATATATCTCATATGAGATTTGCTAAAAATCATATATTCCATATGGGGATTAGCTATAGATATAAATATATATATGTATATATCAATTTTCCATTTCCATTTTTGGGCTTTTAATGCATGTTCAATTGAGCTTAAGAACTAGTAAAAAAAATATGAATTTAAATATTTCAATTAATTATTAAAATCTATAGATCGATTATATATATACATACATATATATATAGGCCTATATATGTATATATATAAGGTATATATTTAGTTATATGAACTATGACTATAAAAAATTATTTGCTTTGGGCTTTGTTTTACTTTCTATGAGCCGACTAAAACTTAAGCTTAAAGAGAGAGTGTTTGTGTATGAGGGGAGGGGGTAAAATCGATATATCGATATAGAAATGAAAATCAAAATCGGAAATCAGTCACTGACATCGCTATGAACCTGGCTGGCACCAACTAGATCTGGCTCCGGCATTGCCCCCATCTCTGCTACCGTTTCCGGTCCCGCACTCGCCTGAGCCTCGCCATAGCCTGCTCTTCTGTCATGGATCAGCATCGATAGCGTTTCCAGGCTGCGACGCACCTGTAAATCAAAACACATCAATCATTATTTACTCAATTTATCTACACATATAATATCTTTATATACAATATTGTGCGATAAGGCGCAGTTGTTAGTCTCCCAGATATTATTGCCCCCAGCTGGCCAGAAAGCCCAGAGGTCGTCCAATGTTTGATAAGATTAATAATTGATTCATTGATCAAGTGATTGCCCAATCTATCGATTACCACAGCGGCTAAAAGCCTCTTCACTTTATAAATCCATTTGGCAAACTTTCTCTCTCTAGGTCTTTTGTTGGTACTCTCTTTCTGATCCCTCTCTCTATCAATGTTTTTGTTTCTACTCTGTTCTCTTTGTTATTTCTCAAGGCTCTCTCGAGCTACTCTTGACATATTTTTGGTCCTCTGATCTATTTGTGACTCCTTCATTCACTCTCATTTCTCTCCCGCTCAATCTCTTTAAGTTACTAAATTTTTCTTCCCTTCTTTGTTAATTGAGCAAGTATCAATCTCTATCTATAAATTGTTAGTCTCTCTCCGCTTACCTTCTCTGTTTCTCTCGCTGCTCACTCATGCTCTACTCTATATCTATATCTTATTTCGCCTTCTCTAATCTCTCTGCCTCAGGTGTCACTCTAATCACTGTCTCCGCTCATTAGCTGAGCTCCGTCGACTCTCACCTTGGATATTTGTTCCAGATTCCGCGTCAAAATATGCTGAGCCTCTGCCGTGCTTTTGTCCTGCAGCTCCTTTTGCCAGCGCAGAGCCTCCGCGAAGATGTCTTCATCGTTGCCCGGCCGCTGTATATAAAGAAGTAGATATTAGAGCTCAAAAATCTGCGTGAGTTGGATTTATGGATGACTTACCATATTGAAGTCGACTGGCGTCCGGTAGAGACTCGTTTTGGCCTCGATGTCCAGGATGCGGTAGAGCAAGAAGACTGAGAAGAGGGCAAGCATGAAGGCCAGCATAATGCCCAGATAGATGACATGCAGCTCTGTGAGCGACGGCAGCCGCAGGCCCAAATGCAAGCGGGCCGAATGGGCCAATCCACTGAGACGTCGACCCACTGATGGCGCTGCAGTTGGCGTTGGAGGCGGAGCTGCCACGCCCACAACTGTAATGGGCGACGAGGAGCTGGAAGGAGGGCCAGAGCTGGATGCAGCCGAAGCTGTTGCGGAAGTGGAAGCGGAACCATTCACCGTACGGCTCCCAGCGCCGTTCTGAATGAGCAGCACTTGCCCGCCAGCCATCGGCTCCTCATAGTGGACAATGGGTGGAGCGGAGCTGCGAATGGTCACCGGGCTATGCGCTACGCTCAGCGAGCTTCTTGCCTGATGATCTGTTTGGGCAGACAACAAAGAGTCGTTAGTGCAACTGATACTGATACTGGATATATATATAGTTGGGATCTTACCGGAATGTCTGTCACTGCTTGGTCGCTGCCGGAGCAACATTTGTGGCTCGGATTCGATGGCTGCCGCCTCGGCGGCGGCTGCATCTCGTAGATGTGGCGGGCTCTCGTTGCCGCTGACCGAACAGCTGCTGTCGTCGTCGATGTACTCCTCCGTTAGCTCCACATCCACGGGCAGGGCCTTGGGCAGAATCTCCGTCCCAGTGGCGAGATGGCTGCACACGTTGCACATTAGACGAAACGCGGACTCGCGGCTGATGAAGCTGCCAAAGACATGACGCTCATCGGCTGTGGCGACGCCCACAGCATTTGGTATTATCTTAACGGTTTTCTCTTTGGAGATTTTCGTTACCGAAGACGTGGGAATAACAACCTGAATGGAAAACACAATTGACATTAAATGGCGTCACTCTGAGTAAGGGAGCAAGAGACTTACCTTGGTTACATAGCCAAAAACATTGGAGTAGAAGGCGAAGTGAACATCCGTTATATACAGATGACCCTGCAGCGGAATGTCCCCAACCAGAGCGCATGAAAAGTCTACAAGGAAATAGAAACAATAAAATGCAAAAAAGTTAATTATATATTTATATATATCCATCTTTTTATATAGCTTTCTGTACATCCATCTATTCATACATCAATCTATGTATGGATCGATATCTCTATATATCTATCTACCCATCTCTCTTTACATCTATCTCGCCATACATCTGTCTATCTGTATTTATATCTATCTATACATTTCTATCTATCTACATATCTCTCCATACATCCATCTACTTATACTTTCATATATATCTAAACATCTATCTATCGATCCATTTCTCTTTACATCTATCAATATGTCTATCTATTTAACTATAGACGTATCTATCTATCCATCTTTTCATACATATCATATTCATACCTATATTTCTATCGATCTTCAGCAATTCAATCTGATCTACTATAATACAGTTTTTATCTGGCATACAACAAATCAATCAGCATTATCAACATAGCTCTGGGAATAAATGAATTCTATAAGAACAGTTGAATGCTATTATATAGTTTAGTTGATTGATTATTGGCCTTTGGAATAAGGAGGTCTGGCATCTAGAAATAGAAATGCTGTCACAAAAGCGCTATCTGTCGGCCTCTACTTACAATTGATGAGCTTCTCGTCTTTGGAGACTTGCGAGAAATGGCGATGGAACTTTTTCACACGCGAACTGGAGACTTCCTTGCGCTTCTTCTCCTTTTCGTTTGGCGTTGCGGCTACTGTGGCGCTGCCCGCAGCTGCCGATGAGGATGCAATGCTGCCGCTGCCGCCGCCGACGCCGCTGCTATTGCCGCTGCCGGCGCCAGCGGTGGCAGATGTTGAGGAGATCGTTGCCACCGCTGACGCCTGTTGCAGTTCATGTTGTTTGGCCGTGTTGCCGGCCGCTGAGCCGCCCGTCTTGCCTTGTTGACCCTGACTCGGGCTCTGACGGTTGCGAGGACTGATACTGGAGTTGCTACCGAGACTCTGAGCGCTGCCGCTGGACTGCAGCGGACCGTTATAGCTGCTGAAGCTTTGAGGCAATGAACTGAAAATGAAAGACAAAAGAATATAAAATATATGTATGAACAAATCATGTCAACTTTTTTCTCCCACTTATAATTAATCAGCAATAAAAAATGGTGCCATTTCAGAAGTCTAAAACTGTCTGACAACGCCATAAACTGTTCTTATACAACAATGTAGATAAGTGAAATTGATGAAGAAGAATAAAACGATACACGACATTCGATACAATATATATGATCTAATATTTATGATCTCTGATCTCTGATCTATGATCTTTGATCTATGATCTCTGATCTCTGATCTCTGATCTCTGATCTCTGATCTATGATCTCTGATCTCTGATCTCTTATCTATAATCTTTGATCTCTGATCTCTGATCTATGATCTATGATCAATGATGTATGATACATAATTTATGATCTGTATTATATATTCTCATACGCATGGGTCCTTGGCATTCATACTCCATTATTTTGTACAGTGTCTTGAGGAAATCTTTATCAGGCATTATGCTTAACGATAACACAATCTCGACCATGGCCACAGACCTATCGATTGACACAGAACACTGAATGGACAAAGTTACGGCGAAACGTTTAAGATAAAGGTTGCCAAGAGCGTTGGCTGAGGCTTGAATTACCATCTGTCGGCTGACTGCAGGAAACTGGGTTCTGCTAAGGCTAAGGCCTAGATAATGACAATTGATTGGCCATAAAGCTTTTATGATCGAGCACAGCTGGTGGAATACCTTTGTCAATTAATAGCCCAATTAAAAGCGGTAAAAGTTAGCGATACGCGAACACAAGTTGCCGAGATAATAAAGTGTGAGGAATAGTGATCGGCTAATACAGCAAATTGGGAAGCCTCAATGTTGCATAATCATGCTTAATGATCTATTTAATGAAACTAGGGAATATTGTACACTGCTTTAGCATTGACATATAGATAGCAAAAATCTATAGTTATCTGAAGAGAAATTCTAATTTCAGGGCATCTCCTAGTCTCGTATTCATGTTATATATTATTTCTTCTACTCTTTTTTTGTTACTTTTGGGCTCAACAATCGTAGAGACCTTATCGCTAGACGCACAAGTCGATTTATGGTTAGAAGCTCATGACATTGTAAAGATTTACGATGCTTCGTTATTTGCTTTCTGTCTTTGTTACTCTTTGTCTCTATCTATGTTTCTTTCTCTCGCTGTCTCTCTTTCGCACCACGCTGTCTCGACATCGTAGTGATCTAATATTTGGATCTACATGCAATATAAACATTCCGAAAATATAGACTGATAAGGCTCCATGTGCTCTCTTTTAATTTATAGTATATACTAATTATTATCTATACTATGAACCGGCGCATGAATCAGGCAAAGCGTCGGCTCAGCAGCCAACTGCATATCTGAGGTGACCGACCCACAGCTGAACCTATATTTAGATATGGATATATCTAGTCTTGTCGATAAGCGTTTACAATTTGTTTGCCAATTTTATTAGACCTTTGAGCATAATCTTATTTGCATTCTGGTTGCGGGTTTAGATAGCTGCAGTTCAGAGTAATATGTCGTAAGCCTAGACAGTTCAAAACTTTCGCTGGCCGTTGAGTCATCTGGCAAATGTTGTCATTGTCCAGTTGTAAACGTGTTTTTCTTTTCGTTTCTGTTTTCATTTTATTCTTCTGAGTTTAAGGTTCGCAAGTTATCGGATTGAGGGTGCAGAGCGCTATACAAGATAAATACAAGATAAATTATAATAGGTCTTTCAACTCAGTTAGTTTGGGTAATGGAAATCTTTTTATCTGTTCTCGTTTTATCAATGTAACTTTTGCTGCATTCATTGATTAGTTGTTGAATCGAGTGGCAGTTAAGTACGGTTCTATTGAAAGGTATAAAAATGTTCCGATTACTAAATTGAGTATAAAAGTATGTATTATCTTTAAGATTAACTTGGCTCTTTCATCTTACATGTATTTTTCCAAGTTATTTCATAACAATTGCCCCTAACGATTGTCTTTTTATAAAGTCTAAATTCCTTCTGAACATTTCGCTAGATCCTACTGCATCGATTTCGCTTCAAATCTATTTTCGCTCTCTTTAATGCACATACACACATACTTATGTACATGTCTCACTCAAGTCAAGCGCCAATTCGCCTCTAACTAAACTATTCGCTCCTGACTTACGGCGTTGAATTGTACTGCTGCTTGTGCTTGTCATTTGCCTTGAGTCGCTCGACGCCATTTTGAGCTTTGCTCTCTTTTGATGAGTGCTCTCGCAGGCTGCCGCCGATAGTATTGTTGTTGTTGTTGCTGTGGCTGTGGCTGCTGCTGCTGGATTCGATGAGGGACATGCGTTTAAATGTGCGCGCTACAGTACGTGCGCCGCCGACGACAACGTCGCCGGCTGCAAAGACAAAGTTGCGATCGCGGGAACGGGAATGGGAGCGTGTGCTGCTGTTGTCTTTCTTTTGCCGCCTGACAACGGGTGGATGCGTCATGTTGTTGTAATCTTTGTTCTCCATGCTCTCAGTGCTCACGTTGTTATTGTTATTGTCGTCGATAGGTGGCGTATCGCCGCGTATATCAACACGTTGCACTGGCGACGCACCCGCGTCCCCCACCGACTGATCCTGCTCGAAGTAGACGCTGAGCCGGCCATTGCTGCGCACATTATCCGCTACGTGCATTTTTTCAAAAATTCTTTTTTTTTTTTTTTTTTTTTTTTTTAATTTTGTATTTGACTTAAATTGCACAGCACAAAAAAAAAACTATAGCAATAACAATAACAGAGAATAGTAGAGTATTAAACACGCACGCTGTCTGAATTGCATTCGACTAATGCAAATATACAAAAAGTAAATTCTAGCTGTAACCGAAGCTGCGATCTCAACTGTCAACTGTTAACTGTTAACGGTGCTTGTTTGTCTCTTTTGTCTTTTGTATTTCGTGTCGCCGCTTGTCACATAATTTGCTTTAACACCATCCGCCGCCGGTCGTGTCGCGCGCCAGCGTCTCGCGTTAACTGAAAGCGTTTAACAGTGCCGGTAACCACAACGGCGACGCAGCAGTTGCCATTGGACATTTTAACCGGCGTTGACGCCGACAGCGCCAGCAACAGCAACGATGGCGAAGTCAGCGGCGGCAGCGACAGCGACAGCGGTTTGTTTATAGCATGCTGCAGTTTGGGAGAGCTCGAAAAGCATATGGCGGCAGCAGTTGATGAAAGCATAATATACCCTGTATTGCATCTAGCTTAAGTGCAGTGGTTTATAATATATGATGTATTTTTTACTTTTCTTATGTTGTAACTTAAAAATTGATAATTATTATATAGCGTCAAAGAGTTGAAGTAGCTAAAGCTAGTAAGCACACTTTCCTAATTACTCACTATGTGACAAACAATATACCCGCATATGTCAGCACATTTTCTACAGGGCATGGGCTATGCATGTGCCTTTGCTTTGCTTTGTTCTGCTTTTGGTTTTGGTTTTGTTTCGGTTTTGTTTTGCAGACGTCTTCAGATAGCAATTGCTTCTATCTCAATTAGTAAATTGTTAAGTTTTGAAAGATTGTTTACTTCTTGTCTTGAAGCGCTTGAAGTGTCAACTAATTAATTAGTTATCTATTATCAAACGCAATGCTTATGCTTTGTATAAAAAGAGAGCAAGAGTCAGAGAGAGTGAGAGAGACCGAGAGTAAGGGGGAGGGCCTATATTCTCTCTCATATTCTCTTTCATGTAAGCATTTATCAATGACATTCGTTGTTCCCGCTGCAAGAGTAGATAACACATATCTAGCATTTTTCGCTGCTCGGTTTGGGGCCGTCTGCTGGGGCTATCCTGTAAACGGATTATTGCGGCTCGTGGCGCGTCTGGCCGAATGATTCATCGTGGAACGCTTTTGAGTGGTTCATAAAAATAACAGCGATTGATTATGCACTGGTAGTTGACATTTAATTGTTTATTGACAACCTGCTGTTCCCTGGGCCCCAAAATCTTCAGAGTGAGTCATTCGGGGTACTGTGTGGTGGCCGGGACCAAGCAGCTGCCCTCCAATCGTGGCTAGTGAGCCACATGATGAATCATGTGAGTCTTATCAGAACGCCTCGAAAAAGGGAGCAAACGGTAGTGTGGGGGCTCGCAGCTCAACATCAATGCAATCGACTTTCGATTGATTATCAAACATTTATCAATGTACAATTATTGCTTTATAAATACTGGGCGACATATGTTTGTATGGGAACACGTGTGATTTATGTTTCCATCTGAGATCTGATACCAACACTTTCTGGGCAGTGACCAGAATTTGGCTTACACACTATCCTAAACCCTACGATAACGATGATGATGATGATGACTAACCCATTCGCCTGAATTGGTTATGGGTGATTCATTGCTTATCTCTATGAGATATCTAAGGAATCGTCAAATACTTAGTCGAGTGGCTGTTAAGTGAGTAACCGATATTCTAATTAACCATTGCTAAGCTAATTAGTCGATTAGCCACATTTATGTTGAGCTTTCACATGTGACATATGAAGAGTGATAAGAGAGAGAGAAGGATTGGAGGAAAGAGTAGGAGATATATTGGAGCGGTATATATTTGCTTTCATTCCTTACTCAACTTAATGGTAAGTTTAGTATAATTTTCAAGCTCTTTTTGAGGAATCAATAAACTCAAAATATCGATTTAAATCGATTAAAGAAGCATGCGATATATGCTTTTATCATCTTACTATATGCATTTTTTATTTATTTATTATTTATTTATTGTAGTTTAGAGTTAATGTAAAATTAAAACTAGCTCACTTGGACTTAAAATAATATACCCTACGCTATCACTTTCAATAGGGTATAAAGTAAAGGAGCTCCTCTTGAATCTATTTCAGGCACTTAATGGTCTTGTTTATCTTAGCAGCTGACTCTGGCAATAATCTATTGATATTTTTGAGTGTGTGTGTGTGTAGCGCAGCTGGCAAACACCTGCTGCACACCCACACACACACACAGCTAGACACACGCACAGCGTGTATATTTACAAGCCTTTTTATACCCTGAACCCATTGAAAATGGGAAATCAGGGTATAATGGTTTTGTTAAAAGTATGTAACAGGGAGAAGGAGGCGTGGCAGACCCCATAAAGTATATATATTCTTGATCAGGGCGACGAACTGAGTCGATTTAGCCATGTCCGTCTGTCCGTCTGTCCGTCTGTCCGTCTGTCCGTATGTTTGAACGCGTCGATTTCCGAAGATACAATAGCTAGAGACTTCAACTTTTTTTTAAAATGTCCGTATATAGCACGCGCATATCGAGTTTATCATATAATTTCGATAACTCGTCCGATTATTTTTTTATCGATGAAAAGCCTTATCGAAAGCCAGTTATAAAATTATATCTCCTACATCTTTTGAGCTAGAGTCTCCAAATTTTAAATGTAGACTCATATGCACTTTATAGAATTTCGGTTTTTGTTATAATTCACCCCCGCCCCTATATCCACCCCCTCACCCTCACTTTTGTAAAAGGCGTATTTCAAATACTAGAGACTTGAGTTTCGGCATATACACGCATAGTAATGATATAATCATAATCTAAAAGTTTCATGAAGAACGTACGTCCACAAAAAAAGTTATTAAACAATTAAGTTTCCATGAGAAGCCCACACTGCAGCCCATGCGTGTTTATGCGTGCGTGCCTATATGTGTCTATGTATGTGTGTGCGTGTGTGTGTGTGTTTGTTTTGTAAATAAAAAGACGCGGAGAATTATTGAAATATCAATTCTCCGAAGGGTTCAGGGGATTTCCTAGTCGGGCAAACTCGACTAGAGCTTTCTTACTTGTTTTTTTTTGGTTTTTTCTGAGAACTGCCTGATTAAGAGAACAACAAAAGGCCGCATGACTGTCAGATACGCCGTGCCACGCCCATTGTGTGACCAGAAAAACGGCTCACGTCGATGAGCAAACAAAAAACGACAGAAAAACATGCGAATTGGCCTATTGATAAGACAAACAGGTGGCCAAAATATAACGGTAAGAGGAAGCAGCAGCAGCAGCAGGGGCAGAGCCGATCAGTGATGTTAACTGCGCTTTAGCCCTCCTATCTTATCGATAAACATTGCGCCGATTGCCAGACCAATTATTCGCACAGGCGCACAGAAACAAACAGACAGACAGACAGACAGACAGGCAGGCAGGCACAACAGGTAGCTAATTGCTCTGGCTCACCTGTGCTCCGGGCCAAGCGTCTCGGGCAGGGATAACTGTGTGGCCAATTGTTGGCGCCTTAGCTGTGGCTGTTGTTGCTCTAGTTGTTGTTGTTGTTGCTGTTGATGCTGTTCGTTTAGAGTTGCCGCTGCTGTTGATTTTGGATTGTCGCCAGCTGCTGCTGCTTGTTGTTGTCCTGACAGCTGCAACGCTGCCATGGAGCCTGTTGCACGCTCATCGACGACGGCGCAGCTGTTGCCACTGACGACGCTGTTTGTCGATCTGTTGATTAGGCAAAGAAAACAGACAAGCGCACAGCCAAGAGCCGAGCGCGGCCAACGCGGCGTATGAGTAATTTGTGCCACATCAGAACAAACATAAACCAAACACAAAACTGTTGCATGCTCTTAGGCGGAGCCATGAAAATACCAACAAGCGCAATGTGAAGGCGTCTATGAATGTGTTCGTGTGTGTGTGTGTGTGAGCTTTTCGAGTAGATAGTCTTTATATGTATATATACGGTATATTATAGACTGTTCGTATCACTCGCATATGGGGAATAATAACTCACTCCAGATAATCAAAGAAAGAGAAAGCTAACATAAACTATTTAAAGTAATTCTCCTGAAAACATTAATTTAGAATCTTCCCTTATCTATGATTAAGAAATTTCAGTTATTTGTTCTCAATTTTCTACATGTGTGCTAATCTAGATAGATCATATATCGGATTGCACAGTTGCGGAATTGAAATACCCTTGTAACATAAATGGTTCATTCCATATTTATTAATTGCAACTGTTTAGCTAATTGAGAAGAGCTGCATGCCAGCTAATTAAGCTTTAGCAAAGCTAACCAATTGATGAAATTGATAATGAAACAGAGAGATATATATGTATATATGGATATTTATATGCTTATATTTATAGTTATTATTATAAATTTTTGGGTTAAGATCTTAAGCGATAAAAAATAAAGGCACTGAAATGTGAAACTTAAAAGAAAGCTAAAAAATAGTTCCACTTTTCTTGGTGAATATTATTATGTATTATATTATATATTTAAATCTTTTATGATAATACAAATATATATATGAATTAAATATTTCATTTGATTAGTCAGTTTTTGCAATTTTCTCTTTTCTATTTTCCACCAATTTCATCAGCTCAATTTCTACTGTTCCATAGAAATTAATGCATATATACTATGGGCATTTCATCCATTGTGACTGCTTACTTTGCATCGATTCGGTCTCTTGAATTATTCAAGTCCGTTAAGCAAATGTGCTGAAAGGCTCGTCGAATAGCCCTCACCACGTGCCATGGCTCATTAATAATTAAAAATTCATATTCCATAAGCCTCACAAGTTCATTATTCATATGAACGAAACGTTTCATTTGAATTTTTAATCTGTGGTAAAAGAATAAACAGATTCAAAGTGCTTCAAGGGGTCTGCTGTTGATATTTCGAAAAATTCCGATAAAAGGGATGACCTTTCGAAGGCCTGACAACGCTTTAATTGACGAAACGCATAGACATTTCTTGATTAATCCATTAAAAGTTGGAGCAACTTTCATCGTATATTTATAGTCATTTTAACCTTTGACATTTAATAATAATAATAATCAATCCCTGGGCTCCCATTAAAGATAACATTGGAGACTTTGACAAGCGTGAAATTATATCAAAGAAAGAAAAAAAAAAAACATTTATACTTGAGCAATATCATAGGTGCTGAACTAAAGTTAGGACCTTTTGGAGACTATGAAATGTCTATGAAATTATTCAACAACTCTTTGGAGACTATGAATAGAATCCAATTATCAGGAATTATCATTAAAGGCGTTTGTAGACTTTTTCTACTAGACTATTATATTATTATATGGCACTAAGCCGAATTTGGAGACATTTTAAACTTAAGAAAATATAAAGATATTGTTGGAGATATTTTAAAATTTCTCATAATCATATTATGAACTTGAATGGAGACTCTTCAGCTCTTGGAGCTCTTGGAAAATGGAGATTCTACAAAAAATTCCATAGAAATGATTTTGGAGACCTCAATAGCAATTGTTAAGATTTTTTTGAAGAAGCCTATTACATGTTAATACACAAAAAAGAACAAGTTTTGGAGACTTTGATAAGTTGAAGAAAAAAATTTAAAAAATTAATAATTTTTGTTAGACTTGTAAAATTGGCATCTATGAGGGTTTTGTTATGAGTCATGTAAATTATATAAAACATTGTATCTAGGAGGCTTTGTTTTTCCCAAACAAAACTCTCAATCAAAGTAGGCTTTTGTGAGCGACTGAGGCTATGAGTAAACTACGCTACTCCATTTCATTCAGTTTCAAATTTCAAGCAGACAAAAACACACATGCTCGTAAAATATAATTTCCTAAAAATTATTTCTTTTTAAAAATTACAAAATTCAAAGTAAATTCATTTTATAAAATAATACAAATAGAGAAATCGTTCAACCGTTGAATCGAATACACGCCCGTGACCGCAGAGATAATTCGCATAGGGAATACAAAAATCGTCGATTAAAAGTCAATATTACACTAACCAACGCGAAAATATATTCGCACATATACATTTCTATACATATTTGAGGAACAATGCATCGCCGAACCTATACTCTGCCTAAATACGCGTTGAGCATTAAGAGGAGTACACTGAGCGCGGTGGAGAGGTATGAGCTTAACCAGTGGCTAGAGGAGCATCGTGTTAGCTCGTACAACCTGCGACGATCCTTTACCGATGTGCAGCCCCTGGCACGAATTCTATCCCGGTATTACCCGGAAATTGTTGATCTCAATATCTATCCGCCGGTGAATAGTGTGCACAATAAGGTTTGCAACTGGGAGACCTTCAACCGACGCGTCCTGGCCAAACTGGGTCTGCAGTTGACCCGCGAGCAGATGATTCGTGTTGCCCGTAGCGTGCCCGGCTCTGTGGATCAGCTGCTGTATAGCGTAATGCGTGTCCATCGGGCGGCAGAGGAGAAGGCGCTCGAGGAGCATGTCAGCACCGAGGAAGAGGATGAGCCGGCAGCGGAAGCACTGCAGCCGGAAGAGGCCAAGCCGACCGATCGCAAGCAATTAACCTTGCCCCTTCCCGTGCCATTGCCAAGGACCTTGTCCTTCAGCTTGACACATTCAAGCAGGCATGCAGGCATTGATGTTAGTGAACTGATACCGACCGATTATGCAGTGCGGAGCCTGAGGAAGGCGGCCTCCGCAACACCTACGACGTCGAAGAAGCGGTCGACGACGACGTCACGAGGCGGCATTCCCACAGGCGCCAGCAGCTCTGGACGTTCGGGACGTAATAAGCGGCAGTTCTTGAACAGACGCTCCTACACAAAAACGAATACGGGCGAGCTACCGTCGACAGCGTCATCGGCCACAGGAGGTGCAATGCCAGAAGAAGCTGAGGCAGGCCCACACACATCGGCAACAGCATCCCGACATAGAGGTGAACAAGTTAATGTGAAACCAAAACAACGTATGGTACTTTATTCCGTCTATATGCAGGCCGTTAAGCAGCTGGAGCGTCGGAACGCTCGAATCGCTCGATTCGACCAGTGGAGCGCCCATCTGGAGAACATGCTGCAACTGAAGTGCGAGCGGATCGATGAGCTGCAGCGCCAGGTGGCCGTTGCCATGTTAGCCAACCGGCAACTGAATCGACGATCGAGGCGCAAGAAGCGTCAGGTCCCAACGACGATTGCTGGGATGCTGGAGGCTGCTAAAAGACTATAGATATACACACACACACACACACACACACACACACAAAACACTCACATTGACACGTCTGAACTAATCGATGCTTTTGTCCATAACTCTGCACGCATATATACATATATATTTATATATTGCTATACATTTACACACATACATATGTATATATACCCTTATATATCCCCATATGTCCCTGTATGTATGCAATCCATATATGTATATAGCATTCAAGGCTACTTTCATTTCTCTACCAAAATTTCGGTTCAATTTATCATATCTCTGATCTGTCCTAAACATATGAAAATATTCATTGAAATTCGGATCACACTCTTTTTTTTTTGGCGAAACCGAATCAAACGACAACCCCCCCCCTGACATGGCCAATATCTTAGAAAAAACAAACCTAACCTGACAATAAAATACATTTTTTTTTGTAAATTTAACAAAAAACATTTGAAATAAACCAATATTAAGCGAAATGACTTTAGTAATTGGCAAAATATTTTAACTGCTTTGGTCGGGAATTGCACAACACGTTTACGGCATCTGGAATTACTGGAATGTGTGGCACATAAAAGGAGAAGAGCTTTACGTAAAATGTTCTGTGCCAAGTGAGTTTATTTAATAAATCTCAGCTAAATTAAAACAATAAATTTAAGCTTTTACTTTGATTAAACGCGTAAGCTCATTTAAGCCCATAGCAAAAAAAGCTTTGCAGGAAGTTTATGGGATTTAATATGCGATTACTATAAAGTTTTAGTAATTGAGCTTTAGTAAGAATTTCTTGCTTAATATTTAAAGGAAGTTGTTCTTAATGAAGTTCTAGTGTCTTGGTATTCTATAACTTTTTTTTGGTAAGAGCTTTCATAATAGCTACTAAAAGTTTCTATATTTAAGCTTCTATAAACAAGTCTTATCGCCAATTTTTATTGATATAAGCGATAAAGAAAAAAAATATTGAAAAAATATATAATTTCCCTGTTGATAGCTAATGCATTTATCGATATCCGTACGTTCAGGCAGACAGAGAGGGATGAAGCTAAATTGACTCAACAAAAATATACCTCATGGCGTCCACCAAGAGTTTCTTCTTTCAGGCCAAGAAATATCTCTATCTGAAGTGAAAATTTGTAATTTTCATTTACAGATGGAGCTTGAGATGTTTGCTTCGAATCGAACAAACTGTGCGTCAGTTCTCATAAATTGTTTACATACAAATAAATATATATATTTTCTATTATCAAATATTTTCAACAATTGAAGACAAGCACAGACCGCGTAAGATGCACACAATCAGCAGCAAAACCCTCAGCGGCGAGGAATTGGCCGATTTATACAAATGGCTACAGCAGTACGATATCAATACATCACGTTTGCGACGTGAATTCTCAGATGTTTTGCCTTTGGCGGAGATGATGAAACGTGATCATCCACGATTGGTTGATTTAAACAACTTTCCGAAGCGCAGCAGCGTCCAGTTGAAGATAGCCAATTGGGAGACGTTCAACTATAAGGTTTTGACCAAATTCAATTTGACATTAGGTCGGGAATTTATCGAGCTTCTCTCGGCGGGCGTCCCGGGGGCTGCCGAGGTGCTGCTGCATGAGATCATGAGACTGAAGAAGCGTCAACGTGTGGTGGAGACAAGGAATGCGATACTCGCACAGGAGCAGATCTGGGAGGAGAACGACGAGGTGAAGACGGTGGTCGTCAACAAACAAGTGGGCGACGGCATCGTCCAGGTGCCCCAAAAGATGATTCTCTATTCGCTCTACGAGAAAATGGCACGCGAGAATCAGGCAAAGGATCTCATTATTGAGGCGAACCAAAAGCGCCTCGCCCACATGGAGAATATCATCAAAGTGAAGACCGAGCGCATCGACGAGCTGCTCATGCAAATGGGCAAGGTGCCCAATAAGCTATGCGGCAACAGTCCACGGCTGCACTGCACCAGCGTCACGCGACTGCCATCCACATCAATGATAAGCTACGAGGCTCTGGGTGCAATACGTAAACGACATCCGAATACGCCGGCCTCTTCCGATTAGGGACACACACGCGGTGAGGGTGCGGGATGGCGAGAGGGCGGGAAGCAAGATAGAAAGGACATGAATGCGGCACCGTATGGGGAAGAATGAGAAAGGAGAAGGCGAAAAGGAAAACATCAAGAAATGAGAAAAAAAAACGTGAGTTTGTTTAGAGATTGTTCAGATATATTGATGGATCGATGAGAAAATTAAAGGTAAACCACGACTTACAAAAGAGGGACAAAAGGAGGGTCGGCAAGGGAGAGAGAGGCGGACAAAATTAGAGAGTGCGCCAGCATGGCTATTGTCATATTCTTGCACACACACACACAAATATATATACACACACACGCACACATAGATGCAGGCATAAATTTGTATTATCAGATTAGTAGCGTAGTTCGATCCAACTGCATTCGCATGTTTAGTTTGTCATCAAATAGTTTTCCAATGAACATTTTTCTGATTTTCTTTGGCATCATCCATACATACAGTATTTCGCTTATACGAATTATCCAAATTTTAACACAGCCTATTAAAATTGTAGTCGAAAACGATTAAATGAGTTGCAAATTATACAAAAATTAAGAACGGTTTTATTACTATATGGGAAACCAAAGGTTTTTCGATCTAGAGCAGCCCGAAGAATGACTGCAAGAACCCTTTGGCATTTTCAAGACAATGATTCACTTCTCATACGTTTCATTTAGCTAAAGAATATATGCCTATATGCTTGACTCGACTGTTTCAGTTTCCACTTGTTCCGCTAAAGGTTAATTCCTATTAGTTTTGATCAGTTAGAGGTCAAGTCTCATGTGGTTTTCCTTCTATTATGCATCCTACGTGATCTTAATCCACAACTAGATTTCATTTCCACTAGTTCCATATAGAATTTCTCATTTAACAAGCCTTGCTTTCTTGATACCTTCTACATGACCGAAACAACATTTCATGTTTCAATTCCAATCGTTCCAATCAATATAATTGCGTAGAATGAATGTGGAGTCATTTCACTTCAAGTGTGGTATCTAAACGAGCATTTAAACAGGCTTTGTTACACTTCCACCCGTTCCATTCGCTCATCTAGCATTTAGCGACTATGGAATGACATGTGGATTCATTTCACTGCAAGTATGGTATCTAAACGTGTATTTAAACAAGCTTTGTTTCACTTCCGCTCGTTTCACTTGATAATTTAGTATTTAGAGAGCGTGGAATGACACGTGGAGTCATTTCACTGCAAGTGTTTAAGCATTTTAACAAGCTTTGTTTCACTTCCACCTGTTCCACTCGCTCACCTAGCATTTAGCGAGCAAACATGGTTTCATTTCCACGCAATAGTGTTTTACTTCCCATCCATTATCATCTGAGATTATGCCTAGAACTCTAGATATCTATGCGTACCTGGCCTTCAGTAATAACCGTTTCTTGATCGCTGGCCGAGCGGATGATGCTCTCTCCTGGTTGTTGCTATTGTTATTGTTGCTGTTGCTGTTGCCGTTGCCGTTGCTCTGGCGACTCCATTGCCAGCTGCTATTGCTGACAGTAAGGCTCTGGGCCAGACAGAGCAAGGCGCTGCCGCTGCCCGTGCGATACATATTATATATATATATGTATATATGTTTTCGCTCCTCGGGGGGTTTGTTTACGAGTAGCTGGCATCTATCTCTGTGCGTCAAATTTGCAGCTTGATGGCTTAATTAAATTAAGTTTTATGGACTTGCTGTGGGCGTGTGTGTTGTCCGTCTGCCCGACTAAGTATACATATATAAGTATATATATATGTGTATCTGTGTGCGTGTAAATGAGCGTTAAACGCTTTGATAAGCATTAAAATACACAGAGACAAACACAATTTAGCGCGTCAGGTCAGCCGCATGCCTGCCCAGAATGTGTCTTCAATTACATGTGCGAATTTAATACCAACGACCGCCGTTACATGCAACTATATACTTATATATATATGTATATATGTGTGTCTACATATTCGTATTATTGGTGTCTTTGATTGACTTCGTTTTCGCTTAGCACCGCACAAGTAGAGGACGCTGACTGCGTGCCCAAATGTGTTGACGGCGCAATTTTATACGAGCTGCCCGTTTGGGTCAGTGCGAGGGTTGCAGCAGCTAACTAACTAATGCATGACTCATAGACTTGGCTAAAGGCGGCTTAAAGTGGCTTACACACTCAACCCGAGCCGCTTGGCTTGAGTACTTTGGCCGCCCATCTGGCCGCATCGCATTTTGAACCAGTTCATTTGACTATCCAACAAGAGCTGAAGCTTAGTTATCAAACTGTGAACGAAGGTCATGCGAGGGAATCGACAGTTCTACAAGATAGTTCCACTCGCTTAAGTCTTTATTTTATTTACCTATTACCTACCTATTTTTGGTTCCGTTACTTACTTTTAGTAGTCACAATTGAACCAGTTCATATATAATGCGAATATCACATAACCTATCATTCTTAATAATGTAGAAATTGGAACTACCTCCGAATTGACTCAGAATATACTATATCTTAAACATGTAAAAAGGCTTCCGTGAATACTTTGCTTACTTTGCCTAAAGCTAAAGTTTTTCAAAATAAATTATATATTAAGCCTTAAGAGTAAATTGCGAATTATAAATGAACCAGTGAATCGATATGAGCAACAGCAAATAGTTCATTTATTGTGCAGCACTCAATTCGAGGGTCTGTTAGGGCGTCGCCATGCCCCATGTGACACCCGACTCAATTGACACAGCCTTGCGCTTTCTCACGGCCCTGTCCCTGAATTTTTTGTTGTTTTGTTTTGTGCGAATTGCACTTTTGAAATTTAAATTTTGTGTGGCAAGTTAAGCAAAAGACAATTGAATACGAGAGCAAGTATCGATTTACAGAGTACGGCTCTATACCAACTAAAGGGCTTATGTACATATCGAGTGCACTGAAAGCAAATAGAAAATATACAAGAAAAAAAGAAAAGAACCATCAATAGTGAACTGTTACAAATAGACCAATCAAGTCCCTTTATACAATGATCAATCATCTATAATGAAAATTTAATCAACCATATGATGAATCATTAGAGTAATCAGTTATCAATCATTGATCATCAATCATAAATAACTGATCGTCTATCATCCATCATTTAACAATCAATCATTAATAATTAGTCATCACTCATCAGCTATCACTCATAACTCATAAATAGTGAATTATCATAAATATCATCAATCATCAGTTATCGCTTATCCATCAATCAGCTATCTGCAATCTGTAAGCATCAATCAATTATCAATCAGCAGCCATTATGACTTTGATTCTCTATAATTCTTTCCACATATCGATAATTATCGATATTTTGTATTTTACTTGATTTTTTCAATAACACCTTCCAACCACATTGCATCTTGTGCTTTGGGTAGGGTATTCACTAGTTGGATATTCCGCGCTTAACTGTTTCCCGTCTACTCTGGTTGCACTTTGCGCATGTTTCAACCCTTTGAAGCATAGAATTCAATTGCAATTGTCGAGAGCCTGGCAAGGGCAAAGTTTATTAACCCATTGTGTGTGCACTTGGGTGTACGGGGGTGGCGGGGGCGTAGCTGCAAATCCAATGCAAATTGCATTAGAAAGGCAACCCTGTCACGGGCCCCCCAACCCTGCCCAATCCCAACGCATAAGCAACAACCCCAGCAAAAAGCGAGCATAAAATTTTCATGACACGCCGCAATAAGATTTTAATAGAGCTGGCCTACGGACCGAAGAGTTTGGGGCAGACAAATGTTGGCACGCAACTAATTAAATGGCGACAATGTTGCCGGAGGCAATGAACTCCACCCTCTCGCCGCCAGCCTCTGCCATTCCCCCATTCCCCCATCCCCTGCCCAACTGCGAACCGCCTCTGTTCCATTGTGTCGGCATAAAGTGGAACAATTTTACGCGCGCGATTTTTGATTTCAACGGAAATTCTGATAACAAATTAACGCGTCTTCTTCGGCCCCCGGCCCCCGGCCCCTAGCCACAAGTCTCTCGCACAACTTTGATTGATTACGCAATTTCAGTGTTGATAGTTAAAAGTTAACTTCCGCTTACAGCAGCTGCCACGCCCCACGGCCTGCACGAACCAATTGACAAACAATTTCTCGGAAAATTTCATCGTTTACAAAATGCAAAATAAAATAAAAATGTTCAGAAGAATTTCGTGTTAATGGAAATGTATGCCAAAATTTTCCTTTGACGTGGCTCGTAAATATTGTGGGGAAAATCTGTTGAAAATTCTATTTACTAACACAAACAACTGCAGCAACAACAACGATAACGAGCACCAATCGAATCCCGGAAGATTTAGAACCAAAATTTTGAAAGCCCGAAGAAATAAGTGAAAGGTGAAAAGCTATAGACGAAGTTGAAATTCCCTAGTTTTATCTTGATTGCAATCTTATTATAGTAGTATATATATATGATAACCCGAAAGCCATTTATATAGATATATCCGATGCCCACTTATGTGCTGTTTCATGTTTCAGCAGAGGCGAATCTATTCCACAGAAAATCAAAGAGTTTTGGTTTTCCCTAATTGATATATGGCAAATATATCTTTGTATATCTATGTATATATGTATGTATATACCTGAATCTGTATGAATATAATTTATATTATTGTTTGTGCATTAACATTGTGTATATTGCTTATACATCAGCCAATATCGCTTATCAGTTTGATGGCTATAAAAACAAAACAAATGCCAAAGTCTGCCTGACCAAGTAGCAGTCAAACTAATACTCTGTCAAGAGTTATCAAAGGAAAGAGTAAAGAACATAATTCAAAATACAAAGCTCCAGAAATCTTCAAGCTGATTCTAGATAAAAAATTCGTATATATTTTTCGATGTTTAATTTTCATTTTTTGATGCTCTCCAATCGTAGCTCTTAGCTTTTTTACAGGGTATACGCAAGTTTCTAACTGCCTTTAGGCATAACAATGCAATAAATTGATAATGAATAGTTTGAAATACCAGCTATTATATAATACCGTAGAGCTGAATTGCTTTAAATCGAAGTTCAATTCTATTCGAATTATTTTCAGATATCGGACTACGTTTTAGATACACAACAACTCTATGAACGAACTAGAAATGTACCTTATTTCCATTTAAGCAAAAAGGTAGCCATTAGACATAAAAATTATGGAAATTGCAGTTTTCATTAGTTAGTCAAGTTTTCATTCTCTTAAAATTTCAATGGAATAGCTAAATCTAAAACTTCAACAGATTTATATATCTGTATAATAGCTCCATCTTTGTAATAGCTAGGGAAATTGTGAACGAATATACCTCTCTTGGCACACGTAAAGAGCGTATGTAGTTTCGGTCAGAGCAAAGATCTATACAAATTATTGGCTCGTATTCGCTTCGCTTTGCGTCAGCTTTAAAATGCACAGCCATAAATAATTGTTTGCCCCCAAAACTGAACTGCCTATACATTATATATTTTGTTTATGCCCTGAGTCCATTAACAATTGCTAAGCAGGGTATACATATTGTGTGCAACATCGAGAAGAAGCTGTGTCCGATTACAGTTATCTTCGAAGCAGCATGAAAAAAAGTGAGGTGATGCAGCCCTCTTTCCGTCTTTCTCTCTTGATATTAAATGAAAATCTTTGAACTTATCTTATAGATTTCCTAATTCGCAGGTAAATGAATAGATATGTACTTCTACTTATACACACATTTCAGTCGCATCACAATCAAACAAGAAACCCTAAAGTTATATCATTATTATATTATATATACATATATATAATTTAGGGTATCTCTTAGTCGTGCACTTTCGACTATACCATTTTTACTTGCTTTTGTATATTTATGCCTATACTATATCATATGTAAAATATTTAGTATAATAGTCAATCTCTCTCTTTCTCTGAAAATTCCTCTCAGATTTGGCATACCTAATGTGTAAATAGTTTTATGATTTTGCTATTCACGTATATCCATATATATACCTATATATATATCGGTAGTATTTCACACTATTTGTCTAAACAAAGTTCCAAATGATTTATGGCAATATTTTCGTAACCTTTTTTTGCTTTATAATTTTGATGATATAATTACGACAATTTACGAGTCAGAATTTCTATTTGTTTACCACTTGGTGATAATTATACCCGTTCACAATGAATGAATGATATGAGAGCATATACGATTCGTTCAATGAACGATCTTCTGTTTGCAAACAAAGCAAGAGATGTGAAATATGGACTATATGCATATGGAAGGCCTGATAAAGACACTCAAAAGTAAGGAAAGAGAGCTTTCCTTCCACTGTTGGACTCTTCTCTAGTTACTTCTGTAAACTATCATTATCGATATCTTTACAAATACATAGTTTTAATTGTTTTCTTTTTCTCTTAATATGGGCGGGTATGCTGCAGTCGGTTATGCCCAACTGCCAGCTCTCTTACTTGTTTAGCTTAGCGTGCGATCTTCCATATATATATATCTATAATTTTTGTTTTCTACCGGTTCACACTATTATATAATAGCAGGCATTAATTTTGAGCTGTTCTATGGGTAAATGAGTCGAGGAGGAGGGGAAAAACACTTGCACTTTTGATAGAAACATATCATTAAAGAAACATATTGCATACCTGCAAAGAGAACAAGAAAAACGTATTGCGTTAGTTCGATCATGACAGTAAATATAATATATATAGAATGTATATGGTATATAATGTATGTATTATAGAAATAATTAAATATTATTGTATATGCTATATACTATACTTTATATAATGTATATATAGTATATATAATAATAATTAATAATTAGTTTAGTATTGTATTACATATAGAAATATATATATTCCTATAAATTGAAAATATAATAAACTGAGCTCTATAACTCGACTAGGTCAATCACATTTCTGGATCTACATAGTGTCTATATAATTGCACATACATACATTTAAATATATGAATCTTACATTCCATATACATATAAACATTCATATAACTAATAGATGATAATATAATTTTTACATTTTTGTTTAGTGCTCCATACCTCTTTCGATTAGGCTCGTTTATACACAGATCTTAAGTATATGCATCTATATATATTGCTATAGAGACACGCACTTGGATTAATACACATGTGGATTAATTTTTTAACATCTTCGGCTCAAAATATTTACTTCTGTAAAATCTTCTTCAAAAATCCAGCTTCAGACTGTGCTTATCTTTAATCTATTTCTCAGAGAGTTCTTCACATAGTTGAAAGACAATTTCACGTACAAAACTCAGTTGAAATGCTGATTCTTGACTTAGCACTCACACAGCAAAAAACAAAAAAAAAACCTAGGTAAATATCTAGAAGATAGTACAAAAAAATGATTTATGACAGCATTTTAACGTACCGAAAACGTAAAAAAAATTAAATAATTTCTTTTGTTTTTGTTGGTTTTTATCTAGTTTTTGTTTTCGTTTTGTTTCGAATTCGCGGCAAAAGATTCGCTTGACGGCAACTGACAAACTGAAATATGTGAAATTATTAAAATCCATTCAATGGCATCTAAGTAGAAGTACACACACATACCATGAGAGAGACAGAGAGTATGGGTGAGAGCGAGAAAGAGAGACAAACAACATTTTGCTGTCAATTGAATGTGAAGTGTGTGTTCACAGATCGCAAACAGTTGAAGGCAAAATGCGAGAGCTTCTGGACACACTGGGGCTAGGGGGATCTTTACACATACATACATACATGTACATGTACAGATGTGTACATTTATTTGTGTGCGCATGTGTATGTGTGTGTGTGGCATTATCAGCGTGTTTATATTAAGTGTGACACTCGTTTATGGGTGTTTTCGAGTGCAATGCATTAAATGCAAGCGATTATCTTTTAACACCCGAAGCTAATCTCAACTGCCGTGTGGAATATATCAACTGAGAAAGAGAGAGAGGGAGAGAGAATGTGAGAGAGAGAGAGAAAGAGAGTGTGTTCCATTGGTTTTTAGCTCACTCATAAAGCACTCAATCAATAGGCAAAAGCTCTCAATGGCACCAACAAATTTTCAACTTATGAAGAACTAAGTTTTTCAGTTCAGAATTTTCAACTCTTTTTTTGAGGGCTTTATAAGAATACTAAATATACAGTTATTTAAAGAAATAAAGCTTTAACTCCTCCTCAAGCTCCAAACATAATTTCATTATTATCATTCAAAGTTAATGTGTTTATCCTTAAACTTTAAAGCTTCCAAAAGAGCATCAAGTATACCTTTAGAATTTTACCTTAAGATAAATTGTTTAAGCAGACTTAAAGCTCGCTTTAAGCCTTTCGTACACTTAAATCCATGTGAGACACTCATTAAGTTTTAGAGCTCACATAACGGAAATTGAAATTTTATGCACATCAAATTCCATTCAATTATTTGAAAGATTTCAGATTTAAGAACACTTAAAGCTCTTTTATTAAATTTAAGCACACACTTCGCACTTCACACTTCCGGCAGCGAATCTCAGCGTTTCTCTTGAAGCTACAAATGAAGTCTGAATGTCGCGCCATCGAGAACTCTTCTCCAAAGGCCCCAACTAAAGCTTACGTAATAGTAAAGCCATAAGTTTGAGAGCTAAACAAGGTTAAAGATCAAAGCACAAAACTCACATTAAAAACTCATTTGCAAAAACCATTCTGCTACAGATCGTAACTAATGAGATGATCTATGCCATATATATGTACATAAATATTGTACATAACAATTGTAGCAAAACTATATATTTATTAGTAAATAAGATTAAATATATATTGGTCCCTTTAAGTCAACGAGTTGATTCGAAGTTCAGTTTTAGACTTGATGCGATATTATCTTCAATTTTCCAAGCCTTAAGCTACATACTGACTATGCTACGTTTTAGCAGATCCTCTCTATGTATCTTTATAGTAATTTCAAGAACCTTCCTCAAGTTAATGCTTTAAAATTTCTTTAATGCATTTACAACGTAAACACTATTGCAATTTGCAAATGTTATTCGAAACCTATAACGAACAATTGACCCATTTGAGTTAATGTTCTCAGCAAAGACAGAGAAACAAAGAAGGGGTGCGACCGAGAGCGAGAGAGGGAAAGAGAGAGGTACTTACTACCCCTTAAACGGGCATTGCATGTTGCCTTTGATAAAAATATAACAGCAAAAAAATTTAATCGAGAGGGCATGACTAAAAGATACCCTGAACGTAAACTGCAAATAATATTAGAAAAATCTTTTACATTGGTTCTAAGCTTCGTATACAGGAAAAGAGATTAGGAGAACAAGTATAGATATATCGTAAGAGATTAAAACCGAATGGGACAAGAAGTAGGCAAATGTCAAGGTTTTATTAATGTGCCAGTGAATTCCGACTAAGAATCTAATATGATATGGTTAAACAATGATCAATATGCCCTGCTTACATATCTTCTATGAGTCCAGGGTATTTATATATATATATACATAAAGCTGGGAATTCAATCAACGCGAATGCACTCGAAAAATGAATTCACAAAAACGTATCGCCCACATGGAAATGATACTCAACATATATTATCAACATATGTATAGTATTTATTATATGTACATAGTTATACACTCAGAATGCAATGGACAGTAAGTGGAACTGGAAGAGCAAGACCAACAGTAACAGTAACAACAACAATAACAAAGGCAACAAATTGCACGCATCCTTCAATTGAGGAGGTTAGGTTTTCCCCCTAGGGGTAACTGGGGGCACATCCATATTCATATACATATACATACATATATTGTAGTTACACTATATACTTAGTCGTTGTGCGTTACGAGCCCAACTGCACTTTTGCAATTGAACAATGTGTGGACTGAAATCAAATTCCACGCACTTAACTGAACTGCATAACTGTATATATTTCCTGTTTTGCTCTACATATTCTATTATTTGCAGCATAAACAGATCTATGGACTACACACTGGATTGCGTTTACATCAGTTTTCATGGAAATCGAAATGGAATTGTCTATTAGAAATGCTTTGAGTTTCGACATAGCTCTAGAAGATATGAGGTTGAGAGCTTTAGATCCCAAAATGTAAGATACAATTTTGCGATCTAAAGTGTAAGATACAATTTTGCGATCTAAAGCTCTCAACTTCATATCTTTCGAGTTGGGATCTGCGGAAGTGGATATCATCAAAGCTCTCAATCAGGCACTCTACAAAACTACGTGGAGCTATTCATTAATTTATCTAAAGGAAGAGGAAGTGGAAACATCATCAATGAGTAATACTAATATGATTATCTGCAATTCTATCTTGCTTCATCTAAAGTTCTCTTGTTCATATAATAATAATTGTACATATAATAATAATTCATTAAGTTTATATTTATTATGACTATCGTCAAATATAATTTCCATGTTGTTTGAACCGCAAAATTTTTTGCAAATATTTTACGCAAATGCTTCTCTAATTGCTTATACATATTATATGTCTATATACATACTTATATACACTTTGGCATACATTAGCAATAGAAAATTATTTATAAAGTGTTGGCTCTTGTGACGTCACGAAATATAATGAAGAAATTCCATTGTTTTTCGATGGGCCTCAACTTTGGCAACGGCAATTGCAGTCCAACTGCCAAATACGCCGCGTAGAGCCAAATATGTCTAGGGCATTATGTCGTTGGCGTTTGCACAATTATACATACATACATATATCCAAGCATATTTATATACATATCTATCTATCCGTCTAGCAATCGGCAGGGCTAGCCATTCGTCAATCGCTCAATCGCTCAATGTGCGGACATTCGATGCATGCAAATCGGAACTCGAGAAGCTCTCAATTGAAATCGATCCGATCTGACAAAGTAAAAGTACGGCGACAACAATAAGTGAAAGTGTTTGAGCTGAGTATGCCCAACTGGCATATAGCCCCTACTAATTATGGATCTATATATATATATATGTATTCAAGACCATAGCAAGTGCTTCGAAACAATGTCGATATCTACCGTATATCATAGAGATATAAAAAGGAAAAGGAATATCTGCAGCTCTAAAGGAATCGCAAGTTGTTCAACTGAATTTATTATAGATTTCGATACATAAATGAGAGGCAGATTTTTGCCAACCTCTTTACACCATACCTCTCTCGAGGAAGGGCTTAACCAGTGCATTTACAGGGTATATCAAATCGATGCTTGACATTGGCTATCCATATTCTACTCAGGGTCTTCTTATATCTTTTTCTCAAACTATTTTATTGACAGTCGATTTGGGGGCGAGAGCGTTGGCGTAACGGACGTAGCATCCGGCCTGATTTGTTGTTGCAGGTAATTGAAAAGCTTGGCCTTGACTTCTCTGCCTTCTTCACATGTGTAAAAATCAATGCGAGCTGCAATGTAAAATAACTGCATGAATTGCCTCAATGCTAATGTAGACCAAAAGCACATTTACGCCTAAATTACTGAATGGCAGGAAAACTGATGTAAAGATGACAAAGTTCCATGTATGAGTGGATATTATCCGATTCAATCTGACAAATGCAGTTAACCTATATAAATGTATCTCCAATTTGAATGTACAAAGAGTAATAGAAAGAGTCATTCAACGTAAGTTTCTAAACTTTTCATGCTTGCAACTTGATCTGAATTTTTTTACATTAGTCTAAGCTTTATGGTAATTTACGAGCTCTATGACTAAACAGCTGAGTTAATCGCAGATCTCTCTGGAAAGCTCTTACCTGTTCACAGTTTGGCTAATATATTGTATCTGCGCATCATTATTGAGCAGCAGGACAACGGGTGTGGGCAGGAACTCATCCAGGATGTGATTGTGCGCCTGTGCCTTGCTGAGCATGCTGATGGCTGTGGCTGAGGAGCAGGAGGATGTTGTCGATGTGGACGAGGCATTCGATGACACCGGCGAGGGCATCGGTGTGATCGAGGGCGTGGCTATCGAAAGCTTTGACGAATGCTTGTTCGACCCAAAGCTGCGGCGTATCGATTGTAAACTCTGTCGCAGGAACGATTCGCGTTTTATGTTGCCGCTGCGACGCTTCGACGCCGGCGGCTCGATAATGCACAATGCCGACGCCTCAAAGTGCACCTTGCCGGGCAGCGATTGTGGGCGTGGCAGGTGTAAACCATATGCCACCGGTGAGTGCTTGAGCAGCTCCTCATACTCGTGCGGATTGCGACGCAGCAGCTGAGCCTCCTGCTCGCTAATGAACTGCGGATCCTGCGGGTCCTGTTGATCATCCTCCAGCTGCTTCTTTCCATTTTTGATTGCCTTCGTTTTCTGCTTTTTGTTTTGGGACTTCTTCGAGCGCGTCTTCTTGGTGGGCTGCTCATCGGCCACCAGCATCAAGGAGGCGATATCCGGAAAGGGTTCCATATCAGGCGATTGCAGGCGTTTATTATATAGCCCATGGTTATTAATATTGTTATTATTATTGTTGTTGTTGTTTCTATTGCTATTATTGTTATTGTTCTTTTCAATGAAACTGTAGGATTTGATGAGAAACAGATTCGATTTGTTTTTCTTCGCCTTTAGCTGCTGCAGAGTGCTCTCCGGCTCCATCGATGAATCGACTTTCCCATTGCTGTTGACCTCCTCCTCGTTGATTGTGGCCATTGTCTGATTTACTTATTTTGTTTTTTTACTCTCCTCGTCTTCTACTTTTATTTTGCTCTTCTTTCAATATACTTTTTTGTTAGTTTTTCTTCTTTTTTTTAGTTTGTTTTTTTTGCTTGGTTTATTGTTCTAGTTGGTGCGTGTTTTCACTATTTAACAACAACATCTTTTCGATCAGATCTCTCTGCATCTGCCTCTGCCTCTGTCTCTCCCTCTCTCTCTCTCCCTCACACACTCTCTTAGACTGTGGAAAGAAGGGCAGAGCTAAAGTTATTTTTATGCCACTGCGTTGACATTGGCGGATCGGAGCGGAGCGAAGTGAGAGCGCTTCAGGCACTCGGAGGTCGATAAACTATCAAACACACACACACACACACACACTCGCACACAAGTATTGCTGAATACCTGCCCGTGTATTGGTGAGCTTCTGAAAGCTTCCCTTAGGCAAAAGGCAGCAGCTGAGCCTTCTGAGCATCTCGCTCATATTGTTGTTGCTTTTATAGTTGTATTTAAGTGAGCGAATCTTTGTAGTGATCATGATTGAAAGAACTAGTTTAGAGATCAGTAAACAAGTGCAGTCAGTTGCTTTTAAAGGTTCATCGTTGTGTTAACCTCATAACAATAAATATTCTTCTATAAACTCTATATATTCTGTATATAAACCATGATCTACCCGCATAACGATTTACGAATATTACAACTGTTCATAAAAATTACAGACCAACCATCATAATATCATATAATTTCTCTTTTCGCTTTTCTATTTTCTATATTTAAATATACATATAATCTTTTAGAAGAGAAAAAATTCCAATATTATAACAAATAACTTTTTCCAAACATATCCGAACGGAAATGTAATTAAATAAGAATTTTACGCTCTACTGAAGTATAACAAATTAGATCTATATATTAGTCAGAGTAAAACGTTAAATAAAATGTTTAAAATGTTAGGTATTTCTGCAAGGATTAATACGATCTCCTCGTGACTGCAAGTGTTACATAACTGAAAATATTGGTTTTTGGATATACATACATACATATTTATATACATATGTATTTGCAAATATTTCCATCTCTTTGTGAATTGACAGTTTTTAACCAATTGAGCGCTAATCTGTATTTGTTTACAGTTAGCATATATAAAGCTGCAAATTTGTAATGTGCGATTCAACATTATCGTAGATCTCTTAATTAAACGAACGAAATTAATTAAACTGTCGCTGCTAATTTTTCATATAGTTAGCACAGTTCGCTCCAAATGTTACAAATATACTTTTCATATTTATTGTTGACAAAGAACTCGCACGAGTGCCAGCTGATAATTATTTGAAATTTCAATCATGATTATTATAGATTTAGATAATAAATATATACAAATATACTAGGAAACAAGGCTTCTTTTTGCGTAATGCTACTGCAGATTCTCGCACTCTTTCTAACATCAGCTGTTGCGGCATGTCCATGCCAATGTATGGGTGTGTGCGTGTTAGTTTTCTTTTCGCTGCTAAAGTTCTTTTTGTCATATGTACTACAATAGATGGCGCCACACAGCAGCCGCCCGGCATACGATAATTGTCTGCCACACAGGCCCACACACACATACACTCACATTCTTACATATGTACATTCTCTCTCCACCATTCACACATACGCACACGCTCTCACTTCGCCTCGTTCGAATTGTTGTTTTGGTCTGGCCAGCAGGTCTTTCGCTCTCACATTCTGCCTCTCTCAGCTGTGCGCGTGTATTTGCTTTACCGCTTCTTCTTCGCCTTGCTGCTACTGCCGACGCTGTTGTTATTCTTGTTGTGGAGTACAATTCTTTTTCTTATTTTTTTTGAATTGGCGTTTTTTTGTTTTGCTTTTCTCGTCTTTTTTGCATTTATTTTTGGCCACGACACACGGCCAACAATTTCCGTCACTTTTTTTCTTTTAATGATGTCACTTGGCCGTACTCCCCGTCTACGATGATGTCTACGGCTGTGTTTGCCGCTAACCGAGTAGCTCGTTGCTTTACGAAATATGTTTGATCGACGTTGTTGTTGTTCTTGTGCGTATTTCGCTTTTTTGTTAACGCCAAACTAACTCGCCGCA
The DNA here is from genome assembly GCA_035045965.1 of Drosophila aldrichi. NCBI lineage: Eukaryota > Metazoa > Arthropoda > Insecta > Diptera > Drosophilidae > Drosophila > Drosophila aldrichi. Next base: position 8,025,440 of record JAWNOM010000484.1, read on the forward strand.
ATTCAATAAACATTTACACTAGAATGGACTTTTTATTTGTTGATAAACTTTATTGTTTAGCACGCGATAGCAAACAAAAACAAACCAAAGACACACACTAAAAAAATGAGCTAACGAATTTTTTTTTTGAAAAGAATAAAAAAAAAAAAAACACAAAATGTGGAAAAGCGGCCACCGCTCGCTACTGCTGCTTAAAAAAGCGCTCTCTCGCTCGCTCTCCCGCTCACTGGCTACCCGTCTGCGTTGTCGTTCGCTTTCGCACTGAATTTCAAATTGAAGTGCCGTTGCGGCCAGACCCAACCAACGTCCAGCCAGGCAGACAGCAGCAGAAGCCGCAGCAGCAGCAGCAGCGACAGCGGCCCTACATCAACAATATCTGAGACGAAGCGAAGCGACGCGGCGAACAGACAAACGACGACAACGGCGACGGCGAATTGTGGCCGCATGCATGCATACGCTTATGTCCATGTGTGTGTTGGGTGTGTGCTTGTATAATAAACTTCTTCCCTGCTTATCATGCTGCGTTGCGTTGGCGTCAGCGCCGACGTAGCCGTTGGCTTCACTTATTATGTTATTGTTGTAAAGAAATTTAACAATGAAATGAGAGAAGCTGAAGAAGCCGCACCAGCAGAAGACAAAATACTCTGCACTCTCTCTCTCTCCCAGCTTTTTTGCTTCTCTGGCGCTGCTTCTCTTTCGCTTATGCTTTATCTAAGGAGCCGCAAGCAGCTGATGCTAGCAGATCCGCAGCTGAGATTTAACTATTCACCGTTAAGCGCTCATTGCTTTGATTCGCCTTTCGCTTGCCAATTGATTTTGCTGTTGTTGTCTTCTATTTTTTTCACTGCTGACCCTAAAACCGTTCAACAATACCAACACACACACATTCACAGAGACTTGCGCTTTTTTCTTTTCCTTTGACTAGATGATTTGTGATTTTTCGCTAGCGTTGTGCAAAAATATTGAGCGGCAAAAAAAAAAAAAAAAAAAAAACGTAGCTAAAACTAACAATTATACTAAATGACAATGGAGCCATATATTAGAAGCAAAAAAAAAGTAGTTTGGGTGACACCTCACACCGGCGTCTCTTCCTAATCAACTGCCTGCTATCGTACATTGGATACATGCCCCACCCCTCAAAATGTTCTTTAGTCTTAATTGAACTCTTACCGTATTATTTTTCGATAAAATTTTAGAGATAAGTCGCCAAGTGTTTATTGATATGGCAACGCTATTGTTAATTGCAATACTACTTTTAATTCGCCTCTCTCTCTTTCTCTCTCTCACATAGAGCTCAGGCGCCAGTCATGGTCACCTTAGAGATGAGCTATGCGAAAACCGCAACCAACTAAAAGCAAAAAATACAAAAATAATAATAAACAAGGGCAACCTTCCACTCTATCTAACACTCGATCTGTTGTGGCCCATTATACAATTACCCTATATTTGTAAGAGTTAGCATAGGGTGTTATAAACTGAAGTGGACTGGCTTAGGCCATGATTAGTTTATCATCAATCTTGGAGCAATGCTTAAATTACATTGACGATCTCTACTCCACTTTTTTCACTTCACCTCTTTTCTGTTTTCTTCTTCGACCTTTCAAATACCTTTCATCTCTTTATGTTTGTTTTTGCCCTTTTCTTTTCTTCTTTGGTTTTACTGCTTTTTTCCATGTTCTTTTCATTCTTCTTTTCTCTAAATTTCTAATATTCGATTGTCGTTCAACCGTTTTCTCATCTCTAATCTGCTCTGGTATCTTATTTTCAATTCCTTACATTTCTCTATTACTCTTTGTTTATCTCTTCTGTGTTTTCTATCATTAGTTCCGTTCTCTTCCCTACTTGACTTTTCTTCCTTTCGCTTCTGCAAGTGTTCCGGTTTAAATTGAAGATATTTCAATTTATAGGGAATCTTCAAGTGCAGCATTCATCTCTAAAGCACTCTAGACTACTACATATTATTTTTTTATGTGGGGCGTCACTTTCATGGGGCGTTTTGTTTTGCTAATAGTCTCATTAACAGATATGATATCGTATCTGCAAATGGGTCCATGGCTCCATTCGACGAGAAATGACAGCGAAGATGGGAAAAACTCAATCCAAAAGAGAAATCGTTCAAAGTCGCGAGGAAAAACTTTCTTGACTCATTGCATTTACCGCTGTTTCTAGGGCTAACACAAATCTATATACAAATTAAAAATAAAAATAATAAAACGTCACAATTGATAGCGTAATTGCGTAAGATCCAAGTGAAACACCATCAATATATATATACATCTATATATTTATATGTATAACTGTATATCATATGCCTGTTTATAAAAACAATTATAGCACCGAAATGAAAATTAATCTTTGTACCTTCCCGAAATGCCAAATGACTAATGATTTCCAGGTGTTCACCATTTGTGCAGATATGACAGCCGAATATGCTGTACACCTGGTCTAATGAACTAAGTAAATTATGATAGGAACATGTATGTATTGTATATGTCCTATCTAACTATATATCTACCCATCGATATGAATACGTCAAGACCTATGCACAGGTGGCCTGATATACGACGACCTAGCAAACATCAGCTATATGTATGTATGTGTTATTCGTAATACGAATTGCCAAGCCCGGAGAAGCACCTTTCATGACTAATTCTAGGTCTATTTCGTATCTCGGTCTATGCTGTATTCCAAGAAATTTTAAGGGGCTTACCTAGTAATTTCAATTAATTTTCTTACCTACTATATATTGCTCACTTTTAATATCAAGGCATATTTCTAGTGTTGTTTCTAAACATATACCCTATATACGATCTGTCTTAATGGATCGAAATTAGGTTTCCCTTGAAGATGAGCAACCCAAAAATTCAAACGAATTCAGTTTAATGCGCAACCAAAATATTTTGACACAATTTGCACAGATTTATGACAAGAACATACTTAGAACGTATTAAAAGACATATGTATATACATTTGTTATTAAATATATACAGTATAAAATAGTATAGTGAAAAAAAAAAAAAAAAAACTGGGATCGTGCTATCAGTCACGACTATACAAACGGATGAGTGAGACGAGATGACAAAAGAGTTTTAATCAAACGATCTCGCTCTTTGGCTCTGGAATTGACGCAGGCAAATCGGGGCTATATATAAACACACATATGTATATATACATTTATATTTATATATGTGTATGAATATTATCTCGATACGGTGGGTCTAATAAATCACAGCACGACGTTTACTTAAACAATATGCCCGATAATGTGCCACACCGCACACATACACACGCCTTCTCTTGATAATCCAGAACTAGTTCGCACCGATCTCCAGCTATTCATCCAGCTCTCTCTTTCTCTCCCTTTGTATATACATACATCATATATGTACATACATGTATGTATGTATATATAATAATCTATGATCCATGTGGACATTCAACTTGCTGATTTGCCATATCTGATCATATAGCTGATCAGCTTTCGACATAGCGAAATCGTTTCAGACAGTATCTGAGCAAAGGTGAAGATCACGCTTAATTGCTTCCAAAAATATGAGTTCAAAAATTCCATTTAAATTACGAATCTCTTTATAAACATTACCGAATGATGCTTAATAATATGGTAGAGCTCAACTAAGGTTTGGCTTAGAAGATTTTATATAAAATGAATTATAGTCGAAATATCCTGCAAAGATCGATCACCTTTATATACAAAATGTATTCTAAGGCCCATCTATAGCAAGGTTGTTGGTAATCAATATTGCTTAAATTATTCTATTAACTAGGAGCTTACCTGGAATGTTTCCGTTTCGCATTGTCGCCTAGCGAACCAGTTGTGGCAAGTTGCGTTAATCTGCAAAAAAAACAAAAATAAACTGATGATGTTTGAAAGAATAAAATAGTTTGGACCTGCAAACACAGCCTTGTTTACATATAACAAGTGCAATTATTTTATATTGACAAGTTTAGCCAAGCTCTTACCTATAGAATCATTATAAATGATGTATCAAGAGGATAAAAAATAAAGCTCAACAATTTCACGACTTACGATTGTTTGGTACAAATACATAGACGTTCTTTGCTGTATTAAAAATTTTGAATAAATAACGGTCTTGCTTTAAAATCTTACCCACCACGCTGTCGTGCTGGTGTATTTGCAAACCTTGACATGGACTCAGGCATAAGCCAAAGGTTATGCTTTCCACTTTCATAACTCAAAATTATACAATCAAAAGGAAGCCCCAAAATGCGCGTTTTTGTTTGTGTGTGTGTGTGTGTGTGTGTGTGTGTGTGTGTGTGTGTGTGTGTCCTCTCTCTTTCACTTGCATACTCGCAGCAGCATTAAGAAATGAACAAAAACAAACACAGCAAAAAGTGAGAGCAAACAATATTGTTCGAGCGAATTCAGCGGGCGACCCGCCCCTTAACGCATAGGCTTGCCGCAAAAGCCGACACTCATACACATGCACTCACACACACATTAACACATACACAAACACGCAGTCATTGCCGCCAGGGCGCGCTCACCTTGATTTTGCGTTTGCACACAGATTTTTGCCAAATTTTCGCAAGAGTTTTACATGCTGTTGCGTATGGTAAAAGTTTTCCCAACACTTTTTGCACTTTTTGTGAATTGTTGTTGCTGATTAATGTGCGTGTGCTTTAACTTTTGCTTTCGCTGCTCGCGGCGAATTAGCGTATTGCGGATTTCGCAGTTGCGTGTTCTGGCCAAACAAACAATTTGTCGTTGTAGTTTGTTATTATTGAATATTGCTTTTTCTTTTATTATTTAGCAAAGCAAATATTTTTGGCAAAGGCCAGAGAAGTACCGTAAACGACACGACGCGCTCTGCACTCACTAAATATATAAACTGAAGCTTTCTCTGCCGCTGTTTCAGCTCTTCTGTGGGTTGTGCGGCATTCACAGCAGCAGTAGCAGCAGCACTAGTACCGTTAGCAAAGCAGCTGTGCGGCTGGGTGGTGGGTTTGTGCGGGCGCAAGCCACCACCAAATTGAAGCGCACACACAGTGGAACAAATTAGCACTTGTATGTGGCAAGCGCTCAATTTGGCGAATATGCGGCGAATTGCAAGCTTACACGCTTCTGTGTGAGTGTATTTACATATATCCTGTGTGCTGCAGAACGTGCCTAGTTGATTTCTAAAAACAATTTATAGCTCAAAGCGCTGGTCTAATGCACAAATTGCCCCATTGTAGTCAAGAGCAAGCATTAGGCAGCTTAGAAGATACTGAGAGAACGTGCGAGCGAGAGAATAGACAGAGAGAGAGAGAGAGAGAGGTATGAAGAGAACGTGTATGCAAATATAAATTGTCAATGCAAATACACATGCAGAAATACGTATGTTAGTTATGTACATATGTGTGTGTATGCTAGGAAGGGCCATAGGCATGGACAAGCTCTGCACAGATGCTGCTGCTTGCTGCTGATTAGCTTTGCATTGCTCTCTCTCGCGAGAGCACTTTGCGCATGCACACACACATACACACATGCACCAACATGGCAATTTATGTTTGCGAGTTTAGATGATTATGTCGACAACAGTGTTGAACAGCACGGATATTTCCCGACAAATCTGGCTTTTTATTGAAGTGTTATTCTGCAAGATCTAAACAGAAAGCGCTAGATTTTCTTCTCTTATATCGTGTACGTTTGCACGTGCATATGTATATGTATGTACATATGTATGTATGTATGTAAGTATGTGTACATTATCTAAATGACAGAGTACACCAAACACATACACATGTGTGTGTGGCTGCATTTGTTTAGGTAATTAAAAGCCTTTTAGTAGCTTTTAATTATAATAGAAGCAAAATACCTCACGTGACGTTAGCTATGTAGATAAATAGCCACCATAATAATATCTAATTTGTTTTGCGTGGCCCGTTGCTGACGTGACACGCATGCATCACTAGCCGCATGTCGGCAGAATCCATAACTAGAGCGAAGAGAAGAAGAAACTAAAGGTCAAGCTCATTAGCTTGAGCTTGTATAAGTATCGTAGCGCCATCTTACGGCTGCCAAACGCAACCAGTCAGCTCTTTGCCCCCATCTTTTTGCTCTCTCTCACTGTGTGCGTGTGTGCATTTGTTTATTGGGCAAACGAAAACAAAACACAAAGCTCATGCAATAAATTAATTGGCAACGAGGGGCAGCCGTCACGCCAAAAAATGTGCCCAGCTGATAGATAAACAAAACGAAAACATACAAATTTTTGTAAATGTTAAGCAAATACCAATTCCAAAATGCGCAACAGCAACAAATTACAAGCAAAATCATTTGGTGCGCTGACCTTGCGAGCCGATAGAGAGAGAGAGAGACAGAGAGAGAGAGAAAGATGGAGTGAATTGGAGCGCAGCGAAAGAAATGGCTGCGCAACGCGCCAACCAAACGCAACTATTCGCTGCGATCTGCAAAACTCGCCGCGCAATTGCACAACGTTGCAGTACTTACCGTTCCTCGCTGGCGCTGAAGCCAACCGATGCGGTTGTCACTTTAAGCGTCTGCCGCAGTAGCGAGCCTAGAACACTGCGCGTCGCCGTTGGCTTTTTACTATTATTGCTGCTGTGGTTGGTGTTGCGGCTGTTGCTGGGATCGGTGTTGCAGCGCGGCCGAAAGATCTCGTTGAGCTGTGTGGGCCGTGGGGGGCGCTTGTGTAGCGGCTGTGGTGAGGCCAATGGCGATAAATCTGCCGCATCCTGTGATGGCGTCAACGAATTCGCCCGACCTCGGCGATCAGGCGAAGCCGAGCGACTGGTTAGTCGCTGTGCGGCGCTGCCGCTGCCGCTGCCGCTGCCGCTGCCGCTGCTGTTGCTGTTGCTGCTGCTTTGAGTAGTTGGAGCGAGGTAGCTCATTTTATTGACAAAGCGCTGCGTACCGTTAATTTTTGTTGTTTTTATTTATTTATTTATTTTTTTTTTGGCTGACTGGATTTTGGATTTTGCGTAAGCAATCAAATCGTACGCTTTGCCGTAAGCACGGCTGTTCGGCGAATGGCGGCCGCAGCGTCAAACTGCTTGGATGCCTCCTCGCCGATGTTGCATGCCAAAATGCGGCAAGGTGAACAAAATAAAATGGAAAACAGCAGCAGCAATAACAAAAACAAACCAGAGAACAAACACAAAATTAGCCCCCGCTTTCAGTGCTGACATTATCGAATTGACAAAAGAATTGGCAAACGAAATGGCCGTAAAAAACAGACAACAACAGCAAAGCAGAGCGAAAAGTGTGAAGGAGACACGCTGAAAGGCAAACCATACAGAAATAAACATGAAAAGGCAATCGCCGACGTCGACGTCGACCGCGCGACTGCTTTGACATAACCGTTATGCAGGCACTTAAAGTACAGTCAGATAACGTTACAAGTTGTTAGCGAATCGGAAATGGAAATGAACAAATGTTGATTGAGTAGAAAGAGAGGAAGCTAAGAGGAGGAAATTAAGTAAGTCTTTGACATGGGCAAGGACTAAGAAAACTTCATTTGAGTTGAATTTTCCAATGTGTTGAGATGAGTGTAAAAAGCTATGGATATATTTAGAACAGTTTAATATTTGTATCTGCACCTGCATGTCCAATGAACTGAAAGTAGTTTAAACTAAGGATGGTATATGTATTTGTATATGCAAGCTATCTTTTCGAGAAAACTTCAATATTTTTCAGAAGGAGGCAGAACAGACTCCAAGAAGTAGATATATTCTTGATCTGTGTATATATTCTGGATCAGCTGCAAAGTTGTATATTATTAAAAAGTTGGACTTAAATACTTACATATTTTAGATAGTTTCCAGTTCCACTAACATAATAAAAGTATTTCTTTTATATTACTTTTGAAAATGTTCGTTTTATTTGATTGTTGTATTTGTTTTTTTTTTCTGGTTTAATTTTGTGCTAGTTTTTTATATTTTGCAGACTCTGCAGTTCGCTAGTATCATATCATATCATATCATGTCATATTATATCATGTAATAGATCAATGTAATTCTTAATTGTTCACATTCATAGATTCAGTTAGTTCAATAAACATTTCTCATAGTAATTTTGTACTCAACCATCAAGACAAAAGAATAACCGAAACAACAATTTTTTGGTATTCATATATGTATATATATATAATTTGTTCAATATTATATTGTATTATTTCAAATATTCTTTGAGTATCATTATCATATATATCATATATATATATATATATAAATATATATATACATATACATATGTATATATATTTTATTAACTTTTGTGCTTTGCTTGTAATTGAAATTGAGAATTCGCTAAGGTTTATGCAAACTATGAAATCTTGTTATTTATTCTTAATTTTTTTTTAAGTGTTAAGAGCTGTATGTGTATGTATGTTTATGTATATATATGCATATGTATGTATGTATGAGAGCCTTGAATCTTTTTCTTTTCCAAATTTATCACGAAACGTGTCTAAAGCCAAATTGAAATCCTAAACAAATGAGAAAAAGTATTACAAATATTTATACTAAAACTTTTAGCTAAATAAAAAATGATTGAGTTAGATTTTAGTTTAAAAATTTAATAATTTCATGTGTCTCTGTTTGGAGGGCGTGGCAAATCGAAAAAAAATTGGAATATCAAGATTTGTCAACTGGTTTACAGTTGAACTGCGCTCTGGACTTGGGGCATATGTATATACGATATACGATATATATAATTATGTTTGTGTATGTGTTTTGCCTTTTGAAATGTAGATCAATAGGCGATATACGATTTACGATATTTTGTATTTATTTTTATGTATATTTAAGTATCGATCAGATGCTGATACATTTGGTAAAAATTGATCGATTATCTATCACATAGAATACATCTAATAAAATGAAAATCAGAGAAGGAATGGGTGCTGGGTGAGGGTTTGGGCTAAATAAATATATATTATATAGAAAATACATATATGTATGTATATGGATACATGCGTATATGTAGAGAAACGTATTCCAACTCATGTTGAGGTCTTATATAGCTAAAGAGTCAAATATCACAACATCACATATACATAAGTTCATATATATATATATATAATATATACATATACATATATTATTGGGTAACTAAGCGTTGGTCAGCTCTTTAATCTTAACTTTTCTTTTTTTTTCAGACTTGGCTTTCTACATAACTCTTTCTCTCTCTCTCGCTATTTCATGTGCTCAGGAACTTAAAAGTGTTGAATACTATTTTATATAATATTTTAATTATGTAATTTGCTATATTTGAAAATGCCATAGAAAATAGTAGAAAAACTTGCAAAAATGTTTAATTATTTTTTGTTGAACAATGAAATAAAAAAAATAAAAAAAAAATGGATTTAACTATTCTCGTATATGTTAGATATATAAGGTATTATTGCGGTTAAGTAATTTCGATTCTTTCATATTTATATATACGTATATATATTAATATATACTTGACAGCTATGGTATATTGTATATTTTATTGGGCGAGCCTCTAGAAAAAAAGAAAAAAATTACAACAACCTTTCAACAATATTTCCTGCATTCCATTTCAATTGTGCTCTATCTCTCCTCCTCTTAATTTCTTTCCTTCTCAAAACATTTAAACATTTATTAATATTTGTTTTTTTTTTTTTTCTAAACTTTGGTTTTCATGCTTTAGACAACTAACTTAGAGATCTCTCGTTGATATGATACAGAAGAAGAAAAATAAATAAAAAATTTGGTTAGTCAAGATCTGTTCAGTTAGTTAGTCTTTAGCATTTAATTAACTTTTATTTGGCTAATTTTGTATTTATTTTTCACTTTGTATTTTTTTTTTTTTTTTGTTGAGATCTAAGTTATCTAAAAAGTCGAGAATTTGAGATCTTATTACGGATTGTATTTCAGTTTTATTTATTTAGAATATACGCCTCGGCTTTACGTATTTAGATTTTACTTTATTATTATTATATATTTTATAGTTGGATTTCTAGTTGCCTATATAAAGTATTTAGTTGTGCATTTTGTAGATTTGAAGTCACACTCATAGATCAACTATATAGAGAGTATACGTTTGATTTTGGTTACGATCTATATTAATAATACGCTTGCAGAGAATCGAATTAAGAAAGTAGTTTGGTCATGAATAACGATGCTATCTTCTAGATCCCATATATGTATGTAAATTCATGCTCATCGGAATCGGACGGATCCCTGTCTGAAAATTACAATTTTGTTGTATTCAATATGTCTTGAAGTACGATATCTATGAGGTCCCATATTAAATCCAGATGGAGCTATGGAAAGTTAGTTTGAAATATATTTCTTTAAGATATTATGAAATATGAACTATATTTGATTTCTAAGTATCAAAGGCCGAATAAAAGTTTCATAAGTGATCTATTTAGCCCTAAATCTAATTGGACTTTTAGAGTTAGTTTTAGATGTCAATATAAGTTCAAGTTCGGCTTAACTTTAGGGAATTACTATATCATATAAAGAGAGATATAATCGAATTTCAAATATATAACATGTGTCTGCAAGGGTATTAGGTCTTCGATCAGCCGAAGCTAGTTCATTTCTGTCTTTCAACAATCTATATATGTATATATTATATAAGAATGGGGTATTGCGAATACCCTGTAAACTCTATGTGAATTGGTTGGCCAAACATTTGCACTTTTCAAATATTTGCAACAATAAATCTGATATTATAATTTGTTCTCTCAGTGTAGCAGAGCGTTGATTAACTATGACAGTCAGATTAACTTGCAGTTAATTTACTTAGTTAGAATTTTGTGATCTTTCTTTTGATTTGAGTTCATTTTACAATTTGCATTTCCCTTTTTGCTCGGTGATTTTTAGGGCTATATCTTATTGGTTTTCTTCGGTTTGTTGGCAGCTAATAGTTGGGGTACTTCGATCAAAACAAGCTAAAAGCATTTGAATTTAGGCGTAACTAAAACACAAATAAATTGCTCGACTAGAAGCTACCCTGCAATGAATATTGCGCATACATTTCAATGTTTAAAATAATAAGATTCGACTTAATGTTTTATTTTTTCAGGGTAAGCTCGACTTGCAGTTACCCTGTAATGTTACATGTAGCATGTGACTGTATCTCTTTAATATTAACAATAAAAGCGTTTCACTTCAATTGAGTATTACATATTCTTCTTCACAATTACAGGGTATACTTGACTAGCTGTTACCCTATAGTTAAATTGCACATATCGTAGCTCAACTTAAATTGAGTAAATTATTTTAAAATTATTTTTTTTTAATCAGCTTATGCTCGGCTATCAGTTACCCTGTAATGAACATAAAACACTTGAAGTTCAGAGTCTTTACAAAGTACAATAAACAATTTTGACTTCAATTGTTTGACTTCTTCTTCACAATGACAGAGTATGCCTGACTCGAATATACCCTGTTATAATTAAAAATATACTTCAGCATAGTATTAAAATACTTATAATCAAACAATCTGAGAATATTTAACTTTGTTCTATTAGAAGCAATGCTCGATTGCAAATACCCTGCATTAAAATTGGAGTACAACACTTCGCACATATAACAAAATAATATTGGACTTAAACTAGACATTTTGACTTATTTTGGAATTACAGGGTATGCTTAGCAGCTGCAACTGAGTTGACAGAGAAAAAAAAAGTTAAAACAATGCTAGGCTTCGTAAAAGGCAGACAATAGGCATAATAATAATAATAATAATGATAATAATAAGCTTGCTAATCCTATATACAGACATAAAACTACTTTTTTATAGGGTATAACTAGGCTAGCAATGTCCTACAACTAGACTAGACTTTGGACTAGATTTTGCATAATGGATCTGAATCGCTTACAAATTAGTTTGGGCTGCGCTGGCCACTGAATTGGTTGAATTGGCGGTGGCAGCCACCGAACCACCCACTGCACCACTGCTGGAAACGGGCGAAGTACCAGCCGTTGAATGGCCGCCCACCGCTGCACCGATGCCCCCAATGCCACTGATGCCACCCACCGTCGAGCTGCTCGTATGCATCGCCAGGCCGTGCTGCACATTCATGCCCGTGAGTAGCTCGTGCTCAGTCTTGGCCTGCCTCAGCCAGTTGCGCAGGTCGCGCGTGCGCTCCACCAGGCTGGTGGTGTAGTTAACCGCACGTGGACTCTGCGACACGATGGTATTGGCCGCCAGGATGGCGCCGCCCATCGAACTGTGCATGCGGCCCGCTGCCAGCTGGCGGTACGTCTCCAGGCGATCGGCGAGCGTCGGTATCGACTGTGGTGCATGGACCGAGGCAGCGGCCGCTGCAGCAGCGCTGGTGGTGGTGCTAATGCTATGATTCGAGCCGCTGGCCGTGCCAGCCATCGTCGTGGCCATCGACGAGGACTGCTGGCTGCTCAGCATATGCGACCAGCTGAGCTCGTTGGGCGAGATCAGCGGCATGGCGAGGGCCAGGCCGTGCGACGATTGGGATTGATGGTGGTGCGGCGGTGGCTGCTGCTGTTGCTGGTGGTGCAGTTGCTGCTTCTGGCCGAGTATGTCCAGTATTTCGCGTATCTCGGCATTCAGTATCTCCAGATTCTGTATGCACTCATTCGATTCCTGCTGAAAGTATTCCTTGCGCTTGTGCAAGTCCGCACCGCTGGCAAAGTCGGTGCTGCTGAAGCCCGAGCTGGAGTGCGAGGAGAGATCACTGAGCGTGGTGGCATCATCCTTGGGCTCCTGCTCCAGGCTCGGCTTCTCCTTCTCGTAGATGCGCAGCAGGCTCTGCTCCAGATGCCTCAGCCTGATGACCTTCTCGCCCAGCAGGGCGCGCGTCCGATGCAAATTGACTTCCATTTCGGTTAGTTCCTTCTCCTCCTGAATCAGCTGATCGAGCGAGTGCCTGGGCGCGCTCATCGTCAGGCTCTTGTGTCGCTGCTTAATCTCACGCTGGCGTGCACGGAAATTGGTGCGCTGTGTGCGCAACGATTCCTTGGCCCGACGCACTGAGTCGCGCTCCAAGTGTATGCGATGCTTGAAGAACTCCAACTCGGACCCAACCACCGAGCCAACCACAGCCGCATGATCGTTGGCCACAATGTCCGTGAAGGGATACCGCAAGTGGTATGTCGTATCCAGCGTGTGCTCCGGGAACTGATCCTCCAGATCCTCCAGCTTCTGCAGCTGATGCCGCAAGTTCTCAACGGGCGTGCAAGGACGCTCCACTTGCTGCAGTTGCTGCTGCTGCTGCTGCTGCTTGTTGTAGTCGGAGTTGAGACGCGATGTTGAGGCGGATTTGGTGCGCGAGAAGAGTTTCTTGCGAGGCACCGTTAAGGCTTTGTTGTTATTGTTATTGTTATTGTGCTCCTGCTGCTGCTGCTGTTGCTGTTGCTGTTGCTGCTGCTGCTGTGCCTCCGAGTCCGAGTTGCCGTTGTCGCTGAGCACCAATGTGGTCGATGGCGCCGTTAGATATCGCCCCTTGCTGTAGTTGTTCGATATCGTTGTGTCCGACTGGCTTAGCGAGGTGTTGGCGTCGTCCTGCAGCTGCAGCTGCTTGATATATTTGCTGGCCAGACAGACGCTGGCTGCCTGCTTGCCCAGGTGGCTCTTGGGGGGCACCGGCGGCTTCAGCTTGACGTCCGTGGTGGTTGCCTGCTCGGAGTAGCTGAGCGAACGGTTCTCGCTGTTGCCAATGGACGGCTTCTGCGAGAGCGAACGTTCAGTCTCCGAGTTGTTCGTCTGCAAGTGCGGCTCCAGCTGCGCCTGGACTTGCGCCTGGGCCTGGGCCTGCGCCTCACGGCGGCGACTGCGCCGCTCCAGCGACAGCTTCACATCGGTCTTAAGTCGCACGTACTTCTCCTTCAGGCAGCGATACTTGTCCTCGAGCAGACGCTTCTCGCAGCGCACCTTCTCGTACAGGCGCTCCTCGCCGTTGTCGCGCAATCGCTGCTTCTCCAGCTCCAGCTCGTGGTTGAGCTTGTCCCGCATTTGGCTCAGCTTGGTGGCATGCTCGCGCCGCAGCAGCTCCTGCTCGGAGCGCAGGTCGCGCTCCAGTTCGTGCAGCAGCTCGGCATGGTTCGACTGCAGCGTGGCCATGCGCGTCTTGTGCTCGCTGACCACCTGGGCTCGCTTCGTTTGCAGCTGATGCTCCAGCTGGTCGCGATACTCCTCCAGCTGCAGGTGGAATGCCTCCTCCAGCTGATGCTGGTGTGCCGTCAGACGGAGATCGTACTCGTGCCTAAGGCTCTTCAGGCGCACCTCGTGCTCCCGCTTCATCGCCTCCATGTCCTGCTGCAGCTGCTGCAATGCGGCCGCCTCGTTCAGCATTTCGCTGCTGTGCTCCTTGTTCTTGAGCAGCCCCACCAGCTTGCTGGCCATCTTCAGGCTGCGCAAGCCGAGCTTCTCGCTGGCCAGCTGGGCCTGGGTCTGCGCCGATTTGCGCTGCAGCTGTTCCAGCTCATGGCTGTGCTTGCTGTGCAGTTCGTCGAGGTCAAAGGGATTGCTCGGATTGCCGCCGTGCAGCGATTCCTGCTCCGACTTGTTGATGATGAAGCTGCGCACCGAACTGCCCTTGGAGTCCGAGTCGGTGTCCTCGTACAGCGGCTTCACCGTGGCCGTCGAGCTCTCCTTCAGCTTGTCCAAGTAGCTGTTCGTCTGCTCCACGTCCTGCTTCAGCATCTGTATGGTTTGGGCCTTGGGCAGGCTGATGATCCGTATCGGCTTGTTCGAGTCACTGATGAAGGGGTTCAGGCTGCACATGCCGACCATGGCATCGGGATCGGCCAAGTCCTCATCCCAGACATCATCGTCGTCATCATCCTCGTCATCATCGTCGTCGTCTTCGTTGCTATCGACGGCCACTGCAGCAGCAACGGCATGGCCGTGGCCCAACGCCTCGTCCTCATCATCGTCCTCCTCCTCCTCGTGGTTCACCTCTTGCGCAGAGGTCTGCTCTTGCTCCACCTCCTCCTCCATGGACAGCTCTGGCGATTGCTGCTGCTTGCGCGCATTATCCTCCTCGGTGGGCGAGCTGCAAATCCGTTGGGTCTCCACCAGATTGAAGCGCACGCTCTTCTTGTCCTCCACCGCGACTGCATCCTCATCACGCTCGTAGCGTCTGCGCATGTCCGTCAAGCTGGAGTCCCGCAGGATGCCTTTCACACCACACGCATTGCCGCCGCCCTCCGTTGTCTCCAGCTGGCGACGCGACTTGAGGAACATGGCGCCCGTGCCGGATAGCTGGAACGAGCCTCTCCTCTGCTGCTGCTGTTGCTGCTGTTGCTGTTGCTGTTGCTCCTGTGGCGGCTGGGGCGGTTCCATGCTGCCGAATTTCATGGCCAGACTGATTTGCTGGTTCGTTTTGGCCACCTCGAAACGCGTGTTCTTCACCGGCTGAAAGATGGGCCCGAAGCTCTTGCCGCGCGTCTCCAGAAAGCGACTGACCCCACCGCTAAATCCGCTTGGACCCGGAAAAGCCGATGCACCACCGGTCGTTGTATGTGTCTTAGAGTTGCCGGCACCACCAGCACCACCAGCACCACCAGCACCACCAGCACCACTAGTCGCAGCAGACGTTCCAACCGTCTGGCTGCTGCCATTGTTTAGTGGTGAGCTCATGTCGTCTAGCAGCTCATCCGTTCCTTGCATGCTACGTATGCCCGAGTCCAGCTGCGATACATCGTCCGAGTTATCAATAATGGGTGTGGCACCACCGCCGCCACCACCACCCGTACCACCAGCAGCCGCAGCAGCACCAGTAGCCGTTGCCAGCTTCTGACGCGTCTGCTCCACCAAATCACGATAGACCGCGTCCAACGGATGATCCCACTGCGATTGCTTTGTGCGCGTATTATGATAATAGTGGCCGCCTTTTTCCTCCGAATAGCTGAGTGTAAGAGTTGGGATTATAAGATTACCGAAACACACAATCAGTCGAAATATACTCACCAGATCTTCCACTCGGAGGGCAGTGCGGCCATAAGCCCCTCTTTGGCCAGATATAACAAATGGGGTTCCTTGCTCGGATCAATGCCAATCAATGTCGCATAATCGTTTATCTCTGCAAAGGAATTTGATAGAATGGAAATGTTTAATGATTTTCGTTTTACAATTTGAGTTTTCTTTCGACAAGTTTTGCCTGAACTGTTTCTTGACTGAACATATTCTACCTATACCAAATGTAAATGTATTTCTAATCACGAAGACTAGATGACAATTTATCATCATCTCATCTAGAGTACATTTTATATTATGTGATAATCAAGAAGACATACATATATGTATGTATATACATATAGCTCATAATTAGCTGTATTTAGCGTGAGGCACTTCAAATATGGCGCCCGCAGCATAAAAGTGTTTGAGCCTTGGCCATTGTTTGTGCAGTGACCCACTGAGCCATGGATTGAGAGTGCTCATACTTTGTATGCCCCAAGAGCTATTAGCTGTGCCACAATAAGGCCCTTTTAACAATTAGGACTAATGAAAGCAGAGCAAACTGTGTCACACCCACAGCCACAGGCATAGCCACTGCCACAGCCACAGCCACAGCCTCACCTGCTCCTGCTCCTGCTCCAGCTGGCGCTGTTCCTCCTGCTTTGTTTGAAGTGAAGTGAAAAGGAAATTTGAGCAAATATATTCCTTAGGCTTTTCAATAGAGCTCAGCTTTCAGTATGAATAGCTTTGCGGCGCAATCGGGAATCTGAATCACGGGCTCAAAAGAATTCTTGACAAGCGCTTAAAAATGCCATTTGGCTTAAACAAACGAAGCCCGGCTAAGAAACGCGACTGAATGCCAAATGACGTGGCCTGCATTCTGCATTCAGTCTGAGTCCGTTCTCTTCTTCTTTTCCCCACACTTTGTCTCTCTCGCTCGCTCTTATTGATTGCAGGTGGCACCACCTGCAGCACCTGCAACCACAATAGTATCTCAAGCAGCGGTCAGCGCTCGTTGCCTGGCAACCTCAATAGCCACGAACAATTTGCGTTTTGGCCAACATTTTGTTGCGTTTAGGGTGGCTTTTAGGGTGGCTCGTCGTCATAGCAAATCATGAACACATACACATACACACACACATGCATAGCTACTCCCTCAACTCTTCATCAGCACGTACAACTTAAACTTTGTTTTCCATGTTCTAATTCCATCGTTCCCCTATTTGAGCTGCTTGTAACAGAGAGTGAAGCACATATCCCGAACGCATTTCCAGCATTCATAAAATTTAATTTCCTTTAAATATTACCCTTTTGCACTTGTGGCCCAGATCTCACTGTTCCGCTGTTGAAACAGCTTTAAACTACTTAAAAATGCAGCTAAATTCCATTAATCTCTTTATTGCACGATTTCATTCTATTCGACATTAGCATTAGCCGCAAAAGTAATTTCTGATTTCCATATAACTCTCCCATTCCATCGTTCCCCTATTTTTATAGATTCATTTCATGGCTAAACATACGTAACCTCCATCGTTTCTCTGACACGCAAAAGCAAAAATTGAGAGATTACTGTCGGAAACTGTACTTCAATTCCGTCATTCCACTCGTTCGATGCAGCCGATTGAAACTGAGCACGCCAATAAACCAACTAAGCAGCTTACTCACTTGTATTTAATGGAGCTCTTTAGAAATTCATTCTGTTTCCCTTTCACACGTTCCTCGACTCAAGTTACGCAGTTCCGCAATGCCGGCGTTTCCTTGTTCTATGTCCTCGAAACAGCTGGCACGAACTAAGCTAACTAATTGACGGACTTCCAAGCCAACTAACCGGGCATACATATATACATACAATATATACATATATACTTTATGTAGTAGGACATATATCCATTTTCAGTATGACCCATTAACCGGACTCTGAAGGACAAAAAATGCCAAAGGAGTAAAAAAAAAACAGCTTACACACACGTACACACACAGCTTTTGCATTTGCCATCTGCGAACATATTATATTTCATACATACAGTACTCACTCGCTAATTGACACCAATTAATCCATACACCTTTTATTCCTATATAATATCTATAGCTATGTGATAGTCATTGACAGTCAAGTCCAAGTAAAAGGTCAACCTATAGTTTGAAATATTCTCTCTTATCGTGTGACTACTGTAGCGCACAACTCAGAGCGAGTGGGGTTGGTCGCCTGCTGCGCAACAAATAGCTCAATTAAAGACATGCTAATTGGGCGTAGTCTTATTAGTTTAAAACTGTGTCCAATTGGAAAATTAATTTTAGCCAGGGAAGGACTTGAAGTCTTGAATCATAGATTTAATAACTAAATTAAAAATAAATTGGAGTTGCTTCTGTATAGAGTGCTATAAAAATAGTGATGAGCAGCTTTAAATAGATTTACATATATGTGGTATATAGATATACATATATTTTTAGATAAGATGATTCATATTAAAATGGTAAACTCTATTCAATATTTAAACAGTTCAAGTTGATCGATAATTTAAGCGGTTGTTGAAAGAGAACTATTGTAAATAGTATCATGCTTGTGTGGCTACAATTCGCTTCTTGTCTACAGTCTATTTATTGACCTGTGCCAATTAATTACTAAGATAGGGTGTGTCATATACATATACGTATATTGCATGTACATATATATACATCAATAAAGTGTTAGTTGACCTTGCTGTTTCCATATGACAATTGGATTATATGTTTTTAGCTTTTCCTGCTTTGCTCAAAATCGATAAGTATCGATCGACAATTTCGTAGCATTGCAGTTAGCCATTTTGCAGATTTTCTACCATATTGTATGTGTTAACATTAATTGATATTGTGCAGTTGATTAAAGGCTTATCCCATAAATACTTTAACATATCAAATATGTACATTAACAGTCCATTAACCGCCCATTTACAGCATGCTGTTAACATACATACAGATGTAGGTGCATTGCCCTAGTTACTCAGCTCTTCCTTCGACTTACCTTCGGCTGATGGTAAACAGGCTTCATCGAAGACTTCCTCGCAGATGACCGAAGACGTTGTCGTTGACGACGCCGATGCCGTTGCCGTTGCCGGTGCTGACGCTGACGCCGATGCCGATGCTGCCGCCGTTGCTGACGACGCTGCTGGCGTTGTGTACCCCATGCGTTTGGCTGTTGTTGCTGCTGTTGTCAACGCCGTTGGCGTCGTCGCCGGCGTTGTGGCCAGCGATGCTGTTGCCGAGGAGTTGCTGTTGTTGGCCATAGCCGCTGCTGTCGCTACCGTCGCTGCTTTTAAAGCCGTTAGCCGACTTTTTCGCCTTAGCGAGTTGTTATTAAATTCGTGGTGTTTTAATTATGGCAAAATATGCCGTCAGATGTCGCCAGCGTTGCATAAGTGTGCAACGGCATCCTATACATATGTTTGTGTGTAAGTGTGTGTGTGTGTGTAGCCGTCGCAGCGAATTAAGAGCTTAGAGCGAAAATCGAATGTGACCTAAAAAAAAGAGCAGCAAAAAGGAAATAGGGATAACTGTTAGCTGCAGTCGAGTGAAGCTGCTGGGAGAAAAGAGCGAGTGGGCGTGGAGCTGGAGCGTTCTGGGCATTGTCTTGCGCTGCGTTTGTTGCTCCGACTGCCTGGCAACAGCAGCAACACCAACACCAACACCAGCACACGCTCATACACATATGCATGTGTATGGAGCCTGAAGTCTAGCTTAGAGCGAATTTCTTATTATGAATTAACTTTAGCTACACACACACACACACACACACTTAAACACACCCGTAGCGAGGCGAATTGGTTGCGCAGGCACAACAATAAAATGCTAACGGTATAACGGTATTGATTTTTCACTTGTATTTAATTATGGTGTGCCAGCCGCAGCCCCACCCCGCTTCTCAACGCCCACTTGAACAGCAGCTACACACACACACAAACGCACACACACGAACATTAAATTTTTGGCAAACATATTGCAAAATAGTCTAATAAAAATAAACAAAAAACGAACGAACAAATTTCACTGTGCACTTTTGCCATACACGCACACGCACACGCACTTGTATATGTATGTCAGCAGCAAAAATAAAACAAAAAAAAAAACTCTATATACTATCTATCTATATATATATATGTATAAATATATATATATATAGAGAGAGATTTATGCACTTCTTTAGTTAAGCTCTGGCGCTTTTAAAACCAAAACCGACCGATTCGACTGCCCCGTTTTATTTGGCTATGCGAGTGTTGTGCGTGCGTTGCCAACTGCAACGAATGTTGCCAATGTCGCCCATGTTGCTAGGCGATGCCCTTTTAAATACAGCCCAGCCTATCGAGTGCGGCTGCATCGCTATCGAGCTCATATATCGATAAGTGCACAAGTAAGAATTGTCCTTTGTGCCTTTCGGGTGTGTGTCTGAATATTGAACTAATAGAATGGGCCATCGGGTGTATGTCTAAATAGCTGTGGTTGTTGTCCATGATAGCCTGTTAGATTGTGTATATCTGGAGTGTTAATTTCAGTATAGTATGTTCAGTCTCTGTTGATCTAAAATTTGTCTAAGAATATTATAAAATAGTCAAATTATTTATATTAATATTAATGCTATTTATTAAATTTTAGTAGAGTGGGTTTAACTTATATTCGTACACATATACAGAGCAAAGTTTAATGGTGCTTGATTTAGCTAAATTTAGTAATTTAAAATAAGTTTTTAGCTCTGGTTTGTGTCTTACTATTTCATCTCTTTGCCATTGCTGATTTTAGTACTAGGTGTGTGTCTTCGCTAGTTTCTGCTAGTGGCAATATAAGTCGAAGCCTAACTTGAATTGGTTGTGAGCTTTGCTAAGCAAGCAGCTTATTTCCGTTATTGTCGACGACTACTTCTGGTTAAGCTTTGCTATGTAAGCAAGCGACTTTCGTTCAGCAAGGCACGTATTGGTGGTTGTATCGACTACAATTGAACGTTTAGTTGCTTAATTAAGAACTCAACGAAATGTATGGCGCGCTCTTAGGCGCAGTTCAAATAATATCAAATTGAGATCATTTTAATGCATGTTTGCGTAGTTAAATATAAATTAAATTTCTAGCCCAATTCAAACTAACTGCATTCATATACATACATATATCTTAAATCTAATTTATTTATCTATTTTTATGCAGTTTCACTCTGTCGTCATATAACTTTTGAGACGTTTGTTATGCGATTTACAACATGTTTTATGTATGGCTGTTCTATTTCGTGTTAATTACAAATAACACTATAAATTTTTGCATATTTCTCAGATATTTTGCATTTTACATTGCGGCGCTGCCATTAGGTAAATGCCATCATAAATTTTGTTGCCAGCACCCGCTCTGGCCGTTTACGGCGGGCGGTTGGCCCAGGGGAATGGGCGAGTGAGCTGAGGTCAGGGCTTCCGTGTAAATCAATGCCAATAAATATATTATTGGCTTGCATCGAACGTTTGCTGCGGTTCGTTCAGATCTTTTACGCTTGGAGATGGCACAAGTTGCACGCGCTGCTACCAAAACACGAATCACGTGACACGACATATTTTGATAATTAACTATTTATAACCATATACATCAGTTAATATATATCGATATTTGGGGTTGATTGATCGATTGATTCGAAATAATTTGCTGATCGATAAATGTATCGATATTGAATATTATTACGAATCGATTCGCAGTTAATTCGAATATTAATGTTATCATAGACACAAAGATTATTGAATGATATCGATATGGCTTATCAGCGCCTTCGTGTCACGCTCCCCTCTTTAGCCATTTGACATCGCGTAAGTAGCTGATAATTGAGGCTGTAAATGCGGCTCATTGAATTTCAAAAATGAGAAATAAAGAAGCAATATAAACAGAAAAATAAAACATAAAATGACTGAGAACTTTACAACTGGGTATATTCGACATTCTGATGCTCTGTAGAACAGCAAATCAAGATGAAGCATATACAAAGTGAACAAAATTATAAAGGTCCATATACCTTAAGAGAAACCACTGATAGTCATGATCTCATGATCTCTGGATACCCTTCTCTCCATCTGTTTCAAAGTAATTATGCATATAACAAGGTACATCTCCAGACAGACATTCTACATGTTATACCCTGTAATATACATAGACGAATATCTATACATATGTATGCATCCATGTATATACATACATATATATACGTACATATACAAATTGCCGCTAAAGTGAGAAAAGCTTTCAATAGAATTTAATGTGAAATGTTGATATGCAAATCGCATGTAGTTGAGCCCTTGTTATTGTTGTTGTTGCTGTTGTTTGTTTACTTTATTTATTTATTAATTATTTATTATCTATTTTGCTGTCGTGTTTGCATGCTGCGGCCTTTTTTTTTCTCCGTTTCGGAATTGGAATATATTTAATCTATAATGCGAATAAATGGCAATATTTAGCTGATCCACAGCTGAACGCCCACGAGTTCGCTTCGTCTCTCCCTCTCTCCCTCTCTCTCTCTCTCTCTCTCGCTCTGTGTGGCTCTTTCTGTCCGGCCCCTGTTGGCCCTGGCAATTGGCAGGTCACAATTAAAGCCACATTTATCATACGCCCGGTGTTACACGCGAAGGAGCTATTATAGTTAGCCAAGACAACAACCCCCTGCCGCCGCCTCAGCCCTACATAGAGCACACCACCCCACCTCCTCCTTTTTTTTTAGAACATGTTCGTACATGTGTTTGCTCGTTGGCATTTGCTTTTAAAAACTCGCTCGTTGACATGTTTATGCATGCGCTGCTTTTCACTAGTTATCGATAAATATGCACACACATACACACACACACACATTCTCGCATAGCTTATTAATAGCTTTTGATACATAAAAACTAAACACTTATTGGCATCGATAACAGTTCGCGCAACGGTAAATGGCAATTAATCACTCGATTGGTATTTTAATGCCTGCGACATTTCAATTGCGAACCAGTTCTTTCTGCTAGTTCACAGCAGCAACAACAAAATGTGAAGGCAATTAATAAATAAGTTGATTTTTACTCAGTTTTTGTTTGTTTTTGGCTATTCACTGGCGAACTGGTTCATGTTTAAAATGTCTGCGAACTAGTTCTTGTGAACAACAAATTTGTAATCAATTTGATCAATTTTTTCGCCATTTAACAAATGATCTCGAATCATTATTAATTTTTAGAGTCCATTGGAAGTGCAGTGAACGATTTGCAGATACCCTATATAAATATTTCTTTCAAGCCTTATCCACTTGGTATAGTCTATAGTTATATTTTTTATCTTTTAATAAGTTTGCATCTAAATTTATTTACTCTAAGATTTTTCATAGCTGAATTGCATATTCGTCTTCTAATATTTTTGCACGGTATTTCAAATATTTCAATTGATTGCATAGCTTGCATTTTATACCACTGTGCGCGCTTAAAAAACGTTTCATTTGCCAATGTTGTTCGTTACATTTGCTGTTGTTGTTGCTTTGGATTAAATTGTTTCAATTGCGAACGTTGCTCACAATTTGTCAAAAGCCCAAAGTGGCGCTCGAGTTGCTGTTGTTGTTGCTGCTGCTGCTGCTGCCACTGTAGTTGCTCATGGCGCGTGGCAGCAACAGCAACAACTGACAACAACAAAAACAGCAACAAGCGCTAAAGCAAATAGCTGGAAATAGGCAATTTCTATGTAATACCCTGTAAACTTTTGAAAATGTTCATTAACAGGGTATAATACTGTTGAGCATATGTGTGAAACAATTAGCTGTTGATTTATTTTGAAGATCTCATAATAATCGATAAATATCGATAATTAACAAAAATTACATAAAATAGTTGTGCTCAGTTCAGTTAATCATTTCATAGAATTCCATTTAGATACATTTTTCGATAAGCGACGTATCATTTATCGATTATATTTGTTTTTAATCGAGTATCGATTATTTTGACTATTTATATAGTTTAATAGATATTATAGTTTCAATATATATTATTTTGAAGATCGATAAACGATATATAATATCGATAAACGATATACTATAAATATACAGAGATTGGCTAAGAAATCAAATTAATAATTTTATTATTATTATTTATGCACCAGAGTTAAGATATGCTTGAATTCAAGTTTGTCCCCAGGGTATTCGCTAGTCGCAATACATTTCAGAGTACTCGCACTTTTACTCGTTTACTTTGATTTTGTTTTGGGGTTTTCAAACCTAATCACGGCTAATGAAAGACAACACAGCGGCAGCGACAACAACAACCAAGAAACAACAATGCCTGCCTAGCTCAGATTGGCATTTGGGGTCGAACACGCCCCATAAGTGGCCAGTGCCAGCCCACCGCTCCCCGCCTCCATCGCCCCTGCGACCCGCCCACTAGTGCAGCTGCTGCTGATTGACAGAGCGCCATTTGGCTATGGGCACGGCCCAAAAAAAAAAAAACAAATAAACAATTGGAGAGAGGGAGTTGAAGATGAGGAGGCAGCGCTGCATGCGAGAGGCGGGCGAACGGGAAGTGCACGCGATTGAGGATGAGGGTGAGGGTGAGCGCTACGGCAAGGGGTTGTTGTCGGTGTGCAGCAGAGAATCAGATTGAACAACTGTCCTCGTTTGGTCAGCCAGCATCAGAGTCAGAGTCAGAGTCAGAGTCAGAGTAGAGCTCGAGTCCAAGCTAAGTCAGGCCATAATTTAGCCAAATGTCGTGCCAGTCAACTGATCGCAGCGCTGACTACAAACATGCACTCATAGACTCCTATACCCTAGGTACCGGCCTATGTGGTATACGTTCAGCGATATCTGAGTTGAAGAATTTTGCTTTTCTCTAAACTAAATAATTGTAGCTGCAGTTGCTACAGCTCAGTAAGTTGCATTTCCAGGGTATCTGTAGCTGGTCAGCTGAACAAAGTAACGTTATACATGAGCAAGCTAATTGCAGTTGGCTTAGGAATACATTGAAGCATATAGACATAAGTCTAGCGACTAGGAGACGCCCTGCCAGGGGTACAACACATACCCTGTACGCCGTAGAATACAGGGTATCATCTGTTGGTTATTCACATGCAATCATATCATATATATTAATGAATATGATTGATAATCTATTTAATTCACGTTTTCTAACAACTCTTTCCAGGGTATCTTTAGTACTAACATGAGCTTGTTTGGGCAACTCTTGATCGGCTCTCGCTCTCGTCTCTCCTCTTTTATAGGGTATCTCTTTGGTTGTGCATTCGAGTGCTGTCGCTGCTCGTTTGAACTTGTTTGTTTATTGTTTTCATGTTTGGCCCCGCCTGAAATTTGTTTGCTTTACATTTAGCTGCGCCCCAGCCAACAAAACAGCTCGGGCTCCAATTCCAGCTTCCAGCAGTCAATTTTCACCCCCCCTCGCCGCTGAGCTCTATTCTCATGCCGTTCCTTCCCATTTTTTTTTCGCTCATTAAGTTTATTGGCACGCGTCGCTGTCGACCGTCTCCCACAACGCTAATTGGAGCATTTGTTAAACGACTCTTGAGTTTTGATTGCATTTACCAACTGCCACCGGCTTTAACTGCAATCCGATTGAACGATTGTACGATTGAGAGACTGACTCACTGACTCGCTGACGAACTGATAGACTCACTGAACGTACCGTTGACTAACTGACTGTATTTTATAGCACTTCTTTATGGCCTCTCATGCACACAGTTAACGAACCACAAAAGTTCCTGCCGATTGATTGATTGAAACTGTGCGAGCTGCGATTGAGGGTCTTGAGTATGAACTGATTCATGTGAAAGCAGCTGGTACACTCTTCAGGCCTTCTTTTAGTGCATAAATGATTCATTGAAAAGTTTTGAAAAAAAAATCACTTGGCAAATGGTTTAGATAATAGTTTATAAAGTATTTTGTCAAAGTTGTTTCGGTAAGTGGCCCAAAATGGGTCACCTAAGTAAAAAAGTAGTCAGAAAGTGAATCACTTCAATTCACTTCGTAATTCCGTTAAAATTCCTTTAAATTTAGCTATAAGTGAACATTTTTATATTCTTTGGTTCTTTGTGTGGTTCACCCTATCAGTTAAGTTAGTCAGAACCTTTGAGGTAGTTAATTGTGGTTCACCGCGTGTCTGTAGTTCATTTAGTGATCCACTCAGCAGTTGCCTAGTCAAAACTTTCTCGATAGTTCATTGAATGCTTTACCTTGTGAACATCGCAGTAGTTCATTTAGCGATTCACTTAGTAACTCTCTGGAGATATATTGTACAATTAGTTATTGATCAGTTAGTGGCTAATTTATGAGTTCGCTTGGCCGCTCAGTTGGTGGTTCACTTAGCAACACACTAATTAGTTCACTTAGTTCACATACTAATTCATCGAGCATTCAGGACTTGTTAGCCACTGGCTCAGTGGTTTCCCCACTCTAGCTCGCTCGCTCGCTCTGTTGGCTCTGTCTGCATTTGCTGAACATTTTGTGCATTGTCGATTTAATTAATGACTCAGTGAGGTAATCAATTTGTAATTTAATTTGCAATTTTATTTACATAGCAATTGATTTTGATTGTTGCGTTACAATTACACAGCCCGGCGGCATTTCGAGGCGTTCCAACCAGTCCCCAGACAGAGTCTCAATTGCAGATACACAGCGACACACAGATACAGATACAGATGCAGATACAGATACACTCACAGATAGAGATACATTTACAAGCCTGGCCAAGACAACAACAACTGCATCGAGCACAACACGACATCATACGATACAAGGCGTTACGATACGGTTACGATATCACACGATACGATATGTTGTTACATTACGTTACGTTGCAGTCCAAGTTCCCAATTCCGTGTCTTGGGGCCTCTGGCCATTTGCCGCCCACAGCTAGCAAGAGCTGTGCTTGAGAAGTTTTGTTGTTCTCTTTGCTTCAGGGTATCTACTAGTCGTTCACTTATTGATACAGAGAGTCCGAAAGAAAGAGATGTATATTATCTCTTGAGTAGTCATTAGAGTTAGATGTGAGTGAGAAAGTGAAAGAAAGCGCGAAAGAGAGAATTCGGAGAGAGAGAGAGAGAGAGAGAGAGAGAGAGAGAGAGACTGAGTGAGACAGAAAGAGAGAGAGGTTAGAGAGAGAGAGAGAGAGAGAGTAAGTGAGTGAGTGAGCCATATAATGTGAGAAAATGCATGAGATAGAGAGCAAGAAAAAAAGAGAGATAGAGAGAGAAAGAGAGGGAGAGAAAACAGATTCTGAGAGACGTTAAGATAGAGGGTGGTAAAAGTGAGTGAGATCGAGTAAGTCAAAGATAGATAGAAAGTCAGAGAGCATTCAGCTAAATCGAATGAGACCGACTCAGTTCTTATTCGGCAACCCTCGCAGCTTGGCTTGGACTCTAGCTCTGCCTTTGGCTCTGCCAATGGGATTTGTTTGTGATTTGACTTGGTTTTGTTTTAGCGCTACGATTGCATACAATTTGCATTCGATTAACAGCTGAAAGCTGGGGCAAAAATGGGCAGCCAAAGGGGCGCTAGTGGAAAGGGGCGACAACATGTTTTTGTTGTGCCGGGCATGGATCATAAATAAAAATAGATGAAATTCCATAGTTGAAGGTGTTAAATGCAAGCGAGCGCAATTTACATCATCGATTTTATTAGCCTCAACGTTTATAATTCAATTAAATTGTTGCAACAACAACAGCAACAGCAACAACAACAACAATAATAATAATAACAACAACTGCATACTCAACATTCACAAATCATTCACAATGGAATTAGCATTCGTCACAGTTTTTTCTTAGAGATTAGCCAAGACAGGAAGCGTGAGCTCTGTCTCTCTTTGTATCCCTCTCTATCTCTCTCTTTCTCAATCTCTCACTGTGTGCCGGAAGTAAGTGAGCTTTTAGAAAAAGTCTATGTCATCTGCTGTACTACATCATATATACGAAAGTTCTCTTCAGATTAGAGCTAGCAACGAGCTTTACGAGTTCGAAGAGAAGTTGTTTAAAATTGTTTTTCTGCTCTTGTGGCTGAGTTTTCTGGAATGAATTTACAAATTCTCCTCTCATAGTTATATATCGCAGGATTAGGATTGGTATAAATAGTATTCCACCTATATTTTTTAAAGAGTCCCCTAAGACAGAATTTTAATAGCGTTTCCAACTTTCTCCTGATAAATATTGAACTGCAGTGCTTAAGCCAGAATACTTTAGAATTTTTAGTTCTTCATAATTTCTAGAAAGACTCTACTTATTTGATCGTAGTTGTATTTCTTCAAATGTTTTCAGCTCAATTTTCTCTTGATACTTTTCAAGGAGAGTTTGGTTGGTAAAAATCGTTCAGGCGTTTCCTTTTAATGATACTTACCTAATATAGGATTTACCTACAAGGCATATCCCAAGTTTGAGCTGAGAGTAATTAAATTATATAATGCATTGCGCATACGCTGCGTGGTCCGATTTGCATTTTATTATTCTTGTTGTTTGTTTGTCTGGTCTGGCCAAAATCTTTGCCTGCTAATTGTCGCATTTTGTTAATGTTTATTGAATATCGAAATATTATTATGATGTTTATGGCCTTTTGGCTGTTATTGTTATTGTCATGCTGACAAATTAGTTTCACACTTTGCCACCAATTTCGAGTTGAGCTTTCAGTATGCTGTAGTAGTAGTTGTTGTTGTTGTTGTTGTTGTTGTTGTAGTCGCCCACAACTCTGTTCTTCGAAGTCTGACTGTTGGCTTTCATTCATGATTGCCACCATCCGTCGTGTTGTGCGCCTCGCAGCTCCCCTCGCCCTCGCCAGCCAGCATTCAGCATTTGGCAGTCCGCCCACCCATTGGCCGCCAGAGAGCCAGTCAGCCAGTCAGCCAGCTCGCCAGCGCCTGCCTGCTTGCCTGCTTGCCTGCCTGCCTGCCTGCATTTATAATTAGCTCCAAATTTGTCTCTCAGCCAGTTTTATGGTCATGTCCAGTTGCTTTTGTTGCCCACCTGCGCCCCCATCCCCCACGCCCTCTGCTCCGTCGCTCCCCTGCGTCTTGGTCTTCATCTTTGGCTTTGCCTGTGGCCAACATGTTCTGGCCAAATTGGCGTACAATTCATAAAAATGAAATTTTTTGTTGGTTTTTTTTGTTGTTCATATATACCCTGTACAAATGCGTTTACCATGCAACGGGCATATGTATTTGTCAGACGGGAGACTGGAGAGATTAGAGAGTAAGTATATCAGCTGGAAGGCATAAACTATATAGCCAATTGGCCAATTGAGGCCGATCGAACTAGAGTATCACATTTTAGTCAAGTTTTGTAATGCTGTAGCTCTATTGTAACTAATTACTTCTTGCTTTGACAAAGTCTTTGACATACTTCATCCAGGCAAGTTTTTAAATTGCTATAGCTCACTAATTCATTATACGATATGTATGTATATGTATAGGTATATACCCACATATTTACTCCCCATTGTTAGCCAACTTATTACAGGGCATTTTATAGCCACTTACCTCACTCCCTCAACTGCCAGCGACTTGTTTTGGCATTGTTGTCTTACTTTTTGCTTTGTTATACCCTGAACCCATTGAAAATGGGAAATCAGGGTATAATGGTTTTGTTAAAATGTATGTAACAGGCAGAAGGAGGCGTGGCAGACCCCACAAAGTATATATATTCTTGATCAGGGCGACGAGATAAGTTGATTTAGCCCTGTCCGTCTGTCTGTCTGTCCGTCTGTCCGTCTGTCCGTCTGTCCGTCTGTCCGTCTGTCCGTCTGTCCGTCTGTCCGTATGTTTGAACGCGTCGATTTCCGAACCTATGATAGCTAGAGACTTGAATTTTTTTTTAAAATGACCGTATATACAGCGCGGATGTCGAGTTTATCACTAGAATTCGATAAATTATCCCGTTATGTTTTTATCGAATACAAACATTCAAGTTCAAATCAGATGCCAGTACAGATGCTAGCGGCGCGTCATTTGATCATGAGGTCTCGGGTTCAAACCTCAGAGCGGTCGGAGTTAATTTATGTTTATTTTCTTTTTTTTAAATTTTTTTCAAAATATTTATACATATATTTATTTAAATGAGCTTACTATTCAGCCACAACAGTTTTTCTATAAGTGTGCACACATCCATTCAAAGAAACAATTAGTTTAGTTTAGATTCGCTAGATGGCGCTGCAGCAGTGAATGTATTACTGTTTTGCCATCAAACTGTAAGTAAGTGAAGTGGCGTAGTGAATAGCAGCGCGCCACTCAATCGAGAGGTCTCGGGTTCGAACCCCAGATCGGGCGGAATTATTGTTTAATTTTTTTTTAATTGTTTCAAAAATTGAAATTTTAACCACACTAAATGTGAATATTTATTAGTTTGGTTCAGGGTAGTATCTAGTCGAGCACTCTCGACTAGAGTTTTCTTACTTGTTTTATTATTATTTTGATTCGTATAGTTTATATATCAATGTTTTAAGCTGATTTTGTTCCAAGCGCGTGGTCAACAAATTGGCCAAAAACAAAAACGAAAACAAAAACAAGATAAAAAAAAAAACGACAAAATAAATAAAAACAAAACTCATTTTGTTAAAACTGGAGCAAAGCGAGTTGAACAAAAAACATTCTCCATTCATTATTTTCACAGCTTATTTGATAGATCGATTCGTTCGCTCGTATCTGTGTGTGTGTGTGTGTGTGTGACTGTGTGTGTGTGTGACCATGAACATTTGTTCGCTTATTGTTTCCCATTCCTCTTAGCTCTGAAAGTACTCTTAGCTAACTTTCGAATGAGTTGAGTGGGCTTAGCTTGAGCTAGCATATAAATAGAAAACTAGTAGGTTATATTTAGTTAGATCATCTGACACATATATCACCTAAATCGATAGTTCACAGCTCATCAGATATTAGATAATCTTACCATAAAATTTAAATCTATAATTCATTAACATGAGACAATTCAATTTGGGCATAGAGCTCTGCAGGTGGAAGTTGAGAGTTTTTGTTTGTAGATTGACTGATTGACTCAAGCACTTTCTTGTTGCAATTAATTGATTGAGTAAAAGGTGAAGAATAGCTGGAATAATCGATAGTAGAAATGCTCTCAATAGACATGATTGAGTACATTACGCTTTGCTTGATTGACTGATTGATTTACTGATCATCAATAGTCGTTTGATTTGATTGACTGGAACTTCATTTATAACTAATTGACTGGAGTCTATGATGGCTGATTAAAATTAATTTTTGAATTTTTACGACAGTCAACTCTGAAGTAAAAGATCAATTCAAATTTCTGAGTGGAAGCTCAAATTGAGCTGCCAGATCAGTTATGGAATGAGACTAAAGAAAGTTCCTTACAGAATACGAGTTTTGTGGATTTGGAAAAAGCAACAACGAGTTGAGAGTCTCTGATTGCCGCAGAGATCACTGGGGATCATTGGGATCACTGGGATCGCCGAGATGATCGTTGAGTCTGACTGTTGCCCGCTGTTGCAGCTTGTTGCAGCAATTAGCCTGCGACAGCGAGTGCCAATGTTTTTTGACCCATTGCCGCATTTGCATTCGCAATCAGGCAGCAGCAACAAGTTTCGCGCTGACCGAAGCTGAAATGCAATCGAGTTCAATTTCAGCTCAATATTGAATGCCAAATAGCCATAAAACACGGACACACACAATTTGTACTCGCTTTTTTTGTGAGCTTTGCATTTCAATCAGTCAGTCGATCAATCAGTGCAGGCTCAATTTGACTCTAATCAATTTCTATTCAATGTTGAATGTTTGTTGACTATCAATTGCCTGAGTATGGCCAAATTTTCTGACACCTTGCTAAAGCTTTGCTATGAATTTCAATCGGTTCGTCGATCTAGTTGTTTGAGCCTAATTGATTGGCAGATGAAGTTTCAATAAAATATATTGAACTTCTAGTCAGTTGCACTTTCAATTTCAATGCCATTTTAAGTTCTATTCAATTCAATTTTGAATTTATAACAAAGATAAATTCAAATTTCAGACTCCACTTGATAATAGGTTTTTTATGAAATCCGTTTAAATTTGCATTCAATTTTTGAAACTTAAAATTCCATTTCAATTTTACAATATTTTCAATATTAAAATCCTTAACTTTTTTTTCCATAACAGTTTTATTTTTTTAGGTAATGTCTTAAGAGAATAAACTTAAACGAAAAGCACTTAAGTTTCATGACACATTGATTGCGATTTGCATTTAATTTCAATCAGCCAATCCAATTGTCAGTCAGTCAGTCAATCAATGAGTCAATTATTCATGCATTGAATGGCAGTCATTTTTATGAGAGTTCTTCAAATTGAATTGCAAATGGGAAATTAACTCGAGAATCTTATGAAAAGTGTTCCTAGTGAATGATTCAATCAGGCAATCAATCAGAAAGTTTAAAGAAAAATATAATAGCCAAATAAAAGCATAGGAAAGAAAATGAGACAGAAATAGAATGAGATAGAGAGTGAGAGCGCTGTGTTCCTTCTAGGGAAACATTCAAATCGTAAACATTTTATTGTTTCAATTTCAATTACGAATTCCATTTCAATTGCGATCCCAACTGGAAGTCATTCAACAATCGTGGCGCGAGTGGGCGTCGAAGATATTTAACATTTTAACACAAGATTCGCATTCACAGGAAAACTAAATAACGATCAATCAAATAGCCAGTCAGTCAGTCAGTCAGTCAAAGCAGGCTTTCAACCATATTGTATGTCAGTTGCAATCGCAGACTGAAAAACGACGTTTAAGATTAATAAAAATAAAGAGCATTACTTAGGCATTTGTTGTGAATAGAATGCTGAAGTGCTTAGCATATCTAGCCGCAATACAAATATCAAATTGCATTTTCAATTCATTTCCATTTCCAATTTCCATTTCAATTTCAATTTCAATTGCCGATTGCCAGAGCTCAGATAATTGATGATTATGAGTGTCGGCTAAATGTCGTGAGCGTGTTATTGCAATGCACATAGCTATATAGACACATATACTATGTATGTATACAAATAGACAAGTATATATACATATACATATATATGCTTATGTCTCGTAAATCAAAAGATATCATCTATAGCTGAGAGAGGCTGAGTTAGTGCTGGAGCCAGAGACGGTGTCCAAATGTGGGCGCTAAGGTTTGGCCAATTGCAATGCAAATGACAAATCGCTGTTGAGCTGTCCGATGAGAGAGGGAGGGGTGCTGACTGCCGGCTGCGGGATGTATTACATTTGACTTATAATAGCTCCATATATGGCCATTAAAGATGCCATCTCCAATCTTCACGACAAACGCCGCCAACGCGAAGCGCCACTTGGTGCCAAGTTTGGATTTCGAATGCATTTGGGTGCTCGGTTAGCGATTGCGATTGTGATTGCTAGATACGCGATCGCGTTTTGGCCCTTGCGTGTGCTAACAGTAGCTGTTGGCCTAGAACTGTGAGCCACACCCACCACAGAGCGCCTCAACCTCACTTGCTCTCCCTCTCTTCTGTCACCCCCCCTCATCGCTCTCTCTCTCTCTCTCTCTATATATTGCTCTACCGCTCGGTCTGCGGCAAATGGCGACGTATTCATTTGTTTGCTGTTTGCCAATCAGCCTGTCAATAATTGTCAACAAGGTGTGACTATGCCAATATTTAATTATTCGATTTCATTTGCTTTTCAATCGCGACAACTGCGAGGCAAATGCACATGCGAGCCAGAGAAGGGGGGAGGGGGGGATTGATGGGGGGTCTCTAACTAAGTAACTGAGAGCGTAGTCTAAATACCCTGTGATTGGTGAATATATGGGCATATCTGTGAGGAGACTGAGAGAGGTTGGAGTGGAATAGAGAGAGGGAGAGCAGGATTGAGAGAGAATTGGGATGGTGAAAGATAGTGTATGAAAGAAAGAGTGTATGAGATAGAGAGAGAGAGAGAGAGAGAGGGAGCGACAGAGAGAGAGAGATAGAGAGAGAGAGAGAGAGAGAGAGAGAGAGATAGAGAGAGAGAGAGATAGAGAGAGAGAGCGAGAGAGAGATAGAGAGAGAGAAAGAGAGAGGGAGAGAGAGAGGGAGTTGAGAAATAAGGTAAAGAGAGGTAGAGATATATAGGACAACATTGAGCAAATAATATGGAGAGACAGCGAGCAAGATTCAGAATAACTTAAAGAACGATAGAAAGAAATATTGGGAGAGCTATATATATATGTACACTGTATTTTATTTACAGGGTATTTAGCACGCAATCCCTGCATATGTAGCTCTGCCGTTCTCAATGGTATTTGTCTTTGTTTTTGTTGCTTCAAATTTGCTAAACATTTGCGTGCAAAATATTTGTCTTCAAGCATCCGACATCTGGATACATAAACATACATCGGTGCAAAGAGTACTCAAACCACTCACGGGCTCGCGAAGCACTCGTAGTGCCCGATAGTCAACTATATATAAGATGTTGCTAAATAGTATTTGACTCTCGATGAGAAAGCCTTTCGAGAATACATTTTAATAGTGCTTGAGAAGGCAAAGTGAGCAATATTCAAGGCGGTTCAATTCCGGAATCTATGACAATATAATCATTATCTGGACCCTAATTGCTTAATCTTCAAGTTTTTACTTGCAGAAGTAAAGCTGTATAGCAATCTGAACCGATTTTAATTATTTTGTATTCCAAACTTATATAGGATGTCCACGAACCGAACCTTTAGCCATAGAGCAAAAGCCAAAACGGTTCACAGACTGGTTCCATGCCATACATAAGCCGCATCGCCTTCAAAAAAACTTACAGCTGAGCTTACAGAACGACTTTTGCGCCACATGCTCTATGGAGCTACTTCACGTGAAGCCAAACCTGCTTCGCAAAGCCAAGCTTCAAAAGTATCTTAATAATGATCTTGCCTTATTAGAACCATTTAATGACCGAACAGTAAAAGACTTGCTACCGAAATACTTAGTTTTGTTTTGTTTAAGAACTCACATACGATACGATCATTTCAGAAGTGTTTCATTTGAGCTCTTGCCAAAAATGAGTTCAGTTTCAATCAACTTTTATTGACAACTGCCAACATTTGGGTCTTTATAGATCCGCCGGATCCAACTATATAAATGTTATATCGGGCAGAGCTTGGTAAAAGGCAAAACTCAATTTAAAAGAAATGTTGCTCTATTTGGAGTGAATGCTATCATGAGTATCCGATGATGTTTCTAATGAATCATTTCGTGCATACGATGATTCAATGCCAGTATACGATGAGAAATTATAGGTTCATGAGTCGATGAATTGTAATGATTATACTAGGAAATTTAAAGAGTACAGCGGGAAAGATTTATATTTCTAAAAGATTGAATAAAAACGCAATCGAAATGATTTGTTATTAAATATATATATATATTTTTATATTTATATTTATATATTTATTGTATATATATATCTCTCTCTATTTTTTTTTAATTTTAACATTTTGTTGCTTGAAAAAAAAAAATTGTTTTTAAATACTACAAAATTAAAAAAATATATATAAATAAAAAAATATTTTGTTGTATTATATTTTTTGTTTATTTTTTTATTGTGTTTGATGTTTTTCTTTGTGTGGGGTGGGGGGAGTTTGTTTGTATTTTGTTTTTAATTTTTAAACATTAAATTTAAATATTATTAGTAAAATATGCTTTGTATTTTTTGTTGCTTTCTTTTTTTTTTAGTATTTCGCAATTTAATCATCAATATCAATATATATATACTTATGTATATATACATATATTTAACTTTAAATATTAATATGTATGCATGTGTGTATGTATTTTTTATGGTATAGCGTATGAATTTATATTTATATGCTATGAAAAAAAAAAAAACATAAAATTATAATAATAAGAAATAATTTAATAGAATAAAATTTAATAAAAAAAATTAATACAATTTCATTTTCATTTGTGTGTGTGTGTGTGTGTGTGTATAAATATGGGTACATGGCATTCCTTTCAGTTTATGTTCGAAATTTCGCAAATTTTTTTTGTACATAAAAATTTATTGAAATAATGTTATATTGCTTTTGCTTAAAGTTTTCTTGTTCAACGCAATACAATAAATATATATAAAAAATTATATATTCAAAAAATAATTTTTGTATGTGTTTATGTATGTGTGTGTGTGTGTGTGAGTAAGTAACAATTAGTACAAAATAATTTCACATTGAAAATATTACATTTTCAATTTTTTTTTATTAAAAAAAAAAAATGTTTGCTTACAAGCTAAATATTTTCATTTTTTATATATATTTTTTTATATTTTATTTTGTTTTGCCATTCAGTCAATCAGTCGTACTTTTGGTTTGGTCGCGGCAAAATGGTATCGTTGATCGATAACAAATCGATAGCGAAAAACGCGCCAAAATAAAAACCGTTTCCCACTGCGTTTTGTTTCTCATAAAATATTATTCTCAAAAAAAAAGAAGATATAATAGATATATGCATATATATATACATATGTATATATATATGTGTGTATGTGTGTGTGTGTGTGTGTATCGCTTTCAAATTGGTATTTAAATATTTGATTTAAATCAATTGAAATGAATTTTGTTTGATGAAGAAGAGTTGTTCTCATTATATTATGTTTTTTTTTGTTTTTGTGTTTTTTTTTTAAGTTTCTTTTTTTTGAATGTTACACAGCACAGTTTTTTTTTTGTTTGTTTTGTTTTTTTCATGTGAATTTTTTTTGAAAAATTTCAAACGAAATTGTGAAAAAAATGCTTTCGAGCTAAACTCTAAATCGTAGAGAATTTTTAAAGCAACTCTAACTGCACTGGTTATGCACATATTTATATATATATATATATATATATATATATATGTATATATATATATGAATATATATGTATGTATGTATGTGTGTGTCTGTGTGTGTGTTTGTTTGTATATATAAATATATATATATATATATGTATGTATGTTTGCCGTCTCTTTCTCGCTGTGTTCGCTAGCTCTTTCGCTTGGTCTCTCTTTCTGTCTATCTATAATACAAGTTTACATGATGCTCGCTCGCTCTCGCTCTCTCTCTCTCTCTATCTCTCTGTGTCCCTCTGTCTCGCTCGCTCAGCTTGTGGCACGCTGCTGATGATGCGGCTGCCTCTTGTGGTGTCGTCTCGAGCGTCGGCATTGCGTCGAACAGCATTCGTCAATGGGCTGAACAACGCCACCCACCAGCTCGGCCACGCCCGTCTGCTTGTCGAAGAGGCGTCGCTTGCTGGAGACGCGCGTCTGTTGGCAGGTGGAGCGGGAGCAGCGCTTGCGATCGCAGTTCACCTTCGAGTCCTGCAAATGAGAAGAGCATAGATGACGTTGATTAGTTGCATTGATCGAACGGAGTCGCGCGACTGCGATCAGACTTACCTTGCAGCGGCACTTGATGCACTTCTGCTCGCCGTGCGACATGAGGATGGGATGCCATTCCTGTCCGTTTTCGTAGACCTTGTTGACCACCTTGCAGCCGCCGGCGGCGAGCACCTCCTCGGCATTGTGGGCGGCCGTACGCTGCACGGCCTGATCGTGCAGTTCGTTGCGATTGGCCGGCGCTTGGTGCTTGTTGCTGGAGCCGTGGTTGCTCTGCTTGCCCTCCGGACACACCTTGCAGCAGGCCTTCTTGTCGGGGCGATAGGCCAGCTTCTCGCTGCACTGCAGCGGCGGGCAGACCATGCGGGGGCAGCGCACCTCCAGAGTCTGGGCGTCGCAGCTGCAGGTGGTGCAGGTGTCAAAGCCGTTCGGCGGCAAAAACGGATGCCAGCTGGCGCCGGCGGCATGGAACTGCTCGCCCAGCCGGCAGCCGCGGCGCTGCTGCAGCAGATCGCTCGCATTGATCGCCGGCGAGCTGCTCAGCTGGCCCTGGCCCTGAGCTTGGGCCCAGTCGGCCGGCTTGGCCACACAGCTGGGGCAGCATTCGCCCTCGCGCTGCAGCAGCTGCTCGCCCGCCTTGCACTTCAGGGCCGGGCACTTGATCAGCTCACAGTTGGCCTGGCCGCGCTGGCAGGCGCACATGTGGCACGTGTCCTGGGCGCTGCGCCACTGCTCCGACTCGTTGTAGAAGCGGCCCGAATGATAGCAGTTGCTCTCGGTGCTCAGCATCTGATTGCCATTCTGATCGCCCGGCACCGGCACATTGTTGTCCGTGTAGATCGGAAAACAGTGCGCTGGCACCTTGGTCGACTTCAACTTGCCGCGCAGCAACAGGCGCGGATTCACCTTCGAGTGCAGCTCCAAATAGCAGACGCTCGTCTCCAGCTTGATCAGCTCCGCGGAGGGCATCGACAGCTGGAAGCCCTCCATGTAGTTGCCGGTGAACTCCTTGAGCAGCTTCCGTGTCACGGGCGCTCCGATTGCCTCAATCGGCTTCTCCTCCAGGTACAGCTGCAACTCTTGGTTCGGCACACCGCTCAGCGTCAGCTCGTAGTGGAGACTGCATTCGTTGTCGATGGCCATCCAGGCCATGCCCATGCCCTGGCCATGCTCTGCGTGCGCCTTCAGCAGGATGGGCTCGGCGGAGTCGCGGGCATCGGCCACGGGCCGTGGCACGAGACGGCCGCGTATCAGACTTGCCTCATGATCCGTCGCCACATTCACTCCCAGCTCGCCGGCATAGAGAGACTCCAGGACCTTGGGTCCCAGCTTTTCTACGCTGCCGATGGCCTGATTGAAATTGAAGCTGGGCGTCAGATCCTCGAGCTTGGCCTTGCGATTGCCCTGCTCCTCGATCAGGCTAATGTTTGGACGATCCCGGGTGTTCACATGATCCGTCTCAATATTGTAGGCCAGCGAGCCGTCCGTGTTCAGATAGACCCAAGCCAGGCCGCTGCTCCGTGTGCTCAGCTCGTTGCCGTGCGACGGCGCCAGCAGCGTCTGGAAGATCTCGCAGCTGGCACGCGTCACAATATGTCCCTGGATCCTCAGCTGCGGGTACTTCTTGGACTCCACGGTCAGCAGAAGTTTGCCGCGCGACATCAGGCGCAGATTCTGAATGGAAATGGGCGAAGACAGCTCCAGCACATTGATCTCGGCCGATGGTTTGCGCACACGCGACACCTCATCCAGGATCAGCTCCTTGCGCTCCGGCAGCTCGATGCGAACACTCAGCCCGGCATCGGCATACTCTTCCACGCCAAAGATGCCATTGTAGACCAGGGTCAAGTGCATGGAGCTCGCCGCACCGCTGCTCGTCGAGACAATGGCCGTGCCGCCGGCTCCGGCCAGCTGGGGATCTGTCTTGCCGTTGGTCGCCACCGGCTCCAGCAGTGAGCTGAACAGTTCCGTCTGCAATGCCGTGTACTTGGCTATCTTGCCGGCCAGGGCCAGCTCGGCCTGATGCTTGTTGCCCCAGAGCAGGACCACGTGGAGGCGATCGTCGCGCAGGATGCGCTTGTAGTCGCGTGGAACACGCCGCCAGACGCCGCAGATCTTGCCGGTGGCATTCTGATAGACGCTCAGGGTGCCGCTCAAGGTCGTCTCCAGCTGATGCTCCTCGAGTATATCGCCGCGATCGTCGACGAATTGTATGGCACGTGGTCGACCGATTTTCGTCGATATATAGAATGAATAATACAGATTCTTCTTGTGGAACAGGAAACGTGCGGTGGCCACGATATTCTGTGGATTGTATGTCGTGTACATGGATTTCATTTCCTCGCCCTTCAGGAAGTACGATGTGCGACCCGTTAGCAGCGCAGCGTAATCTGTGAATTGAAAAGGGAAGCAATGACTATTGTGAATGGAAAACACTAAATGGAATGAATGAACGACTGCATGAATGAATGAATTAGTGACCGTGAGTGTGAGTGTGAGTGTGCACAACTAGCACCTTCCAGAGTTACATGGAAGTCGGCAGTCACCTGCTGTGCGGCTATGACACCTACTGTTCTATGGTAACTCGACACTCTCCGTGGCTAGCGGCATGAAAATTTTGTACAGCTGCTGCTGAAGGCCACAGACTGAGAATATATCGAAATCAGATGGATCGGCCAACTATATCTTATTATAATGGCTAATATATGAGCGTACTTTAAGAGAGATTTAACCTTTGTTTCTATGATTTCATCTTCATAATGAAGAGCTCGTTATCGTTATCTTTATGCTCAGCTAGTTGCTTAGATTTCAATAGATTTTCACTTACGTTTCATGTTGCGCTCCTCTTCCTCGCTGGGCACTGGCACATCCGAGGCAGCATCCGTATCTGTAAGACAATAAGAAGAAGAAGAAGCAGCAAATGCTGAAGGTTAGCCAAAATGGTCTACTTAAATGGAATTTAGATAGCAACAAATAGCATCAAAGGGCCCCGCAATGAATGCAATGTATGAATGAATCTGAATAAAAGAAAAGAAATACACAAACACACACGCACACGCACACACACACACATACACACAGGTAGAGCGGATCTGTTGGTCTGCCCAGGTGGCATTCATTAATCGTGCATAAATTGAGCAGGTAGAACCAAAACAGAAAACTAGTCGAAAGGAATTCCTAGAAATTCACACAGCGAGTGCCAGGCAAATGCGGCGTGAAAGTAGGTGGACATATCTGGGATGTGACAGCACACACACACACACACACATGCAGAGAGTTTGCTTGATTGACAGCAGCTTCGTTAGAAGCCGCTGCTGCAAAGCTGATTAAAAGCAAAACAAAAACAACAACAACAAAAAAGGCTAAAAAAAAGGCTAAGGCTAAAGCTGAAGCTGAAGTCGAAGCTGTAGCTGCATCGGAATTCCATTTCACGCACACAGGCGCAGCGCTTAAGCCGCAAAAAAAGCAAAGAAGCAGAGACACTGTAAAAACACACACACACAGTGAGAGAGAGAGAGAGGCACACACACACACACACTTCTGCTTCTTCTTGCCGCATAATGAAGGGCGACAAATCTGACACCTTGTATAGCATTTTATTGAGCCGAGGCCGCATTGGCATGGGGGAGGCGGGGCTGGGAGGGGTTAGGCCAGGCAGGCCAAGAGCATGCTGCGGTTGCGCGCCGTATATCTGAATGTGTATGTGTGTGTGTGTGTGTGTGTGCTGCTGCTGCTGCCTTCCAATGTCGTCGTTTGGCTGTCCGATCTTATCGCCTGATCTTAATACGAGCCACTTCTGACCGAAGCCGATGCCCAACTCTGCCCTCCATGCTGTCCACCGTCCGCTGCCCTCTGCCCGCTGCCCATTCTCTTTGT
The DNA here is from genome assembly GCA_035045965.1 of Drosophila aldrichi. NCBI lineage: Eukaryota > Metazoa > Arthropoda > Insecta > Diptera > Drosophilidae > Drosophila > Drosophila aldrichi. The sequence goes on from JAWNOM010000484.1 coordinate 8,066,489, forward strand.
CTTGTGCTCTCCGCTGCCTCTTCTTCTGCTTCTTCTTTTTTCAATTTGACGCGTCGTCTGCATCGCATTCTTTAGCTTATTGGCAGAGCCGAGCCAGCAGATCCTGCCATTCGCCAGGGCAATTCCTGCTGAATTCGCCTTCGCCTTGCCCCCTGCCTCTCCCTCTCTCTCTCTCTCCCTCTCTCTTTCGCCTGCCCTTGACTCGCGCTTGCTTCCCATTGCAGATGAATGAATTTCGTTTCGTTTCGTTTCATTTTAATGCCGTGTGTGGCTCTCAATGCTGTTGTTGTTGTTGTTGTTATTTGGGTCTTGCTGCCGCTGCTTGGCCGTTTTTGTAAGCCAAGATAAATGAGTTTTGGTGCGCACAAAGACGACGACACGTTGCCCATCATGACAGTGGGAACAGAACGAACGTGCGACACTGACGCTGACGCTGACGGCGGGGAGCTGAGGAGTCAAGCCGAAGCCGACAAAGCCACAGGGCTAAGACAAACGACACCTTCGGCCATTGAGTCAACGCTTTGGTATGCTGTGAGCCGGTCAGTTCCCCCTCCCCTCCTTTCCCTCCCGTTCCCCCACCCCCAGTGGCTCATTAACCAAAAAGATAAAAAAAAAAAAAAAAATAAACAGAACCAATAATAAAACAGTTTTGAAAGTGTTTTTTCAAATGATCTAGCTGAATGGACGGGCATTTACTTATGTAGATCTCACAACCAGCTACACAGACGGCAGAGCCTAACTGATTGCTGATTGGATTGGATTGGATTGGATTGGATGGCAACTGTTGTGGTTGTGGTTGGGGTTGTGGCTGCGGCTGTGGTTGACTTGCTTCCATAGAATTTCAAACGTTGTGTGTGGCTCAAGAGCTTTGACGATTTGTTATTGTGGCAGAGACAGAGAGAGAGAGAGAGAGAGGGAGAGAGAGAGAGAGAGGGAGAGAGAGAGGGAAGGGAGACAGAAGTGAGTAAACTCATTGAACTACACCAAGTGAAGGCAAAGGACTTGTGAGCTTTGACTAAAAAGGAGAGGGAGAGAAAGAGTGAGAGATAGGCTGAGAGAGAGAGAGAGAGAGAGAGAGAGAGAGGGAGAGAGAAAGAGAGAGAGAGGGAGAGAGAGAGGACTAATAGCAAAAGCTGCTAAAAAGGAGCTTTCAGTATGAAAAGACAGGACAAAGAGAGTGAGAGAGGGAGAGAGAGCTTTTGTGCTTTATGAAAGCAGCTTAGAAGAGGCAACCAGGATGCTCACACACACACACATATATATATATATATATCTCTGGCAGTGGGTAAGCAATCTAAATGGGATCTCGTGCAGCCGCGTTTCTTTTTTATTTTTTTTAATAGACAGTTCCGTTTTTTTTGTCGATGCCGTTTTACGATAAAGATAAAGTTGAAAATTTTATTGGCCCCGGCACACACATGCACACATGGAGAGATCAATATCGTGTGTGTGTCCTGTCTACAAAGTTGGAGTCGGGATCGATTTTGGGTTCGTTTCGGGTTTAGCCATAAAATGCACTAAAAAAGGAAACGCGCAACCACAAAAGATGTCATCAACTTAAATTGTCAGCTACTAATGGACACTGCAAAGAGAAAGAGATGGCAGCCGAAGTAAAGAGAGAGAGAGTGAGAGAGAGAGAGAGGGAGAGGAGCTGGAGTTTTGAAGATGCGGACAGTTGGCAGTTGGCCTTATCGCCGACTTCCATGCCAAACGATCGATCGAAACGATCTCAAAAAGCAACGATTGACGTTGAAAAAGGCATTCGACATTAACTTTTATTGTGTCTACCTGGTTAAATGTGACCATAACATGGACATGGACATGACGCGCTCTCCCTCTCTCTCTCCCTCTCTCTCTCACTCTCTCACTCCCTCTCTCTCTTTGTCACTCTTGATCGCCTGCTGTCGCGGCTGGCAACACGATCGCCCGCTGTGGCAAATGAGATAATTTAATAAGCGTTAAAATGCTCGAGTTATGTCATTATAAAAATAACGAAAAAATGCATAAATTAATGCCCATGGAATGCGCCAGAGAAAATGACAAAGGCAACGACGCTGATGAAGACGAAGAAGTGGAAGAATAAGAAGTAGAAGCAACAGCAGCAGCCGAAGCAGCAGCAGTGAAACGATCAAGCGTCGGGCTTGGCTCAAGCTCTATTTGAGGCCTGCGGGCAACGGCGACCAAAAATGGGCAACAGCATTTTGTGGCAGATGCAGCGCAACTGCAACTAAACTTGGCCAAAGCAGCTGCTATACATATAAATCTGTAAGCACACACACACACACACACAGAAGCGCGTGTATACATATATGCAAGTATACCTGGACAAAAGCGGGCTAGACCAAGTTAGGCGAACAAAAAAAAAATATATATATATAAAATAACTTTGGTAAATCAAAAGCAAAGCCTGCTGCTGCTGCGGCTGCTGCTGCTGTTGCAAGTTGTTGTTGTTGTTAAATATTTTTACAATAGCTGCGTGAGCGTTGCCTGGTTGGGGCGGAGGGGGGCGTGTGTGTGTGTGGGGGGTGTTCATGCAGCATGTGGCAAGCAGCGAGCCAAGTTGGGGCCGCGCCCGTGCCTTCTAACTATTTATGGCAAACGAGTTGCCAACGTAGCCAAACAGGCAACAGCAGCAACAGCAGCAGCAGCAACAGCAGCGGCAGCAACAGTTTCTGTTGCAATTTGACGTGGCAGCAATTTAAGCCAACTCTGTGGCAGCATAACCTCAGCCACGCCCCCTTCCCCCCTCGGGTTGCCTACCAACCCACTCGCCCTCTCGCGCCCAGCCGCCCTCCCGCCATCTAGCCTTTCCATCTCTTTCCCTCAGTCTGCTTTGCTGCTCCGGCATATAAAAGTGAAATCTTTCTCGTCAACCGAGGCAACGCGCCAAAGGTCAACGGCTTTGCATAAGCAAATGAAAAATTGCCGCAAAACGGAAACTAATGATGTGCTGCAGCAACTGGCAGCAGCAACTTGCAGCAACTAGCAGCAGCAGCAGCAACAGCAACAGCAGCAGTTGCAACCAGTTTCCATGCCACACAGCGGCAGCAACTGGGAGACTTGCGACTGGAATTCAGCCACAGCACTTGGCTTGATTATGTGAAAAATGTCACACACACACTCGCACACACACACACACACTCATACACACACACTCTCGCACACAGCGCAACTTTCCTCATAAGTTTTTCTAATTATGAATTCAATTCATGCAGAAAATTAGCAAAAGCCAAAGAAATGCCTTCTGATTCAGTCGCTGTTTATGTTGTGCGTGTGTGTAGGAGTATGCATGTGTGTGTGTGTGTACTGCATGTCCCATAAGCATGCTTAAGCTTTAAGGCCACTTGGGAGTTTGCAAAAAAACTCGAAAGAGGCAAAACAAATTCCTCATCATTTGGAAGTCAAGTTCCGACAGAGTTGCCAGATAGCTGCAAGAGTTGCCTCAAGGATTCCCGGAAGACAGCAAATGAGTAGAGATAAGTGATCACGGGGTGACTAAGAAATAGTCAGCAGTGTTGCCACTTCGGATGTTGCCCGTGTGTTAAGCTGTAGTTGAATATATTATACAGGCAATGTTGCCAGCTGGCTAAAAGCCTTGGTATATGATATATGAAATCGCTATTAGATTACACCTATCATAGGCGTACATTAGAGCTGAAGACAGTGTTGCCGGATTGTTACAGCACTAGCCCTTACTTTCAGTTAACTGTAGCCCGCAATGTAGAACCTGTTAAAGTTCTCAAACTTAACCAAGTGAAATGTATTGAGCTGCTTACTTCAGACTTTAGCTATGCATCGTCCTCTCTCTTTCTCTTTTAATATGTTGTTGACTTGAATGATCGGGCATCATTGGAATCCGTTCGGTTTAATGTGGCACGTGTGTGTCCCCAGCGAATACTCAGACCCCCTCAACAGAAAAAAACAAATGTGAAACGTAGCCCAATTTCCAGCTATGCCCCAACCCCTGGCCACCCCCTAATGCCGCCGCCTCCTTCCCCCATATTAAGACATGGCAAAAATGTTCATAGCCATATATTCCCCATGGTCTTGTCGCATGATATACACCCCCAGCCCGCTCTCTACACAAGTGGAGGCTGATATAAAATAAATTGTGAAAAAAAAAAAACACCAGAAAAAACATTGAAGAACATCGAACAACATGCAAAAGTCGAAAGCAACAATAAATAAATGCAGAGATGGTCCCAAAAAAAAAAAAAAAAATGGATATAACATACATCATGTGCGTGTTGGTGTGTGTGTGTGTGTGTGTGTGTACTAAGTATAGATTGGAATATGATGTTGTATATAAGACTATATGTATATATATATATATATATTATATAGTATACGATATTGGGGCGACAACAGAGCGAACCAAATGGCATAAAAAAGAATTATAAATTGCGTAGCGCTGACCTTCAATTCGGGCCAAGTAATTTTTCATAAACAATTTACGCGTTTCGAACTATTCCACTACATATGTCTATATCCATGTATCTGTCTGTATATATATATATACATATATAATTATATATGTATATATAGATATATTATATTATATTATATTGGTCTATATAGTATTTGGCTTTTTTTTCTTCTTCGCTCGTTTTTATGGTCTACGTCGCGTTGAAAAGTGTTGTACAGCTGCGTTTGCTGCTACGCTTAATTATTCATAGATATATGATCTATAGATGAGCTATATATACCCATATATATTTGTATAGTCAGCATTTTATATGTCTCAGAGACAACACATAATCCTATTCAATATTCATCTCGATGTCTTTTCGCTTTTTTATTATGCGTAACAAACAATTGCATGTGTCAAAATATTGAGATATTTTGCAGATTTATAGATAGATATATATAACGATATATATATATATATAGATCTTTATAGCTCTCTCCCTCTCTATCTCTGTATATATAGTGTTTGTAGAAGCGCTCCCTGCGCTCTATGACTCATTTGCTTGGCATGATTTTGTTTGAGTTGCGCACAATTTGGTTTCTATGCTATCTAGATGATATGATATCTGTCAACTTACCGTTACGATCGCCTGGACAGGTCTTGCAGCATTTGCCAGGCAATGAGATGGGATCATCGCATTTAGCCGGCGGACATTCGTTCTTAATATTGCGACACTGAACGCGTGCAACAATGCGACGCTTCTTGGGTATCTGAAATGTGAAGATAGAAAGATTAGGGATTATAAATGGTGTGTGGAAACATTGGAGAAGCATCTATAGTGAAGATCCATATTGCAGCTATTATGTATATATATATGTATATATAGATGATAAAGCACTATATATAGAGATATAGTTTGTAATATAATCTATTGAGATCTTAGAAAGGGCAGCTCAGAAACATATTAGAATAACCCAAGGGAAAATGTAGATTATAAGAGATAGACTCAGATGAAACTTTATGAAAGTCAAAAGTCTGCTATGAATACATAAGCAGTTATAAGGAAGATAATATATTTGAATCCTAAGCAACTTTAAAATATTACATTACTAACTCTGTCATACTCTAACGTTAATTCTCTCCTGGAGAATATGAAATAAATTCTATGTATTTGTTTGTTTGTGTTTTGATTTTCTGTCTCGATTCTTTCGCTCTCTGATTGTAGCTCATTAGTTATGCTGAGTGGATGGGCAATGTGTCACTTCTGTCTGGTTTGTGCCATTATTGTATATTTTATTTATTTTTTTATTTACTTTTTATATAATTTTTGTAGCCACAAAATTAATTAGCGCTGCCATTCGCATAGCTGAAAACTGACTCAAAGTCGCTTGTCTCTTCTTTATTATGATTGTTTTTCATTTTAATTTTCATCGCTCTCTCTCTCTCTCTCTCTCTCGCTCTTGCCCTATCAAATACCCTGTAATTAGCATGCACATTACGATGTGTGACTAATTTGACCGGGCATCAGAATATTTAGCTATATAAATTAGAAGCTCCATCCCCAGCTAACTGAAGGAACTCAGCTGCTCGAGCAGCTAGGGGCCTTCAGTGTGCTCTCAACCCTCAACTGAATTGGGAGTTACCAAATACAGTCACTTCCATAGCGACTTGCTGTACAGGGTATTCGCTTAGTCTTCCCTGGCATTGCATCATGCTGCATTGCCATCTCTTTCGCACTGTCGCGTCGCCTGCCTTAAAATTAGAACTAAATCAAGCTGCGATTTTCTTAATATAAATATCTGAATATATTTATAATTCCCATGTTTATTTTTTTCCATTTTGTTGTCCCCGACTTTTTATTAATTCATTTTTGATCTGCGCGAATCTGATGAGAGTCTTTTTTTTTTGTCATTTAATTTTTTTTTTGTCATCTTTTGATGTTTATATGAATTTCTTGTTGATTTTTATGGGGACGAGACACAACGTTGTTGCTTTTAATGGACGCCATCCCAGAGTTCTTACAGAAGCAGTCAGTAGGAATTATTTTATGATCTGGCTCGTTTATAACGCTTGCAGCCACATAAATTATAATTAATTAATACACCCAGTTCACTAAAAGACGATGAACACCACCAAAAACACGACAAAATATACGGCTTCATAAAAAATTTCAATTACTTGGGAGAAAAGGGAACAGATAACGCCCCGCGACCTCCTTATCTAGTGTCTGGGAGTGCGAACTAAGCAGGTGAGATGTTTGCAATTAGGTGATGAGGGAACGTACTGAAATGGCAGAAGTTTGGCTTGGATTGTGAACTAGTTGGTTTCATTTGGAACTAGTTCACTCAAGCATTACGGCTGGAGAGCTTGGCATGGGCTACAAAATCGAACTAGTTCATGAAAGAAACACAATTTAAAGCTAGAAATGTAGTCCAAAGGAGAGAAGTTTAGCTTTAATTGTGCTGGAGTTGAAGAAATCAAAAAAGTTTCGTTTCAATTGATTTCTTTGGAATATATGAATATAAATGTACACATAAAATCTTCATTTATATATGCATATATTTATACACTCGTTTATATAATCTTCATATGCCAAACATACATAATAAAAGCTGCGATTGTTCGTTCCTCTGATTGTGTTTTTAATGTGTCGCCTGGGGCAGAGCAGAGCAGTTTCTAAGCAAAACTCTACCCCAGTCAGACCTCAGTCAGTGCCTCTACCGAGCACCCGCCTCTGTTAGTGCACGCCTCCGTTTGTATTTTGCATTTTGTTCAATGCAAAAATTCTCTTTGCGTAATTCAATCAACAACATCGAAAGAATAAAACGAACGCAATGTGAAATTTGTTGTTTTTGCTTTCCTTAGTTTCAAGTTTTGGCAACGCCTCAGAGAGAGGGGTATATATAGGATATACATATATGTATGTATGTATGTATGTATTTCTATTTATCTATACATATTTATATAATATACGCGTATATACTGTGCTGCTTGTACCGACTTTCAAATCAATATTAATCATGCGTTCAAATCCCATAAATTATGCTGCATGCGACTACTACGACTATACTCTTCTTTTCCCTACGCTTACGCTCAGTCTAACCTAAGTCGAAATACATTTTTCTTTATCTTTTTTTTAATTTTTTTTTTTTTTTTCATTTTTCAATCTTTGCTATTATTTTTATTTATATACATTTTTGTTTTTTTTTTTGGCAAACTTTGTTGTTGTTGTTTGTTTGTTGTTGCTTGTAGCAAATGTCGACGCTCATTAGTCAATTAGTTGGCCGCCTATAGCTGACTTGCCTCAATTTGTTTGGGGCCACATGGCCCCAAAATACAGAGCACAAGAATAACAAAATTATCTTTATCTACAGCATTCTTCTATTGCATTTTGCACTAATTGAAAGACGAATCTTAATTAGATAGATAATGCGAGAGGGAAGCTAGATAGATAAAGGCTGCAAAGCAGCTGAAAGCTCACTTAATTGTGCATCGCCACTGATAAAGATCCCGTTTGATAAGCTTTGAAGCTTAAAGCGGATTGCATTTATTTGTCCTACCAATAAAGCTGCACTAAAACTTTGTTTAATTTTAAGTCAAGCTTAAAGCTGTTGTAAAAAGTTTGTTTTCTCTATAGACTCTGCTCTTCCTCTTCCTTTAGTGCTTCTCATTTCATTATGACTCAAAGTTAATTTGGATTTCATTTGTATTTTTTGGAGTGATTTGTGTTTGTACTTACCGCAACGCATTCACATTTGATGCAATACATGACGCCAAATGGTGGTCCCAGATCCGCGTACCAGGTGGAGCCCAATTCGCGTAGAACCTTGCCGAACTGGCATTCCGTGACTGAAACGAGAAACGTAAAAGCGTGAGAAATGGAAAAATTATGAAAATGCAATTTGCTATAAAAAGTTTATAGCCTATAAATATGGCAAATAGATTCCTATATATGCCGACTACAACTATATATATATATAAATGTATATATTATATATTTATCTATATCTATAGAGAGAGAGAGAAAGAGAGAGATAGTTATTTTGGCTCTGTCGATTTGGCTGCGGGATTTGTGGCGCCAGCTAATTGCATTTGCCCATATTTGAAATTAGTCAATGTCTATGGCCTATATATAGCCCGTGTGCCAGGATTGTGGGCGATTGGGTGAGGGGGCGTGGCCGGGGCAAATGGCGCCAGCATTGGCGGCGCTTCCGGCAAACGTTTTCAATCATCAAATGCACAAAGTAGCGAGAAAAAAAATAGCTAAAAGCGGCTAAAAACAGAAAATACTATTTTGAGCAGCTATCAACAAAAAAAGGCTAACGTAGCTCAATAGAAAGCTTAAGTTAGCCAAAATAACTCTGCTGGTTATAGCTAAAAAAAAAATAGCTAAAAGAATGAATAACTGTTGCCAAGTCATTTAGCTAAGCTTTTTATTTAGATCTTTTTCAGCTGCAACTGGCGCCAACAAGTGTCAAAAATTTTTTTCTTTAGCGGCTTTTTTCCCTCTGGTCGTTGTTGTTGTTGTTGTTGCTGTTAATTGGCCGAGCCACTAAAATCGTTATGCAAATCGGCCTGCGCAGCACGTTTAATTATTAATATATTTTAATTACCCACAGAGCCACAGAGCCACAAAATAACAACAACAACAAAAAAGGCCGATAAATAAATAAGCATGGGGAAAAAAGGCTAAATTACAAATGCTAAAACTTTAAACTCTTTGGCGCCACACATCGAACGATGCCGCCAAACAACCCATAAAAATAGCAAAAAAAAAAAAAAAAAATAGCCAAAAAAAAATAACACATAAAAAATCAAGCAAATGCAAATGCATGATATACTACGAACAAATACCCTAGATAAGCTAAAATTCTATTAAGATGGATTGACTGTTAGATACGCTAGCTGAATGGAAAGTGCTACTAAAGCTGTCCAAGTAAACTGCTGTACTAGCAGATACCCTAGCTTACAGAGGTGGCTTAATATGAATATCATAACTGCGCACGACTAGTAGATACCCTAGACATTGCCAAGCAGCGGGAATAGCAGCAAATTTTAGCTTGCATTCAAAATGTGTGCGCTTAGTGCTCTTTACAGGGTATTTCTGAGTTGTGCCTCTCTCTCTCTCTCTCTCTCTTTCTCTCCTAATCTTTTTTTTCTCTATGTTAGCTTATCACATCGTACAACGATTTGGTCTTGAATCAAAGGCAATGACAAACACCTAATTAGCCAAATACAGTAACTAGTTAAAGGCACGGCGGGCGTGTCGAAACGCCCACTCCAAGCTAACAGCAAGCGCAACGACTATAAAGATACCCTACAGGTCAATAGACTTTATTTATATGTATGTGTGAAGCTGAAGTGTAGACCTGCAGCACTTTAAATAGTGATTTTCAAACTGTAGCTGATATATTGACTAACAAATTAATCATTGTTACCAGATTCTCGCTTTCCTTTTGACTTTTCTACAATTTACCAATTTGTACCAGCTAATATGCCCAGTTGTTGCGGCTGAGCAGGGTATGTGAGAACAATCAGAATAGTAGAGTAATCGAATAGCAACAACAACATCATCAGCAACAAATTGAAAACAAGCTGAGGCGGCATTGCCCGACATGGCGTATACGTGATAAGTGGCGCTAACGACGCGCGACGTTTATCAAGTGTGCGCGGCCTTATTATAATTCTCTGCTTCTGCTGCTGCTGTTTCTACTCTCTGCTGTTGCTATTGTTGTTGTTGTTGTAGTTGTTTGCTTTATTTTTTCATTTGGCGCCAGCTTTATTTGCGTGCGAAAATAAAGAAACATAAAATTGAAATGCAAGCAAAATACAAAAACAAAAAAATAGCCAAACAATAGAAAAATAATCATAGAAGACAAAAAACACAGACAGACAGACACACACATACATATGTCAAATTGTAGCTCAAAACAAGTTGACTTTGGTTTTCAGCTCGAGTCCAAACATTGTTGAGCAACAAGAGGCTAAGCATGTTGCCAACCAAGCTCAGGCTGCACTTGAAGCCAGCCATATGTCATGTGTATTGGCAACAAACTAGTATGTATATATACTTTTATAGGTATGGGTATATATTGTTTTTATATTCATGCCCATTTTAGTCAGTTTTCTTGTTGTCATTCCTTGCGCAATTTGAAAATTTCATTTATTTTTGGGCCCGCCGCACTGACAATATAATTGAAATTTACGTTAATTGGCGCTCGGCAACTTTTTGCGCTTGATTTCACATTTCTTCTCGCCTGCCAATTCAGCGCAAAAATTGTAAATAAATTTATTTTATATATGCATAGGCCACAGATCGATCATGTGCTGGCCCAGCGCTGCCTCAAATGCTGCCACGACAGCAAGTCAGCAACAACAGCAATGTCAAACCTTATCAACATCGCTTAGCAGCATTGCATAGCAACAGCTTATGTTGCTTTAGTCACACACAAGCTTTAACCGTTTACGTTTTGCAGTGCATAGCAACAATTTATGTTGCCTTAGCAGCAAGTTTTGACCGTTTGCCTAGCCGGGCTGACGGCTTGAGCTTAGCAACAATTGCTGCCACAGCTTAGCAACATTGTTTGCAAGCATAGGCTGCCCACTGCTGCTAGCAACACGAGCTTAGCAACAGGCGCGCCTGAAACTGTTGCCTATAAATAGATTCTCTGTACTCTCTAACTGCTGCCGAGTTTTGTCTTGGCAGCAACAATGTTGCTGCTGCCACTTCCGCTGCTCACTGCTCATGTTGCCAGGCATAATGGGCTGCTTTGATTAACTGTTGTTCTTCCTGTTGTTGCCGTGCCGCCCCTCATTTCCGCAGCAAGCAATAGCTCATCAACATTTGTGTGTGTGTGCAGCAATTGTTGTTGCAATTTGTCTAGACATTTGATTAATGGGCGCAAAGAATTTTTGTTGTTTTTGGGCCACTTCTTTTTGTTGTTGCTGTTGCTGTTCCAGACTATTTATTATTTGCGCCAAATTCATTCATCGATGCACAAGTTGCGGACAGTCGAAGCGTGCAACAAGAAAAAAAACAATGTTGAAATTTGCACAAAACAAAAACAAAGAAGATATATCAAAATTATTATTATTATTTTGATTGTGTTTGTGTGCAGCGTGGGCGGCACTTAACATTAACAACAACAACAAGAACAGCAACAACAAGTGCATTGCATATATGAATTTACATATATATATACATATGTATAAATATATACTTATATATATTCTATATATTTGTTATTTTTAATTTGAATTTAAGACGAAATGTCTAGAAATAATTTTACGCTTTTCTGTTGTTGTTGTTGTTGTTGTTTGGCAGTGCATTGACACACAGACAAGCAACAGCAAGAAGAAGAAGAAGAGCAACAACAACAACAACACTAAAGTGCAGCCGAAGTAGAAACACAAAATAATATGCGAAAATATATTAAAATTTGCAATGATTCCAGCTGTCTAGCTATGTCTCTCTCTCTCATTATCTTCCTCTCTCTCTCTCCCTAGGCTCATCTGAGTTTGATTAGAGCTTTGTCGATTTCTTATTGAAGCCTTAACTTTAAAACATTTAAAACTAAATTCAACTAACTGGATAAAAGTTTTTTTTTTTTTATATAAAATTAGTTTTTTTTCCTAGCTACAACAATATTCTCATGTGGAAATATCTTTCATTCTTTTCTATTATTTTCGGTTTCTGTTCTTTTTTTGCTTTTGGCCCTTGGCGACAGTTTTGGTAGCATGTGTGGCATATGTCTACCTCGACTGGCTACCGCTCCCCCCCCCACTCCCCCCCCACTCCCCCCCACCCTCTGCCACTCGTTGCTTGTGATGCTGCAACAAGCAAGAGATGAATCTTCGCACAATGTGCTAATTACAGTCAAAAGGCAGCGACAGGCATTTCAACTTCTAATAAACATTGCTCTGGCTGCCAACAACACGTGGCCCCACTGTACGTCTCTCTCGCTCTCCCTTTCTCTCTCTCAGTGTGTGTTTTGTCTTGTCTTGTTGGTCATTCGTTTTAGCCAACTATAAATTCGCCTTGGTGTTGCCAAATGCGTTGCTGACTCACATGACGCAGAACCTCTGCCGCTGTCGCTGTCGCTGCCGCTGCCGCCGTCGCTGCTGCAGCTGACGTAGACAGCGGCGTCGCATTGGCGCAGCATTTTCGTTTGGCTATTTTTTGCAGCCTACACACACACACACGCACTCACACACACTCTCACACGCACAGTCGCAAAGTGCTTTGCGCATACCCTGTAAAACAAACCAAGTGGGGTAGCTTAACTCCACTCTATGCTGGCTAAAACAAATTGAAATTGAAACTTATGATAAATAGCTGTTATAGGGTATTAGCTAGTCGAGCAGTTATAGCAATTGGCAGAACAATAAATGCAGTGAGCTATCACTGGGCTAAAAGCTAGAGCATTTCCATAGATTAAATTATATATGCATAAATATAATTACAGGGTGTACGCTAGTCGAGCAGCTGATAAGCATAAATGAAAGGCTGGGGCGTAAGGTTAGAATATGTCGATCTAAATGATATTAATTGCAGGACAACTGCAAATTTAATTACAGGGTATACTCTAGTCAAGCAGTTGTCTGCAATATTTGTTTTATTCTTCTTTTTTTTTTGGCTGCGTGCGCTTTTAATTGAGTTAAAAGATCAGCACAAATCGCCGAATTGGTAGAAGCAGCACAAAAAGTGCACGCGCGAGAGAGAGAGAGAGTGGGAGAGAGTGAGAGAGCTATATGGCATATAGCTACGCTCTTCTAGTTGTTAATTTACAAAATGTTATTTGTGTTTTGCGCCTTAATTAATTGTTGTAAAATAATTAGCGTAAAATGTTCATCAAATCAAATCAAAGACAAATCAAAATGAAAGAGAGAGCGAGAGAGTGAGAGAGAGAGTGTGTGTGTGTGTGAGGGCAGATTGAATTTGATTGAAATGCTGCAACGCGTCGATTAGGCGGCTTATCGAGTTCTAGAGCTGTTTTTTTATATTATTATTTCGGTCTTTTTGTCTCGTTTGTCTCTGTTTGCGTTCTTCAAATTTGACAGCGACGAGTGTCGAGCTGTCAATCAATCGATGCGGGCAATCAATCAGTATCAATAGATCGATCGATCGCGGCACACAACAAAAAGTAACAGCCGAAGAAAACTAAATAGAACAAAGTCAACAAATACACTCTGAGTGTGGACAAAATTATGACGGAAGAGTCTAAATAGTAAGTAGATCGCCTTCTCATTCTCCCTCTCCTTTTCCTGCTCCCTCTTCTTCACGGTATTATATATTGATATATACTTGTTGGTATATTTACAAAACTTTTACTATAGATCATATAGCATTTCCTATTATTAATTGATTATTTTTGGTATATACTTTATAGTATTTCTAGTTATTTAGCTCTGTCTGCATTATTACTTAGTATTTTTTTCCTTAGTATCTACTGCTGCTGCATGAGCATTTGGTATTTACTTCAGTTTAGTGCGTCGCCTCACTCAACCGCGTTCCACTTTATTTATTTTATAAGCAATTAAATTTATTTAAGTGCAAAGCTAACAAAAAATGTAACCTCAAACAGCAAATGCACCCATTTGTCTGCATACCCTGTAAAATAAAGACGTGTGTAGGTCGGCTGGGTTGACTGAGAGTGAGAGGGAGACAGCGATATATATGATATGTGTGTCTGAAAGGAATATATTCCAAGAATATACTATAAATAAACTGGGGAACTATTTCAGGGAAATTTGTACTTTAGATATTTATATAGTCGAGAATCCTTATAGAGGCAAAGATATGTAAGATAGAAAAGTAGAACTCTTAATTTGTTCATTCTGAAAATTGCTAGGATATCAGTTAGTCGTGCTTTGCTCAATTTGTGTGTTTTTTGAACGCAACGAAATAAAGATCTCTAATGGCTGATTACGTTTTCTTTTTCTTTCCTTTTTTTTTTTTGGAGTTGCGCTGGTTGTTGAGATAATTTATGACAGACAAGCGGTAGGTGTGAGCCGGTGGGCGTGTCAAGGGGGTGCGGCTGGGGAGGCGAACCAACAGGGGGTGGGGGTCAGTTGACAAACACACTGAGGCGGCGGTGGCGGCGGTCTCGTTCCCAACAAAGCAAACAAACAGCAGAGGCCGTTGGACAAACTCACACACACACACACACACACACACGCACACAGGGCGCATACGTAGCAATCGCCCTTAAAATTAACAAAAGTGTGAAAGTAAAGAAGAAGAAAAAGTTCAAACGTGAAAAAGCCGCAAAATGTGACGACGGCGCGTTTAAAAACGCTAGCAAAACGCGCACATGAAATACACTACAAAAAAAGGGGCTCGTTCTACAGTTGTTGTTGTTGCTATTGCTATTGTTATTGTTATTGTTGTTCTTATAGTGCAGAGCACCTTGGCAACAACAATTGGCAAAATATTCGAAGAGAAAAGAATCGGGAAGCATTTCAACGAGACCACAAAGTTCATGTAAAAAATAAGACAAAGATGGGGACAGAGAGAGAGAAAGAGAGAGAGAGAGAGAGTGAGAGGGAGAAAAGGTTTACTCATAATGAATGACAATTGTTGGCCAATTAGCTAAACGAACAAACGATGCCATATGCTAGAACTAAAGACGATCTATATACGATATCAATGCAAAGATTGTGATTTCTCAATGATAATATCTAATAGAGTTCCTGCTAGAGTCAACAACAGTAGCTAACGAAAAAATAGATATATATATTCTAGGTGCGAAAGATGATTAAATTGGCTAACTGAATTATATGGCTAACTTGAAAAACTGCTAAAACCCGGCTATGTGGCTAATGGTATTACTCCAGTGGAGTCAGTCAAAATTTTCGAGTATTTGCATTGAATTTGAGCTCAAGCTTTGCTCTGCCTTAACAAACACTAAACAGCATTTTATATGCATATAAATATTTGTAAAAACATATATGTATTTAGCTTGAAGCAAAAAAAGAAGCTAAATGGAAGCCGCTGTGGAACGAACTCTGTTGCCAGCGTTGCAATTATTTTAGTGTCTGTGAAATTGTGTTTAGACAATTGCGCATGAGTTGTCCCAAAAGCAGCTAATTTCCGTGTATGTGTGTGTGTGCGTGTGTGTGTGTTGGCTATTTTGGAACAGAGAGCTGTAAAGGCAGCTAAAGTCAGCTGAAGGCAGCTAAAGGCAACGCGTCTCTGGCCGTAAACATTTTCAATGACTATTTTTATTTATTTATTTTATTTTTATTTTTTGTTCATTTGTTTTTGCTTGTCTTTTCCGTTTTTTTTTATTTTTAATTTTTTTTTTTTGATTTTTGTTTTTGGTTTTAGTTTTGCATTTTTGCTCATTTACAAAGCAAATCACGCGACTGCGAGTTGCCCCCGTCGCAGATGTCGTCAAGAGTTCAGACGGCAAAAACAATGCTAAAAGAAGATTGTTGTTACTGTTGTTGTTGCTGCTGTTGTTGTTGTTGTTGGTGGCTAATTTTAAATGCGCTGATAAGTTGCACAAATATTCTAAGGATGTGTGTCTCGTGGCTCAGCAGTGGAAGGTGGCAGCTGGGCGGTGGGCGTGGGCTCTAGTTTGCTGATGACGTTGCTGCTGATGATGATGATGCTGATGATGCTGATGATCGCTGCAGTTGCAATGAATGAGACAGCAGCAGCACGCGACTCGTTGCTCAACACATCATAGAAGGAAAATACTTTGTAGATCTGTGCGGTAGAGCAAAAGTTCTCAGGGGAAACATAAGAACCTAGAGTCTTAAACTAGTTAAGAGATATTGCATTTATGAATCGGCAAGAGATGCACACAATAATCCTCCTCAATAATCCTAATAATATCAAGTGACTTTACTTGACTTTACTCTACTTCGACTCGACTAAAAAGGCTATAAAAAAAAGCTAAGAAATCGAGCTATAGATATGAATATATTTGCAATTATTTTCTATATATCTATATATATAGAGATTCCTTTCGCTGCAGCACTTCTGGCCATCAGTGATGCGCAAGCAGCAGACTAACGGATAAATGTGAAGGCGAGGCAGAGCTAACTGTTTATTTGTGCTAATTGCAAATTGCTGGCAAATGTAGCTGAAACCAGAACGAAGCTGCCAATCAAAGGCGATTTCTCGATTGATTTGCATTCATTCCCGCTAATTCCGGCCAAAAACTATAAAAGAAGAAAAAAAAGGCCAGCTCACACACCCACTCTCCCGCCTCTCTTGCTCTCTCACTCGAACGGAAATGCGCAACAGCCAAAAAATAAAAAAAATAAAAAGAAGCCAGCCCACGAAGCTGTGAAGCGTAGCTGTATCTTATTTGCCTACGCTGCAGCCTAAATACAACAACAACAAAAAGTCAAATTAATTAACACACACACACACACACCTTGTGCCTTGGCTCTTTTCTAGCTGGAGCTGGCTTCTCCTTGGGCTGGGTGGGCGAGCCGTACAGCCCCAGCGCGCTCGTAACCGAAATTCAACTTCGAATTCGAGCTCGAAAAACTGAAACAACAACAACAAAAACAGAAAACAAACTCTCTGCTGCAATTTGACACCTTGTGGGCATTAAGTGCTTCCTCTGCCCACACGCGACTTCAGCGAATTGCGACGCAGTCGCTGCCGCTGCTGGCGACTGGCGGCGATTTGGCGATTGCGGCGAAACTGGCGACGCCTCGTCTCCAAGCCAAAAAAGGCTGCAATTGGGTGCTGTTGTTGTTGCTGCCGGCAACAAATTGGTTGCATTTCGTTTTCGACTGTCTGACATGCAACTGACAGTGACGTCGACAGCGACGCCGACGCCGACGCCATCGCCGGCTATTGGCTCAGTCGTGTTGTATTTTTTTTGGGTCCCTGTCGCCCGTCAGCCTAAAGAAAGCAACAAAAGCCGAAACTTAAACACTCTAAGCAGCTTAATGAAAACTAGCTAGTTTTTTTTTTAGCTAGCTTTACGGCCAAGATATATAGCTCTAACTTTGTATAAATTAGGGGCAAACTTGAAGCTAGTTTTTTCCTTTTGTCAAGCATTGCAACTATAGAAAAAACTTAGGTAGTTTGTTTTTTTTCTCTCCAACTGACTTAAAAATGAATATTTAGATATTTTAGGTTAGTTTTTTAGCTATATACTTCGTCATAGATTGATAGCTTGAAAAGTTATTAGCTCTTTTCTTAGCTCTATAAATTTTCCAAGTCATATTATATTTTACTCAACTTTTTTCTGCCCTCTCTATATATCTAGCTTCAGATCTTCCCTGATACTTTGTTAGCTAAAGCTGTTTTTAGCCCTTTTCTTAGTTTTCTCTTCAGTTATCCCGAGTTAAATAGTTTTCCTTTCTCTGTCATCAACTTCATATACCGCTATATCTGTCTATCTCTGCTACAACTCCCTCATAACTAAACTCTGTTCAATTTCGTTTAGCCTTTTTTTTCTTAGAGCCTATATTACAAAAGCGCGAAAAAATACTTTCAGCCTTTCAGCCAGTCACATATTTCCTCTGCAAATGCGGGTATCTTAAGTCAGTTGCGTCTGCTGCTGCTGCTGCTGCAAAAAAAGGCTAAAAAAAAGTAGATTTGGCGTCTGACAGACGAAGCGTCTTGGCTGTTGGCTGTTGGGACTTAACGTGTTTCGTTTTTTTTTCTGCTCTTTTATTTTTGTTTTTATTTTGTTTTTGGCTTTTTTTCATGTGCTTCGTATTCGTATTCGTTTTTCGTTAAAGATCATGGATATGTTTGCCGAGATGCCAAACGGCATCGCGTTCGCCCTCCCTCTTCCTCACCCTTCACGCCGTCTTTGTCTGTCTGTTTGTCTGTCGTTGTCTCGTTTGCTGCTTTACGTAGGCACATCTTGATTTTCGTTGTTGTTGTTGTTGTTGTCTTTTACACGCATTCATTAAAAATAAGTTAACAACTTTTTAACACCTAACTGGGCGGCAGACAGTTGAATAAATGAATTATGCTGACGAATGGCGAATGCTGTGTGCAAGAGAGACAGACACACAGACGAACAGAGAGAGGTTGAAGAGGTAGCTTAGCTGCTGTAGGCAACGTCGTAGGCAGCCCCACCGTCCGGTCTTTCAAAGGGGGCCAGCAGCCGCAGCCGCAGCCGCAGTCGCAGCAGCAGCAGCGCTTGTTAATCAGCTAAATTAAATGCGAAATGAACAAAACGAATTGGTAGTTAGTAGTAGGTCCCCCTTACCCGTCGCCTTGCCCTCTCCCGCCACGAAAAAAAAGAAGAAAAACGTGCGTGGTTTTTGATGTTTGATTAGCCCAATCTGTTGGCGGCGGCGCCGTCGCTTGCCGCACTTACCTCTAGCCAAAAAGAAGGCTAAAAGAGAACAGCTAAAATTTGGTGTGCGTGTGCGTGTGTGTGTGTGTGTATGCGTTGGATTTTCATTCATTAAAAAAAATCATGTTTAGTGTGTTGGTGGGATTTGCCGTTGAACGAATTTGTAGTCAATCGAAAGGTGGCTACAACTCCACTACTACGCTATAGTGTCTCTATATATATATGTATGTGCGTATGTATAACGACTAAATTATGCTGAGCTTTTAATTAGCACTCTGTAAACTCTATTTGGAGTGGGCGCTATGTTAGCCCATTGATAGATATTGTTGCTGTTTGCTGTTGCTGTTGCTTAAGTTTACGTCTTATGCTGGCCCATTGCACTGTGCATAAACATTTAATGAGCTGAGCCAAGACCAGACAAATTATTTGATTTGTACAACCTATTTTTCTATAATTAGCTTTACGTAAATGTCGTGGGATTTGGATAAAATTTTATGCACTCAAAGGCGGCGCTGCATATTGCAGTCTCGCATAGCATTTTCGGAAATTGCTTCGAATATCACAGAGTAAACCTAATTTTAAGTTTCTAGTATTATGTTCACGACATGTGATTTGATTTAAATTTTCTACACCTAACAGGGACTACAATCTATGCACTTTAGTTTAAAAAAATGTTTGGAATATTGCAAAATAAAAGAGTTTACATACATTTAAAGATTTTAAATTTAGTTGAACGATGATCGATCTTGATAGCATCTTCTTTATAATTAAATTAAGTTGAAATTGATTTTGTAAATTTAATAAAGCTGAATTTGATTATTTTGAATGAATAGACTTTGTTTGAATTAGGTTGATTTGAAGGTTTTAGCTTTGGTCAAACGACAACGGATTTTGTTGAGAGCTAACAGAAATTGAAAAGTGCAATAAACTAGATAGAATACAAAAAGGATTTTTCGAATTATAAAATTGGTACACCGGTCTCTATCAAAATTGTTTGCAATAATCGCAAATGAGTTTTAACATGAAGAATAACATGAACATTGCCGACGGACGGCAATTGCTATGCATTTTTGCATTGTAAGACGAGAAACGGCTCAAAGTCGTTGCAATAAAAAACCGCAAACTGTTTTTAATTGAAAAACAGAAGAAGCAAACAACACACAGAGAGAGAGAGAGAGATGGAGAGAGCGAGATGGAGAGCATGGGCAAAACAAAAGGAAAATGAGAAAAGCTTTATATAGAAACAGGAAATGCGGCTAATCAAGCGTAAGAATCGTAACAGCAGCCAGGGCTAACAAAACTGGGTCTGATCCATAAATATATACAAATATATATATATATATATATATAGAGAGAGAGAGATCTATATAGTATATGTATATATATATAGTTTATATTGTGTGTGAGCTGCTAAGCAGCTTAGCCCATGACAAAGGCCCAAACATTGAGGACGCCTCGGTGTCTGGGCCTAGCAGGCAGCGGGCAGGCAGCAAACAGTCGGAAGGGAATTCCCATTTTCCGGATTAGCAGGCGGGCATAAAAAATTGTGAAAAACCCAAAGGAGCGAGCACGCTGCCGGCTTAAGGGTGCGAGCCGGCTAGCACTACCTGCTGTCCAGCGGAAAAACCGAAAGCCGACCAAGAAAAAAAAAAGGAAAACATGCAACATGTTTATGGCCAGCGGACGAACGGGGCGTATGCGCAATGTTAGATTGGCTATGAATTAACTTGACTATATTCGATGTGATGTGATGTGATGTGATGTGATATAATATGATGTGATACTATGTTTGAGTTGGATTGGTTATGATCGAACTTGGGTATATTCGATGCCAGGTGATGTGGTGGTACGATACGATACTATATATGATGGTTGTACTTGGACTTACCTGCTGGTCTATTGGAGCGCCTGGCCGTATCGGCCTCCTCGAACATTAAGGGGGCGTGGCGTCGCGCCTGCACCGGCTGGAGCAAACAGCTGTTGAGGCTGGCAACGCAGACGAGCAAAGCGAGCAGCAGCAGGTGTTGCAATCTTCTCTGATAATAATATGTGGCGTTGTTTGTGTTGCTGTTGCTGCTGCTGCTGTTGCAGTTGCTGCTGGAGTTGCTGTTGCTGCTACTGTTGCTGCTGGTGTTGCAACAGTTGCTGCAACTATTGTTGGCATGCCTCTCCAGCGTTTGGACCGTGCCTGTGGCCGTTGCCAAGGCCGTCGCAATATTCGTTTGATTGTTGTTCATTTTCGTTGATTTTTTTTTTATTTTTAACCGTAGCTTCCTTCGCTTCTTCTTCTTCTTCTATTCAAGTTATGAAAAAAAACTTTTGCTTCACACACACTTTTCTTACTTCAATTTTGTTTTTTTAAGGTTGTCAAATAAACGTAAACAGAAAAAAAAACTTTTAATATATATAAAGACCGACCGTACCGATTTTTCTTTTACATATATATATATATAGATATATATACTTTATTTGAATGCCGTTTTTTTACTTTTTTGTTTTATAGATTAGATAACACACGCGTTTTTCTTGTTGTTGTTGCAAATTTGTTGCAAACACCTAGGTTTAGGTTAAGGTTTTAAGGTGTTTCGTTAGCTTCTTCTTTAACTTTGATTTTTAATTTGGATTCTACTGTAATTTTAAGCAAATTGATATTTTTCGCACAGTTTTTGCAATGAAAATTTGTTGATTGCAATTGAAATTGACTCAAGCCTTGTTTTTGCACATTTTCGTTGCCCAAAAACAAATACAGACGATGAGCAACAAAAAGGAGAGAAAAGAGTTGTTGCTTCAATTTGTTGCTTGATTGTTGCTAGGTTGTGTTGTTAATGTGTTGCTTGTGTTGCTGTTGTCGGCGAGTCGGCGAGTTTTTATCTACTAGATAGCTCACGGGGCGCACACGCCGTGTATATGGGCTCTGGCTGCTGCGCCGCTGCTGGCTCGCTGCGAGACTCTGTGTATGTGTGTTCGTGTGTGTGTGTGTGCGATGACGACGACGACGACGTACGTGCGTGTGTGTGTGTCGGTGTGTGTTTGTGTATGTTGTGCGGTTACGATCGTTTCAGAAAATAATGTCCACACGGTATCGGTCGGTGGAATAAATAAACTAAAACCCAACAAGCGCAAACGATGACAGCAGCGACTGCGACAGCGACAGCGACGCTGGCAGCGGCAGAGCGCAGAGCGCCCGAGAGTGCACGATCTGAGAACGAGCGCAGGCGAGAGCGAGAGAGAGAGAACGAGAGCGACGTGCGCATAAGCAGCGCAGACAGGCAGGCAGGCGCACAGCTGAAGAGTTGAGTGCAAAGAACGAGAGCGCGCCTGAGAGAGAGTTGCGCACCGTGAGAGAGAGCAACAAAGTTGCTGCTGCTGGCTGCTGCTGCTACTGCTGCTGTCGTCGTCGTCGTCGTCGTCGTCGTTGTTGGAGGTTATTGTTGTTGTCGTGATTCGTATTTGCGCATTCGTGCGGCGCTCGGCTGCTGTCGTCGTCGTCGTCGTCTTTGCTGCTAGCGGTTTTGGCAGCAGCAGCAGCGCAATTTTCTTTTGCTGCTGTTCTTGCTGTTGTTGTTGTTGTTGTTGTTGCTATTGTTTGCAAAGCCTGCGCCTTGCTGCTGCTGCTGAGTCGCGTGTCGCCGAGATGTTTGCCCGATGACGAACGATGCAAAGTTGAATGAGCGCCGCAGCGCTGCCAGCCCAGCAACAGCAGCGCATGCGTGCATGCGTGCTAGCTGGCTGGCTGGCTGGCTGCTGGCTGGCATATCCCACTCCTTCCCCCCGCTACGCAACATGTAGCCAAGGCATCGAGCTGCTGCAACATGCTGCCAGCCACTCGCCCCGCTTGAACAATCAACCACCTGACCGACTGACTGCCTACCTACCTACCTAGCGGCTGCTTGTGCAAATTGCGTTGACTGCGCGTGGGCGTGAGCGAGGGAAGGTGAACATTATGTGGGCTGCGCATCCTTTTTGAGCCAATCGCAGGCTAGCAACATATGCCGAAGAGCAGCAACAACAAAACGAATAAAGGGATGTGGGAGAGGGAGAATCGCGCACCTACGCCTTCCTATGTGTGTGAGTGTGAGTGAGAGTGACTATGCTTAGTTATTATGATAAGATTAGTTAGTATAATACAGCGTAATAGTGAGAGAGAGAGAGAGTGTGTGTGCGAGGAAGAGAGTGAGAGAGAGAGAGAGCGAGCGGGGCTATAATTTCTCTTGCTATATTGTTTTGTATTTGGTCTAAGATCTAGACTCGATAGACCTATCACCCGCTTACCCGTTTACCCGATTACCCAGTTAGCTATTTAGTTTGTTTACCTTTTTGCTGCTATCATATTACGAGGGTCGGGGGTTTCGTATCATATCTATGACATTATATATGTACATTCTGTCAAATAAGTACCCGGAAATTCTCATTTTAAATTTTTCCTTTGAGAATATTTATAAACAATTTTTTTCCCAGGTTGGCACTACTGTCACCCACTATCCTGTAAATTTTGATTGCTATATGTCATTTAGTTTGGTTACAGCGTCATTTGGAACAAGTCAACCTTATGTGTGCGTTGCGATTTTTACTATGGATAAAAATATCGAACAAAGAGTTTGTGTGAAATTTTGTGTTTCAAAACGAAATTTTTTAAGCCAAAACGTTGGAAATGTTGAAACAAACATTTGGTGATCCAACCATGTCAAAAACTCAAGTTTACGATTATTATAAATCGTTCAACGAGGGGCGAGAAGAAGTGAAGTGATTTACCACGTTCAGGACGCCCTTCGACCTCTTCAACTGAAGAAAACGTTGAAAAAATAAAAGAAATGCTGCTCGAAAATTGTCATTATAGTTAATATTATCTAATAATAATATTATCTAGGCGTTATTAGGCGTTTGAGAGAGAATGTTCGTCGCAAAAGATCAGATTTGCGGCGGAACAACAGTTTGGTTTTGCACCACGATAATGCACCAGCACACAAAGCGATCATTGTGAATGCGTTTTTGAAGAAAAATTCAACAAATATCATCAAACTTCCAGCGTATCCTTCAGATATGGTCCCGTGTGACTTTTCCGTTTCCACAAGTCAAATTACCACTTCGTGGAGCCCGTTTTGAGAGCATAGAAGCATCAAAACTAAAAATCGCAACGCACCATAAGGTTGACTTGTTCCAAATGACGCTGTAACCAAACTAAATGACATATAGCAATCAAAATTTACAGGATAGTGGGTGACAGTAGTGCCAACCTAGGAAAAAAATTGTTTAGAAATATTCTCAAAGGAAAAATTTAAAATGAGAATTTCCGGGTACTTATTTGACAGAATGTATATACTATATATGGAGCATTCAACAGTTGATATAGTTGCTGCATACAGTATTAACCCGTTAAAGTGAGCATTCTGCGCAGTTTAAGATACTTGGCAAATAAATTCTTAAATGGAAATAAATATTAATAATCCAAAATTAATTGCTTTGAATTTGTATAATTTCTCATATATTTCATTTTCAAGTGTTTCGCAAATGAAAAACAATTTCGAAAATGGCCAAAATACTTGAAAATATAAATCTTTTGCAAGAACTTTTGGATTTTAAAAAACTTTTCTGTATTTCTTTATTTTTCTTATATAAATCATAAATTTGGTTAGAATATTGATCAAGCGCATGAAAATTTCTTATGTATTTATATTAAATATATGTAATTAGCATAATTGTTAGTTAAACGACCAATTCCAATTCGCTATGAGTAATGTTTGCTCTATTTGAATTGGAAAATAATTTAAGTGAATATTCACACCTCGTATTATTATTCATTTATTCATATTTCTATTTGCTTAAAATGGTTTAATAAAATATTTGTATATTTCATTTTCTTTTTTAAAACTTTCGACTTTGCAAATGCATTTGGTTTTGCTCTAGAGGAAGGAGCTCTGCTTCACTGGCTCTGCTATTGACTGCGACGCTGGCTGCGGCGTCAGCGTTGACGTCGCTAGCTAAAACTACATAAATCAAAGGAAAAGCATTTTTCTTTGCCATTTGGCGGGCGTCTAGAAAGCTTTTCCCACTTTTGTTGTTGTTCTTGTTGATTGTTGATTGCTGTTTGTTGTTGTTGTTGTTGTTGTTGTTGGTTTTGTATTAGCATTTTGTACGCATGTTTCAGACATTTTAACATTTCTTTTCATATAGACAAGAGACAGATATCGCACTTATACAAACATGTGAATATACACACATACATATGTCTATATATGTGTGTGAATATATATAACTACGCCGATTTATATTGTTGATTTGTTTTTTTCATTTTTTTTGCGGCAGGCCGTGAGGCCAAAACATTTATAGGAATATTTTAAATCGCAGACACAACGCTGACGCCGACGCCGACGCTTCGCTGCTGCTGCGAGCAGCGCATTAAATGAGGCTGACAACAAAAACAAGAACAAACAATAACTGAAAATTTCTCACATTCAAAAACAACGAAAAAACGTTCACCAAAAATTTTATGAAATGGAAATGCGGCATACAAACAGAAAAATACTACGAAAAAGTGCGTAAATATGTTTGATCGACACTGAAATACCCTATCCATACTATGGTTGATATAATAAATTCCAATTTAATTGTAGCTCGAGTTTCCTCTTTATAATAATCAATCAATAGCTGTCTATGATTATTTGTATTATAAATGTAGATATGTGTGTAGGAGTATATAATTATTTAACAGATATAGAATATCGATCTCAATTTAACTTAATTATGTTTCTTTTTTTGCTACAGCCAACAGAGACTTTCTATAAAACTGTGCTAAAAGTCGAGATATCAGCTCTTTAGCTTCAGAAAGACTTGAGTTTCATGAGAACTTAGCAAAGAATATCATGATGTAGCATGCCGATCAATTTGATTTTATAATATATAGCAGTTACAGGATAAATATATAGCTATACCAAATTTCAGCTCTATAAGTTCAATAAGTTTCGAGTTCCTTGAGGAAAACTTCATTATATGTTCCTTCATGAACTGAATGGTTTTACATTTTAGAACATAATTTGTTAGGGTATTTGTAGACTATGTCTGGCTGTTGCCATCTGCCTATTTTCGTGCATATTATTTCATAATTTTACTCTGCATTCCGTTCGAGTTTTTTTCTGTTTTTTATTTCTGTTTATTTATTTATTTAGTTGTCAACTTTTTGTGGGTTTATTTTGTATTTTTATTAGTGCTTCAACTATTTTAATTTGTTTTATTTTTGCTTTAAGAGTGACAGAAATGATTGTTAACGATATCGCGAGATTTTATGGCCCAACGCCTGGCGCTACATGCGGGAATGAATTTGTTGTTGTTGATAATGAAATTGACATGGGAATTGAAGAATCAAAAGCAAAGTAAATGCCACCAATGCGACCCTCTCTCTGTCTCAGTCTCTGTCACCGTGTCTATCTCTTTCTTTCTCTGTGCCTGCTCGTCACTCGTCAGCTTTTGCATATTTTTCTTTCGAAATACGCGCACAAATATTTTCCATTATTTATTACTAATACTTAATATATTTGCGAACATTTTGTTTTAATTGCGCTCACACGTGCCCCATCCCCACGGCAACCGCCCCCTCGCCCACCAGCTCAGGCATACAAAAATCCAACAGTTAAATAAACTACAAGACACAACAAAAATCAGCTTTAAAATGATATATCGACGGCCATAAAGGGATTTGTCGCCAGCCCCCGAGACAAACATCGAAATGACAACAACAACAAGACAAGACAAGACAAGTAACATCATTGCAGCAGGGCACAGCCGACTGAATAATACTCGTTCAAGGTTTCAGCAAATATTTGGATCTCTCTTGCTCTATAGTAGCACTTCTATTCCCTAATTCCAAGTCTGTAGAGCCGGACAACTTTTGACACACATAATATGTATATATATATTCCATGCCAATTATTTGCACTACCTTTGCAGAAAGCAAATATACTCGTTTCGTTTCACCTCATGAACGAGCAACCCACAAAAATATAAAGAAGAAAATCTAAGGAAAAGTCAAACAAGAATTTTTCTTTAATATTTCTTTCAAGAGCGAAAGCGTTTCGTGTGCTTAGAACTGGTTGAATGATTAATCTTGTGTTTTAGTCATTGCTTGAATACATTTTTTATCTAGCACTATTCCCATCTCAGTCACAGTAGCTCGCTCTCTCTCCCTCCCTCAATGTCTCTTTCACATTTCTAGCTAAGAGTTAATTAATCGCATCATCAATATCAATTGGCAGCTTTTCCAGACATGACTTGCATGAAAAACAAGCTCAACTCTCTCTCCCTCTCTCTCTCTCTCTCTCTCTCTCTCTCATCTTGTCTCTTTCGTATTAACTGATGTTCATTTCATGAAATTAAATGTCGTTGGGCTCTAAGAGAAATTTTCTTTTATATTGTAGACGACTAACTTCTGCAATCTCTAAAAGATGACAATGAAAGCCGATAGTTATGGAATCAGAAACATAAGGTCCACTTCAATTTAATTTGAAGAACTATTAAGTAATCAATCAACTTGAGGATACCCATTCGATTCGTTTCCGCTAATAAATGTCAACAATTGCCCAACAGTGTTCTGCGAACACTCGCGAATTTAGCCATAAACGTTCTCATTTGCTGATTATTATGCAGTTATATGGCTATACAATAAATATATCGTATGTTTATATATACATATGTACATATACATAGATGAATGCATTGCTTATCGGGCAATTGTTTGCGGCGACGGTTTCGATTGTTTATGGCTTTGCGACAAGTCCACGTTAAGACTTTAATGGGTTTACACCGAATTCGCAACGGTAGCGCGCAGTGCGATCAATCGTATCGTATCGTTACGATCGTACGATCGGCTATTATATCATCGCTATATAGGGGGTTGATGGGCTCATGTAATGCGGCCCCGAACTGATAAGCGACTACAGCAATGGATCGCACGCCCAACACCGAAGAGCTGCACTGAAACGTTCTGCTGTTGCGCATACGACGCGTAATCCGAGAAATCAATTTAATGATCGAACTGGGCGCACGGCTTGGGGCTTGAGGTGGGGCTGCAGCTGGCTCTGGGCTTGGGGCTTGAGGTTGAGGCAGCGGTTACAGCTAACCATTCGGAACGGTAGCTGCCAGCTATTGTATCTTTTTTTTTTGACAATGCTGTCAGATGAGGGCGACCGCAGCTAACCAAATGGAGGAACAAGCTACGTAAATCAAGATGCGAGTCACTCTCTTTCTCTCTCCATCTCACTGAGTCTGAACTTGATTAGAGAGAAAGAGTGTAACAAAGGATCAGTAATTATGATGTATCTGTATCTATGTATCTATATAAATCTATGTATATCTGTAACTGTATCTACATAAAGGTATCTGTCTCTGTATTCCCATATATGTACCTATATCTGTAGCTGTATCCGTATACTTATTTTCCTCTATCTACAGTACGTATTTCTCAATTTGTATCTGTATCTATCTGTCTATGTATCCGTATCTGTCACTTTCTGTGTATCTGTATCCGCATTTGCGGTAGGCTGACGGAGCGCTTGGCCGTTTGGTCGGCCGGTCGCCCGGTCGGTCTATCGGCTGGTCGCAACGTTTGTAACTGTCAATCATAAATTAGATGCCAATCAAAGTAAATCACAAAAAAATTGTGCCTGATTTAAATGGCAAATGGCAAAAGCCACTGCACTGCACAAACATCTGTTATAGCATTTTGTTGTTTCATATTGAAAGCATATGAAATCGCTCATCGTTTATCGTATTTTGTTTATTGTTTATTGTGCATTGTGTTTTGTTTTATTAACAAGCTGAAGGCAATATCCATCAAGGGAATAATCGACTAGCGAAAGTTGCTAATGGATATTGGCAATGTGTTCGCTCTGATTGTTGTCTCATTCTCTGCTCTATGGGGAGCTTTGAAGGCACATTGAAGCGTTTATGGGATTAAAACAAATTAAACTCTCTATTGGCATAAAGCTCTTCGAAATCAATTTAGGATAATCTGGATATAAACATAAGCAGCCCAAAGAGTTTAAAAAGCTCTGACAGTTGACATAAGAATTGTAACTTTGACTCTTGACAGCTTTATTTCTCATTGGCCCACTCTCTCTCCCTTCCTCTCTCCATTGTTACATATCTCTTGCTCTGTGTCAGTTTCTCTCTCTTCGATTATCTATTTTCTTTTATCCCTGCCCTACCTATCTTCCCTCTATTCATTCGTTCATTCTCAGTCTAGTTATCTTTCCTAGATTGACTTGAAATAAATATCCATCATAGATTTAACATTTCAGCAATTAAAAAGTTGGGAGAGTTTAATTCTTATTCGCAGCAAAGTATGAATATTTATACAGTTCAGCGAGCATATGGCAACTGGCAATTGGCAATTGACAACTGGCTGACAAGAGTTGGAAAAGCAACGGAGACCTGTTAACCTGTTGAGTGATTCGCATTGCAATAGATCGATCAATTGATCGATCACTCGCATGATCGATCGCCTGCGTGTTCATATATCGATTGGTGTCGAGTGCAAAGCGAACAATTCGTGCAGCTGTTATTTGTAATATCCATTAATATAATAACCTCTCTCGCTCCCTCCTCCCTCTCTATTTCACCCAATCGTTTTCGCTTTTGCTTTTCGTTTCAGTTTCTCATTTTTTGCTTTGCAGAGGAGAGACGTCATTTATTTGATCAGCAAGTATATATTTCTGTCTTCAACTAAACAGAGTGAATACATTTGCTTTAGTTCGTTGACCTATAAGGAACTAAGCAGTTACATTTTCATCAGTTGGCAATTAATCTGTGTGTCCGACAAGAGGAAGCGAAGAGCATCTTTCAACTGGGATATCAAACTTGATCAATCCATCTAGAACAACCCAAATCAAGGAATTGCAGATCATGCTAGAACTTTAACTACTTAAAATCTATTTCAATTTCTCTATATCTTAACTATATGTGCATGTATCTCTCTCTGTTTCACTATATTATATCCCTATCTGTGAATGTTTATCTTAAGTATTGTCTAGCTATCTATCAATATTTTTGATATATTCATATATACATATGTCTATGTTTATATTTATAAGCCCACTTATGTCCATATCTTCTTATCTTTCTATATATTGCTTCGCCTACCTTCCATTACGCGTAAATCGGTTTCTCCATCTCCCTCTCACTTTGTTTCTCTCTCATGCTCTCTCTCACTCTTCATTTCATATTCTCTATCTATCTCTCTGTTTTCTCCCTCTCCTTTGCTCTGCTTTTCACTATTTATCTCCACTTTGATCCCCTTATAATAAGAAATAGAACATGCTCACTCTCTCTCTCTCTCTCTCTCTCTTTCTCTTTCTCTCTCACTTTAATTCTCTGCATCCTTGAACAGTGTCAAAGACTTCATCATAATTCAAATGCTCATCGCATGTAGCTAATTACAACTATAGCAGCAGCCGCAACAGCGAAATGCCCAAAGAATGTGTATGATTCGAAAAAAACAAACAAAAAAACAAAAAAAAAATACCGCTCGGTGCGTCATCAGCGCCCGCAATTTATGTGCTTATTTAATGGCAGCTTCCAGCACCCAGAGCACCCAGCATCCAGTAAGCTCTCTCCCCCTATCGACCCCTCCGCCCACTGCCACGCCTTGCTGTTGCGGTGCAATCGCCAATGCTGTAAGCCACACCAATTGCTGAAGCGATGCGATGCAATGCGATACGATCCGATTCCCGACCGATCGAGCAGCCATTGAATTGTAAATTGTAAAATTGTTTCTTTATTTTTTTTTTTTTAGTATTTTTTTTTTTAGCATGGCATTTACTGAGTGCCCCAACCCAAACGGTCGATCGATTGATTTCTGATTTGTTTTCGCTTTTTTTTCAAAGTTTTTTATTTTCATTTTTGATTTTTTGTTTTTGGTTTTTGGGTCGCCCTTCACACAGCTTGAAAATGATAGTAATAAAAGCCAACATCATTGCCAGGTAATTGCCTGCTTTTTGTGGGTGTGTGTCTTGGCTAAAGGTGTCTAGGGCGGGGCGGTACGAGCTTGCGCCGTGTATTCTGCATTCCTCGAGTTAATGACTTGATCAGTCGATCACTCGATCAATCGGAAATTAGCCGAGAATGTCACTGAGTATTATTGCACTTCATATTTTGCTCATTTTGCTAACAAATCCACTTTGGATTTATGTGAATTTTGAATAGCTCTCCGATTCATACCACATGCTTTTAATTACGACTATAAAAATACCCTAGCTCGATTAGGTGTACAGAGAGGTAGGTGTTTGGAATCGACCCTAGATATGTGACAAGTAAAAGAGTGGAAGAACTTTGAGGTCATATTCGATTTGACATTCAGAGGTTATCGCTCTTTGCATTGACAGAGATAGATTAATTTTTTTAGCTAACTACCATAGAAAGGCTGCCTTAACTTAAATATTTGCAAATTTATTCAATTACAGGGTATTTGCATGTCGACTCTGTCAGTTGCACGCCTGTTTCTTGTTTTAAAGTGCACTTTGTTTAGTTTCTTATGAGGCATTTATATACATCTAAATTGATTGGCCCAGCCATCAATCAGACGTCATATATCACATAAATATCTCATAGATCATATATTGTACATACATACATATATATTTGATATATCGTGTCGCGTATATCGTATATGAATATGCTATATTTGATATCGTTTAACATTTATCAATGTCCAATTTCATTTAGGCTCGATTGTCTCTTGAATTGCATTCAATGGCAAGTGCGAGCAGTGCAGCTATATAAATGTGCACATGTGTGTGACTGTTCACTCACACACACACACACACAGGCGCACGCATGCTTCAGCACTTTTTTGTTTTTGTCACCTACAAGAATTGAAAAATGCGCGTTTTGTTTTCGCAAAAGCCGCTGCTTGTTGTTGTTGTTGCTGCTGCTGTTGGTGCAGGACGACACTCGCGTTTAACCGTTAACTTTTAACAGTTCGCGTTTATTTCTCAATTTCGGCATGCACTCGGACTCGGCTATCTTCGGCTTTCGTATGGTTTTTGCTTTTGTTATGCTTTTTTTCTATCATTCGAATTCGCTGCGTTTTTTTTTTCGTCGTGGTCGTCGTTGTTTTTGTTGTTGTCGCGCGCGTCTTTTCTAGCGTCGTTCGTTCGGTCGACGCGATCTTGGACAAACTGAAGTTCGATTGACGCTGACGCGCGCCGGCAGCAGCAGCAACAGCAGCAGCAGTAGCAGCAGCATAGAATAGATGCCGCGCTGCCTCGCGCCTCTCTCTCTGCGTTGACGGCTCTCTCGCATGTGACAAACGCTCGCGTACACACACACACACACACACACCCACAGAGGCATACATACAAGCACATAACTGTATGGCGAATAGGCAAATAGACAACGACCGACAGCTGCGCTCTGCTTGGCACTGACGCTGACGTCGCTGTCGGCGTTGACGTTCTTTTGTTGTTGAGCTTTTTGTTGTTGTTAATTTTTTTTTCCTTTTTTTAGCTTTAGTAGCTTTTGTTCTTTTTTTTTTGTGTTTTGTCAACATGCACGACGACGCGCGCGCTTCGCTGCTTGCTGGATTAGTTGTTGTTGCTTTTTGGCTTATTGTGGATTTTAATTTCATTTCTCTTGCTGCTGTTGTTGCTGTTCTTGTTGCTGCTGGTGTTGGTGCTGCTGCTGCTATAACGTGTATTTTATATTGTTTGTTTTGTCTTTTGCCAGTCACTATCTATTAACCTAATGCGCGCCTGCCCCGCCCAGCAATCAGCATTCACACACCCACCCACCCATCCAGCTCGCCCGTCTGCACATTGGTTTCTTCTCTTTTCTTGTCTTTGTGGTGTTTTTTTTTTTTTTTTCTGTTTGCTGCGGCCTGTTGAAGCGTACGCCACTATCCAGCATACGCACACAACAGACACACATATATGTACATACATGTGTACGTATACATATATCGATGTATGTATGTATATGTATATTCGCCTTTTGGAGCTGAGCTGTCGGCGGAACTAACCTACGACAGGCAGCCGCGCATTGGCGCACGCGGCGTATGCGCAATGTGCGAAGTATTAATGCAAGCGAGCAAACGACGAAGACGTCCATGCATACCCTGTAAAAGTGAGAAATAGGCAATGCTAATATGAAATACATCCATATTTATTTACTGACAACAAAATTGAAGTTACTTTTTTTCTCTGTGCAAATATTATTTGGTTGAATTATATAAAAACTGTAAAACATTAAGCTAACTTAGTTATATATGTGGGCACATCATATTATTCTTATTCATTAGTAGTTAATTGCATTTTAATAAACCTTCACCTTCAATATTGCTGAGTATTCCCTAGTCGGGCATACCATTTGTTTATCAGTGCAACTGTGCGTAACTGTAAAAATATGTTTTTATTTTTGCACAAAATTTACATTATTTTTGTTTCATATATATGTATGTACATATATGTATGTATTTTTGTTTTTCTGTTTTGATATTTTTGGTCTAGCGGAATTTTTGGATGGTATTACGATTACACATTGAGGCGATATAGAACGCATGATCTTTGGCCGCATTCCGTCGTTCCTATGCAGCTGCTGACGTCATTCGTTAAGCTGGAGCAAATGCCAACGCAATGATCCATCATCGTCACGAGTCAAATTTCGATTTAGATTCAGCGACTGCAACTACTACTCGTATATATACTATACTAGAAGATACTTACATATATATAGATATCTTTGCTGTTTGTGCATGCATTTTGAGGTATCTAAAAATAGGCGCATTCGCTTTGTGGAACACATTCCCATGGAATGTCTCGAACTGCCGCCCAGACCAGAGCCCCAACACCCGACACCAACACCCGACACCCCACACCCCACACCCCATACCCAGCGCCAGACCCGAGACATGCCCAACCACTTACACGAAAGTATTTACCTTAGCTAAATACCTGTGTCTATGTATGTACCTGTGCATGTGCCTCGACTCTGTGCCTACAATCTGGTTTCCCTTTCAACTCATATTCTGTCACGATTCAACGTCTACACCTAGGCAGTAGGTAGCTATAGCAACAACTGAAATTGGAACGCATTACGTAGCTGTCTAGGCATTCGCTTGATCTAAGCTATATCTCTGAGGTTTTATGCTATCGAATTAGTATGAAAGTTGGCTATCGCCAGCTTTAACATGTCCCAATTCCAGCGTTCCAGGAGTATTTGAAAATATTTTCTATTGGCTTTACGGGTGAAGTTTAATATAGCTTGATAAAAATCTGCAGTAATTTATAGATATAGACATATTATTATTAGTTTTGAGCTTTTGCTTTCATAACTGATCTACCACGTAAAAGCCAAACAAATATAAGCTGCTTACTATTTCGATTTCACTGTTTCACATTCCATTCCACCTATCAAATAATTACTTTTCCATAAGCCTTTCTTATATGCTCTTCTCTAATTGTTCTCTTACTTAGCACATCTTTCTGTTTCATTTGCCAAACTATTCCAAATTCCATAGCCCTTACATCCATTGAGGTCTGCAGTATTGTGGGGGATATCAAGATATACACAATCTGTTTACCATTTCGTTTTTCGCATTGTTTGCCTCCCACTTAGCGTCGATTCAGATTGCTTCAAGTTACGCTGGCTTCTGGGCTGTGACTCGGGTACGGGTTGGGGCAATTCTAGATTGTGGCATCAATTAGCAGGTTATTTTCGGTATTTTTTTTTGTTCTTTATTAAGGTGTCTTTGATTAGAAAAGTGTTGCCGAAGCCGAGCCAAAGCAAATAAACAACACGCGATCATAAATAGTGGAATGGCACGTGCATTTGCCAAAATACCATAAACAGTGCAATGCTCGATGCCGCACCACAAATGTTCCGTTGCCATGTGACCAGCTGAGCAGCTGGGCCATAGAGATCCCGAGTTCGGAAATAAATCAACGTCGGACATGAGCGAACGCATGATCCAGCGCCGCCCAAAAGCCAATTAGTTATTCCAGTCCAAACAATGCCAGGCGCCCTGCGAATGGACATAATTAAGAGTCAATAAATGAGCTGGGGATTATTTAGTATATATGTACGTATGTATGTGTATACCATAAAACATTTGTATCGCTCTCTTCCTCTCTCGCTCTCCCTCTTTCTCTTTTCTCCCTTAGTGCACTGAAAGTTCATTTCATGCTAGTCATAAGTTAATAGAAATTCTATTCGAAATTTTGTTTGGATTTCTTGACTATATACATCAACATGTCTTTTATCTCTTAAGGTAGGATCTATTGCTATAGCTATATTTTTATATATAGAGTAGATTTCTACATTAATTTCAGAAAGTTTATTTAGTCGATATATCGTTCATAAAGCATTACTAAGAACAGTTGCAAATTAGCACAAAGATTTTGTATTCCTTATGTATATATAAAATTTTTATCCTGTGATCTAGATCTCTCCCATAACGATTTCAGAGATGCATTTAAATTTGTTCTTTTATTTGGTTCGTAAGATCTGTGAATTCATAGTCTATAAAATTCGCGTCTATGCGCCCATCTCTAAATTAGAACACTCGCAGATTAGAGGCAGCAGCCCCACCCCCAAGCCCTGCTGGCCGCCCCCTGCTGTTGGCTCCCTGCGCCCTGTCACAAATGCCGTGCGGGCCCCCAAAAACAGCAAATTTTATCAGCGATCGGTGCGGCGCGTGATCTTGCGAGAGCGCCAAATACTTAGAAATAAACAAGTGGCGACCGACGGTGACGACGACAACGACGATAGATGCCGATGCCGATGGTCATCTCAGAGAGCGGGAGGTTTATGGCAGCGGCAGCTGCAGAGACGACGGCGGCAACGACAACGAGAGCGGAACGCGCAAAAAGCAACAAAAAAAAAAAAGAATGAAAAAAGAAAAAAAAAAGCTAGCCAACAATTTGGGCACTTCAGCGAGGGGCTCCGTCTGAGTGAAGGGCGAGGCGTGGCGGCAGGCAGAGCAGGGCATGGGGGATTGGGGTCCCGGGTAGGAGGGCAGGGCTGGGCTAGCTGATGAGACGATGAGTAAGCCAAGCGGCTGCGGTTGTGACTGTCTGGCGTTAGATAGTCACGCCTTGCCTAGCAGCAGCAGAGGCCGAACCAACAAAAGCAGCAGCAGCGGCAGCAGCGGCAGAGACAACAGCACATAATTAAGACAATAGTGGGCCATACACTCAAAGAAACGAGCAGGTGCACAATGCCAATGAAAAGGAACAGTGGAATTGGCCCACTGAACAGATATTAAGCGAACAGATATTCCTTAAGAAATAGAATTCATTTCTGTTTCAAGCACTTCCAATGCTCCTTTGTCATGCTGTAAGGTTGATATTAGTGATTTAGTGCTTCAGATTCCACTGTTCCATTTCCATTGTAACATTTTTACGCTACCCATTCTCATTTGAGACACATTCCATTGCTTCACCTGGCAGTGTTTCACTTTCCGCTGTTCCACATTGTCATGCAACATTGCCAAATATCATGGCACAGTCTTGTTTGGGTGTTTCACACTTCCACGTTTCATTTGCCAGTCTTTGATGACCATCTACAATGCCTATTTCTAGCGAAAGCAGCTTCTAGACAATTTCTGCGAGTGTATTTACAGCGACTGGTGGTAGTACGTCTATCTGGCGATACGTAAGTATCTATCTATTGCTGGCATAGGGCACACACACGCACACACGTTCAGACACACACACGTTCAGACACACTCATAATAGAGCAGCATCGCTCGACTGATCATTGATCGCAATCACAAATTTTGCAGACAGCACACAAAAATTGTTGGGCAATTATTTATTTATTTATTTATTTATTTGCTCGCCTAATATACATATATAGGTATATGAGGAGCTATACAAATATCTATATGCAGTATTTACCTATATTTATATAGATAGTTTTCCATCGATCGCGTTTGGCCAATGGAGCGTATGCGCAATGTTTGCCTTATGTCCACAGCAACGCGTCGTATGCGCAATATTTGCAGAGCGCTTCTTCTTTTTTTTTTTATGGGACACCTGTTGTAAGACTTTTTATGATCAACGTTGCTGCCGCTTCTTCTTCTCCACATTTGATTGTTGCGGTTTTTTCTGTCTGTTTTTTTTTATTAACTCAACGATATTCCCTTGACTTTGTCAATTTGCTCAGCTGTTGGCTTCCATGCGGCGCTGTTGTTGCTTTTTAGTTCGAAGAATGCGTGGAACCTGCTAATAGATCGTTAGATAAAGTTTTGCTCAACTATAAAAGCAATGTGTTGTCGTTTCTAAATCGAATGAAGTGACAACAGAGCGAGAGAGAAACTAACAACTAACATTTGATTTAACAATTTCTTACATTTAGACTATGGAGTCTTTGTTTTTCTCTTCTATTTTTTTTTTTTTTTTTTTTTTTTATGGCTATCTGATCGTGCCAGCTGGCATAGATCACTTTTTTCTTTTCTGAGACATGGGCATAACTGTGTGTGATGGTGATTCTTGTTAAGATTGAATTATATTATGATAATCTATTTGTCGCTTTGAAAGCAAGTTTTATTTCAACTACATAAAAGTTAATGTGAAAACAAGAAATATGATCATTCTGTTAGATTGTCCATGTAGATCATCTGTGTTGAGCGATGACTCACAGTTCTGGCAAAAGCGAAACTGAGCACCAACTGGGATAGTAAGTAGAATGGCTGTAATTAGCTATACAAATATGGAAGAAAAGTAAGTATAATCGTTGCGTTGCCAGCCAATGATCTTTGATAAAGATCGTCAGCATATACGATCCATTTCAGTTTTACTGCATAGTTCATATAGAGCTGGGAAAGAAACTCCACTTGAGCGCCAAGCACAACTATCTATACAAATTCAAGATATATGCAAGACATATGTACCTCTCTATAATGCTATATCTCAGCTGTATTCTAGTATTCCCCGAGAGTTTCTGTGCCAACTTATCACACTTGAAATTGCGATGTTTGCCTTTAAGTGACTTTCGCTTCCAGCTGGCGCGGGCACAGTCGCTGCATACAAAGTACGCGCACGATTTGCAATTAGATCAGATGGCTATATATAGAGTGGCAATGTGGGTTATATGCTATAGATGCGCCATACTAAATCTATCTAATTATAATTTATTTCGCTGCAGTTTGTCAATGGAAGCGCGCACGTGTGCGGGACACACAGTTACAGTTTCGCCTCATCTTTTCTTCTTTTTGGCCAACGAGTCGTGTCTCACGTTTGGCTTTCAGTTGTCTGCGAAGCGGAGATTTTTTCCTCTCGCAAATTCGCGCAATTTGTGTTTGGCACGTTCATCGTGTGTGTGTGTGTGTGTGTGGGTGTGCGTGTGTGTGTGATAGGCCTTTTGTTGTGCGTGAATTGATGAATGTGACGGCAAAATTTGTGAATTTTTCGATTTCAGAATTTGCTGATGTTTTTTTTCTCTTTTTCTCTTTTTTTTTTTTTTTTTGTATTTAGATTTTCTTAGAAAGTTCCCGCAACGGCAACGGAAATGAAAAGTCACGTAGCTTGCAGCTCGTACAATTCATTTGTCCAGTGATTTTTCTTCTTTTCATCTTTCACACACCTACAACGCAATGTCTATGCCTGTGTGTGAGTGTGTGTGGGAATTTCTCAGGCCGAGCAACTGTTGCTGCTGCTGCTGTTGCAACTTGTTTCCCATTTTTTTTGCGCACTTTTGCTTTTGCAGCAACTCCCACCATGAGGCTGGTCAGCGTCTTCAACGCAACTCAGCTCGATTCGATCCGAGCTAGCTTGGCTCGGCTCGGCTCAGGCTCAGTACAAGATTATTGACATGCCAACATGTTGTTGCTCTCTGCGGCTAAGACTGGAGATGCGGCTGGGAGTGTTGTCGATGCTGCTGTTGCTCTTGGAGTTCGAGTTGGCTAGATGGCAGCGGCTGCTACCACCTCCTGCTCCGCCTTCCTTTCTTGGCATGTGAGAATTTCGCGGCAGCGACGAACAGAATTGCCTCAACTGGCAGATGCCCTGTATTAAGAGTGAATGAAAGATCAATGGGTATAACACACTCTCCAACCTGCTCGAGTCTATCATATTCTTAATAAAGCTTATGATGAGAACCCCTCTGCAAGCCCTCGTTTACAGGGTAAAGCAACAGGCACAAAGCCGCTTGACGAGCTGCTGCCTCTGCCTGAGCATCACTGCTGAACAATCAGCTCGTTGCATGGCTTGCACAATTCATGCTGTCACCCCTCAGCACTGGCCATCCCTCCCCTTTGCTCGTTAGCAGGGGACAGCCCGTTGTTCGTTGTTCGTTGCCCGTTGTTGGCTATTAGAAAGGCATGTGAAATGTTCCCTAATTGTTGGAATTTTAATACTGACTACCTCCAACTGCCTGTGCTCCCTCTCGCCCCTTCACTCCTATGTCGGATCCAGACGCAGCGACTGTCCTGTGTGCCATGTTGTCTGTGATAACTAGGGATAGATCGCGGGAAGGAAGGAGGGTGCTGGAGTAGAGCAGGAGAACTGCGCTTTGTGCCTTGTCATTGCTGGCAGTTGGATAGCTGCTGGGCGGTGGCTGACTCCCCACCGGCCTGGCTCCAGTTTGGGGCGCTGTCCGAATGTTGAGCATGTACCCCTCCCAGGGATCTCTCCCATGGATCCCTCCCTTGGGAGCCAAGAGCCGGGCTCCTTTAGCGAGTTGCTTAAGTACTCTATTAGTGCAATTGGAGTCGCAGCAGCAGATGAAGTGCATTCAGCTGTGGCTTCCACTTGCAATTCTCATTTCTCTAATTGACAATTTAGAAAGCACGGGGCTACGAAGAGGCCAGAGCGGGCTGGGGCCTGAGGCATCTAGTGCCAATTGGGATCTGAAAGGCAATTGAGCTGGAGTCGGGTGTGGGCTGTCAGAGTCAATGGCAGAGTTGCTATGCAAAGTCAAGGGAGTTTGTCAAGCTGCTAGAGAAGCAACTCGTGTAGCAGGTAAATTGTATAGACCGATGGATACCCTGTAGATCTGCTGGGGTTGAAATGGGTGTCATAGGTGTGCTATACCTAATAGAGGGATTTTAATCAGATACAAGTTGAATGTTGTCAATAATTAGATACCCTGTAGTTCATTAGGCTAACGGATAGGCGCCCAAATACAATGTAACTTTGATCAACTGTAGTTTCATAGACTTGTGATGAAAAGGTACTTGAGCAAGCTTTTAAAAGAAATAGTTTAAGTTTATGCTCGACTAACAGATACCCTACAGTTGTCAAATAGACAATGTAGTTTGATTTGAAAAGCTAATAGCCAACGGAAAATAGATGAAAGTACGCCTTGTGACTTGTGAATTACAGAGCGAACAAGCAATAGGCTTGTAGTTACCCTGTATAGAGGATAGACTGTAATTAGCTTGGAGCCAACAGCCATAAACATGCTTTGACGAGACGCTACCCTGGAAACAGCAAAACAGGTTTAGGCCTCGGCATACCTCATTGTCAGCAATTAATACAGGGTATATCGCTTTCAGCTTGCAATTGACTTGCAGCTGGACTCCAGTTTGTCTGCAGCAGAGAGTCAAGGCAACTGTTGCTCCATCTCCATCTCCACCTCCATCTCCATCTCCCCTTCATTCTGTCTCTCTCTTTCTCTGTCGCTCTGCCACTCTACAGTCGTTTCGTGATCGTGTAACAATGCGAGTGATTAGTACGCGCCGGCGTTCAAAAATTCGCAGTGCGGAACTTTTTTTTTTGCTTATTGCTGTTGTTGTTGTTGGAGTGTCTGCTGCGATTGTCTGTTGCAGTTCGCATTGCAGCATGCGCCTTGCACCGGGGGCAGCATTGAAATGATTTAGTGTGATTTATCTGTAAATTCCTACCTTCAATCTCTTCTCACGCCACAAAAAAAGAAAAAAAAAAAAAAACAGAAAAAGAAAAAGAAACGAGCCTTGGCTAGAGGAGCGAGACAGTAAAAGGCTGACTGTCTGTGGCAACTGCTCGAAGGGCTTCAGTTTGGTTAAACGGTGTCCGCCCAGTGCCAAAGCGACACGCCCTCAGCCACCGCCGCCGCCTCCAACTCCTCGCCCATGGACTAGACGGCCATACTACTCTCGAAGGTGTTATAAAAACGATAATAAAAATTGTAAGCTACGCGCCATAAATTGGCATTTAATAGTTGAAATTTACGCTGAATTGACAGGCAACAGCTTGCAACAACAACAACAACTTGCAACAAATGCGGCATGAGAAATGGCTGCACAGGTAGGTCTGCTCGTCCCCCCTCGCTCCACTCCTCACTCTCCCTTTTTAACACACCTTTAGACACATCCCATAGCCAGAGCTTAGCGAGCTGCTCAGCTCTTCTCTTATTCACTTCTTCTTCTTCTTATTATTTTTTTTTTTTTTTGGTGGCGGCTAAAAACGCGCGCGCCGTCGGCATTTGGCGCGATTTATGATGCATCATTACGAGCATTTTTATTATGGTTATATTTTGATACGCACGCCAAGCAATCCCAGAGACTACAGCAACACACACACACTCACACATTTAGCTGGCGGCTTGAGCTGCATTGCATTAAGGCAGACTTCAGAGTTCAGTTCGATCTTATCACTTGTCGCTGCTGTCTGTCGCTTCTTCGCTGCTGCCACACACACACACACACACACACATAAATATGTACATACATATGTATTTAGTTAAAAAGAGCTCCTCTTCCTCGTCATAATGACAATTCAGAATGTTAATGATCATAATCGAAAAGGTTCATTATGCCAGATAATGCCAACAACTTAATCTGAAACACGTACGCTCTCAGCCTCTACGCGCTGCTTCACACACACACACACACACACACACACACCGATTTCACTTGCATCAAGCCAAGATCCTCAATGCCACCAAAGTTGTGCGAGAGCAGCGAACAGGCACTGCTCGACTAGCGTATACTGCATCCAGTATTTCGGCTAGCTTGAAAAAAGCAGCAAATAATTTCTCAAGTGAAACTATTTCCGATAACTGATATCTGCAGTAGCTGTTCGAGCTATCGATAACATTTGATGGCTTTCATAGATTCTATAGGATTTGCCATTTGATTCGGGAGCATTAGACATCTCATCAAATGAGTTGAAATATTCTAAAAATTCTGCTGGCAGAATTGCGAAAGTTTAAGCTTGATTAAGGTATTTCGGATCTACTCGATCTACTCTATGAGTTTATATATCTCTCTCTCTCCCTCTACCTTATCAGCATCGGCTGTTCACTTGCATATTCTAAAGGAATTTTTTCCGGTCTTTTTTGGTTTCATTATTTTTGTTTTACTTAGTCAGTTTACATAGTTTAGTTGCGTTCGTTGTTTACTTAGGCATTAGAGATCTTCGCGGAGCAAAAACCTCAGCAGGCATTCGAAACGGCGAACCGGGCAAGAAAACAAAACAGTCGAGGCCGTCCGTCGCTTTGGCCATGAACCAATTTCGAGCACTTAAGATAACAGAAAACATAACATAGTTCTAGCCAAATACGAGTGCATATGTGTGTGAGTGTGTGTGTTAGTCGCGAGTTGAGCGCGTTTTTAAAGGCACTGAAATTTTGCTGCATGTTGCAAGCCGTCTGAAACGGTTACAGAGAGAGAGAGAGAGAGGGAGAGAGAGAGAGAGAGAGAGAGAGAGAGAGAGAGAGCGCGTGTGTGTGTGTGTATCGGTTTTGATTTGGCGCACACATTAGCGATTTTTATGGCCATAGCGACAACAACAGCCGTTAAAGAGCTAATGGCTTGGATAATGATTTCTGATTTCGTTCATTTCATTTGCCATGTTAAATGCCAGCGCCTCCCCCTGCTCAGCCCAGCCCAGCCCAGCTATTCCGCCTTTGTTGGCTTTTCAAAAATCGCTTTTTTTTCGCTTATTCGAAAATTTCCTTTTTATGTAGCTGCTTTTGTTGTTGTTGTTGTTGTTGTTGCTGTTTGGCCATTGCGGATTCGTGCGTCAATAATTAGATCATCTCTGGGTTGGCTTTTGTAGACGATTAGCGAAATCAAAAAGCCCAGAGACCGACCAACCGATACACTCACACACACACACATACACACACACATTAGTTTAGTTTTCCTTCTTTTTCACTATTTTCCCAGCAATTTTCATACTGTTGTTGTTGTTGTTGCCGCCTGTACAAAATTCGAGTAATGTCGAGCGCTTTGAAAATGCGCCCGCAAACAAAACACACAAGAAAGAAGCCAAAAAAAAGCGAGTAGAAGAAAAAGGTTGTCTGCGAAGTGATCGACTAGCAAATACCCTATAGAAATGATGATATTTGCATATATTTTCTATGCATACTAGATTCATTTGAAGATATCTCGAGATCGAGCTGTTGCTCTACTAAGCCCCATGAGTCTAGCTCATTTTTTTTTCACTGAGTTCGGATAGTAACAGTAACAATAGAGCTTGGCATGAGAGAGCTTCCCTTTCGAGAGCCAGTCCAATTCTAGACGATCCCATTTGTGGCTAACGCTATGTTTACAGGGTATATAAAAAGCGAAAACAAAAACAGCAAAAAAACACAAAACGAATTGAAACGCGCAAATTAAATGAAATTTTCGACTATTAGTTAGCTCTTTAGACTTTAATGAATCATGCCCGAGTGGATGAGCTGACTTGGACAGTGGCGAAGGGGCAGATAGGTAGGTGGGTGGAGGGGCGTGGTGATTCGACATACGCTGGGCGCAAAAGGCGGAGGGTGGCAATGGGAATTAGCAATCAGTGGCTGCTGCTGCTGCTGGGCGTGGCACTAGCCATGGGGCGTGGAACGTGGGCGTTAAATGAATTAACCAGACAAGACAAACACACACACACACACACGCACACATACACACATAAGCGCACGCGAAATGAGACAAAACAAAATATTTGCTTTATGGCCGCATTAATGGCATTGACTCGAGCGGGCGGTAGGTGCGCGAGGCCAGGGTGGCCCATGTGAGTGGTAGATAATTTATTAATGTGCAGTCGTAAAGCGGGGATAAAGATACACATATAGAGTTATAAAGATTCAACGAAAATGATAAACCGAATCGCAAATCGCAACGCGCATTAATTGGATATGGTTCGAGATTTGGGCACTCAAATCTCATAAAAAAAAGACAACAACAAAAACAAACGCAAAAACACAGATCTATAGAGAGAATGT
Organism: Drosophila aldrichi; assembly: GCA_035045965.1. Classification (NCBI taxonomy): domain Eukaryota; kingdom Metazoa; phylum Arthropoda; class Insecta; order Diptera; family Drosophilidae; genus Drosophila; species Drosophila aldrichi. The sequence goes on from JAWNOM010000484.1 coordinate 8,110,310, forward strand.
TACTGAATGGAATGGAAAAGGCATTAAAAACAGCAGCCAACAACCGAAAATTCATTTTCAACAATAAACAATTGGGAATGCGCCAGCTCCCCTACCCTATAAACATGCCCTGGCACCGACCCCGACTCGGCCCCCGCCGCCGTTCGCTTATCCTGAGTATATTGTTGTTGTTGTTGTTGTTGTTGTTGTGCATGTTTCCTTCCTTTGGCGCTTTTTTTATGCGCGTCTGGCGCCGATCAGCTTTTTGTGTGCTTGTCGAATAATGGCTAGATATACTATATGTACCGACTATATACTAGATATATGTATGTTGAAAGGCGACACAAAATGTCGCTCAAAAAATTGACGACCCTCGACGGCGCCGGCGCCAGCAGCTTAAAAAAAAAAAAAACAAGTCTGTGACAAGTGCGGTCAACAAATATGCGCCACAGCTAAAGAGAGTGAGACAGAGACAGAGACAGAGAGAGTGAGTGGGGGAGTGGGCGAGCGAATGGGGAGGGGCAGCTATATTGAGTGGCACTAGCAGCGGGCAGCTGGGGTCTCTAGGGGGAGGTGGGGTAGACGGGGGCAGGCAACAATTTCAAGTGCCTAGACAAAAGATTTAGCCATAAACTCGTGGCAATAGCAATGTGGGCCAAGAGAATTTGCAAATGGATTTGGAATTTGGTAATGCGCACAAATACTAAAATGAACTTGACGGCAATGCCTATGACATGATCTAGGGATCTTAGCGCATAATCTGGCAACTCTAAACTCCAATTGAAGCAGTGTAGGCGCATCACAGAGTCAAGTCATAGATTAGTATAAGCAGAAATTGAGCTGTAAGTTAGGTCGTATAGAGATTGAGATTGAGTAGAGATTGACTCAAGTTTAGATTGAGTAATGTTGTTGCTCTGTTTTGTGGATTAGTCCGGCTTAAGAGTTGTTTACTGGATCATTTAAATCATTAAATTGATTAGCTAAGTACTCTAACTTTTTTGTTAACTGCAAGAGATGAGAGAGTGAGAAAAATAGGAGGAAGGTCTATAGAGATAGTTATTCGTGACTTGTCTAGTACTTTTGGTTTTATTAAGTAAGCATGATCGATCATAGGAAACTACAGCAACTTGTCCTTTTGAATTCTAAAGGAAACTTCCGGTTCGCTAGGGAAGTCAGCTAATACAAACATACAGAGCGCCCTAAGGAGTAGAGCTCTTATGGTTTTTATAGAAAATAAATTTATATCAAAGACTTGCCCAACTCATAGCATAGTTTCGTAACTTCTACCGCACCTATAAATCCTTAAGCTTATTGCAAATATGGAATTGAAAAAAAAAGAGAACACTATCACATTCCGATTTAAAGGTTTCGAGCTCTAATGGTTGACGCTCTCGTTGGGCGAGTTGATTTAGTTTCACGCACAGGTAAATGCCAACCAACCACGTGAGGACACGTAAATTCCCAGCCATAGGAGCAGGATCGTAAACACAACAATTTAATACAACGGCAGAGCAAGCGCTAAACAGATGCGATCTGTGGTGCAGTGGCCCATAAAACGGGGCACACACACGCACACCGGCGAGCGGTGCCGCTGGACCGTGGGAAAAGCCCAGAGAGAGCGAGGCAGAGAGAGAGAGAGAGGCGCAGTTAGCGAATGCAACCTGTAGTACAGGTCGTCCTGATGATGGGCGGCGTCATAAAATGCAGTCGTCCTTTGTTTATGCTGCTTATTTAAATTGGCTTCTTGGCGGGGCGTTGCGAGCGCAAAACCGAAAACCGAAAACCGAAAGCCGAAAACCCAAGCCCAATATCAACTTTGACCTGAGCTGGGCCAGGACCTGCAGCTAGCCTAACCGACTACCTGTTTACCCTGTAAGGGAATTTCCGGCGTAGCTTAACCCATATGGTTGGCTGTCTGGCAGCTAGCTGGTTGGCTGGTTGCTTGGCCGAGGGCGACGATCTGTTGCATTTCTGGATCATAACGCGTTATTGTTTCGCGCATCGCGCATTTTCAAGGGAAACACACGTTGCGGGGTTTTTCCCCGTCACATGCACTGCGCGCGCGTCATCTGTTCCATGCTCCTGGTTCGCCAAACCAGGATTACGATTACGACAAACGTTGCGTTCCCTGGAACAGGGCGAAGCGACGCGTCGCACAATAGAAAGTAAGAATGTCTGCGACGAGCTGTGGACTTCGGCATTCAGTTTTGGTTTCCGTTTTTGCCATTGATTGATTTATGCGCAGCCCATGGCTGTAGTCTGTTTCAAATAGATACCCTGTAGCTGATCACAAGCGGGGCATTTGCATTAGCTGTCAATTTTTCAGGGACGGTCTTTCATAGAACTCATCACATTATTTTGCTAGAGTTCTACATAATAAGAGAATACTAATACTACTAATTCACTTAGCATTCAATTCATTCAAACCTAGTTCATATCTCAAACAGTTCTGAAATTCGAAAAGTTTTCCCATAATATATTATCTATGTATCATCATATTTACATTAATTTCATCATCATTCATTTGCCTTAGTTCAATACATCATTGAGCTGTGCATGACTTTTCCTAGGGTATTTTCCATTGAGTGATTTGTTTTTTTTTTGCCCCCGCCCGTCCGATCGCTGAGCTGAACTGCAATTGCATATTGAGTGGCCATTGCCTGGGGCTCTTGCCTTGTTGTTGTTGCTTTGAATTTTGATTTATTTGTGATTCGTTTGTCAATCAGTTCGCTGATGATGATTAATTGCGCCGGTGAATGTCAATTGTCGCCATTGCCGACATGACTGGGCGCGTGCTAGGGTCAGCGCGAGAGGCCTCAAGTGTCTCGCGGCGCTCAGCTGCTCTCTGCCGGAGCCACACCCACAAATTAGTTAGCTAAATCACGTAAAGCCCAAGTAATGCCCGCAACTCTCGCTTTGTGTTGCTGCTGTTAGCTCAGCTTCCCGCTCTCCAGCTTCGTTTCCCCTGGCTAAGGCTTTAGATTTCTACATTGCTGATCGTTTATGAGAGGTAGAGCTTAGCTATCTGATATATTCCCATGTATGCTCGCCTTCTATTGGTAAGTTCTCAGGCTATATTGGGGCAAGCTGAGTGGAGTTAGATCAATCCCTTTAGACTATGCCAGATCTCGATTTTCTTCACAGATCTTCTAGCTCAAAGTTCAGATGAAAGTCCATTTAAGACTTTCAAGACTTTCCCCAGTTTTCCCACATGCTGACCTTGTCTTGAATTGCCCGCTTAGGCTTTGCTTACAGCTCATATCGTTGGCTATAAATTCATTTGTTTAATTGTACAAAGTAAATGCTCAATTTATGGGCGTATATATACATATACATATATAGCAATTTTATTTTTCCTACAGCAAAGTGTGAAATGCTAATGCGATTGCCCCGATTGATAAACGACCGAAATGTATCGATAGATTGCATTTAACGCGTACCACTTGCCGGTTATTTATCGCTCAACACATTTGGCAATGGGCAAATTCGAAATGCCAATTGCCAGAGAGGAGGGGGAAGGGGGGGGGGTACTGGGTAATGGGTTGCATAATTGTCATCTGACAGATCATTTCTCAAGCTAGCGCAGATCTGCCAACAGGCTCCTCTCAGTTATTTGTCAGTGCCAATGACGCCAATGACGACGGCGATGGCACCCAGTCGTCGCCCCCCCTCCCCCCACTCCTTGCGTCTACCCTGCAGCCAGCGAACTGGGACCTGAGACTGGGACACACCCACTCTGTGGCAATTACGTGTGAGTGATAATTTCAGCTTTGGCGTCTCGCATATTTGTATACCCTAGATTTGGTTAGCCTAGCAGGTATAATTGACTGCCCAGCCTAGTGGGAGAATATATTTGTGTCTTTTGTCTTAACCATCTCTTAGTCGATGAAGAAAGTGAGGAGAGAGAGAGAGAGAGAGATAGGTTAACCACTTCTTAGGTAAACCTCCGATGTATGCGGAACTACCTTAACTCCTTACTCCTACAGGGTATCTGCGAGTCAACGATAGCTCAGACATTCAAATGATTTGTTTGCTTTTAGCTTTTGTTTATTTTCATTTCAATTAATCAAAAATTTTCGCGCTTCCGTTTCAATTTTCCATTCAGCTTACAAACGGGCGAGAGGCGGCTGGGGCGGTGCGGCACCTAACGGGTCTTGTGTAACTGGAGGACATAAATTGTTTCGTTGGAATTGTAAATGCATTTGTATTCAATAAATTATTAATTGACGACGAGGCAGCTAGCTACCCCCCCCCCCCCCCCCACCCTCCCTCACCCCACGCTGCACGTCTCTGCCCGCTCAATTTCTGCGCCAGTCTGGCAACGCTTGCCACGCCCCCACCGCCGTTCGCCCACTTGGCTGCAATTCGCTTTGCTATGCAAGTGATGAAGATTTATTGTTTTCATTAAAGTGCCCACATTTACACCTCGCCATTTGAAGTGGACAAAAGCGCGAACCTCCCTCCGTCCTGCCTCCCTCCTCCTCGTCCGCTGGTCCCACTCATCGGCCCCCTCCTCCTGCTGCAGACTCGATTTTTTATTGCCTGTTCATTTTATTTATTTGACATTTATTTAGGTACGGTTCGACTCCTCGACTTGGCAATTGATCGATGGCTCGCTGGCATCGATAGATCGTTTCGGCCATCGATCGATCGATCGATCGATAGACCCCTCGTACCTGCCGCCTCGCCTGCACGCCAATTGAGCTGTGCAAATATTTGCATGGTCCATGCATAAATTACGCCCAAAGCAATAGGCCAACTTTGTAGCCTCCTCCCACCCGCGCCTGACTTTGTCTTATAATTGACACTCGGCATAACAACGCATCGTCTATTCAGCTCTCCTTGCTGTACTTTCCCTGGAGTCAGCCAGCTAGGGCATTTGCCAGATCGTAGCACGCCCTCACGTACGCTGGAAAAGCGGAAAAACTTTTTCTTTTTTGCATTCGTAGCCGCCGGGAGGGGCTAACTAGACGAATCGGCAGGGCTGGCAATTGTACGCAGCAAGGCCAACGACATCCGACAGCAGCGAGCAACGAGCGCAGCCAATTGCTTAGAGGCTGAACATATTTATAGACAACATTTATTATTGACGATTCATGTCAATAAACAGCTTTTGGGGTCATCTGGGCAACTGGGCAACTGCAGGGGGGGGGAGCTTTATATACAAATGGTATTGTCTTAGTCTTGGCCAATAGCTAACGGCTAGACCGGAAAGGCACAAAATATGATGAAAGAACGGAATGTGTGTGTAGGTGAGCCAATCTGGACATTGATTAAACATTTATTGTATATATATCCACTGCATATATTTCTTATTAATCTCACATACTAGACTCTCCAAATAGTTCTTTGAAGTTTCTCGTGGTACCCTTTGAAATATTCGCCTCACTAAGAAGTTAAGTTAATCATTATTATGTTATTATGTATTAGTTTATTTATGTAGAGACATATTCTAAATACCTTTGAGTGATGTCGTTAGTTATAGATAGAGCGCGACTAAGCCCAGTGAACACATTTAGATAAGATTTAGGTTCATATGTATGTCTTAGCTGTGAGTTCATTCCAAGATGACTCAGGGCAATAAAAGCCACTCGGGTCTGAAGTGCCTCAATTCTAGCGAAATCTTCAAGGAAGTTAAGATACGCAGCTATAAATATGTATGTGTAATTGCTTTGACCAAAAAACTGAAGTGAGTTGAATTCGATAATGCATTTCGATAGGCAAGAGAAGAAGAAAGATCGATAGCTATAATCGATTGCCAACTATGTGAATGAATACAAATATGAGAGAGCGAAAGCGAGCAAACTTCGACTTTATAATATGGTTTTTGATAGCTAGATTCTTCGATTGATCCATAATTATATATATAAATATATAATATAATATGTTACTTATGATTTTGAGTGCTTATAGAGCAACAGAGAAGGGCATTGAAATTTCCATTTGATATGAATTTGATTGGGCGACATTGCAACAAAGTCATTGAAATTTAAATTTCAATTTCAAATGGTGGACAAGAGCCGACGAACGGCGCCCAATACAACGTAAATAACATTATCGGAGTGGCTTCATCTCTTCCTCAACAACTCGAACAACGAATATTCATGCACATTCATCCACAATAAATTCCAATAAAAATAAAAATTATAAGAAGCCGCATTCGAAAGAGCTGAGGCCAGAGAAGTAGCTGACCCTCTGCCTATGGAAACATGTGTAACATTCATACACTGAGCGAAATTCATACATACAGCCTGCAGATGGAGTCTGTGTTTCTCTCTAGCTTTTCTTTCAGTGTATGCAGCCTGGGCTACGCCTCTCGATGCTTCATTCAATTTGCTAATTTGTTCTGCTGTTGTTGTTGCTGTTGCTTGTTGCAAGTTGCTGTTGCTTATGCAAAATTGTCGACAAGATCGGCGCCGTCTTCGACTGGGCGATGGCTGATTAACTTCAATGAAACTGCATTTATTGTTGCAATGTGGCAAATGTTGCAACTTGGTTTAATCAACGCAATGCCATTTCTCTAGCTCTCGCTCCATCTCACTCTCTCTCACTCTCTCTCTCGCGCGATCTCTCTTCTAGCTGTCAGCCAAGTTTTCAGCTGCCTCATCTTCCGGGTTGTCGCTGAGTGCGCAGTCCAAAGTGTGCCACAGCACGTGTGGTCCGTTCCCACTGTGCAATCCCTGTGTGGCAGCTGTGCCGTACTCCCTCTCTCTCTCTCCGCTGCTGCTGCCGCCACCCTGCTAGCGTTTTCTTATGGCTGTTGCTTGTAATTAGCTGCAATTAATTTGCCTGCCTCGCAACTGCAATTCACATTTCGCAATTCACAATTCACAATTTGCAATTTGCCCATCCACGCTTTGCTTGAACTGCGAACTGCGAACTCCATCAGCGGCCACGCCTCCTCAGGCCAGCAACGCGCCACCCAAACATCAAGTTTTTGTTGTTGTTGCTGCCACTTTTTTTTTCTTCTTGCTTCTTGCAGCGCGCTGCAACTGCAGTTTATGGAGCCATAAAACAAAGCCACAAGACATTTGCATAGTCGTTTCTTTTTTTTTTTTCCTCTCTCGGATTTTTTGTTACTCTTTTCCATTTATTCAATACCCTGTAGTCGCGTGTGTTGGCAGTTGATTGCGTGACATATATCACACATCATCAAATTCACATAAAAGTCACAATTAGCTGTGTCTATCAGCAGCTATGATAAGCTAGCAGTTACCCTGTAATATGTGAACGAATTGGAATCAATTTAGCAACTCTCTGTGTCCACTCAGCTCAGCTCATTATATGCTATAAATTATATACATATATTCAATAGTAGATAAATGACTTCTGGAGACTCTCATCATGATATTGATAGTATATAGTATATCGATATATCTAAGCAATATGGCTGAAATCAGCCAAATCTCATGATTACAGGGTATGCAAGAGCAAGGGGTAGATGAGCGGAGAGCAGGACAGGGCGGGAAGGCAGGCAGCAGAGGTGGAGGCAGGGACAGAAGCAGAGCTAGACGTAGTTTCTGGGGCAGAGATAGAGGCAGAGACTGAGGCAGCGGTAGAGGCAAGGTAGAGGCTAAAGGCACAGCCAGATGGGGACAGAGGGGCACAGGGGCAGAGTATGGCTAATGGTCTATCGACACCAACATCGTTTAGCTTTAAGTGTTTTATTATCGTACGGCGTTTATATTGCTTCTTATTTCTTGTACAACGTGTCGTATGAGCAATGGAAACAGCTCTGAGCTGCGCCCCTCAAACGCCATGGGTGTGTGGGCGTATTAATCGCATTGAGATTTTCAAACAAATATTAAAATTTGATTTTGTTGCAGTCGAAAGATCGTAAATAAATATCAATTAGCCATTTCCATTGATTCAGAGTCCATAAAGCAACAATGAGCAACAGAATCAAAACAGAAAATTCTGTGTTTATATTTTCATTTGCGCTCTTCGATTTGCATCTATTTTAAGCCAATTGCATTTAATTATAGGTGGAACATTTCATTTCGATATCGTTTAGCAGGAGGCGAACGTTGTTTATCATAAAAGAACCCGATAATACCCTGCACGGCTGCATACACCCGAATGGGGTCTGCTTGACGACCAAGAGGAACTGACGCAAATGTCGAACTCTCGATTTCTTGGTATAAAATTTGACAATTGTCGTGTGACTGACTGGATGAATGTGATTGGGATCGTTATCTAAACATGTAGTCGCTGACAATGGTAAGCAGGCAGCGCTTATCATCGCATATGGAAGGCGTTCCACCAGCTGATAAAATAAAGACAACGCAAAGCAAAAAGAACAATTGCCAACAGCTTGCATAACTCGCAATTATCTAATTTGTGTTTTGGGGGGTTTTTCATTGATCGATTTCTAGATTAGTGTTCCAGGCGACGATAGCTTGAGCTTGCTGCGACTATGATATGATTAGTTGCTGCTAATGCCATCCATCTGGGATAACTTGTCTAGGATAAAGTACCATATTTAACTGTGTTATCGATAAGTTGCAGTCATATATACTTATATATGCTCAGACTTTATTCACGAAACGAATTGTAATTCTGATGAATACTCAGGTTGAACTGTTGTAAAGATTATGCCTTACAGGGTATACGCAAATCGTTCGAGCTGCAAGTTTACTTTTCGCATTTGGCGTGTCATTCGAACAATTTGAATGTCTGCAAAAAGGTGATTTCTGAAGGCAGCTAATTGATGAGCCGAATGACTCGCCAGATGAACTCTGAACGGGGGCCGCAGCTGTGGGTGGGCTGAAATGCGTGTGTGTGTGTGTGTGTGCGTCATGGATAAACAATAACTCTAAACGGAGGCGTCACAGGCAGCAAAATGCGTAATAGAAGAAAGGCAAAAGAAACGAAAACAAAAACTGGGCAAAGACTAAATAAAGATAATGGCGAGTGAATGGATTATTTAGTGGGGAGGCAAAATAGCTTCCAATGAGTGTTAACACTCGCACCCACACACACACACACACACACACACGCACACGGCAATTGATAAAAACGATTAAACGAGTCACTGGAAATATTTATGTATATCCATTAAATGCTCCGCTTCTTCTTCTCTTTTTGTGCAATTAATTAACACGCCCCCTAAGCGACCACGCCCTCCGCACCTCACCTAGACCAATTGACGCAGATCGCTAGCAACCGGGGAGCGCTGCAATGGGGGGCGTGACTGGCGACACGGCGTCTGATTCTGATGAAATAGTGAGAGAGCAAAAACTGAGCCCAGGTTGAGGGAAGAGTTGGGTGATGGGGGATGTTGGCTTGGCGGATGCAGGCTTAGAGTTGGCTCAACGTTTGCCTGCACTTTGCTGCAATTCCAATTGAAATCAACTCTGCCCAGGGGTGATTGGGCGAGGGGTTGGCTAGTTGGTCATTCATGACATTCATTTGTAGTATTTATTAGGTCATTCATGCGATCGATTTCATTCAAAGCGCTGCGCATGATGTCATCTCTCACTCTAGCGGATCAGATATAACAATTAAATGCCAGCACAGCAATTGCCGCCGTGATCGTGCTATGGAAAAGCCCAACTTTTCAGCAAACGGGAAAATTTTCGTTTGTTGTTGCCAACCGATTTGCAATTCGCCAATTGCCAATTAACAATTGATGGGCTATAAAATCAATCAAAACTGCGACGATAAATGTCATCAAACAAAGAGAAATATACAAAACAAAATAGCAATTCGCACGAATCGAATCGAATTCATACCACATATACGAATCGTTTTATACCATATATATAATATAAACATATATCACATATTGGCACATTTGACGGACAATTAAGTTAATTTCGAAAAGTTTTTGGAAAACAGCCTAAAGTCGCATTTCAACGCAATTCCAATATTGCCTATCCACAATAAACAAGTTAATTTCAGATCTAACAAAAGTTTATTCGTTTTGCTGTATGAAAACCATTATGGTTAAAAGAGTAAATTTAAATTTCTTGTTGAAATCAAACATTACAAGAATATAATATATAACACAATATTTTCCATACATTTCAAATACTCAAGTACATTGAATTCGCTTTTTAATAAATGTGAAGAATTTTATTATGTTCGTTGCTTTTTAACAAAAGCTGAACATATTTTGTAGCTGCCTAAAAGCATGCTACAAAAATTGCACGTAACGTTAGTGAAGACACCAACCTGCTCTCATGCACTTGCCGTCAAAGCTCTGTTTGGCACATGTCTATGCTAATTTATTGTTGTAAAATTTACCCTTTTCCATTTGGATGTTAAGCTCGTTTTAACGAAATTGCCTATTTATTGAAAACTATAGCATTCATTGGGTGTATAACAGACTTGTCGAAAAAGAGAGAAGTCTTTGTTGGGTTTATGTATGGGCTAAGTTGGCACATAGCATACTACTTCGTTCACTCAGCGTGTGCGCCTGCGTTAAGTTAGAGATTTGACGATTGCTGCCGCTTGGACAATTTACTCTTTCAACGAAAGACGACTGACTCTTTTAACGAAAACCCGTTTAGCACACTTAACGAAATGCTGCAGCTATTTATTTATTTGGTTCCAAACCATACCCGTTTGCCACTTAGCCGGCACACAAAAGTTTCAATTCGAATTGCTATGGAAAACGGTAAATTGAAACCGGAAATGACAAATGCTTTCGGTAGGAATGTGAGATTTGAAGGGTGTGAATATAATTTGTGTGATGTATGTAAATTTGAGAGAAAATAGTGAGTGGAATGTGGATGTTATATCGGGAACATTATCTATTAAAATCTATATATCTATCTCTACGTATACATATTTATATACATATATACATTTATATGAGTGAATATATATATGTACATCTATATCTGAATATATTACGCGAGCTTTACTTAGTTCAATTCATGGTTGATGGCTACTATAGAAGCGAGCCTCTAGTCGAGGAAGTAAAAATGCAACTTGTTTATATAATATACATTTAGAATAGTTGCAGTTTTAATACCCTGTACTTTTAACAGACTTTAAGTGCTTTTTCAGAATTGAATTTGTTCGAAAAAGATGTACTCATACTATAAATAGCTCGAATGATAGTTGCGGCTGTTCAGAGAGCATCTGTTAGTCTGGCCTCCCTTCAGTTGTGGCATTTCGCATGACATTTGCAACAATTGTGATTCATTCACAATTGCAATTGCATTCTCAACTATTCACAATGGAGAATGACTCACGCCTCTGGCAACTGCCTAGCTCTGACTATGCCCAACTATCGATTGATCTGCGGTTCGCAGACATACAATCGACAATGTCTAACATGGAATTAAATGGAGGCAAGCAAGACGATGGCGTGTGTGTGTGGGAGAAATAAGCGACTGCCAGATACCCTGTATTTGTAACGAATCATTGAACTTCATCATATTACCAAAAAACAATATACGTTGAGAAAGGCCATTGGAGGCGTGGCGTGGCATTCGCTATATGATCTTGAGTCCCAACTAGATAATCTAGGGAATCAAGAGAGAGAGAGAGAGAGAGAGAAGGAGCCACTTAGACATGTGACATATTGTAAACAGTACACCCACAATTTATGTACTTTAAATATAATTACAGGGTATATATGAAAAGGCACATAAATGCATACAACGACAGAAACCGCAATAAAACGCGACACAGACTGAAGCAACAGCAACAAATGCAACTAGCAACAATTACAAAATCAACAATTCTGGTCGCGAGTAGCTTTGCTGGCAGCAACAACAACAACAGCAACAGCAACAACAACTGAGACGTGTGCAACAGTTGGCTCGTTGCCAGTTGCCACAAGGCGCGCAGTCAACCAAGTCCCAAGCCTCAAGTCTCCAGATGCGGCTGTAACTGCAAGCCAAGTATCTTAGTTTGTGTGTGTGTGTGTGTGTGTGTGTGTGTTTGTGTGGGTGCAGTGTGCCATAACACACACACAGGCACACACACTCACTCTCATACACACACACACACACATGCACACCCCCAACAAGCAGGCAGCTGTCTAAATGCAAAATGCAAACCAAAATCTAAATTCAACTCCAAAAGGCAGTAAAGCTAACTGTGTGTGTGTGAGTGGAGTTTAAAGTTTGTTGTTTGTTTTTGTTGTTGTTGTTGTTGTATTATACCTCATATATATACATATACATATATTTGTATATCCACTTTTTTTTCGGGGGGGCTTTTCTGCTGTCAGTTTTTCGAAATTCGAAACATTAACGGAAAGTCAGTTGAGGTAATTGGACGCGTTTAAAAAGCGCAGCGTGAAAATCGAGTGAAAGAGACACACACACATAGAAAGACTAACAGAGTAAGAGAGAGTGAGATAAAATTAAGTTAGCCATCAAAGATGTGACAGAAGCAGCAGCCAAAGTCTGCAAAGTGCGTGCAAAAACAAAATTCATAAAATAAAATAAATAAAACTTAAAAGATGAATTTATGAACAAAAATAAACAGCTTTTGTCTGTAATTAGTTGTTGTTGTTGCTAATTTGCGCTATTAAATAATTTGTTGTTTTTTTTTTTTATATGTTATTTTTATGCAATTTTGTATTACAATTTTTTTTTTCTTTTTTGCGTTTTATATGTTGAAGTAATAAAAAGTTTTAAAGGCGCCGAGTGAAGTGTATTAGTTACATATATGTATGTATGTATGTTTACATGGTATACATATATTTGACATATCTATATGCCTACATGCTAAACAAATATATATGCACGACCTTTCTATTGGTGGTGAGTCGAAAAGAAGCTGTTGCTGTTCCCATAGTAAGCTGGGGAAGTGGAATAATTACTTATTACTTCAATTCAATTCATTTTTTTAAAGCTATAGATATTACCTAAGCAGAAGAGAGAAACTATTTATGTTATATACAAATATAATACCTTAAAATAAAAATAAATAATAATAATAGTAATATAAGACAACAATCCTCAAATGTCTTTAGTTTTCGTTTTCTTTTTGGCGCTCGTTTAGAAGAGCTGCTTTACTAATGTTACATTATCTTGATTTATGCAAAATAGTTTTCACTTAAGATTCAACAATCTTACAAATTTGTTGCGCAAACTAATATGCTCGGCTGGCTCTCTTGTATAATGCCGACAAATGACGTTGTTTTTCACGGTCTTTGCCATTCAACTGCATTTCAATTCAAAGCAACATAGATGAAGCTATATATGTATGTCTATATGTATATATGTATGTATCAACATATATATATATATATTTAACTGTATTTGCCGTATTTATTGCCGGCAATTTCTTAGCTTTTGCCAATTTCCAAATCGATTGTACAATCGATCGAATAATGAAAGTCGTCTTCGTTGTTGTTGTTGTTGTAACAAGTTTTCTAAACATTGCCAAAACAACAAAAATAACAGCAAGTGGACTATCATCTCATGATCTTCATGGTGTCCGCTGCTGCCGTTTTGCTCCCACAGCTCCATTTCTCCATCTCTCTCTTTCACTCCCTCTCTCTCTCTGTCTCTCTTGGGAGCTTCTGCTGACGCCCACTCTCAGGCCTCATTGTCTTCTTCCTCTGCTCGTTTTCGTTTTTAGAAAACAGTTTTGTCAGTCAACGCCTCATTTTGGTTTCCCAATGAGATCTGCTAATTGCCAGTTGAAAATGCCAATGGAAATGGAAATGGAAATTGGAGTGGAAGTGGAAGTCGAAGTCGAAGTGGAAGTGGAAGCTGTTCAGTCGCATTTCGCATTTCATTTCAATGTCAAAGCCAACTTCAAAAAGTCAATTAGGATCTTTCGCTATCGAAAATCAACATAAATTGTACTCTATAAGGCAATGAACTACTCCCGAAAGTCATGTTTAGTGTTAGTTTCTCAGTTTCTTTCATTAGGCGATATGCATACGTTATATGTCTGTGGATCTATATGGATATATAACATGATCTCTGCCTTATGCCAGATATGTAATCTCTCAAAGAACTAGAGTAATATCTCTGGAACTACTCGACTCAGTACAATAAGATCAAGAAATCAATACTAGATTTTTATGGCAAATTCAAAGAGTTGACTTATATCGTATTTGATCTAGTTCTGTCATGGACGAAAATAACTCTCATTTTAGCAGCGACGACAGTTAGTCTATGATCTAAGAGCTCAAATTCGAGTTAAGCTTCACAAACAAAACAACATTTCGATTAGTATTTGCTGTGTGTGTGTGTGTTAATCAGCGAGTGTATGTGTGTGTGTGTGTGTTTGTGTTTTGCTTCACTAATTGCTTGTTGGTTTTGATTGACTTGGCGCGCTCATCTTTCGGCGCGACTTTCATCACAATTGGACAGCGGCTCGCTTCATGCACTTTCCATTCCTTGTGGCTCTCTATGCAATGCGCATGCCAAAATACAAAAACAAAAACAATGAACAGAAAATAAATAAAACTAAAAATAACAACTTTTCACCCATCAAGCAAAGCCATAAACACATAAATTTGTGCCCATCATTTTATATATATAGTATATATAAAGTTTTTTTTTTTTTTTTTTGTTTTATCAATTTTGTCGTCGTCTTTCCCTATAGTCTGTCTTACGTCAGCCACCAAAATTCAAATGCGAATCCAATTCCAAAGTGCGTTCCACACATAATTAGTTAACACTGTGGACAGCGCTGCCGGCCAGCTCGCATGCCAAATGCATAACCAGACGATCACCGTTCAGTGATCACCGATCAGCGATCAGCGATCACTTAACCGCAACGGCAATTGGAAACCGGCAACGGCAACGCCAGCGGCAGCGGCTGCGGCAGCAGCAACAGCAGCAGCAGCGGCAGTGGCAACGGCAAATGGCAAAAATGGAAACCGGAACCAGCGACTCGAGCTCGGCCGTTAAGAGAGCCCCCCCACCAAAAAAATCCTAAAGCTAAAAACAAAACAAAAAAATGCCCAAAAATCGTGTAGGTGTTGACAAGTAGATCACGAACACCTCAACGCACTCATCGGCGTCGCGTCGCCAGCGCTTACTGGTTACCTGGCCGCCGATCACTGATCGCAGCGGAGCTGCCTGAACTGATCCCAGTCACTGTTCACTGTTTGGCCTTACCTAGAGAAATTCAATCTAGGCTTCGATTCTAATGCATCTCTCCTTGCTCTTCCCAATATTTCTTAGCATGATCTACATTTCGATTTCCCGTTCAAGCTTAAAGTTACTCAGATTGAAGCCACAATTGACAACATATATTTTGAAATGCAAGAGCTAGATAATGAAATCATATCGATATAAATATTAATGTTAATTTTTTATCTACAAGCGGTCTACAAGCATTTAGTATGATTGTTGACTGATCGCACAGTCAATCAATCAACGTCAGGTGGAGATTGATTTGTTTGCATACTGATCTTCATATCTATCTGTATTAATATCCCCATCGAGCTGCATATTGATTGCTTTTCATGTCTTTATCGAACTATATTTATCCCTTATTGATATCTACTGGTTTCTAGATCGATATCGATATATACTGATGTGCTAATCGGTCTGTGTTGATGTTCATTTTGGTTTATATTGATCTTCATATCGATCTATATTTGTTTGTAGACTGACATATTTTAATCTCAATATTGCGATTCACTGATGTTCATATAGATCTTCATTCATCTTCATCTTCATTTATATTATTCTCCACACCGACCTATATCGATCTATTTTGATCTGTATATATGAATATATACATATGTATATCGAAATGTATTTGTGTTATATTCTATAGATCGTACGCCATTAGGATCTTCAATCCATTTCAAAAAGAACAGCATTTCTCGTTTTATAGAGAATCTGTTGCCAACTCGATCTGCATATGTTTTGACATAACGACCTAATCACCTAATCACCATTCCAGCTAAAGAGCTCTTTTGTGTCTATTTAATAAGCGTTATTTATTCATCACTATTCACAGATCACTTTGCCACTTGCACTGATCACACTCATTCTTCTCCGAGTCACAGTGAGAGTAAGACAGAAAGAGAGGGAGAGAGAGAAAGAGGGGAGAAAGAGAACAGCCCAACTGCAAAGCTGTTGACTTGGTCTCAATTTCAATCTCGAACCGGGCCACAGCCACAAAAAATCTAGTTCAACTAGTTAGTTAGCATACGAATCTGGTCTCTAAGGCTGATGCTGATGCTGTATGCTGTGCTGCTGTTGTTGCTGATGCCTCGGCGCTGACGTCTGGCACTGGCCTTGAGCTTCAGCTTCAGCTACAGCTACAGCTACAGCTACAGATTCAGATTCAGACTGAGACGCTATATTAGCGTCATTCGAATGCGACCAGGCCATAAAATATAGATCGACGATCGAATGCAAATTGCCAAATTATCTAACACCTCGACTCATTCGAATCACTTTAACAAAACTCGCTCGATCGCTCGATCGATGGGTGGCAATGCCGACGACGGGGAGGGAGTTTTACAAATGGAATGCGATGAGACGGAAACGACGTTTCAAGCCCAACTAAACTATTCCAAACGATCGATGATCAATGATCAGTGATCGCTGATCGATGATCATGTTGCTTGACTGCTGAACATTTGCCAACTGCGGCAATAATGTCAAAGTGTTAAATGCCATTTAAATTAAAAGTCAGAAAGCAAATTGAACCCGAGGCGGCACAGGTGTGTAGGTGTCTAGATGCCACACAGGTGTGGAGGGAGCGACTACAACGGCTGCTGCTGCTGCTGCTGGCTTTTATGGGCAGGGGGTAAAAATGTTGTTCACCTTTTACAGTTGGCTCCAACGGGGATTTGCTTTGGCTCAGATCTGTCTGTCAAGTATGTTGTTGCTGCTGCTGTTGCTGGTGGAGGTGCTGGTGCTGCTGCTTCTTCTTCTTCAGTTGTTGGCTGTTCCACCTGATCACCACATATACACACACACACACTCACTCTGTCGTATGCAAATGCCAAATGCTCGCATCAGGTTTTCGCCTGATGGGGGGTAAACCACAGCCACACTCTCTGCCTTTTTCTCTCCCTCTCTCTCTCTCTTTCTCGCTGTCTTTGTGTATACACACCTCTGTCTCATTTGCAGTTATGCTTTGGTCCGCACAACTCAATCTTTGAATCGTTTTAATGCCATTTTATGTAACTTCGAGGCTGCGCTGCCGGCGTCGCTGTCAACGCTAGCGGCGCAGTCAGACGCCGTGACTCAATTTCAAGTTAAACAATTTTAAATTAAACAAATTTTGTAATGAAAGAGCAGCAAAAAGGAAACAACAACAACAACAACAGCAGCAGCAGCAACAACATCTTAAAGTGGGTCAAAAACTACAACGCGATTAAATAGCGAAATAACGAATATGTGAATACGAATACATGTATTCGTAGTCGCACTCGCACTCGCATTCGCATTCGCATTGCGACCAAAACTTGATCATAATTTAATAATCAATATGAGCGGTTTTTTTATGTTTTGTTTGTGCACTTGGAATTGAGACATTGCTAGCGGTATTTCAATGGCGCAGTGATTGATTGATTGACGCCTTGATTGAGTCAGCCAGCTAACTGCATTGCGGCCAGCGATCAGACGGCCTTTCAAGAGATTTATGCTTCAGCTGCGGCTTGACCCAAACACACAAATTCCAACTCGATTTGCTGAATGATGATGTACGTTGCAGTCTGTGGTTTATGATTGATGACTGATGCACAAAGCCACACCAATTTCTGCACGACAGTTGAAGTAGGGTTTTGAGCAATTGCAATTATTTTTAACTGATCAAGTACAACCATGGTGATATATAGCGATATGTACATATAGATAACTATATGGGTATATAACTATATGGGTATAAATTTAACAGCTAAATATTATCGATAACTTAGAGAATTGCCGAGCTCTAGTATCACTCTGACTGAGTCAGTCTACAACTCCATTTATTATTCATTTTGTTCACATATATAAACAGTAATATATGCTAGTCGTGCATTCCTGATCAGCGCTATTAAGGAAGAGTATTTTTTTTCGGCATTTTCTTCAGATATACACTGCGCGTCATCAGGTTAGCGCCCCCCTTCACACTCATCTTCTTTTGCTTTTTTCTCTTTTCCTATTGCACGCAACTTCGTAGTTTTTGTTTTGATTTTGTTGTCAACATATGAGATGTCTCTCATAATAAAATCAAGCGCGAGAGAAGAACCGTTATATTTTATTTTCTAATTTTCTTTATTTTCGCAAAGAATGCGTGCACTTATTTTGCGTCATCAGATTAGCGCCCCCAAATGCAATTTTAGTTATCTTGCTTATTTTGCCAAGTACAGTCACCAAATTTTTTGGGAAGCTCAAAGTATTCAATATCTTTAAATAAATGTACAGTATGGGTAAAAAAACAGTTTTATCTTTTGATGAAAAATCAAAGATTGAGGCATACTTTGATTCTGGATTATCCTTCCATAAAATTGCTGAAAAAACAGGAAGACACAGCAAAACAATTGGCAATTTTCTTAAAAATAAGGAAAACTATGGAAAAAACTATAAAGGCGGCAATAATCAAGTGATTTCACAAGCAGATAGAAGAGCAATAGTTCGGGAAGCTTCGAATTCCCATGACTCAACCACTAAGATTAGGAAAAAAACCGGTGTTAAGGCGAGCTTATCAACGGTCCAAAGAGTATTTAAGAAAGCTAATAACATAAAGAGACTGAAATTAAAAAAAAAAACACCACTCAATATGCTGAGAAAAGAAATGCGCATTAGTTTTGCCAGAGCGCACATGACGTGGTCAACCCAATGGCAGTATGTTGTTTTTTCAGATGAAAAAAAATTTAATTTGGAAGGACCTGATGGCTATAATTATTATTTCCATGACCTACGCAAAGAAGAACATCACTTGGACCGGTTACACAGCCGGGTGGGGGGGGTTATGGTCTGGGGAGCAATATCTTACTACGGCACATGCAAGCTTCAATTTTTGACATCGCGTATGAACGCACAGGACTATAACATCGTTTTAAAAACTGCTTTTCCACATTTCCAAAACATTTTTCAAAACATGCAGTGGACTTTCCAGCACGATAATGCCCCAATTCACACCGCCCGATCCGTGAAGTCCTGGATCCAGGGCCAAAAAGTTGATCTCATGGAGTGGCCACCATACTCACCCGACCTTAATATCATCGAAAACGTCTGGGGATGGTTGGTCAGGAAAGTATATGAGTCCGGAAGGCAATATAGTACAAGGACATAGTTAATCAAAGGTATTGAACACGCTTGGTCAACCATATCCTTGAATTATATTGAACAACTTTATAATTCCATTCCTAATCGAATTTTTGAAGTAATTTTAAGCAAGGGCGGCACTACGCACTACTAATATTACTTAAAAATAACAATAGCTTAAAATACCGGTGTTATTTTTGGTCATTAGCTTAAATAAATTGAATTTAATGCAGGGGGCGCTAATCTGATGACCAAATTTTTGTTACATATTTTTTGTACATTTTACAAAAAAAATTATTAAAAAATAATCCTTATTGTTACAGTAGCCATTCTTTTTGTATTTTAAAGAGAAATAAATGGAGTATAATATAAAAAAATTTCAAAGATGGAGCTCTGTTGGTTTAGATTTTATTTAACTTTGAGGTTGACTGTCAAGGGGGGCGCTAACCTGATGACGCGCAGTGTATATTGTATATATACAATCATAAAATGCATTAAGATTTGTCCTTCTCGCTTAGATCTGCTTAGTATGCAGTTGCGTTCGCTTCCTTTATGTAGTTTTTGCTGCTTCTTCATCGACTTTTGATGAGCTGCTCTATAAATAAGTATATGATTAAAAAGACCTCCAGATGAGCAGCCAACTTAATTATGCACTACTCGAACTTTAATAGTGAAGTCTGTCTGATGGAATAATCAAGCAAAGAGCAAAGAGAGCTACAGAAAAAAAGCCCCTAGAGCGGAAATCGTGGAAACGCCATTGAAGGTCACAGTTCAGCGCCAGCGCAGCCCATACAGAATCTGCTTGAAGTTTGTTTTGCAAAAGTGAATCATTTAATACCAGCCTACATACAATACGTATGAGAGATCTATCCACATCATGATCATCATGAGCGTCATCGTTATAGTTGCTTGCTGTCGTGAGTCTGTCAATTGTCGCCCCACACACGCATGCGATGCGTGCCACAAGGTGAGGTTCTCGAAGCTCTGCACGTTCATTGAACCCTGGGCTGAAGGGAAGGGGGTACGATCGGTAAGGTCCGTTGCGGCACTCCCTAAGAACAATCAACAAGCTTCAATGGTCAATAAAAGCCCACAAAAATAAAGAAGGAATGGAAAAAAAAGAAAGAATTAATTATATATACTATATAAGAAAAGAGTGCTGTAAGACTGGAAATATAGTGGCATGGAAAAGTTGATCAACTATAAGCATACCCTATGGAAGTAGTGTAGCGTTGCTAGTAGAGTAGGGAATCAAGCGGAGGCATTAGAGAGAAGAAAAAGAGTGAGAGAGAGAGAGAGAGAGAGACAGAGAGATGAGAGGATGACGTGAAACGAGTGGCAGCATCGATAATGCCATGTAGGCTAACTCCAATTCATGAGAATCGCATAGTAGAGCCTAGCTTAAATTGGTCAGATACATATGTGAACTCAATCAATCTCTATGTACAGCAACTAATATTTACAGGGTATACCACAAAGACCTGCAAAGCAATAAAGAGGTATTTTAAGACGAGAGAAACAATACGCGAAGACAACGGGACACGGGACACGGGACACTGGACACTGGCGATGGGGAATGAGGCAACGGGATTGGGGAATGGGGAATGACCATGAAGTGTGTGTACAGGCAGGAGGAGGGAAGTGCAGGGAGTGTAGAGAGAGGGGAACTATGAAGTGTCTGAAGTACTACGTGTTCCGATTTTGCGAGTGGATTGCGGTACGCTTCTTATTCAAGTATGGATGGAGCGAATGGGGCGAGGGAGTAGCACTTTGGATGGGGGCACTTAATTTTGGATAAATGTGCGTGCGTGTGTTTTCTTGAGTGTTGGTAGAGTGTTTATAACTTTGGCCGGTGTCTACGTTGTCTCCTCCCGTCTCCCTCAGTCTCGCTCTCCGTGTGTGTCGACTTTTGGTGGAGATTCGGGTATTTCCTGATTGCTTTCTGAACAGCAGCAGCAGCAACAGCAGCAACAGCAGCACAGGAGGAGGTGGAGCACAGCTCGCTCACAGCTCTTGCATAATAATTGACAGTTATAAATTTTACTTGGCTTCACATGCGACGACCAGATTTATAGAGAGCGAGAGCGAGAGAGAGAGAGAGAGAAACAGAGCGGGAGTGGAGCGGGCGGGAGGTGGCTTTGCAGGCCGGTTAATTCTTTTGGCTTTTGTCCAGCTGCCGCTGTTACCTGCGCCGCTGCTGCGGCCACTGGCCACTTATCACATTTAACGAACAGCTGCCCTTGCCACTGTCCCGCCCTCTGCCTACATATTGTATATGTATGTATATACCGGCCTCCCTTCCCCACCCCATACTCTCTCTCCCTCTCTGACCAAGCTGTATGCAAAGTGTTTGTGTATGTGTGAGTGTGTTTTTTTTTTTTGGGTTCAGCACAGGGCTGAAACAGGCATTGGAACTTGGATTGTTATTGGGTTCGGGTTTGGGTTTGCATTTGGTTTGGTACTGGGCTTGTTTGGCTAACATTGACGGCGCAGTCGACGCTGACGCAGACGTAGACGGTGTCGGCGTCGGCGTCGGCGTCGGCGTCGGCGTCGCTCTGCTGCCTACGTGCGACTCTTTTGGAGTGGCTCTTGGCGAACACCAAGCAACCAACGATTGCAGCGCATTAACATTCCACGTTTGCCACTCCTGTTTATTTATACATCACACACACACACACACACATGCAAATACACTCTCAGCTTGTCTTCAAAATAAGAGAAAAAGAAACTGTTGAATAACAGTTGTTGATTTTTATTATTTTTGTACTTTTTACTTTTTATAACAACTTTACTTTATTTTGTATGCCTGACGCTAATGTGTGTGTGTGTGTGTGTATGTCAGTGTGTGCGTCTGTGTCGGCTAAGTTCCTAATAGCAGCCGCAACAGGGCACAGCGACAACAGTTTGAATGTCATTTTGTTGTATTTTTATTGTAGTTTACGAATTGCAAGCAGGAAGGGGGGCGTGGAAAAGCCGATTCAATTCGACATGCGTGCTTAACACAAGTCTGACGTTAGTTGGCCCTAGACTGGGGTAAAACCAAAGCAACGCCATTGCATTGCGATGTGATAAATAAAGCCAAAAGTGTAGCTGAATTCCAGCTAAAAAATAATCCATTTCTTATACGTTTTTATGCCTTCGCAGAAGTCATAAACCTTGTCACGAGCTCTCTTAAAAAGAAACACGAAAACGTAACTTGAACTCAAGAAGCTTAGAAGTGTTTCATCTGCCTTAAAGCATTTACTGAATACGAAGAGGTCTTTGTGCCAATCAGAATGCTGCTAGGACAAAGCTCAGGCTCAGTCAATTTTCTAAAGTCCCTCAAAAAGCTTTCATAGCTAATTATATGTCCTATTAATTTAACTCTGCAAGCTTTCATGTGCTTTCAGTCGACAATTTCAATCTTAGCTAGGAGTATTTATTCACTTGAATCAACATGCTCTTATTCCATATTTTAAAATAAATTATCTTCATTACAATTTGCCATCTCAGACTCAAATATTTCTCATCTTCATTGTGTTAATAGAGCTAACTAAACATAAAAGGCTATTGCAAATTTTACTCGATTATAATTGTTCGCATTGTTTCGAGTGTCCTTCGATCGTCTCTCTCTGTCTGTCTGACGACATCCTGGATGCATTGTTGTCTGTTAACTTGGCTCATATCGGAGCTGGTAACTTGATCAACGTGACCTCGACATAGCTTGGCTTGACTCATTTTCATCTTTGCCCGACTCAACTCTCGTCTCTCGACTGAGTTCTGGGCAATCAGCAGGCGACGATCACTTGAAATTTAATCACCACCGCCAGCAACGCCATCGTCAAGGCCACTAAAAATAAAAAAATAGAGTAAAATGAGCAGCAGAAAATTGCGCCGTAATAATGAGAGGGGGAATGCAAAAAGAAAAAAACTGAAAAATACAGAGAAAAAAACATAAAAAGGTAAAAACCCAGTTCCCAAATTACATGATCATATTTGGGCAAAGGCATATTATGTGTATGTATATAAAGAGTTTGCCAAGAGGATCGCTTCCCGGTTCGCTGGCCCAACTGCACTTTTCGTTGTTGTTGCTTCTGTTGAGCCTACACTGAAGACACCAAAGAATTGATCTCGTTTAAGTATTCATTTGAAAAGTTAACTGAAAAGTTTGTTATCGTTCAATGCTAATTAGCAAATCGATTGATCAAGCAATCAAAAACGATAGCTGGGCGGAAAATTTGACTTATTTTTAAACCTGATTTCAGTTTGAACGAGTTTCAAACGCAAATTTTAATGGGAAATAAAACTAACAAAAATTTATATATTACGTTAGAGACGGTGAAGCATGCAAAATATTGAGGAATTCGAATAGGCTGTGAGCCGGTTCGCTTACAGCTTCAAATTCCATTGCCGATTACCACAAACAGAAGCCCAAGAAGAAATGCTTACGGTGCAAAAGCAGCCGAAACTTAAGCTGAGATCAACTCGAATCTTAAGCGAACCTGTTACTAATCTAAACCGGAACCATAACCGATCTTAGTCGAAACTGAGTCGAAACTTCATCCAAACTGAATTTTTGCTTTAAGCTTACGATTCTTGAAATCGGGAATACCCTGGGCGGAACTAAGACATTCTAAGCTTTCATTTCAGCTGAATCAAACTTTAGTCAACAACAACTTAATAATAAATAAGTGTATCTGTGAACCAGTTCAATGAGGCGCCATTGGCTGGACTTTCAAATATTGTCGCTCATAACCCGAATCCAGATACAATTATTCAATAATAATAAAAATGCCCAAGATTAAGTTTCCCAGCTGAAAGATCACATTTCACGCAAGGCACTTGATAAGTTTTTACACTGAACCAGTTCAGCAAAGACAATTTGCCGAACGAAAGTGCATTTTGCAGATGAAGCGGCTAGCTCTGAGGCATTTCACTTTTCAGCAGAGATAGTGTCAGAGGGAGATACGAAAAGATAGACAGAGAGGGAAAAAGAGAGCTAAAATTGTGGCATAAATGATAAAAATTGCATAAATAGGCAAATGAACAACGGTTAATCAATAATCCAAAAGATTGAATAATAATATTTACAGCAAAAACAACAGCAACAACGACAACGACAACAACAACGACAACGACAACGACAACAACAACCAACTGGGGATTGCGCGAGTTGGTCAACTTGGTCAACAAGCAGCTGGCAAAGCCGGCCGGAGTTGAAGCCAAATCTTTTGGCATAATTTACATGACGATCATCTGCGCTGATTGCCGGATTCGAGTTCGTTTTTCGTATTTCGTATTCGGGGTTTTTTCTTGGTTCGGCTCGGCTCGCCTCGGCTCGGGTCGGGTCGGGTTGGCTTTGGTGCTGTCCTGCTAATTGCAGCTAAAAGCGTAGCAAAGCAGCGGCCAACGCGTCGTATGCGTAATGCGGTTAATCAACGCTGCCAATGAACATGCCGATGTCGCTCTTTAATGATCATTATGATAGCTAGCCATTGCTGTTGCTGTTGCTGCTACTGCTGCTGCTGATGATGATGATGATGACGACAAACGGCCTTGAGGCCAGCAGCAACGGCAGCAACAGTTAACCAGTTTGCGCTTATGAAATAGCAGCAAAGAAAGACAGACTAGAGTAGGAGACACAGGGAGAGAGAGAGAGAGAGGTTAGTGTCGCTGTGTGTGTGTGTGTGTTTGTGTGTGCTGCAACTTAGCGCATAGTGAAGACTGAAGTCAAGCAGCGCGTCGTGCTGCAGAGAGCACCCCGAAATGCAAGTGAATGTCGCTGGGTTTTGCCCGCAGCAACAACAATCAGAGTGACGGCCAACAGCAGCAGCAGCAGCAACAGCAACAGCAGCAGTAACAGCAACAGCAACAGCAACAGCTGAAATAGCAACATTAACAGTAACAGCAACTGAAATGGCAATAAGCAATCAGCATTACAACAAGAGCAACATCTGCAGCTATAGCAGCAACAGCAGCAACATCTGCAGCTACATGAGAACAGTTCAGGCAACATCAACAACAGCAGCAGCAATAGAAAGAGCAACAGCAGCAAGAGCAACACCAACAGCAGCAGCAGCAACTAGCTGTAACAACAGCAACTAGCAATAGCAAAAGCAAGATCAGCAGCAACAATTAAAGAGATAGAGCAGCAACACAACAACAACCAACAGCTACGGCTAAGATACAAGGCAGCAAAAGCAATGGCAATCAGAGCAATAAAAGCAACAACAACAACAACTTCAAATAGCAACGGCAACATTAGCAAGTGCTGCAGCTAAAACTGAACTTCCTAGTATCGATGCAGCGCCATTGAAAAATGGCTACATATCAGAAAGTATGGCACGACAGCAACAGCAACAGCAACGACAGCCACAACAGCAACAACAACAGCAGGTGTGAATGATTTAGTGTTAACATGGCCATAAGTAAAGCCAAAACTCCTGCCGAACGAGCTGCTGCTGCTGCTGCTGCTGTCTCTGTTGCTCTGGTTTCTGCTGTTGACGTCGCTGCCGCTGCTGCCGTCGCTGTCGCTGCTGCTGCTGCTGCTGCTGCTGCTGGCGGCGATCGCTAGCAACGGCAACGGCAACGGTTTTCGATGTCTGTTGCGTTCATCATTTTGCCATTTCACGTTCAGCTGGCAGCGAAATCGAAAGTGATTGCTCCGTGAGCTGCGAGCCAAGATCGAAGTTGGAACATTTTTGAAGATCGTAGAAGAAGAGGAAGAAGAAGCGCAACAGTCCACAAAGTAAAAATAAAAAATTAATAATAAAAAATAAGGAGAAGAAAAAATCCAGTAAAGTTAAATTAAATAATAATAAAAAGACGAACACGAACACGACGTTAACATGGTACAAATGCAGAGTATGCGTGGATTCGTGTTTGTGTGTGTGTGTGTATGCGTGTGTGCATGTGTGTGTAAGCTTGGCCATATAAAGGCAGCCGCTACAAGTGCCGCGACTTCATTGCAAATGCGACGCGAACAAAAAACAAAACTACAAAATTTTCAAAATTTTATTAAATTTATGAAAATTTGAAATGT
Organism: Drosophila aldrichi; assembly: GCA_035045965.1. Classification (NCBI taxonomy): domain Eukaryota; kingdom Metazoa; phylum Arthropoda; class Insecta; order Diptera; family Drosophilidae; genus Drosophila; species Drosophila aldrichi. Next base: position 8,136,458 of record JAWNOM010000484.1, read on the forward strand.
GTATGCGAATTAAATTTAGAAACAGATAGATTCTTTATTTTATTTTTTTTTTTTTTCTGGTTTTCGTTTTAATTAAAATTAATTTGAAACACACACAAGCGCAGACACACATACGCACACACATGCAAATATTGTAATTGATTTTTGTGCTCAATAACAAGAAATAAACAAACAACAACAACAAAAAATGTGAAAAGTGAAAGTGCAACTATGTGAATAGTAACAACAATAACAACAACAACAACGACAAGAACAACAACAACCGCAACGAGTAAACAAATAAACAACAACAATTGATGGCCAATGTTGCATTTAAGTTCGAGGCGAAAATCAAATTAAATTTTTTTAATGTTTTTTTTTTTTCCTTTTTTTTTTTTGTATAGTTGAACATTTGACTTTCAGCAGTGTAAATTAAATAATTAACAACAACAACAATCAACATTCAATAAAAAAATATATATCTGCAGCAGGTGCCAACAACATCAACACCAACAACAACAACAGAAATCAAAATGCTGCTCAAAATGTGAGTATAAAGAGTATGAAGAGAAGAAGAAGAAGAAGCGTATACAGATTATTTAATATATGTACATACTTCCCTTGTTGCGGTCGCTTTTTTGTTTCCTTTTTATTACTTACATAAATTTTAATTTTTAATTTTCTTCAATTTGCACTTGATTTTTTTTTATTATTATTTTATAGTTGAGCTTGAATTGAATTTTTAATATGTCATATTATATTTTTTTTACTATTTTTAAGAATTATAGCAGATATTGTTATCAAGTACAATAATTGGAATTTTATATTTGGCTGGGCATGGACAGCCGGCAAATATTATATAAGATTTTAGGGTGTTGAAGAAATCAATCTCGAGAGATGATCATTTAAGTACAGCAAAGGGAATAGTCTACACAGCATAAAGGATAGCTGCATTCGACAGTAGATAGTTTAATGAACAAGCACATACATACATACAAAAATACATACAGATATGCATACATCCATGTATATACACACACATTTATCACTTCCACAACACGTGACAAATATTATATATCAATATCATATATGATAGAGCATTGAAAAAAGAAAAGACCTCATAAAATATTGAATATTAAAAGTCATAAAAACGTTGAATATATCAAAGAGCCAGGGGTCATGGCTTAACTGATGAAAGGGATAATCATTTAATATTAATTAAAAAGGTTTTAGCCCATTGTCCCTTTAATAGGGCTCATCGTCAACACACATACGCACGCATGCCAAGTATATCATATGATTTTTCAGTATTATAATGCTCTTGTAGAGCTTAAAATATATTTAAACTTATACATAAATATGTATATATATATATCAATGTACTACTGGTTCAGTACTCATGGACTTAAATCTCTTTCTGATGTCCTCTTATATATATTAAATTTGGTAGCCCTAGCTCTGTGCACAACTCAGTTCATATAGTTAGGTCAGAGCTCAAGGTAGGGATCCAGCCGGCCTTGACGTAGATACGTATCTTATGCGCTCAGATATGTCTGTACCACATTTGATAAGCCTTACTCTGCCAAATGCTCAGTTCACATAGTTAGGCCCGAGCTGAGGCTAGCTAAAATATACAAAACATCAAATATACATTTCTTATGGGCTTGCATCTAATTATGCATGCATACGTTTCGTAATTTAATTGCATATAAATACAAAATCATGCCCTCGACAAGGTTAACAACAACAGGTTTATCTTTCAAATTTTTCAAATTAAAATAATCATATATTTATTTATTCATTTAATATCAAATACATTTTTGTATTCTCTTTTTTTTTTTTTTTTGAGTAGCTAGTCAAAGACTAAAAGCAAACGACCTTCAATATGATAACTGAAAATTTGGTTTATCATAATTTTTAAAGATAAGAAGATAAAGCGTACGAGAAACTGTTACAAAAGCAATCAAAACTTTGGGGCGAACAAAAAAATTTAGTTCAATTTATATATATATTTTTTAGCGTTTGTCCATTAGACGAACTTTGCTTTAAATAGCTTTTGGTAATTCACAGCTACGAGCGATGGCCGAGACACGCCTCTACACACACACACTCACACACACACACTCACACACACACGCATACTATTTCATGCACACCTTCACAATCTTTTGAGCACATTGCGTATACGCAACGTTTGACCAAGTTTATGGCTGGCTGCATTCCGCACCTCAGTTATTGGCTGCAGGAGCTGCTTTTAACAGCCCGACTGGCCAGAGTGGCTGCTTGCACTAACACACACACACACACAGGCACGCATATCCATATGGTTAAACTGTGGACAACAATGTTTGAAGCTTTGGCTAATCCATCCGGCTTATGATGGGGCGGCAGCGCCCTGCCTTCCCTAGTCCACATGTCATGTGTGCTCACAATGTAAGCAGGGCATAAAAATTTCAGAAGATGCTGCGGCAAGGGTGAGCATGTGTGTGTGTGAGTCTCCCTCTCTCTCTCTCTCTCTCTCTCACTGTTGCACAGTGAAAACAGCTCATGAATTTGGCATGCAGATTGTTGGCCTTGGTTGAACAAGTTTTTGCTGTTGGCTAAATGGACAGGCTGCAAGACAGACGGACAGACAGCTAGTCAATCAGCTAGTTAGTCAGTCAGTTAGTCAGTCAGTCAGTTAGTCAATCAATTTAATATGACTGCAGCGTGGCAGCGTGGACAGGCCAAAAGCCTCAGCTAATTGCGAAGCCAAGGCAGACGGCGTGAGGCTGTGCCTCGCTCGCACACAGGCGTGACAAAAGGTCACTTAGTCAGGCAGACAATATGGCCGAAAGCGAAAGAAGTCAAAAACCTTTTGGCTCAACCGACACAGCCAATAATGCAGCAGCAGCAACAGCAGCAGCAGAAGAAACCCAAACCAAACTTATTTTACATTTCATGGCTCTCTTGTCTGTTGTTGTATGCTTCAGTGCGCTTCCAGCGCTTGTCGCGACGTCAGTGGCCTCCAAGTGGCGTCTATAAAATACACACATCATATTCACACACACACACATATGCAGCACACATCGACAGCCGCCGCCAACGCAGCCGCCGCATCAAATGGCCAAAAAGAAACCGTCAAAACGCATGCGCAGCGGCTTAGCTAAAAAATAAAACACACACACATTTGGAATTGCCAAATGTGAAATACAAATTGCATGCCACACCCGCTAAGACAGCTGAGCACCCGGCACCGCCCCACGCCCCACGCCCCACGCCTCCCGCTTCCTGCCTCCTGCCTTCTGCCTCTACCGCTGCAATCGGCTATCGGCAATTGGCCTTTCCAAAACGGGCTCGAAGAAGACAATGGAGCTAAGACTTTGGCCTGTGTCTGTAACGGCTGGCGCATTCATAAACTCATACACTCATACACTCACACACTCATACACTCATACACTCACACACTCACTCACTCACTCACTCGTCCATTCACTCAGGCATTCAGTTAGTCAATTGCACATTCGCCTGGGCCCAACGACGAGTACTCACTCCTAAACACACTTACATTAATAGTGCTCAGTGCCCCGTTACTTGACACACACACACACACATGCAAACACACACTGGTAGGCAGTTAATCAGTCATTCACATTCGCAACACTTTGTTAAGTGCTCTCTGACATTGTCAGAGACAGTGGGGCAAGGCCAATAGAATATGCAATGAAATTTCTCGATTCCTTGAAAATATTTCTACAAAGTAGAATGTTGAAGCGGAAGTGAAAGTGAATGCAATTTATGAAATGCCGGGCAATACATAAAGGGGCGTGGTCAGCCTTGTAGTAAATCGAAAGGCATATGACAAATAGATAGGGAGAGAGAGACCGAGAGAGAGATAGGGGGAGGAAGGAAGCCGACAAAGTCATTCAATTGGTATACATATTTAAAGATATATACTTGATATGTATATTATATCAGACACAATTAGCACCCAATAAACATACAGATACATTTTTAGATATTAATTATGTGTAATAGTTATCTTTCCATTTTGTGATGAATCACATATACTTTAACGCTTCAGTCACTTCTTTATATATCGTAATTGATAGTTTAATTATTTGCCTCATTTCCCTCAAACAGTTATTAGAGTTTCGATATGGTCAGCAAACTTGCACAGCTTGCGCATTGTAGCGGATGTATAATTATGTATTTCCCTTTTTGGGCATGCTCATGCCACGCTGAGAACATGTGTCGTACCACTGTGCCTTAGCCAAATTATTGCACACTTGTGCTGCTGCTGCTGAGAGAGGTGCGCTGTGCGCATTGTCACCTCATGCATAACATGGCCAAGAAGTCGGACAACTGCCCTAAGAAAACGAAAAGCAATCGCCAAATTTTTGCTTTTGCTTGTGGCCCACCTGCCCCATCGCCTCATCGCCCCCTCGCCTCTATCCATTCCCTTCTTGTTGTCTTCCAAACAATTTGCAGTGTGATGTGTGCAGACATAATTATAACTTTTCTTGGGCACCATTGTTGCTGTTGCTTGGGCTATTTGGGCTGCCTTTGATTGTTGTTGTTGTTGTTGCTGTTGCAATTAAAATAAGTTGAAGTTGTCTACCTTTACAACGAGCTGTTGCTGCCGCTGTTGCTGCTGCTGCTGCTGTTGCTGTTTCTGTTATTGTCGAAACTTGTTTGAGTGAAACACAAAAAACTAAAAAAAAAGTAAAAAATAAAAAAATGTTAAGCGAACGGCTTCAAACAACGCGATGCCAACTGCACATAATTCAAAATGTTAAAAGTTATCGTCAAGAGCGTGCAGAGGGTAGAGCTATATATCTGTCATACAAACACACACACACATACATGTGTATGTACTTATATATATGTATATATATATCGATCCGACCCGTCGTCTGCTCTTTAAATATCGCATGGAGTCGTGCCGAGCTGTTTGCCGGCTTTGGCGTCTGGTTTCTACGAACGAAATCGAAATTGAAATCGAAATCGAAATGGGTTAACACCTATGTATAGCAGGGAACCGGTTCCAGTTCACATTTGAACACACTCACATTTAACAGATTCCTGCCGGATTCGCCCTCTGGTCACTTCACTTTAGGTGGTTTGCCTTGAGCATTCTCTGCCTCTCCCTCTCCCTCCCTCACTCTCTCCCTCTCTCTCTCTCTCTCCCTCTGTCGCTTTCGCCTCTCACTCTTCTCTTTATTAGCATTTTCCAACTATTTACCTATCCATTTTGTATGTTGAGTGCATTGCAATGCGGATTCGCAAAGCCCAATGAACTATTGCTGCAATTGCACGAACAACGAACCAAAATCCGACCGTTAGACAAGGCGACAAGGCGACAAGGCGCATGCGCAACACCACAGATCGACATAGAGAGAGAGAGTGAGAGAGAGGGGAGGTGAGGGAGACAATGATCGCGATCGCAGTTGGTAAACGTTGTGCCTGCCAGACAGCATGGCTAATGAAATTGTGAAAGGTATTTCGAGACTCAGACAACAACAGCAAATGATGCAGCACAAAGACTCTTCGTCTATGGCCCCAAACATGATCAGTCATTAAAAGCACGCGATGATCTTGGGCTAAGCCAAATCAATCAGCACTTGGACCGTAAGCCACACCAATCTTTTCTTTTGTTTGCTTCGTTTCTCTCTCTCTCTCTCTCTCTCTCTCTCTATCTCTCTCTATATTGGGCGTTGTTTGCTCAAATGAGTCAATTATGATCAATTTTGATTATAGCTTTAGACTTAATGAAGAGAAGTCGTGTGGGTATATCTTAATGGGAAACTAGATCAAGGGCTGGCCAATTAAAGCTTTGGCGTTCGTTCGTTAAAATTCATGTTTATCCAATTAGTTACGTAACACAAAAATGTCTCTGATTAGCGATATTATTTACTCTTTAGTCGTAATATCATGGTATTTACTTTTTAGCACATGGCCTATAGAAACTACTCCTGAGTTTACTCTCTTTCATTCCCTCTACATCGTCTCTATTACTTGCTCTAAAGTCTCCTCCAATGTAAAGTCTTGACCACTCAATCCTACCCTCTATAGGATATAGGGACCAACATATCTGGCATTTTCAACTAATGCTCAATCCTCTCTCCTCTTTTACAGTTGTCTAATGGGCTGCCTGGCGCTACTGGTGGCCGGTGAGGAGCTGGCTGTGGGCGCATCAGAGAAGCTTGAATCGAATGCGCCGGCGACAAGCGGGTTTGAGACATCGCACAAGGTGCCGGAGGCGAACGCGTTGAACGATGAGGGCTTCCACACGGCGCACAGGATTAGCATTCGGGCCACAGATACGGCTGACTACTCCATGAATTTGCTGGCTACCAAGGAGCGGCCCGAGCTGAATCCAGTGCTCAGTGCGCTCATCAACGAGGACGTAATGAAGAGCATCGAGGCCAAGCGCGCCATCGAGGAGGAGGAGCTGGCCGAAGTGCGCCGCGAAATCGAGCAAGCAGCGCTCGCCGAGCTGGCGCTGAAGAGCAGCGGCGCTGGCGTCACGGAGCAGCCCGCCCTGCAGCTAACCACACAGGCAACGGCCGCCAAGAAGATAGACAATCTGGATGATGATATGGTGGTCGATCCGCACGACGACTTCGTCAATCAGAACTTTGCCTTGGACGGCGCTGGCAGCGAGAACAGCAAGAAGTCACGCATCGAGATCAAGAAGGGACCCAACGGCCAGGACTACGAGTACGAGTACGTCTACTACTATGAGGAGGACGAGGATGCCGATAGCAAGCCGAAAGCAGCCATCGATGCGCCCGCTGCCGTCGAGGCACCCGCAGACCTCACGCCGGAGACACGCGGCAAGACACGCTATTCCAACATCGATCGCAGCACCCCGGCCACGCCCAGCGAGAACAGCCTGCAGACCGGCAAGGCCAAGGGCAGGGCCTCGAATGCCGTCAGCCCCGACAACAGCGAGGATATCGAGGCGGAGCGTCTGCCCGTGAACACGCGCTTCCCCAGCCGTGGCAAGAACATCGATGTGCAGCCAACGCCGGCGCTGGATTCGCTGGAGACGGCCGCAGAGCGCAAGAAGATCAGCGTGAAGCGTCCCAGCCTGGAGCTTGTCGACAGCGAGACCTTCAACACTGACGAGAAACAGCTGAAGGGTTCACGCAACGGCGACAAGGAGCTGAAGCCCGTGATTGCCGTCGAGCAGGAGCAGGCAGCTGCTGCAGCAGCAGCAGCGGCCGCCGCAGCCGCCAAGCAGGAGGAGGAGCGCGATATAACGGCCAAGCTAGATGATGAGGCCGAGCAGACGACACCATCCATGGAGAAGGCCGCACTTGATCTCTATGCCATACTCACCAACGAGAATCTCAACAACGATGAAACCACCTCAGCGGACATGAATGACGAAACCACGTTGAGTCCCGACACCGCCAGCACCGATAGCGACGATGCGGGCCTGACCACGCTGCAGGAAGAGCTGTCCTCGACAACGACGACGACCACAACAACAACGACGACCACCACAACCACCACAGAGGCACCCACCACCACAACCACAACAACAACGACAGCAGCCCCATCGCTGTACGGCGGCAGACGTGCGGGACTCAGCGGTCTGGCTGGACGCAATCGGTTCAAGCTGCGCGACAGCCAAGGCAGCAGTACCACCACCACAACCACCGAATCAACGCCCACGGAACCCACCAAAACAGGCAGAAGTAAGTAGCAGGACCTGTCCGGAACCAGAGCTGGTTTGAAGTATTCACTAATCGATGTCTCTTCACAGATCGCTTCTCACGTCCCTCAATTGGCGGACGTTCCCGCCCTGGCGCCCGCACCACCGCCAGCCCTGAAGCCGCCGCCGAGCCCGCTGCCGAGGAGGAAGTCGTGGCCGCGAAGGAGGTGAAGCCCGTTAGCTCTGGCTTTGCACGTGGCAGACGTAAGTGCAAATTCAAATAAAGCAAATTTCTCGCACTGATCGTGGAACTAGCCACTGAACTAGTAGTGTAGCCATTATTTATGATCAATCCAGATCAAGCTCTAGTGGCTGATAACCGAGCTAGCTCATTAGCTAATATATGTAGATTAGTCATCAGAGAGAGTCCATTGCTGTTGTAGTTTACTGAACTAGTTCAGCTCACAATCCTCATGGTTCCAGCATAAAACTGATTCACATCTCGCTTCCATCTTGCAGCACGCAACCGCTTCAATCTGCGAGGAGCCAGCACAACCACCACCGAGAAGTCCGCCGGCGCTGAGGAGGGAGGCAGCGATGCCAGCTCCGCGGATGCCGCGCCCAGCAGCACAACGGCCCGCAGCACACTGCGTAATCGTCCCGGCCTGAATCTGCGCGGACGCAGCCGCACCACCACAACGAAAGCGCCCGCCGCCGATGGAGCTGGCGCTGAGGAGGCCACAGATGCAGAGAGCAAGGCACCAGCGGCAGCAGCAGCGCCTGCGGGCGAGCCCGTGCGTCCGTCTCGCTTCAACTTGCATCGCGCCGGTGGCAACCGACTGCTGCCACGTGGCAAGCTGGGACGCGCCGGCGCCACCACTGAGGCGCCCAAGGAGGCGGCCGAGGACTCGGCAGCTGACAGCAGCAGCCATCACAACGACGTGAAGGGCACCGAGGGAGCGGAAGGTGGCAGCGACTCGGCCGCCGAGAAGACTGACGAGGGCGATCAAGCGGCCAACCACGCTGGGCCAGTGTCCGGCTTGCATCGCCTCAAGAACCGACCGCGCCTAAATGCGCTGCACAAGACTGACGCGGCCAAGCCAAGGGCAGCCGCCGCTGCTCCAGGAGCAGCTGCTGGCACAGCTCCCGTTGCAACAGCACCGCGCAAAATCAATCCGCTGCTGGCCAAGCGCCGTCTGCATTTGGGCGCAGCGGCTACCTCAACCACAGGTAGGACGCAGATAGCTCCCATATACATAGAAGCTTGCACTCAATTACCTCGCATTTTCCACTTTTACAGAGGCGCCAGCTGAGAGCGACGACGGCGCCGATGCGTCCGGCGAACAGGCCGGCAAGGAGGAGCAATCAGCGTCCGCAGCAACCAGCTCAGACGAAGCTGCCGGCGATGCGGCCAAGGAGCAGGAAACCACAGAGGCTGCGGAGGCAACCACCAAGCAGCAGGCGCGCGGCTTGGGACTGCTTGGCCAGCGTCGTCGCCTGCCCCTGCGAAAGCCAGGCACCATACTGTAAAATCCCCTCAAATGACACAACACAAGCAGCAGGAGCCGCAGGAGCCGCAGGAGCAGTGGCACGCCCCACTTCCATTCCCCCTGCTACTGTCACTGCCAGAAGGCGGAAATGAAAGTTTGCAACGGATGTGGCAGTTGCCCCAAATCCTGTTCCCTAATTCCCTATATATCCCAACCTCTTGCCCCGCCATTCGCGCCTGCCAATCGCCTCACCCTCTTTCTCTCCCCTCTAGAGCTTTCTCTTTCATTTGCTGTTTATCCTCCTAATTGGATGGCTCGCACCATCCAGACCCAGCGATAATAATTTTTACAATTTATCCCCCATTTGCGAAATGTTTTTCTCGTACTACAAAATATTTTGCATGGGCCACCGCTCCCTGCCCGACTTTTTTGTTCTGTTCTTAAAACGCAATTAGCTTTTTACACATACAATAATTAAAGTAAAATATTGAAATATTATTTAAGTTGCCCCACACTCTCTTTGCGAAAAATGACAAAAAGAAAAACACGAAAAGTCACCAAAACGAATAAAGAAAATAAAAGAAAATGTAAAGCAAAAGCGAAAAGCCACTTCTAGAAACTTAAGTTGAATATGATCTATGAAATGAAATACATAATTATATATGGCCTATGATATGATGATATAATAAATCAGATACCATAAATCTGATAAATAATAGTGATGCATCATCTATGATAGATGATATATGAAATATGATATATGATTATGTATCAATATATCACATACCATATATCAGATATCATATGTGTGATGGATCATTTTAAATATATGACAATTTCACACTTGGACTAGCCGGAGATCTTAGGGTCCCAGATATGAAAAACTATAAAATTATGTGAATACCAAGTTATATCACAATACCCACTCTCCCAGTACGCTCGCTCTCTCGACTATGTTTTATAATCTTTTTTTTTTTTTGATACAATATAAACAAACGACTTTTAATTACATATTTTTAAATAAAAAATTTAAAAATAAAAAAAAAAATACATAAACATATTTAAGTAAATTTTTATAAACAAATTTTCAGCAATATTGTGTAATAAGCTCAACAACGATCTTCTGAATCAGATAGGCTATACATATATTATCTAAAGATTCGATATTCAAGTCTGAGTTGACTCGAAAGAGTTTCTTGTCTAGAAATACATAGAATCTAATTGGCAGTTGCTTATCAGACAAGTTGGCAGCATCCACAAAATGGGCGAAAGCGTTGCCACCTGATTGTCGGCAATAGCCAAGCACATTGATTGCTCCATTAGGCCAAAATCGTCCCCGTCGAGAGGAAATCAACACGTGCACCGCATTTATTGGCCCTTTGGGTGCGAGTTGTGTGCATTTGGCCTGGAGAGGCAAAGATTTGGCTCGCACTCGCAGTCGGACCAAAGTGCCGGCAAATTAGCAAATCATAAACAATCGGTCAATTTCGGTAGATTTCCCCCTATTTAAGCACTCCACTCGACTCGACTCGACTCGAGTCGCCACGAAATCACTCACTCGATTCTGGCCGACTTCAGTTTTTGGCCAACTTGCGATTGTGCGCACTGTCGAGGCAGACGAACGCGAATGCTGAGCGCAAATTGAGCGCTTTTTGTGAGTTGAGTAATTGAGCGAAATGTACCGTTATTTTGTGCAGCACGTGCCACCAGCAACAGCGCGTAAGAGACGTTAATGTATTCCTGACTAGTAGATACCCTAAACACCATGACAAGTAGTTGTTAGATTTTATTCGATATATAATATCATATCACACCAAAAGTAGCCAAACTAAGAGCAGAACAACAGATGGCAAAGGGCGGATGAATATAAGAGAGCTGAGAATACATACATATACGAATGGATATACGGATTGAAGACGACACCTCATAGACAAATGGACATACGGTCTTGCTTCGGACCGTATCAACCGGATAAACGGATAGGCAGGTTGATAGACATATACATATATCTATACGAATCGATGTACAGATGGACTAGATTGATCAGAGCCAATCAAGCTTTAGCTTCTGCTTCGATTATATTTTGTCCATAGCCGATAAAACTGTTGAGGGAGTCAATGGTATAAAAATAGGGTAGGTTATCCGTCGACTCTATTTTCTACGGGCTTCACTGACCAAGTTGCCACTACTTCATTTCCCACTATTTAGAGCACAGTGGAGCACAGTCAGACCCTCTTTATTATCCATCTGCATTTTATTTATGTTTCATTACGTTATAGTCTTCCACTGCAAATATCAGTTTTGATAACGTTACGTGAATGTCTTACGCAGTTTCCATTAAGATCATCCACAATCTGACTTAAACGATTAAGCTAAATGAAATAAAAATTCAATATTTATCAAAACATATACCAACTGTATAACTCTTTCAATATTTTCGGATTTGGGGTTTATAAATGACGTAATAGTTGGTAACGCATCTGGCACACGCTAGTTACGTTACGTAAGAGCAGCATACGAGTCACGTAAGCAGCAGAAATGTGGAGCACAGTCTAAAAACAATAAGCAAATGAAGTAGCTAAACGAGCTGCAATTACTGCTAGACAGAGGAAGCGAGAGAAAGAGAGTGAGCGAGAGAGAATGAGGGGGAGAGGGAGAGGGATGCCCCCGCCCTATTGCAGCTCAAATAAGAACCGAATGATGTCAAGACATTGGCCCACTCCAGACCAACTATTGCAATATGAAATATGTATTTATCTGTTTGCTCTCTCTTTCTGCCTCTCACACCTCCTCCGCTAAGAGCTTAGCATATAAAAGCGAAACAAGCGCGTCGAGAGGCAAGCAAATGAATTCAACATGCAGCTCGAGTGGATTATTTGTGTGGCTCTCGTTCTAGTTGGCAGTCAGACAAGTCGCACCACTTGCACCACAACCACAACCACATCTGACACCACCAGCACCAGCAGTGGCAACAACTCCTCATCTGCCGCCGATCAGTTGCGGCGAGATATCGAACGTTTGTGGGCGCCCGCCTTGCAGGCAATCAATGAAGCTGAATTACAGCGCCTCAGCAAGCGGCCTCACGCTTCCTCCACCTCCTCCGGCTCATCTGGCTCATCCCTGCCCCAGCGCCCGAACAGCAAGCGCATGAGATGGCGCCTCAATAGCAAACTGCTGGCCAGACGGGCTGAGCGAGGGCTGCGCAAACTGGAGCCGCGATCGATCACATATCTGTCCAGTGGGCCGGAGGAAAATAGCCCGAATCCCTCGTATATCGATGTTAAGGACAATGAGCCGGCGCCACTGGCTTGGTGGTTCTAATAGCTATCGATAGTCGAATGTATCGCACTATCGATCATGCAACTATCGATATATAACTTGGAGTAGTTGTAGTAAAATATCTTCTCTTTTTAATGATTTCTTTTTTTTTTTGTTATATATAAGCTTTAGTGATTGTCTAAGCTCCTGTGCTTTTGCTTATTAGCCAAGACACAAACCGCACGGTTCGTAGCAGCCACCTTTTGAGTGAGTGCAAATATAAATTTGTGATTGTTGTTTTGCAATACGAATGAATGCGTATAAAAACATCAATTTGATTTACTGTTAATAATTAAAAATAAATTCAATATTTATGTTATATGTTATAATTATATTTTTATACATATGAGACTGTAAAAGAGAGAGAGAGAGAGAGAGATAGCTGTTGCTGTGAACTCCAACTTCAAGAAATCTTTTAACTATTGCTGATCTACCTTAGGCAGACACGCCCACATTTCAGTTAGGGTATCTGGCAGTCGCATTGATCACTTCAACTGCCAGACAAAGTGAAATGCCAAATTGTGATGTGATTGATTATGATTTTGATTTGGATTTTGAATTTGAATTCGAATTTGATTCCAATGCCATCTGGAGGGCAATCGCTGGGTCACTTCGCCACTTTGTTTGTTTTGTCGGCTAATTTGCAGTTTGCGCACTTTTCTTGAATCATTACGAAGCAGCCGCAACAGCAGACAACAGTTGGCAAAAATTCATAAGCAAATTAAAGTGCGCTTGGCTTTTGGGCCAATTCATTGGCAGCCTTGGCGTTAGGGCGTATACGTAATCGATCTTAAGAAAAATCAATTCAAACCACATACTTGGCATACCAAACTGGCAAATACCCTGTATAGAAAGAGAGAGAAAGAGAGAGAGAAAAAGAGAGGGACAGAGAGTTACTTTGTTGGTTGCTTTAGCTCTTTGCATTTACGAGTTTTCTTAAGGCATATTTGAAGCTCAGATCAATGCGAGAGGAACTCTCTCTCTCTCTCTCTCTCTCTCTCTTCTATTTGATGATTCGATACAAGCAATTTTCTAGTATTCTACACTTCTTCATTCTTCAAATTGTTGAACTTTGTATCTTAAGCTAAAGTAAACAATTCAGACTTGAGCTTGATATGCACATAGTATGATCTAGAAACCTCTAGAAATATATTTGTGGCGCTCGCCATGAGGCACTGACCATATTGACTACGGTGTGTTACCAACAATTTTGCATGCGATTTGCATAGTTGGTTTTTTTTTCTTCTTTTTAGTTGATTTTGCATTACTTGATTTTCGATTTGGGACTGCGATTAATCGTTGCCAAATACGTTCATTTATTGCTGGTAAATAATATAAGGAATTTATATAAGTATACATATATACATAGATATTTGTATATGTATAATATATGTATGCACAGTTTTTTTTCTTAATTTTTTTCGTATTAACAAGGCTTGTTCGCAATTCGCATTGCGGATTGCAGATTTCGGTGGCTGTTGTCAAAAGAGGCAAGCAGAGCAGAACCGTGGCAAGGTCGACATAGACATGGGCAGCGCAACGCAGCGCGATCGACGCGTCGATTGGGCTCTTGAGCGGGGTAGAACTTCATTTAACACAGTTTATAATGTTGTTTCACATTGGCTTTTGCAGTTGTATAAACAACAAATTTGTGGCTCGCAGCGGCGCGCGACGCGTCGCGATGTCTATTAGCCAAACACGCTGTCATGTAGTTCAGCGCCCGATCGGTAATCGAGAATCTGCTGTTGACAGCTATGTACCGACAATCGAGAGTTATGGGTCGATATTCGATAGTCAACAGCTGTAGTCAGGAAGTCTTGTCATTATAATCGCAGGTCGTCAATTGATCCACAATCGATCAACGATAGGCAGCAATAGATAATCGACTATATAGGGCATGGACAATCAGCAGTCAGGAATATGATATCGAAAATCGAGGATCAAGCCGATCAGACGAAACCCAAAAGTCAACGATCCTCGATTAGCAATAATCATAAACACTAATCGATAATCGACAATCGAGCTCAGCTCAGGGTAATCCCGGCTTGTTGAAGTTACTTCATTGAGAGCATCAAAAACATTGTATGAAATGAAACCGGAATGGCTGGCTATGCTACGAGTTCCAGTATATCAGTGGTTCGATAAATTCACACTCGCTCTCTATTTTCCAGTTTCAGCGCCATTACATTGATTACAATTTATGATACTTGAGCTAATTTTTATGATTCTGGCGTACAGCAGGTGATCGAGGCTAATTAATGAGAATAAATATACTAAACTTTATAGCTCTGCTAGAGTATTCAAAAGTGCGCCGTGCTCGAGTTAGCGTTGTCTATCTGGTTTTTGTTTTAATTACCGTTTTTTATATTTTTATTTCTTTGCTTTAATGAGGATTTAATCAATTAAATTGCATTTTGCACTTAGCCGCTGATTCGCTGATTTGTAATTACAATTCGGAATTACAATTTCACAAGGCACCGCAGACATAGTTTTCATGCATAATTAGTCGCTCTGTATTCGGCTCTCGAGTCCTTCACATTGCCGCCAGGGAGTCCAAATTAGCTTAATTACTAATTAAAAAGCGCTGTATTTGCAGAGAAAATGTGAGCGAGTGGAAGGAGGTTTCCACAATGCATAACTTCATCTTGTTAGCCAAGCTAACTCGACAACTAATGGCGATGACCACGGTAAAGACTCGCAGTAATGGGCATAGACCTATGCTTATACAGTAATACTCAATATATATACTAAGAAAAAACAAAAACAGAGAGAGCGAGAGTGAGGGAAATGAGAGGGAAAAGAGAGGGAGACACTTTAAATAGTACTGATTTTATATATATGCGAGCATACCATTTAAATTGGGAAGCTATTCGCCTTTATTTGTCTAAAGGGTTTCAAACAACTGTTGGTGAATTTACTCAATAGCTCTTTTCTTCTTATGTGGTTCCATTTCTTAATGTCTCTATCATTAGTACAATTTATATTTCTCTCTGCATCTTTCATCCTCTCAATCTGTGTCGCCCTCTACCACTCTGAGACTCATACATTATTTCTCTCTATCAATCCCTCTTCTTTCCTCCTTTTATCTTTCTGTATGCAGCTCTATGTTTGCCTCTCTTTACTTCTCACAGTCTTTCATCCTCTCTCTCTCTCTCTCTCTCTGTTTTTCTCACACATTCCCCCTCTCACAATCTATCTTGCTCTCGTACTCCCCCTCCCCCACACCCCTTCCACCTCTCCCACACACATCCTCCATGTTTCCTGATTATCAAATTAAATTCACTTATCTATAATTTATTAATTTATTCAATATGCTACTACTACATGGCGAACGCAATGATTTCAGGCAACATTGGCCGGTTCCGCCACCTGTTGAGTTTGTTCGATTTATTGACTGTACACTGTGAGTATATGTTTACCACATGGTAGCAATGTTTATTGTTATAAATCGTTTCCTTGTTTAATCCGTGGCGGGTGGCAGCCCAGACAGACAGCGAGAGGGTGGGAGGGGGGTGGAGGTATGGCAGGAGATGGCTTTACATGTGGGCAGGAAGCATGGCATTGGATAAACGAAGAAACTGGGAGACGTTTAATGGCACACAACTCGTTAGCAGCTGCTGATTTAAATAGTTTTTAATTGCCAGCAAATTGAGCTGAATAAGTGCCAAAACTGGACAAGTGCGTGGCAGCTGGCCGACACGTCTTGTCGTCTCTCACACAACGGACAACAACTTTTCACCAGGAAATTGAGAAAACATTCGAAAAACAAAAACATTACCACAAACGTCTGTAACACACAAAATGTAGAAAATTTCACACGCACAGTTTCATTTTCATTGTGGACGGCCCAATTGAGCAAAGTGTCCAATTTTTATTTCAATTTTCATTTCAATCTCAATCTCGTTTTCAGTTCGCCATTTAACATGAGATTTCCCAACATACAGCCTCTGTTCGTCCATTCAATCGACAGTGTTGTTGTTCTTGTTGTCAACGCAAACCTCATTTCATTTGATATTTTTTCCCACATGCAACTCGAGCAATTAAACTGGCCCCAAGTGATATGCATAAGTACCCCCTCCCTCATATATGATATTTGGGAATATTTCAAATGATATTCAGTTCTCTTATCATGAACTTGAATTTGCGCTAGCCTTAAGCTAAGCAAATAACTTGGAAGAGAGATAGGAAAAAGTGGGTGGGACAGATAGAGAGAGGGAGAGAGCAATAGAGATAATTTACATTATCTAAGCAGGTGCTAGAAATTTCTTAACAGACTCATCATTTGTGTACAGTTTGCTAGATAAGAACTCAATATCTGGAAAGAACTGATTTAGTCAAGTCTGCAAAGTGAAGTCAATAAAGCTAACGAATCCCAAAGTCCAAAGGTACGAACTCTCTCGACTAGCGGATACGATGGTCCACCGCATAAATGCTAGCCAAAATGCGTAAGTCTATCGATTAATAACAAAAGAATGATCAACAGAGGATGGATCAATATATTTGTCATCTAATAATTGACATGTACGACTCAGTTTGTTGACTCTAACTGACGAGAACATCTGTAAAGCATTTGAGTGCTTTAGCTTTTATGGTCAAATCTCTGTCTGTGTATTGTCATTTCTAATGTGGAGTCGTGCTGGCCGAGAGTTTGCCACTGCTGCCGGACATTATATCATTGCTCTCATTATACAGCAGGCTTGCGACTGAGGAGTGATAGCCGATGACAGCTGACAGATAAGAGATGAATCGTAACAGAACTGGATTTATGTAAAACTCAGCTTGAGGAGCCAACTAATGCAGATAATGGCAGTCGATTCCTATGTCTAGTAGTTAACTAGATATCAAACAAATTATGCTCACTAGATTGTCACTCGGAATTAACAAACGGTTGATCAAGCATATTACCAGATCGCAGCAGTTGAATAGCCCCATTCTAATAACCCAATTTCGAGAGAATTTCATTCTCTTCCTCGCTCTACCTTACTTTGGCTCATTTCTATCTGTATATCTAGTGTTTGCTTGATAAGCGCAAACTAAGTAAACAGTTTGCAAAAAATACAAAAAAATAAAACAATACTAGAATAAATATAAATAATACATGTATATATATATGGACATATGTATATGTATGTTATCCATATCAAATTACCTGCGTTTCGGTGTTCATATAAAAGCAGCTACTGTCATAGAAAGTCAAGCAGATAAGCGCTGAGAATCTCTGGCGAGCAGACAAGCAATCATGAAGTGTCACATTGTATTAGGCTTTGCTCTTGCTCTGGCACTAATCGCACCACTGGGTGGTGCCGCGCCCGTGGATCGTGCAGAGGTTGAGGATCTGGTCCAGGCTGTGGATGCTGCCGATTCTGCAGAACCGGTTGTTGAGGCCGTTGAAGAGGCGGAGGAAGTGGACGCATCAGATGTGTCGGACGAGCCCGTTGATCCCCAGCCCGAAATCTCCAATGACTACTTTATCGATGTCAAGGATAATACACGTCCACCCCATCCATGGTGGTGGTAAAAATTGCCAATAAGAAATTCCCTTTTTTTTCGAGTTATTTATTGAAATATTCAAGTGCTTAACATAAATACATAATGTATATAATCTAAATGGATAAGAAACTAATTGAAAATGAATTGAAATAAAATTGAAGTCAAAGAATTCAAAGTGCAGTGTGGATACCCTGTAGCAGGGCGGCGAAAGATAGCTGCAAAGCTGAGATGGAATACGTAATGCATAATATATGTACATAGATATATAGATATAGATACGAAATATGGTAAGCCATGCTTACGAATTTAAGGGATATTTAGGGCAAAGTCTAACATGAAGGCTAAACAGCTTTAATTTATACTTTTTGTATATACTATACCAAATAATGAAATAAAGTCAAGTTGGCATTAAAACCCTTTTTTTAAGAGTACTTTGTATAGAGTCCAGAATTAATGCAATGTTACTATAAAATTTAAAACTCATCAATGCGATCTATCTCATTTTTTACCGTACCCCAATTTCCTACAAAATGCATCACTACTCAAAATAAAATCTGTTCTCCATTTCTAGTGTCTTTCGATATTATAATATATCATGTTAATATATAAGGAAGATTCGATATTGCAAGAGAACTAATCGAAGATGCACAGTTTTCAAGGCATGTCTAAATCGATATTTATTGATCAGTTATCGATCAGTTAGTCTATGAGGCTATTATCTCTAAGTCCCTTCAACCACATGAAGAAAGAGCAGAAAGAGAAATACGATGCCAACGACTGCGCACAGCTAGCATACCCTAACTGAAGCAGAGGCATTCCATGAGTATAGGGCCAGCTAGCCAGCCAGCCAGTCAGACAACAACAACAACAACAACAACAACAGCGAAATGTCTTTGGAATGACTTTGGCTCGTGGCACGAACAGTTGCAATGGTCTTTGCTAGCCTTATCGGGCCAGCTGCTAGATAGTCAAGAGTGTTATAATTTACCATGCGATTTAGCTAATTGAGTTGTCGGCTCTTGCAGTTGTGTCTGCCATATATATATATATCTCCCTCTCTGTATACATATAGATGTATGCATGTATGTGTTTGTGTATATCCATCTAAATACATGCATATGTATGTGTGTGTGTATGCTATTGCATGCATATCTAGAGACAATGCGACGGTGGCTAATGCAATCAATTTCCACCAATTTGGCGACAAGTTTGTCATGACGACGATTGCCACAAATGCTGATGTGGCCTATGAGTGAGTCTGTGTGTGTGTGTGATATGGTGTGTGGTGCATGGTACATGGTGCATGGTGCATATTGTCGTTTGGTAATGCAACAGTTGGCCAAATCTCTGCTAATTTTGTGTTTTTATTTTGTGTCTGCTTGGTTGTGACTCCTCATTGGCCTGGACAACAGGCCGTTCATTAGCATTCGGATCGGAGCCGGAAATCTCGGAACAAGACGTAACAATGTAGCAGTTGCTTTGCTCAAAACTGAACAAAACAAAACAAATCAAAACAAATCACAACAGAAAAACTAACAAAGTAGCAACAACAACAATGACAGTAGCAGCGAGGAATGGGCAAACAAATAAATCAGAGACAAAGTGAAACAAGTCGAAATACACACAAGACACACTCAAGCACACCCATGCACAACTCATGTCACGGCCATTGACATTGAACTTGGCGTAACGGGCGATGGGAACCGTTGGCATCTGTGGAACTGGTTCCAGTTCCAGTTGTCCACGCCACCTCGACGCGGAAAATGTGCACGCATTGCCATTTACAGTCCAAGATAATGAGAGACGCCCCAAAAAGTCAACAACAACAGCAACAACAACGGCGACCGCAAACAATCCATAGAAAAAACGTATGCGAAAAACCCGATTGCCTAACTGAAAGACATTCAGCTGCCATTAGCTGCGATTTGAGCCAGCTTGACGGCTCCCCACATTCAAATGAAGCCATTGCTAAATAAAATGAATAGCTCAAAAGTGAAAAAAATCGCCTAATGATCCCAGGACCAGCTCGAGCCGCGCAAATTAAATCAAAAATCGAGACGACATTGAACTCCTATTAGTTATGATCTTATTAAATTGTTTCACATCCAATTAAATTGACGTTTCCGTTTCGAATGCAGATGGGAGTTATGAGACCACAATTTTGTCACACATTATGTAATCCAGGATATAGACAGATGTGTATGTAAAGATACGTAAACACTATTAGCATTACAAAGAGACTTTGATCTATCTATCTCTGAAGCTGTTGTCTGGATCTGAGCGACCCAGTGGGACTGACTGATGCCCTTATCGATAACTATACTCCGGCAGCTGCTTAAGCTATCGATATCGATCTAGCTGTTACAGTAGTCATAGGGTTTTTCAACATGAATTGTTCTACGACTGACGAAAGTCAGGCACAAAGGGCTAAAAGAATTTTCAGTTCATTTCATTTCAGCTCAGTTGCTTTCAGCGTGAGATCAGAGATCATTCGACTTGAGCGACACAGCGAAACGTTTTAGCTTGAGTAGACTCTTTTGGGTCTTAAGCCAGCATCCGGCTGATGATTGGCATAAAGTGATAAGCAGCCGTAGCAAGCACTCATGATGGGGAACCGGCGAAGTGGTGTCGTCGCCAACCATTCGAGGCACACTTGCTCGAGTCACGTTGCACGTTGCACGTTACAGGTTGCAACCTGAACTGAGCTCCAATTGAATGATGCGCTCTTTCATACCTAATGGCATGGATCTTGCCTCAAACTGTAATCAATAGGAACGGAAGTCGTCTCGAATCGTTTTCATTCGAATGCAATTTTTATTGCCATTGCTCTTATTGGGTCAGCCTATTTGATATAGAAACTAGAATTAGATTAAGAGAAATCTCCAGCATTTAGCTTTGACTAAAGACTTGAGTTGATTGAATCTTCAGCTCGCTGGATTATTATATGCAACTAAGTTATTCTTAAACAAAACGAAATAATGAATGAGTTAAGATAAGTATTTAAGTTTCTAGATCTGATCTTTATGGAAAATATCCTTAACAGACAATCTATTTCTATGATCTCTTCAATCGATCTCTTCAAGAGCCATGCATAAGCCCAGCTTGCATTTCAATTTATATCTATATCAACATCTATGCAATTCCATCTTTAAATCTCATTAGAGGCTTTCGATTGCGATACATAATATTTCCTCGTACCACACTCGTATCACTTAATCTATCGCTACATCTATATGTATATAATCCATATTCGCGCGAAATTTCATCAATATCTCTGTACACATAGTTTCGCTATTTCTATTTATAAATATGTATATGTATCTATAGGCGTCAACAAAGTGTATTTAAGTGCCAGCAGCCTCTACTTAGTCTGTATATCAAATTTCAAAGACAGTCTTAATCCGACTTGACATTTTTCGGATGCAAATGAGACAATTTAAGGCCTACGAACTGCACAATTCAATATCTCAGCGGATATTTGGGCAATCGCTTTGATCAAAAGTTGTTTTAATTTCTGTCTCGATATATTTATTTATATTTTTTGCGTATATTGAATTTCGTGCGGTCTTAGTTTTCCCAATAAATCTCGCCGTCACGGGCTGTCGCAATTATTATTAGCGGCGGGACGGTGCGTAGCAGGTGTAACAGGCCAACAGAGGTGCCGACAGCAGGAAAGCGGCCTACAACCATCGGAGCACAAATCATAAATTAAAACTAAATGAACACAAATAATAATATAAATAAATTTAATGCTATCGCTGGCGGGCATCGTCTGGCCGGTAATATCCCAGACGCCAGCACCCCGTCCGCCCCACAATGCACTTGTCGCACCACTCTTCAATAATCCACAACAAGCCACATTCAACGGCAACATTCAACTTCGAGCTGACCCAACATCCATCGATGCTCCTTAGTTGTTGGCAGTTATTTCTCTAATATTACATTTCGTTGATATTCGTTGTTGTTGCTGCCTGACTGCCTGTCAATACATTTGTAATTAATTATGTTTACTGTTGTGTGCATTACGTGATGGGGGGAAAACAAACAAACAAACACACCAACCAACCAGCCAGCCGAACAACAAGAAAATTGAAGCAAATTTTGCAATAAATCGCATTAAATTAATTAATGAGACGCAACACAAAAATGCGCAGCATGTTCTAAATTAACTAGCTCGTTAAATAAGGGGATGCCAATGAGATATATCTGCCTTTTTATATATATATTTTTATATATACATATATAACTTTAATCGGCTCTAAGCCACGGCTTATGCTTCACATGCATTCCTGAGGAATTCCTCTTTCAATCGCAAGACGTGCTCAGCATGTGAGTAGCTCTATAATTCAAAGCAACCTTTTAAATTGGCGGACTCATTGCTAATCTCTTGGTGGATCTCATAGGCAGAGCTAGCTCAATATGGGATGATAAAACTGATGCTGAAGATACTGTGAGAAATAACGGCGATAAGAATTGTGTTGATGATAATGCTGATGATAGTACTGACGTTGATGATAATATAATGTTGCTGATGACAATGACAATGACAATATGATAATATAATGTAGCTGATAATAATAACAATGACAATATGATAATGTAATGTTGCTGATAAGAAGGACAATGACAATGACAATGACAATTACAATGACAATGACAATGACAATGACAATGGCAATGACAATGACAATGACAATGACAATAAAGTAATAGAATTGATGATACAGATAGATAATGACGATAATAATGGTATATGTAGATGTAGGCAGATGCATTTTAGATCATAGATTGCACAACACAAATATTTATACATTATGCATATGTGCATTATATATGTTATATATGTATGTATATATTTTTCATTACAGCCAGATTGACAACAGCCTAGATTATGCTGGTTATGCAGAAATTCGTGTATGCAAAAACATGTTGCTCTCAATGGGCTGCATTCCAGTTTTGTCTAGATCTGCAGTATAAAGAGTCAAATGGCATTCTTAGGCATGTAAAGGCCCAAGAAATGAGCTTGTTATTTATGTGGCAATTTGCATGCACAATCGCACCACACTTGCCGCCGCCGTTGCGCTGGTTGGCTAGCCAGGTAGTCACTCAGTTAGTTAGTCAGTCAACCAACCAACCAACCAACCAACAAGCCAGCCAGCCACCTAACGAGCCACACGCACCACGCACCATGCACCATGCACCACGCATAGCGCACCACGCAATGCGGTGGCTGCTGCGGCTTAATTCATGTTGCTGCCGTTTTGGGGCATGCCACGCAAATGCGTATTGCGTATTGCGTATCGCCTTGTGGCTATTATTGCATTCGCCAATTGCATTTTGGCAGCTGCAAAAATATCAAAATAAAGAAATACAAAAATGCGATCGACAGTCGGCGACGTCCTTCGACAAACAGCTTGAAACATATTCCGGTTAAGCTATGCCCGGACTTCGGATACAATGTATCCATTGCCAGACATCATGCAGCGGAAAAGCTGTCAAAATGGATGCCAATCGAATTGGTTTTTAACGTAGCTTTGTACGTAATACAACCAGCTAAATATAGTCTATTCACTCACAACACGCATAAAGTGCTGAATAATGCCCGAGACATTCGAACTTTAGCGGAGGCACCTGCATGCGACCATAGAAAACAATGGAATAGCACAGACCTGCCCTAAAAGCTGCCCAAAAGCAATTATAGTCTAGAGCAGTTGTGCCAATAGTATTATGAAAATCGCGGATCGTAGAATACTGCATTTTAAATGCCCTTAAATAGAGATATCTAGAGTTGGACCCATCTATTTTATAGCATAAAGATTGAGCAATATTGTAAAGAAATTAAAGTCTGGTTCATAGAAACAACATATTTTGTACTGTCTAATTTATAATATTTATATAATACTTTATAGTTCACACAAAAATATATTGTAATTGGACCAGGTGAGAATCGCTTCTAAGATAAATAAATTATGTAAAAAACATTTGGTTAAAGTGAATTATATATGGGTATAGAAAACATATTTCTAATTGGAACTACATATATCTGAATAGACAGAGGAAGGAGTATGGCAGAAAAAAAGATAGGGAGAGATTGGAAGATGGTGATGGGGATGGAGGGAGCTAAAGAGAACGATATTAAATATAAAGAAAAGGAGAACGAGAAAGAGAGGGAAAGGTAGTGAGAGAGAGAGAGAGAGAGAGAGAGAGAGAGAGAGAGAAAGAGAGAGAGAGAAAATGTATAGACAAAGAAAAAAATATGGAAAGACATACATATAAAGTGAAAGGAAAAGATAGATAAAGGAAAACAGATTCCTTTAATATGATCTATCTTGATCTATACACATGTAATCTACGACTTTGGCAGGTACTTTTCACTCTAGCTAATATACTTGATTTCTAGGGTATTTGCATATTACGCACGCTTTAGGCGGAAACTCTGCGCATTTGACCCTCGGCGCTGAATCATCGAAATGAAAAACAAAACCCAAAAAATTGCGAGCAACTTTTTTTGAGGCCAATTAAATTACAAAAAATAAAAAAAAATACGCAGCGAAAGGCGTCGGCGAAGGCGAATTCGAATTCGAAGTCGATGTCGAATCCGAATTCGAAATCCGATTCGTCGCTGCTGGTCAGTTGGGTCACGGGTGGCTTTTTATATTCGCTGAGCCGATTTGATTAAAAGCAAATTCATTAAACGGAACTACAGCTGTCTGCATGGCCAGGGGGCAGGCGGCAGTAGGCAGTGGGCAGGGGGCAGTGGCAAAGAAGGCCCGACCTCTGAAGGGGTGGGTGAACGAGGGGGGTTTATCTAAACATGCGTGAAAATCAATCATGGTAGCAAAAGACAATGGCACAGCGAGAGCTTAGCCGCTCGAGCCGGCCGATTGCTGCCGAAGAGGAAGCCACGCGTTTGTGCCTTCGGCAACTGTTGCTGCCGCAGCGGCAACAGCAGCAACTGTTGCTGCTGCCATTGCGGCGGCTGCTGCTAATGCTGCGACTGCAAAAATAAGTTTATATAAAACGTGAACGAAAAGTTATGGCCAACAGTCGTGTACGCGCCAGCCGCTCGAGCTGAGATTTAAGTCAAACAAATATAAACATAATCCAAGCCACGCCCCCAGCAAAGGACAAAGGACACTAGCGCCTTTAGCCTAGACACATACAGTTGCATATATACATATATCATTTTTTTTGTTCAGTGTACTTGTGTGTATTCCCATCATCCATCTGCATTGCCCATACGCCATGCACGCCCCTCGACTGCCCATCCGCCTGCTGGGCCTGCTAGGCCTGCTGCTCCTGCTGGCTGGCCACGCCCACGCCGCCTACAAGCTGCAGGAGCGCTACAGCTGGAACCAATTGGACTTTGCCTTCCCCAGCGAAAGGCTCAAGGAGCAGGCCATCGCCAGCGGCGACTACATCCCGCAGAACGCCCTGCCCGTTGGCGTCGAGCACTTCGGCAATCGTCTGTTTGTCACAGTGCCGCGCTGGCGCGACGGTGAGTAGAGCTGCATATGTGCATCGATTAATCAATCAATCAGTCAATCAATCAGGCATTTTGGGCCTCATTAGCTTTGCCAAAAAGGCAGAAATCTCCTTCGGCCCGCTTTGGTCGTGTTTCGCACTTGTTTTGCACTCAATTAACATGTTCGATTGATCAACAAATTGATTGCCTGATTGACGCAACGCGACTCTGTGTATGTCATTAAGGCAACCAGCTTAGCTAATTGACACCTGTGCACCCAGCACTTGTTGCCAACTTTGTCACCTGCGATGCTATTGCCGTATAATTAGCGATATATCAGGCCATCTACAATCAATGATTGAACACGTAACTGAATCACATTCAACATAAAGTGTCAATGAAGTAAATCGAATGCTGCAGAACATTTGTTTAACACATTACGTTTCATATTACAACTAAAAATATTGTGAATTTTCGATTTTAAATATGTGATCAAGTGAAACAGACTAAAAGAAAAATATTACTTAAATTTAAATAAGCATTATTATTTTCAAGTTTTGTAATATGGAACGGAAGAGCTGAAACTTAAAGTTGAAATTTGTGCTCAAAATATTAATTTATCTTAAATATTTAAAAATTTGTTTATTTATAAATGTAAATTACATTTAAATTTTTGTTTTATTTAAAAAATTATAATACTATTCTCCTAAAACGGAAAAGTGAAAGTGTGAAGTGTCTAGTTCATATTCGAGCTTCAAATATTTATATTTTTGGGTTCCATTTACAATTTTTAAATGCTTAACAATATTAATTGGCATATCAACGTTTTATTTTATTTTAAAATTCTTGTTACATACATAATCATTTGCTTTGAAGCATAATAGCTCACAAATAATTTGTATTTTGTTATCCTTTCAAAAATATTATAATTTTAAAAGAGAATTTTAAAATATTAAAATCTAATTGCAAAATTTCAGTTATAATTCAATAATTTTCAATATCTCCACAAATTAAAAATATTTAAGGTGAATATTAATTTAAAAATATTTATAGCTACAATTTTTGCGCCGCTGCTAAGTTGAGCACAGTTTTCAAAAGAAAAATCAAAATTCATTCGTACTTCAATTAAGCCAAACATAATTTAATTAACAGCAACTTCTAACGGTTGTTGTATAACAATAAAGCGACTCGCAAGAATTTACCACACACAATGCATGAAAAGCCAATTTAACTATAAAAGAAACAACAACAACAACAATAACTAATAAAACAATAATAATAATAAAAAAAAACAAGAAAATTGTGAAGGCTTCATCACGGCCTTGAAGTCCGCTACAAACGAAAAGAAAAACAAGAAAAAAAAAACCAATAAAAACAAACCTAAATGGCAATAGTAAACAATTAGCTGCGTTTCGATTCCAAGTGAGAGTTGGAGCTGCATTCGAGTGCAACAAGTTTGAATAGTTGAATGCAATAATGTGTTGTGTTGAGTTGTTTGTTTGGCTCGTTTTTCTTTCTGGTTGGTTCTGCACGATATGACCATTGGCTTACCAAATGGTCAAGGAAATGTCTGCAAAGCGAACTTGAATTATACAACACAATATTTAGTTAAGTAATTCACCAAGCGCTCGAATGCTTCCTGTACGCAAGAATATTGAAATATCGCAACAAAATTTCATCGAAGTATAAGATTTCACTTTGAGCTAGCTATTTTTGGTACTTTTTCGCGAATTCAGTTGATCTCATTAGGTAAAGAGAATGTATTATAGGAGATTCGCTATCCGTTATCAGTCTTCCGTCTTCCAGTTTGCATCTTCTATCAACCATATTCCATCTTCATTATTTTATATTGCATAATCCATCGTTTATGATCCAACTTCCAGCCTACAGCTTCCATCTTCTATCCTTCATCCGTTCATCATTCTTCCATCGTCTTACATCTTCCATTTTCCATATTGCATAATTCGTTATCCATCTTCGATCATCCATTTTCCATCTTCAATCCCTTATCCTTCATATTCAATGTCCAGTCTTCCATATTTCATCTTGTATATAATAATCAATACATAATCCAATTCACAATATATCCTTCCATCTTTCGTCTTCCAGCTCTCAGCTCCCAACTTCCTTTCTCAAATTCTGAATTAGACTCAGTCCAGTCTCATATGTTTACAAATTCAATACAAGAAAACTGTACAGAAATATTGACAACTTTGTGTCGGGTCCTAATCATTATCTATTAGCAGATTTCTAGGTTTCACAAGTCAACCGCAGCCTTGGGCCGCATTTGAGGTATGGCATTTGAATATGAATATTGGAATGGCACCGCTGGCAACGCCCCAAGAAGGTCGGCCAAATCAAAAGCCAAAAGCCAAGTGCCAAGTGGCAAGTGGGCGCATAGGCTTCAGTCGAATTTGGTCAAATTTGGTGCCGCAAAGTAATCGAAAGCGAAAGTAATCCGTAAAATGTGGCTTAAATCCAAATCAATTAGCTAATCTTAAGTGGAGTTTGCAACTTACAAAAGCAGCAACTGCAGTCAGTTGACAGTTAAAAGGAATTACCAGGTAGCCAAGTGCTATTTATGACTATTCAATCCAACTCATTTCAATTCAATTTCAGTTCCCATTGAAAGGTTTATTGAAACATTTACAAATCAATCAACTTCAGGCCCTTCGAAAAGAGTTGGTCAACAAAGAATGAATCACAATGCGATTGTCGATTGGCCAAAGAACAGCAGGCTCCCCAATTAAACAAGATATTTCTCGATTTGTACAACAATTTACCTATTGATATAGGCGAGTGTTGGTCCACAAATGTTGCCACACAATACAACTTTTACGCGACAAACTTAATTATGTTGAATGGAAATATTTTCGGCTTGACAGGTTGAATGCAAATACTTTAAGCCTAATTCACATTCCATTCAAGTTTAACAGCCAAACAGTGCTGGAAAACGAAAGCTGTTAGTCATAGATGGAATTTGTCGCTAGTCTCTTTTCATATCTAGTTTTTGTGGGATTGTTCAGGATTTCGCAGGCTTAAGCAAGCGATTTAATATTTTCAATTTTGCCATTGTCAGTGCTGGATAATGAAATATGTTTGACATTCATTGACATTAGTCGATTTTAGTATTTGATTTGATATCAAATGAATTTTGTAATGGGCTTTTGCTTAATTAGCCTCAAATGTGCTAGAAAACGAATATTAATATGAAGTCATATCGAATTGCTGTCATCGTTAAATTCTAACTAAACTGATTAAATTGTCTGCAACCGCTCTAGTAAATGTTGTGAACTAATGCAAACCTGATCAGTGCTGATAAATGCATTTCGAATGTGCAATTATTCAGAACCAAATGCAAATTAAATTGGCGAATTGAAATTCGTTTACAAATCGCGCGTTTCCCACATAATTTAAAGCCTAATGAAAACAGATTTCGCAGCCGATTCGCAAGAGAAAAAACAAATTATAATTATTTTGTGGCATGTCGATTCAATTCGCTTCGATTCGATTCGATTCGATTACCTTTTTTCATCTTTTTTTTTATTTTTTTTGCAATTTCAATGAGCTTGGAGCCATTGAATTACAAATTGATATCAACAGCTACCGAATGTCTCAATGCGCCTCCTTTTGGCGCGCCAATGATCGCTCATTGCTATTGACATACTGGAAATGCGAACACACACATGGCGGGAGGGTGAGAGACAGAGGGAGATGGAACGGGATAGAAAGAGAGTGAGAGAGTGAGAGAGGGAGAGAGGGAGACGACGTTATCTGGCTAATGGTAAATTCATTGGTTTTTAACCACTTGCAAACGCGCTAAGCGACCAAAATTAATGTTTATTAAAATGCGCTCATTGCGCTACTGTTTATAATGCATGGGAACAGGTCCGCTGAGCGGAGAAATACATATAACCAGATCAGCGTTACAAACCGAAACACCGAAAGACAGACGGATGGACACAATTATGCATCGAGTCTGACAGGCAGCTGACACATGCATGCAGTGGCTACAAAATAAAGTTGTTTATGCTGTTAAGTGAACAGGGTATTCATTTGTCATCACACGAAACAGATTACACAAACATCGGGCGAGACATTCCAGATTGAGTCGCTGTCGGACTGGCGGGTCGGAGTCGGAGTCGGAGTCAGAGTCGGAGTTGGAATTGGAATTTTGAAGTGGCAAAGATTTGCTGAAAGCCAAACTAAACTCAGATTCCATGACAGGCCTAATGCATTTAAATAGATGATTAGATCGATAGCAAATACAAGTTTTTCATTCCAGAGTAAATGCTGCAATAGAACTAATTAAGCAATGACTCCTTCCATTTGCCATTGCCTGAAAGTCTTGCAAGACTTCAATTGCACTTCAAGCAATACCAGATCTAAGCTGTATAGTCTAGACATGTGATAGAGCTACTAAAGTATAAATGGAGATCATAGCTAAACATCGATAATTATCGATTTCTTTTTCCATATAAGTTACATCGCCAAAGTCATATACATACATATATGTACATATACAAATCTTGCATTTCCTGTCTGCCCAAAATCGATATTTATCGATGTGTGCAACCAATGTAGCAAGCAGATATGGCTGAGGTCAATGCTTCGGCTGACTATCAAAGATATCGTTTCCTCATTCTAAGAGTATCTATCTCTTGCACACGCCAAACTAGCCCAACTAGCATATACCCTGCCAATGTGAGCAAATGAAAAGCAACTTCAGTCGGAAACTAAGACTTAAATCGAATTAGCAAACTGCATTTGGATTTGTGAAATGCTGCTTATTCAAGCTCGCGTTTTGTAAATGCATTTTGCTGATTGCCCGTGGGCAGAGAAGGGGGCTACTTGTTAGCTGTTAGCTGTTAGCTGTTAGCTATTGCCTGTTAGCTGCTGCCTGTTGGCTGTGGCAATGCTTGTGGGGGGACAGCTGTAGGTCGATGCCACTCATAGAATTAGCCAAGACAAGTGCGAGCGATGTCGCGCACGCCCGCTACCAGCAGCAACTGGTTAAAGTTGCGCTTGTCAACTGGAGCGGAAACGCAGACGATATGAACGACGCTGACGCTGACGCTGACGATGACGATGGCGATGGCGATGATGATGATATGATGCAGTGGCTAATGACAACGGAAATTGCTGGCATTTAATTTGAGTCGAGGAGTCGAGGAGTCAGCGCATTAGCCAAGAAAAAGTTGCTTCGACTCACTTGACAACGTCTCATATCAAACACAACAGTCTCTGTCTCTCTCCCTCTCTCTCTCTCTCTCTGGCTGAGTGTCTGATTAACTGACTGACTAACTGATTGATGTCCAGCTCATAACACATCAATCGCCAGCCGACTAGAAAGTTGCATTTTCGACAGCCAAGACTGCAGCTTGTGGCGTAAGTGCACAGATGAAAGAAATTGAAATCGTTGCAAATCGCTGAGTTTTTATCTTCGAGCTTCACTGAATATCTGTGCTCGAATTCATTGTCCAATGGCTTACCCCCAATGATCTTAGACTGCAGTTATATGTATATTGGGGAAAGGACTGCATTCAGTTCGTGTGCTCATTCGTTAAAACTTGACTTTGCTCATATATTGCAGGCATTCCGGCCACATTAACCTACATCAATATGGATCGCAGTCTGTCGGGCTCACCGGAACTCATACCGTATCCGGACTGGCGCAGCAATACGGCTGGAGATTGCGCAAACAGCATTACGACAGCGTATCGCATCAAGGTAGACGAATGCGCACGGCTTTGGGTGCTGGACACGGGCACCGTGGGCATTGGCAATACCACCACCAATCCCTGCCCGTACGCCGTGAACGTCTTCGATCTGACCACAAATACCAGAATCCGACGCTATGAACTGCGCCCCGAGGACACGAATCCGAACACGTTCATTGCCAACATAGCTGTGGACGTTGGCAAGACCTGCGATGATGCAATGGCATATTTCTCCGATGAGCTGGGCTACGGCCTGATCACGTATTCCTGGGAGCAGAACAAGTCCTGGCGGTTCTCGGCCCACTCCTACTTCTTCCCGGATCC
Organism: Drosophila aldrichi; assembly: GCA_035045965.1. Taxonomy (NCBI): domain Eukaryota; kingdom Metazoa; phylum Arthropoda; class Insecta; order Diptera; family Drosophilidae; genus Drosophila; species Drosophila aldrichi. The sequence goes on from JAWNOM010000484.1 coordinate 8,167,889, forward strand.
ACTGCGAGGAGACTACAACATCGCCGGCCTGAACTTCCAGTGGGGCGAGGAGGGCATCTTTGGCATGGCGCTCTCACCCATACGTTCCGATGGCTATCGCACGCTCTACTTCAGTCCCCTGGCCAGCCATCGTCAGTTTGCGGTATCCACGCGCATCTTGAGGGACGAGTCGCGCACCGAGGATAGCTATCACGATTTCATTGCCTTGGACGAGCGCGGTCCCAATTCCCACACCACAGCTCGCGTGATGAGCGACGATGGCATCGAGCTGTTCAATCTGATCGACCAGAATGCAGTCGGCTGCTGGCACTCGTCGATGCCCTATACGCCGCAGTTCCATGGCATTGTGGATCGCGACGACGTGGGCCTAGTCTTTCCCGCAGACGTCAAGATCGATGAGAACAAGAATGTTTGGGTGCTGTCCGATCGTATGCCCGTCTTTCTGCTCTCCGATCTCGACTATAACGATGTTAATTTCCGCATCTATACCGCTCCGCTCGGCGTTCTCATCGAGAACACCGTCTGCGACTTGAGAAATAATGTCTATGGCCCCTCGAATTCGGTCAGTTCCCCCAATCAGCAGCAGCCGTCGCTGCCTGTTGCCCCGCCCAATATCTATAAGCCATACCGTCCAGCTGGACCGCCCAAGAAGCCCCAGCTCTCAACCAGCTGGGCGCCAGCGCCACCCAGTCGCACCTATCTGCCCGCAGTATCTCCATCCGTTGACCCGGGACAGAGCATCTCCAGCGTTAGCGTTTCGACTGGAGTGGAGGTACCCAAGGCATATGTGTTCAATCAGCACAACGGACTCAACTATGAGACGAGCGGACCCCATCTCTTCCCATCCCATCAGTCCATTTCGCAGCGCGAGGGTCTGAAGAGCTACGTGAACGCCCGCCAGGCCGGCTGGTGGCATCATCATCATTGAGGCGCCTATCACACTATATCCTCGGCTGTCTCAATCGCCAATATTTGTTCGCCTTTATGAAGTGTTTTCTAAGTACTAAGTGTATTTTGCGTTCATTTTTTTGTACTCTTCTTGAATCACAATTTTTAGCATTTTAAGAGAAATTGTAAGCAAAATAAAGATAAATATTTTTTTTTTTTTACTATTTAAACTATAATTCCTGAAAAAGTGGTTTTGTTTTTGTATTTATCAGCTTCGTTTAAAACGAGTTTCTGAACAAGTGCTAACATTTGGCAACAGATGGCGCCAATGGACCCAAATTACAGTAAAAGCTCTGTATGAAGCAGTTTAAAATTGGATAAAGCTCAACTTTTTAGGCAGGGTGCACAGATTAGTTGATAGCCTAAGCCTGGAACCAGGGGATTTGGCTTTTTCGCAATCCTCTAGACACCACAACTGGGCGACAGCCAGGTTTAGCCAGTGAATGCTGCATGCATAATCTATTACTACATACAATTAGTCCTATTACGCAATATGGCAAAGAGCAACGGCCTAGCTGCAATAAACCGGAAAGCAAACAAAAAAATAAATATTTAGCTAGCTGACAATAAATAAACTTTCGATCGAGCCTCACTTCAACTTGATGAACCAAGTCAAAAAAAAACCTACACAAACGTTGAAATTACCATTGCATTTTGATGATTCATTTTGAATTTGAATTTGAATGCGCGCGACTTTAGATATCGATAGTCTCAACTCGACCGACCGCCACATCGGACGACTCAGCTGTCACGATGCCATATCGATGGTTCAGTCACTCACTTTGAAGAGCACGATTGCAGTTAGACATACTATCGGTTTATTTATCCGATGTTTTTTTGTATAAATTAAATGCGAATGCGAACGCAATTCAAGCTCACGTTTTTTTGTTTGCTTGGTGTTTACGCAGTGGTTAGGCGCAAATCTAAAGAATCGCTAGAAGACTTCATGTGCATCGCATATTGCAGTAACTAAGTCAAGGTAAGTCAACTAAAACGACGCAACGCACACACGATGAGTTTGCAAAAAAAAAAAAAAAAAAAAAAAAAAAGGAAAAACTTTGCAACTGGACTAACAAAGTTGCTATCATTATAACTATCCTGTCTCGACGCCCGTGTGAACGAACGTGCGTACGTGTGTGTGTGTGCGTGCTGGAGTGCATGTATGTATGTGTGTGTGCGCGCAACTTTGTATACATTGCCAAAAAAAACAACAACAACAAATGGAAGAAAAATGGGTTTACTGTCCTCGAGATTCCAATGCGCGCTGCTTATGGCAGCTGCGTCGCGTTGCGTTTCGTGGCTCACACGACAGACAACACAAACTCAAAACACAAAAGCAGACACGAAGCACAACAACGCTGCCACTGCGAATGCGACTGTTGCGACCGCTGCGATTGCTGCGACCCAATATGGCAGCACCTGAACTTAAACTTAACCTCAAACAGCAGCGTTGCGGCTGTGGGAGAAGCGCGGCGCGTGCCAATGAACGTGCGTCAAAGATCCGACATCAATACTAATAAAACAAAACAAAAATAAACAAATAAAGCCAATCACTGCGCCCCCTACAAATTGGCCAGAACTAGAACGGCAACCGAACACCCCCACGCAGGCCAAACAATAACAACACGCGAAACTTCTGTGAGTTAACCGAAGTTTCTACACTCTTTCAATTTGTACTTCAAATTGAGCGGACGAAGCTTGATTTGCAGTGCCTTTCGATTGCCTAAGGTGACCCATCAAACACTAGTATTCTAACTATGTATATGTAGTACTAGAGCTCAGCAGATAAGACTCAGTATATGAGCCCAGGCCGAACTGGTCCACACTATATATTGTATACATATATAAATGAGTGACGATAATTAGCCATTGATTTATTCAGATTTGAAACCTGTTTCCGCAGTACTCTTGTTGCACTATCCGGAGCCAAGTTAAGATTCCCACTGAGTGTACCCAAACCCCCTATCAATAGGGCTTTACGAACTGAGTGATATAGCTGAGGAATACGACACGATTGCTACTGTGAATATGTAGCCCAACAAAGAAGGCCAACGGCCAGGCGTTGTCAAATCAGTTTAAAATCTATATTAGAGCTCATAATCAATCATCAAAAACGTAGACAAAGCAGTAAGAGAATTTTCGAAAAATTTAGTGCACTCTAATAATGGAGAACCGCGTATATTATGGTCTCAGTTTAAACAAAACAAACAAGAGCAACATCAAAAACAATAGCAAACAGAAAAAGGATAAAAAGGAAAACAAGACCAATAACATCATCGGCGATAATATTTCTAATAGCAACAACGAGCGGGACAACGAAACTGATGCATTTGGCACGAAGAAGAATAAGAGTACTAGAATTTCATATTCTGTATACTACTATCTAGAGCGGATAATACACGCCGTAGTGCTTCTAGTTGGTCGAGTTCTAGCTACAGTCTACTCTTATTCCATTTCAGTGAGCGCGAGGGAGGCCAGACAGCCGCTGGGTCAGTTGAAGAACGTCAACGGCAACAGCTGCAGCGGCACCATGGTTAAGAAGCGTCAGACCGATGCGCAGCAGGACGGCGGCAGCTGGAGCGACTCGGGCGAGGAGGAGATGGTGAATGGACATGTCGCTGCCGGAAGCAATGCCCCGAGTTGCCAGCACATCAAGAAGGCGGTAGATCCGACTCGGTTACGGCGTCATCTCAAATCGACTGGATTGCTCTACGATTGCCAGATGTGTCAAAAACTGAACCCGCCCAATTCGAGTGGCAATGAATCAGCTGCATGTGAATATGATAACACACTCTGGCTGTGCCTCAAGTGCGGCACACAGCTGTGCAGCCGCGAGCGCAACAAGCACGCATTGCTGCACTACCAGGTAAAAACAATTACCGTCCGATTTGTAAATACATATATATCGTGGCTAATTCTTTTTGCATTCACTTGCAGACTCCGCATTCGGACTCGCATGCTCTGGCATTGAACACGCGTTCCTTCAAGATCTGGTGCTACGATTGCGGCAGTGAGGTGTGTGCGAACTCCCGTAAGAATTTGCTCGATTGCGTGGAACTAGTGAAGCGTCTGGCTCAGAAACCGCTCACCACCGTCGCCGACGTGCAGTACAAAATATTGTCAACGCTAGACCAAATCAGTCCAATTGTCAAACAGATGAGCGCGACCAGTGGGGGCAATCCGGCCATACCGATGCCGCCTCCATCGCCGCCGCCGCCAGCCAGCTTGACCGGCTCAGTGCCCGGCATGGCCAAGCGTGTGCTGGAGAAGCGTGCCATCTGCCAGACGCCGACTGGCCTGCTGTCCACTCCATCTGTGGGCTACCCGGAGCTGGATCGTTTGCCACGCGTGCGAGGTCTGACCAATTTGGGCAATACGTGCTTCTTCAATGCCGTTATGCAGTGCCTGGCTCAGACGCCATTCTTACTGGACGTACTCAAGGAACTGGCCGAGCCCGGAGAGCAGTAAGTTCCAAACGAAGAAATCCAATGCTTTAGCTAATTTGTACCCAATTTGTTCGCAGATTTGTGCTGCCCGGCGGCACATTTAACTTTAAGGACAAGGGCGACGTTGAGCTGCCCATCATAAGGGGCACGCTCTCTTCGTGGGGAAATCTCACCTCCGCCCTGGCCAATGCGCTGGAGGAGCTGCAGTCCGGTGGCGGCGTCTTCACGCCCAGCAAACTCTTTGACAAACTGTGCGCCAAATGTCCACAGTTTACTGGCGGAGATCAGCACGATGCGCACGAGCTGCTGCGCCAGTTGCTGGAAAGCGTACGCTCTGAGGATTTGAAGCGCTATCAGCGCGTCATTTTGCAGAACTTGGGATACAAGTATCAGGATATTAACAGCGTGTCGGAGGAGCTGCGCCAGAAGTGCAAGATCTATGGCAATCAGGCAGCCGATCGCATACTGCGCCCGGAGCAAGTGTTTCGAGGCTTTCTCGTCTCAACACTGACGTGTCAGGACTGCTTTAACATCTCCTCGCGACACGAGTACTTTTTGGATATATCACTGCCCGTGGCAGTGGAGAAGCCGCAGCCGCCTCAGCGCCGCAGAACTAGTCCCGAGAACTCGCCCACGTCCGCTAACCAGAGCAACAGTGCCAACCCGAAGTTCAGCAACGGTGAGTCGGCAGTGGGCGTGCCGTCGCCTTCGTTTTATCTGCACACTGATGGGCAGGAAGCGCTGGGGCCATCCAAAGCACAGGTGAAGAAAGAGAAGGAGCGAGACCGCAAGGCCAAGCGGGCCGCCAAGCACCAGCGTACCAAACAGGCCCAGAGGCTCTCGCTGAAGCTGAGCATGAGCGATGACGCAAACGGCGACGGCGGCGGCGGCGGAGATGACGTCGATGGCGATCAGCAGCCTGGCAGTGGTGATAGCCAGGGGCAGGCGCAGCCTACTTCTGCCGACACGGATAGTGAGAAGACACGCTCGGCTCCCTGGGGCGAGGGTCCACGTGCCAAATCAACTTCCCAGAGCGCAACAACATCGGAGCACTCAGACGCCGATGTTGAGGACAATCTGGTTGATGACGCTGCCGCCGGCAGCAATGCCAAGTTCTACACAGACAGCAACGGCAACTCGCAGCCCGTGGGCGAGAAGCGGGACGATACGCCCGAGCACATGGACAAGGATTCGCTAGAGGAGGACGAGAATGGTGAGCAAACAATCTGAATGTGTTGGCAATGTGAATGCATACGAAAGGGACGGCAAGTGGTAAAGTTATCTCGCTCTATTTATGCTTACAGACTCAGGCATAGCCACCAGTCCGGCACCCACTACGGCAACCAACAGTGCCGCCAGCACCACCAGCACCGCCAGCAATGGCAACAACAGCAACAATAACAACAATGAAGCCAACAGGGGGACAGATGCGAGCGCGCCAGCAGACAGCGCAGCAGCCAGCTTGGTGAACGCCAGCTTGAGCGAGAAGGGCGCCTCTTTCATACGGCAGTTCTCATCGGGGCAGCTGCAGCTGAAGATGGAGCAGCTGAAGCTGCGGGAGCAGGCCAAGAGTGCGGCACCCTCGAAGCGTGTGCGCACCCAAAGCTATTCGGACTGGAGCACTACGATTGCGCCGCGCTATCAGTGCGAGGTGGGTGAGTGCTCGGTGGCGTCGTGTCTTAACAATTTCACCGCCGTGGAGTTGATGACGGGCCAGAACAAAGTCGGCTGCGAGAGCTGCACCCGCCGCATCAACGGGTCCGATCCCCAAGCCAAAACCGTCAATACAAATGCGACCAAGCAGCTGCTGGTGTCCAGTCCGCCGGCTGTGCTGATCTTGCATCTGAAGAGATTCCAGCTGGGGCCGCGTTGCATTTTCCGCAAGCTGACGCGCCCGGTCAGCTACACTGTCCTGCTGGATATAGCCGCCTTCTGCGGCTCCAAAGTGAAGAACTTGCCCAACATTGATCGCAAGCAGAAGAAGCTGCTCTATGCGCTCTATGGCGTCGTCGAGCACTCTGGCGGCTTATACGGCGGCCACTACACCGCCTATGTGAAGGTGCGCCCGAAGCTGACTCCCGACGATAAGCGCTGGAAATTCTTGCCGCACGGCAGCAAAGCGGAGCTCGATCAGGACGATGAGCAGCTAAAGAAGCTCGAGGAGCTGCTGGCCAAGGAGAAGGCCCGTGAGATGCGAATGAATGCCCTGGATGATAGCGACGATTTCACCAGCTCAAGCAGCAATGCATCCACCTCTGATGATTCCCCCTCTGACCTAAGCAACGGCGCTGTCGATGAATCTGTTGCTGCTGCTAATGCTGGAGCCGACGCTGCTGCTGCTGCGAACGATGACGGCTCGTCCGATCAGCCGGCGGGCATGGCCAGCAGCGAGGAGGAAGCGGCCAATGTGAAGGCACCGCCCGGCAAATGGTATTACGTATCGGACTCGCGCGTCCAGGAAGTCAGCGAGGACGCAGCGCTCAAGGCACAGGCGTATCTGCTGTTCTACGAGCGTATCTATTAGAAACTGCAGTTCAGCTCCAGCGGTGCGAAGTGGCCGCCCGCATCGTTCCACTAGCTTAGCATAGATATTTGGAAGTTATTTAATTTTTGTAATACTGTTCCTGATTGTTTTCATTACTATCCTTAAATTATTGCATTTGGAGCGCGACCCACATTGGCGCGACCTACAACGAAGATAAAGGACTGACAAGACAAGCAGAAATGGAAGCAGGCTCATATCTAAAGGGGAAAACAGAAACAAACGGCAGAGTTAAGCATTTTAGATAGTTTTTTTTTTTTATTTTTATTTTTTTTTTTTTATTATTCATTTTTGTTGTCAAAAAGCTATGGATAGATCAGCAGGCGAGGACTATGCCATGAGCATGTATAATATTTAAACACAGAGACAGACCTGTACGTATACACAAAAGATGGACTGAAAAGACATATACATACACAGAGAAAGAACTCGGAACTTCGAGTGGAGCTGGCACTTGAATGCATTTTATAAACAATTTCATGGATAGGACAGCAGGCAATCTAAAAATATATATATATGTATATATATATATATGTGCGCATATATAATATATAAATGACACACACACCCTCCTCATTTTGAAGATGAAGATTTTGACGCTCACACACCGAGACAAGCACTTATACATCAAAATTGATTAGTTGACGAATTGACAAAGCAAATGTGTGTTTGATCACTTTCTCTCCGGATTTCGGCATACAAGTAGCAAGTGTTTGCAACATAATATTGATATGATGATGATGATATATACACCAACAACAACAAATACAGATAATTAAAATAAATCATATTTATTTTATTATTATGTTCATTACTATTATTATAGTTATTACCTTAGCAATTGAGTGTTTTTTTTTCTTCTTTTTAATAAACATGTGCAAAAGCGTAGCTAAAGAGGGAGTTGACCGAGAGAATTTGGAATACCTAACATAATATATAAATATACATACATATAAATATAATTATAAATAGAGATTTTTTTTACAATTTTATTAAATAGTCTTAAGTTAGCTGCATATATGTGTATCTTTATATGCATGTATGTATATCTATATATGTATATTTAGTCTGTGGTCCAAAAGCGATTAACATTGCCTCAAAAGACGATAAAGTGTTAATTTTAGCAAAGAGAGGAAAAACGAAAAACAAACAGGAACCACTGAATGATTGTAACAAGAGAACAAATTTGTAAAGAAAAAGAAACAGTTAATTAATAACAATTATGTATTTATTACGTATAATACTGAGAATGTTGATGGATCATAGGAAATGAATCAAATACAACCAATTGCTCGCTTCTGCCAACCTTATACTAATTGTAATCCAATTCAATTGACTATATATAAGTATCTAAACAATTAAACAAACAAAACAAACGAATAAAATTGTAAACGAAGTCACACACACACACACACACATATTACTATATTTGTATATAAATACAAATATATATGTATACATACATGTGCAATACCTTGATCTCTGTTGCAGCTATACAATGTTAAATGTTCCGACTAATTAAATGGAAATCGCAACGAGATACATATATCCGACAAGCATCCAAATATATACACACATCTATATACCAGAATCGAGAGAAATTACATCCAACTATATGTTATATGTACCCACATTCGAATCGATTTACTTATATATAAATACTACAAAAGATGTTCATAGACTAAATGTAAAATTGATGGTTTTACTTAAATCTGTTTTGGTTATAGGTATACCAACTACATCATCTACATATATTTGCAATGTTAGGGGAGCATACGACTATAGGTATAGGATTTACCAATTGATGGCTTTAATTGTATATTTTATATTGTATTAGTAATGCTAGATGGTATATGTTAACGATGGACCTACATATATCTGTTTCTAGGTATACGAAGCACTTACCAACAGATGGATTTACTTTCCTTTGATCTGTTTATGGGCATACTAAGTACGTCCTCTACATTTGTATATTCGGAGTGTTTAATTGGATTATTCGGCTCTGATCTTTGTTTGGCGTATATAGCTATACTAAGTAACTCATCTACACACTCTCGGAAAGTATACTATTTCTGGAGTATTCTTCTCTAAAGTTGTAGCATATTTTTCGGCTTTGCTTATTCTAGTGGGAACCTTTACGCCTATCTGAAACTGATGTTAAGTAACCGAAAATCGGACTTGGTTGGGATACATGCTTTGACCCAGGAACTAGTTTATGGGGGATTTCTGCTCCCTTCACAAAGGTTTTCCAGCAGTAGAGTCTGCAGTATAGGCATCTGGTATAGTTTCCAGGTTCAATTAAGGAAACAAGTAAATAATAAAAACGGTTTCAAATATATATAATTATGTATTTACATCTGTTTTCCAAGCTGCGTCATTTGTGTACGTGTGTTAAATTATTAACTAGATTTTTAAAGGGTTTTCGGCGTGTCTAAAAAAAATCCAATTGTTTCTTAAAGCTAGGTTTAGAATCGACTATGAATGATTCAACAACAGGTATTCGTATGTGTAGTCAAAGACGAGGAGCATTATGGCTCCGCCGGGACCCAGGCGCATAATCTTGGGCACCAGGCCCTTGTAGAGGGCGCGGAAGCCCTCCTCCTTGTAGACGGTGACAATGGAGCGAAGAGTGCCGCGGTATTTGATCTCCGTGGGCACCGGCTGGGGCCCTTGGATGCGCGACTTGGCCACGTCGAACGGTATGTTGACGAAGCAGGCCAGAGTGCCGGCCAGAAAGCCGATGGTCACCTTGCGCATAAACTCCCAGGTGCTGTCCTTGCTCTCCGGCACCAGGTTCTTGACGCTGTGATAGAAGCCGAAGTAGACCATGTTGAAGATGCCATTGCGGCCCATTGTGGCGGTCAGGCCCTTGTTGAGGCCTCGCAGTCCGATGCCATCGTTCCGGACAATGTCCCGCGCCACATCGAAGGTGCCGATCAGCTTCTTCTGGCGGTTCGCCTGCTGTGACACCTTCACCACCTCGAACGGATTGACGGCGATCGCCTCCAAGGTGCCGGCCGTCAGACCCGCCAAGGCGAAGGTCAGCGGAGTCGGTGTCGGCGAGCCAAACTGAAAGAACGTCTTCGTCTGCTCGAATACCAGGAACTTAATGGCCCTCTTTGGAGTCTCGGCCAGTATGGGAGGCATCAGACCCTTCCAGTACGACGCGATGCCCTCCTGACGATACATCTTGGCGAAGCAGTCAAACACGCCAGAGTAGTGCACCTGCATGAAGTAATTCATTTATTTTGATTACGAATTATCGCCAGACTCTCAATATTAACAGGTATAGTGACTTCAGTTTAGGCAATGTCTCTCTCTCTCTCTCTTTATATCTACATATATCACTCCCTCTTTCTCTATCTCTTTCATATGGTAGCATTTGCAATCGGATGATTCCCTGTATTATATTATTTAAGTAAGGAACTTTAACTGCAGAGGTCTATGGTATCAATCAAACATAAATTCAAATTTAGCGGCATTTGGCTTAAAAACATCCAAAATGTTGTTCCATTTTGCATTGCTCACGGCACGCAAATATCATCATAAAACGGAAGAAAACACAGAAAAAAAAACTTGAAGCTTTCGGAATTAGTTTATTAGCTGACTTAACTTTGCGTGCGTGTGTGTGAGTGTGTGTGTGTGAGAGGGGCTGCGAGGTTGTATGTGGATGTAATTTGAATTACTTTTTTGCATCTATTTTAATAATGTGCTAACAAATTGGTTAAACACAGAAAATGTTCAAAAACTAGACACGCATATGAATAAAATACATATACATACATATGTATATATGTATAACTGTGCATACTCTTGAGAAAAATGAAATAGCACCACGCATAAGCAATGTGTCCAAAGAATTGCATAGTGATGCTATTAATTATTTCTCAGCTATATATACATATGTATATATACAGTAATATTTGTATAAAGAAAAGCGTTTCCGTGTGCTTATTATATACATATGTATATATACATCTAGATCTTCCTCTTTGTTCTCATTTATTCTCTGCATTATTTAGTATATAGCCGGCAATAGTATAGGCATTATAGCAGTAGAAGAATGGATTATATATTAATATATGCCCAGTTATCTTAAGAGCAACGTCAAGCTAAGACCAGTAATAAGATCTCAAACATAGGCCGATAAGATATTGTTAATTGTATAGGTCATTTCGGGTTGTTTTATTTCACTTGGAAACAAAGTGCGGCACGCGTTGTGTAGAGAGCGATAGAGAGAGAGAGAGAGAGAGGAATAAGTCGAAAATTTTTGAAAACAGCGCCCAATCGATAAGCACTACCATAAGCACATGTATGTATGTATGTATGTATGTATATGCATGTGTATATGGTATATATGTGTGTATTTGTAAATATCGAAACACTCGTCAGCTGTGCAAGCCCACTGCCCATTGGATAGCTATCTATATTTGCTTGACTGTCACTTCTGATGACCTTGACACGACCTCTCACACATACATAAATACTCGCACATCTACCCTATCAGCTTGGCAGTGAGATTGGTGCGTGTTAAGGTCGCTTTTTGGGCATGGCCATAAAAGCTGTCTGGTTCTTATCGGCGTTTTGCTTATGCTACACAAACACACACGCACCCACACTGGCAATTACACACGCTGTACGCATAAGCCCCATGAACTCTATTTGAATACCTTTGGCAAAAACACCTTTTGTTTACATTGGCATTGCCAGCTGCTGGCTTGAACTCACCTCAGCCGTGGGTGAGGCGGCGATGGCGGCGGGCCGTGCCTGAATCTGCATGCGAGTCTTCACCACGTCCAGAGGCTGCATGATGCACACTTCCAAGAAACCGGCCGAACCACCTGACAGCACTTGGAAGACGGCTTTGCGACCCGGCGATATGGTGGGTATATGATCATTTTGGCTGCTCATCTCGTTGCTTTCTTCTTGCTCTGTTCTTCTTGTTGTTTGGTTTTTGGAATGCGAATTGAGACCAGAGGTTTATTAGTTAGTTACCCTTATGTTCATTAGATGCATTCATATATTTATGTCCAGGCTTATGCGACAATGTTCAGCCTTGTTTTTATTTATATTTTTTTTATTTCTTGTTCTAAAAAAAGCAACTATGAGCAAAAAATTTTTAGAGTCCAAACAAAAACAATTTTGAAGTCGAAATATCTGAAACAACGCTCACTTTGTTGCTAGACGCCCGCTCCGATAGTCACAACAAGTTGGGCAATGAAAACAAAAAAGGCAAAAAACAAAAAAAAAAACAGCAATAACAACAATCGCAATAAAGATACAGCAAGAGCGGCAGCGATTGACTAAGTGTGCGAGAGAGATAGAGAGAGAATAAGCAATGGACTCAACGTTTAGCCGCCGCGCGCCTCGACAACAGAATTCGCACTGAGCCCAGGCGGGCAAATGGAATGCTGAATGTTCCCAGGGCTGGAGTCGGACAAGCGAACGCCAAAGCGTCGCATCGGCCAACGAGGCGAGACGAACCATTGGCCGAGCTTTCAGTGACGCAGACGTCGCAACTCACGACGACGCGTGCTGGAAGAGCTTCTTGTCCAATAACAATTAACTGCGCTCGGATCGCACGAAAAGCTTTCGGTGATCAACGACGATGCGACGTCATCTCAAGTATCAACTCTCTGTGCTGTTATTGTTTTTTTTTTTTCTCTCTCTCTTAATTTCTTCTTACATTGTGAGTGAGGACTTCCAGCTGATAGCGCGAGCTGTATAATGGATTGACTTGTAATTAATACAATATACTGATTGATATGACCACAGCCACGGCGATAAGATTACATTTCGATGGTCGCTAGCAGCAAGCTGAAGAGTCCAGCAAATATTATAGATTGTATGCGGGACTAGGGTAATTATTTTGATGTGAGCAAAGTGATTACATGTTGACTGATAAGATACGCATCGTATAGATATATCTAAAAACAAATGTAGGTATGCATAGACATATAATCATTTCTATCTGTCTTTCTCTCATCCATCTATCTTATTTTTTATTCTCCCTGGCGTATTTTCTTTCGCAATATTAAACTCTTTCCCTTTGTCTGTGATCTGTCCGTTCCTCTCTCTTCTCTAACTATATGTATTTCCCCATCTTTCACACATTCTCTGTCTCTCTATCTTCCGCTCTCGCTCTCTGCTTATTTACCTATATTTCTCGCTCATCCTTTAGCTCCTTATTTTAATTTCTCTTCTGTCTTTTTCTCTCTTTCTCTTGTTTCTCTCTCTTTTAACCATAAGTTCAAACAGATCATTTATGATTTTGTGATCTAAATCAAAAACTAAAAATATTCTTAATAATATCAAAATATCAAATTCAATCTAGATACATATATATCGTATTATATACGATCCACAAAAGGAATTTAACTTCTTGTTAGTTTTCTAGCGATCAGAAATGTCTTCAGATTTCACACCTGACCATTAGATAGCTAAGCTCTCTGGTAAATGTCATTAGGCGGAGTATTCAGCAATCCCAGCCAACCCACGTCAAATGAGTGCCCATACTCAAATACGTATGTATGTATATATGTTTGTTCATGTATTTATCTATTTACATACACATGTGTGTCCACACTTATAAGACGTAAGACAAACGAATCATTTGACATTTTGTCTCCGCGTATCTTTAGCTTAAGCTGTCGCTGCATCTGTATCCGTATTTGTCAGGCCGCAAGTGTATCTGACAGATGCATCTGGTGATCTTCGCTTTGGCTCTTGATTAGTTTATTGTTTATTATTCATAGTGCGCTCTATGCGGCGCATCAATCAGTCGATGCCAGGCAGCACAACCAGAAGAAGAAGAGGAATGCCACAAAATATGATGCACAGGTAAACCCACACACACACATGTCTCAGGTCGCTAAGTGAAGTTTCTGTGAGATAGATTGAGGACAGATTTCATTTGCATAAAATGCATTCTATAACAAATTGACGGAACAAATTGTTGGTGTCAAAAATGCGATGCGCTTGACTGAGCCCCCGTTACCCAAGATACCCTATGATTTACATGCCAGTCCAACATTCCATCTTCCAATGTATGTGTGAGTGTGTGTGTGTGTGTGTGTGTGTGTGTTGGCGTTTGTCTTACGTCTGTCCAAATATTTCTAGCTGTTAATTATGGGCACGAGTTAGCGTGTGCGCTAGCTGGAAAAGTTAGTATGGAATTTCAGATAAGAAGAAGTTACCCTAGCCGATCCATTCGATCATTGGATAATAGTATCAATGCGCTTAAGCGAATTTAAAATGCATTAGAGACTATTAAAAGCTCATAAAGCCCGGGCAAATGCCCTCCAATTCAATCTAATTATGCTGTAAAGTCACGCAATTGGATAAGACAACCAGCCAGGGGGAGAGATCGACTGAGAGACAGAGAGAGAGAGAGAGAGAGAGAGAGAGAGAGATCCCAAACGAAATGATATAATATCGCAGTCATAAATTACCACCTAAACGTAGCACTTAATAATCGATATGAATGAATGGATATACATACTTCAAAAATCGTTCTCAATCCGTTCACACAGCCGTGGCTGCATTCGAACTTCTGAGCTGATCGTCGCTGAAGATCTCAGGCAATCGAGGAAAATGATTTTATTTTTGTAATTAGCTGGCGGAACAGGCATATAATGGAATGGAGAACAAGAGCAGGCACCAGCAGATAGCGCCGATTGATCGATCAAAGCCACAGATACAGGCTAATAAATCATTTTTCCATACTCATTTTCCATTTTCTTTGCCCCTGCCAAAAGTGAGAACTCACGATTGCCGCACCGCACCGCTCTACAGCGCACCGCACCGCACCGCACCGCCCGCAGTCCATCCAATTGTCTGTCAAAGGCTATTAACCCCATTTTAGCGGGGCCGTTCCACTTGTTCCACTCGGCTGTGGTCATGTTCGGTTTGTCAGTTTTCTCGGCCACCCTCTCTCGCTCTCGCTCTCGTTCATGCTCTCGTTCTCGTTCTCGTTCTCGTTCTTGCTTGGGAAATACTTGTAAGTTGCCCAAATTGTTTCTCCAAACACCGTGCACTAGAAACATATGTAGAGCCGTAGAGCCACATGTGAAACAAAAGACCCAGAACTAAGCACACACACACACACACACACACAGAGAGACTTTGTTGGCCCCAAACATAGCTGGATTCCCATCAGAATCGGCTGCCATGTTTTGATCGACGAACGTCAAGCGATGCATCCAAAATATTGTTGCATGTCGAAGCAGTCCGTACCGCAAGAAACCAAATCAGTTAGAGTGTTTTGATTAATGTCCGTTTTGACAGCTGTCCATATGGAAGGCTTTCCCTACCCCTGCCTCCAGCCTCCAGCCTCCTGCCTCCTGCCCGTTACCCGCTAACCACTACGCCCTGTCTGCTGCCCACTATTTTGGTCAGACTGGGCAGCCAGTAGAGACTCCATTAGCAGCCATCAGAACAGAATCTTCAAGGTTCTGTTAAGAAATTTGTATCCAATCCAATCCAATCCAATCCAATCTATTCGAATCCGACCCTTAGTGGGCCGTGAAACGAGTTTAGGCCCAATTTCACGCACAATGGTGGAAAATGGGTGAAATTTATGATTTAAGACTCGATTGCCATTAGACTTTCGACTTTGGACTTATTATCCACTTAAAGCTGCACAGGGAGGGGGCAAGGGTATCGAAGGCATGAGTCCCATGGAAGATCTGCAGCGAAACAAGTTCATGTGACAATGTTGAGCGAGGCCTAAATGTGACCTAGAACCACTTGAGCCACTCGAGCGGACTTGATGTGGCACAACCCACTGAACTGCGCTGACCCGCCGAAAACAAGTCGGACGATTATTTGCAAGCCCTCGAGCGAAAGCACTCGCCGAGCCGTTGGCGCATATAAAGACTGCAGCTGGCGCTGCCCTCTTGGCCATTTAATTGGAAGACGCACACCCAAATGGAGGCGCTGAGCAGTTTTACTTTGGCGCTGCTGCGCCTGCTGAGCGCCCTGCCCGGCAGCTGGGCGTGGACGCCGGCGCGCACGCCCTACTCGCTGGCCCACAGCTACTTGGACGCGGCGCAGCGGCCGCTCTGGATACTCGAGGACGAGCTGATGAGGCGCCAGGCCAGGCAGGAGTCGGACTATGCCACCAGCACGCGAGCCACCATCATGCGACGCGCCCAGCGAGTCCAGCGTCGACAGCAGCGCCAGCATCTGCCCACAGCGATCACAATACGCGTCCGACCCGACTCGGCCGAGGAGGTGGAGCACCTGGTGGCGCCCCCGCTGGCCAGACCGACGCTGGCCCAGCGCCACTATGTGCTGCCGCATCGTGTCCAGCTGCCCAGCCACTATGTGCAGCAGCTGGACCAGACCAGCTCCCGGCCGAAGGAGAAGCCAAAGCCAAAGTCGAAGCCGGCGCAGCGACGCCGCCAGCCGCAGTCGCTGCCCATTTTCGACAGCGCGCCCGGGGACAATGCTCTGCCCACTGCCAGCTACCCGATCTTCGTCTACAACGGCACCCGCGGGGAGCTGCTGCTCAACACGATGCTGAGCGCCCAGCGCTACCCCATGCAGGAGCCGGTGCCCGGACAGGTGCTCTACCCGCCCTCGACGCCCATGTTCCGGCCCAAGCCCATTGTGGAGCGCCTGCGACTGCCGGGCCAGCGGGAGCTGCTCAATCTGACGCTGATTCCCTTCTATGCGCACGAGGCCATCACTATGCCACCGCTGACAATGAGCACAGCCACAGCCGAAGCCACAAGCACCACCACCACCTCCACCACAGCAGCTGCAGTCAGCACTAGGGAAGCATACCCAACTGATCCGACGCCAGCATCCGCGCCAGCTACTGGCCCGGGCACTGCAACTGCCTCAGAGCCACTCGCACCGACCACGCCCATGCCGACGCCCTACGAGACGCAGCTGCCGCGCAGCAAGCACAAGCGGAAGGCCAAGAAGGCGAAGCAGTACAACGCCTACCACTCGCCCCAGGATGTGGTGCAGTGGCAGCCAAAGCTCCGCAGCTCGCGCCCTCTTGAGCCACCAGACAATCATCGCCACTACGTGGTGGCAACCACCGATAGCACACTCACTGCGCCAGCGGAGCAGCAGCAGCTCGAGCAGCTCGAGCAGCTGGAGGCTGAGATTGAAGATCCCGTCAGTCAGGAGCTGGAACTGGCCGAGCCCTCGGAGGCGGCACTGCTCGAGGAGACGCGCACCAGCACCGTCAGCGGCGCCGGGAGCTCACCTTCTTCCTTCCAGATCGTCTACGTGGATGAGAGCATGGAGGCACCGTACGACTCGCTGGCCAGCACCACAGCGGCGCCGCCGTTGCAGCGGCAGAGCTCGCGCTACGCCCTGAAGCGCGAGTACTTTGCCTTCCCAGTCTACACGCTGGGCAAGTTGCTGCGCAGTCCCAAGCCCCAGAGATCGTCTGGCATTGAGCTCGACTGCTCCGGCTCCGGCTCGGGCTCCGGTTGCCTGGACCATGAGGACAACACCTGGTTCATTTTGAACTCGCGGTGAGTGAGCTGCACGAACTAGTCCAGCCTGTTCATATGACTGTCCCTCATATTTACAGATACAAAGGGCGACATCGCAATGACCAGGGCAACGACCAGGTCAAGTATTACACATCCAAATACGTGCAGAATCCGCCTCGCTAGCAGGATGACACCTACGTCTGCCAGTATTCTCCGATGTGATCTTCAATTATTGTATAATACAGAAACTATTTTTTTTTTTTGCTTAGAATCTATAATATTTATTTGTAATATTAAGATTTTTTTTTTGTAATAGAAATAAATTATCGTTACTTGATCTGTTGATCCTTAATTCCTGTTTAAATACTAATCTGCACTTAGGTTAATTCAAACTAATTCTTCTTGCTCTCTACGTCTCTGTGATTATATTATGTCTTTGTGACAATATTAGATCAAAATGTCGTATTTCGTCTTTGTAATCTTTGTAATGATCATTCGATCTCTCTCTCTCTCTCTCTCTCTCTCTCTCTCTCTCTCGTCTCTCTCTCTTTCCTTCTACCTTATGATCTCTCTGCCTCGACGCTCATTACAAAACAAAAGCTCATTGCACGGCAGCTCGACGTTCTTTCAAGCTCTTCTCAATCGATCGCGCCATGATCACCTGATAGACTGATCTGGACATTTGAGTCTAGTATTTCGCGTCTTAACGGCTCATGAGCTGCTCAGCGGCGTCATTAAAATTGTGCTCCATTAACACCTCAATAGCCTCCTGGACTCATCATCTACTTTTTCTCCTTCCTCTTTGTCTGTTCTATTGGCTGAGTCGTATAAGACTCTGAAAGGGTTTACCATCCATAAAAAATGGCAATAAATTCCTAGAAACACAAAGACGAGGCATTTGTGGGCAAAGTATCGGCTAGAAAGTTGTCATAAAATGCAGATTTAATGATCGAACCACTCTATTCCAATGCCTTGGGGCCAATTGTTCTGCTCGAGCATTGCATAAGAAGAGCCCGATGGGGGACGAGAATTGGGTAGCTGGTAGAGCTGAGGCCTCTGGCAGAGCAGCGTGCAAAAACAATCACGAGTCTTCCAGCGGCAGATGGAAATGCTGTGTGACCCAAATACCAGCATCAAAAGAAAATCAAATTTCGATGTGTGAAAAGCTGAAAAATAAAGAAATAAAAAAGAAACAACAACAAAATGAACAGAAAATCGATATACAAATAAAACCGAAAAAATAGTCGTCATCTACAAATATTTATGGCTAATTCAATGGCCTGTGGCGGGGCAACAGTCCAGGCTCCCCACACTCTGTCCCCTGCCCCAGGGCCGGCGTCATTCATTCAATCATTTTGTCAATGATGGGGCTTTCTATTCTTACGGCTCGGCACGTTCATTATTATTATTGATTTCCCAACTTATTTTTCGCTCTCCTATACGACTTTTCAGTTCTTTCCAAGCCTGCAATTAATTTTCTCGCGCTAGCTGCCTTGCCACAGAGCAACGTGCCACAAAAACAAAAACAAAAACAAAAGGCAAACGGCAACAAGACGCACGCCGTGTGACCACGCACGCCACCCCTCCGCCCGTCCATGCGTCCCATGTCTGACGCATGCAGCTCGAGGGCAGCTGGAAATGTGGGGAAATGTGGAAATGGAAATGAAAATGGAAATGGATGCAGCCGCCAGTAACCCAAGCCGCTGCCTCGGCTCTCGCACATGCGCGGCCTGCGTTGGCTCCCAGCTTGCGGCATCCACGATATAAAAGCTCGGCCTCCAACTGTCTTTGGGTTTAGAGCAAACGCAGCTGCGCACGCGTACGAACCCTCTCGCGCTTCGCTTCGATTCTATTCACTCTACCTCTGTTCTTTTTTTTTTTATGGTGTTTGTGATATCGCCAGCCTGTGCAGGATTATCAGACAGGAAGCAAACAGAAAATAATTAATATAAATAAAATCGCGCCAATTAGGTACAAATCTAACGAAAATGTGGCAATATCTTGTGGTATG
Organism: Drosophila aldrichi; assembly: GCA_035045965.1. Classification (NCBI taxonomy): domain Eukaryota; kingdom Metazoa; phylum Arthropoda; class Insecta; order Diptera; family Drosophilidae; genus Drosophila; species Drosophila aldrichi. Next base: position 8,187,293 of record JAWNOM010000484.1, read on the forward strand.
TGAAGAAAATCCATAAAAGAAAGTTGAAACGATAACAATCACAAAAAATATATTTTAAAAAAATGACAATTGAAATAAAAATATATTTGAATGTAATTATGAACATAAAAAAAAAAACATTTTTATAATAACAAAATTTAAAAAAAAAATTAAAATGATAAATAAAAAGTAAATTTAATTAAGTATTAAATTAAAAATCCATACAAAACTTAAAAGCAATTTAAATAAAAGTAATTATTATTATAAAAAAAAAACTAAAGTTATAAATATATGAAATGAATATTTCAATTCTGATATAAAAAACAAAGTATGATAAAGCAAAAACTGTTCAAATTATAATAAAAGTCCATATAGTAAACATAAAATAAAACGTAAATACGAAAAAAAAATAATAATACAAAAATAATAATCAACTGATTAAAAATATTAAAAAAAAAAAAAATAATAATTATTTATGAAAAACAAAAACATATAACAGAAATATAAAATATAAAGAAAAAAAAATTATGAATACAGTAAATTATATTAAAAATCTTTAAACAATCAAATCAATGTCCAAATTATTAATGCGATTCACTTTCAAAATAATAATAATTATTTTAACAAAATATGTCTTTTAAAAAAAATGATAATGCATTAAATATATGAATACAAATTAAATAAAAAATATTAAGAACTTTGAAAAAAAAAGTCAAAAGTCTAAAAAAAATTTAAATATATAAAAAATCAACATGGGCAAATAAATCTTGTGAACTGCTTTATAGTTTAAAAAATTTTTTTATAATTTTTTTTTAATGACAAAAAAAAACCTAAAAATTAATATATTTTTTTTTTTATAAAAATATATATTTATGTCGCTTGGTTAAAAAGAAGCAACAGAATTAAATATGAATTTTTTAGAAACCTTTTTCCTTTTTTTTTATAAAATTTGTTTGAAAAAAATAAAACAATCTTAATTTATATATACATATATATATATATTTACATGTATATGCAAGCGAACATCCTTCCTAGGTATATAAACATAGTCCTGCATTCTAACCAGCACATATAAATGCAATCAATAAATAATGAAGACAATGTCTAAGTAGTATACTTACTGACGATACTATAATCATCTATCCATCCAGAATTGCTATGATTTGGCATATTTACTAACGATACCTAATAATCCATGAAAGACTTAATAGCTATTCTTTGCCATGTGATTGCAGCTCATCGTTGGCCTCTGTGCGCTGCCCTTACCCACGACCGGCTTCTGGTGGCCCAAGTCGACAACGTAAGTCAGCCGGACGCTGGGGAATATGCAGCTATTAGTTGATGATAATGAATGGCTTGCTCTTTGTTCGCAGGGAAACGCCGCGAAGTCAGGTGCTGCACCAAATACCACTCACCTACTTTCGCACCTACACCTATCAGCCGCTGACGGGCGGTGCGTTCGGGGTGCCGCTATTCGGCTTTGGCGCGGCACAGACGCCGCTGCTCTCGGGGCGACACTATGACCCCTATGCCCAGGTGACCAGCTACGCGGCTGCTCGACGTCATGATGTTGCTCCTGGTGGTGGTGGTGGTGCTGGTGGTGCTGGTGGTGCCGGTGCCTTCAAGACGGACATAACGCCACCTGCTCTGGCCAGTGCTAGCAGCGCGGTGCCCAGCACAACGCCCGCGCCCACCACAACGACGACAACAACAACGACACCGGCACCGACGACAACGACGACAACAACCACCACGACGACCAGCAGCACCACGAGCGCACCACCGCCCAGCAGCAGCACCGAGGCTGCATCCTCATCGCTGCGCTACGCTGCCTACAATGCAGAGTATCCGACCTACAGCCGTCGCGTGAACAATTTGTATAATGCGCGTCCGCAATATCCGTATCCGGATTACTTCAACTACCAGCCGCAGAACCCGTTCCCGGAGAAGGGCGGCAACCGCATCCAGTTCGTGCCTTGCATGTGTCCAGTCAGCATGCCAACCATGTCCAGCATGTCCAGCATGTCCGGTCTGTCGGGCCTGGGTCTGAATGGTGCCACCAGCTCCGATCGGGATCGGCCAACGGGTGTGGCCATTACTAGCGTTCCTGTCGCAGCGGCGCCGCTTGGAGCCGCAGATGTTGCCCTACAGGCGCGCCACATTGACAACGACGAGGCTGCCCTGGAGGACGAGACGGAGGAGGAGGACGAGGAGTCTGATGCGTCCGCAGAGGCGGAAGAGGCTGACGTCGCCGTTGGCGTAGCGCTTACTACAAAAGTGGCACTCGAGCCGCAGCACACCACGCCCAGCACCCTTGAGTCCAACAGTGTGGTCTAACCCTGCCCCGACCACGCCCATCATAGTATTAGCAACGCCTAGACTGATTTGTACAACGCTCTCGGGTGGCCAGTTCCAACGACAGTTTGGCATTCTTCCCCACTGAACTAAATCCTTTGCCTTGGTCCCATTTTTTTTTGTCGCTAATAAAATATCACTAAATGAATTGCAGCTGGCCGAGTGTGTTTACTTGAATTTATGAGAATCGCCGAGAAGGGCGCAATACTGAGGAATAGATTTTAAGTATTTCCATTTGCTAATACAAGCCCCAATAAAATATAGATGAACACAAGGGTGTTACTCTCTTTCTCTCTCGCTCTCTCTCTCTCTAGCATCTCATTATATACCAGCTCAATGCAGAGCGCGTGGTATCTGCAAGTCAGGCAGACATTGCCAGCTGCAAGCACTTTTAATTTAATTGTGTTCTCGTTTGCATTTTGTTAGTCTTAAATTTTGCATAATTTAAAATGATAGCCAAGCAGCAGCAGTAGCAGCCACAAATCTAATGACGTCAATGCCGCAGGAGTCGAGTGCGTTGACCTAGACGGCGACGACATGAAAGCCTTAAGTGATTCGGAAAATTACGCATTAAGTTCGTTATTGCCAAGGTGTGAAGAAGGCTAATTGTGTGGGAGCTACCGACGTATTTACTAGCCAAGGGCAACCAAATGGCGGGTTGAAGAGCTCTTCACAAAGAGTTGCCGAAATACGCTTGAATCGCTTTTAAACGTATAGAAATATACATTACAAAAGCTAGATAATGCATATTCTATTTATATATTTATAAGGAAAGCTTAAAATATACGTTTAAAGCAGGCAAGACTGAATAGGGTTGCGGGATTCAATCAGGACAAATTTCTTTTTCAAGGAAAGCATCTTAAATTTAGATGAATCCATTTATATTGAAAAATATATAAAAATGTATTTAACCAACTTCCAATTCATGAATCTAAGTAACAGAAAGAAAAGTCACTTTGTTTTGATTTTTATTTTTTTGTACACTTATGTTTTGCTTTTTATTGGATCAAATGATTCGTCAATTACATTTACACATAAATATGGGCTAATACTTAGCGCTTGCTGCGCGATTTCAACTAACTTCCTCAGCTTCTCGCTGCATACTTCTTGCCACTTGCCACTCGCTTAACGCTTTTGCTTTCGCACTGCAATGACTCCGACTGCGACTGCGACTGCGAATCCGAAATGCGATCTTATTCCAATCCTTAGTTCATGTACATCAATATATACGTATGTGGTACATGAAGTACTCTTAGTTAATTGAATATTTGTTCATTTCATATATTGTTTTCTTTTTGTTTTTGTTGATTTCGATTTCGAGTTCGATTTTGTGTTTGTTTTGCTTTGCTTTGCTTTGCTGACCAATTAACAATTAGAGTTACATACATATCTAGATGAAATTGTGCATCGAGTCTTAGGAGTACATACATATAAGTAGAGTTCTTAAATAAAAAACCGCAGGCATTCGCATTACATAATTAATAAACATATTCGTAAGAAATTATATCCACACACGGATCTAAAGTATACACATTATAAAAGTCCAAAATAATAGTAATAATAATAATTATAATAATATTACAATAATAATAATTATAATAGAATCGTTTTTTGTTTTACATATAATTAATGTATATACATGCATGTATATATGCATATATGTGTAAGTAGTAGAATACAATCAAGAGAAAAATATATAATCAGTCATTTAAGTTGTAGATATATGTATATATAAACATACATATAGAGCATGCATATATATATGTTATATATGTAAATTGTTGTTGCTTACGACATATACAAATTGAATTCTGCTTTCAGTTTCTGCTTTACTTTAACAATTAAAATGTTACATTCTAGATTTCATTATCTATGCTTAGTTTTGCGCGCGCACATACTGGATATCTACTGTCCCAGATTAGCCCCATGTCCCATCCCCTCCCCCACCCCCCATCGTATACGATTGTATACGATATATGCCAAACACATACAAAGATACATTCATATAACATGATACATCTATGTATATGTATGTACTTAATAATATACTGTTGATCCTGTGCCTAGATCAAGACATTGACATCGTTTGTGAATTGAGAAAATGTGTGTGTGTGTGTATGTGAGTGGGAAGTGTGTAATGATTAATGTGCTTCATCTCCCCTTTCTGCTTTTTCTTATTATACTTTTTTCTCTGCTTCCTCTACTTTTCTCATTTCTTCGTCATGTTTTATTCTGTTTTATTTTCTTTAGTTCTCATTTTCGATTTTATTTTTTTTTTTGCATTTGCAACTTACGTGCTACAAACTGCATTAATATGGCCTATAAGTATTTAATATTTTTTGTCTCTGAACACTCACACATACACCTATTGATATTTCAAGTACATCAAAAGCGTCTACACACACACAATAAAAAAAAAAAAAAAAAAAATACAGTAGACATTTTATATTCTTGGATATGCTATAATTTCTCTTTCTCTTCTTTTCTTTTTATTCAATTTCTTTGCGATTATTCTTGTTTTCGTTATTTTTTTCTCTCTCTCTATCTTGTATTTTGCTTCATCACCTCTAACTGATTGCATCAGTCGCAATTACCTTTCCTGTCAAAGGCAATACAAAAAAAAAAAAAATTGTGCCAATAAATATTTTTTCTCTTTTTCGATTTCGATTTCTTGGTTTGTTTTTGGATTTTTTGTTTTTTTTTTTTTCGTAGCTTGTAAAATAGTTAAATATTAAAAATTAATGAGATTACGCAAGGCTTAAGGGACTCTTATCATTCACAATCATTCACACACCTCATGCATCATGAACACATTGAAAATGTCGCCAGAAAAAAAAGAACAGAAACCGAGCAAAAAACATACGTATCACAAAAAGTTTTTGTTTTTCGTTCTGTAGGCGTGGCAGACAACGGACGCACAGCAAACAAATAAGTTAACTAACACATTAAAAACAAAAAAAATCTATGTATATATATATATAAAAAAAAAATTAATATTAAAATTAATTGGGTCTGGGTCAGTGGAACATTGTTGTAAAACTAAATGCTTGTATAAATCTCAGATCTCTCGTACTAGAAACTATAAATTATACGTATATAGTATATAGATAAAAATATATAACTACAACGAATTGTCCATGTAGCACAAGCAACAGCTAAACACACGTCACACACGCCATACACGCCACACGTCACACGCACACACAGACAGACACACCCAAGCAGAATCCCTTGCGGTCTCCTTGTAGATGGTTGCAGTCGGGGAACTACGATTTCCGATGTCCGTGCGCTCCTTGGGGCATGCTTAAACAAAGGTCTCCCTGATGACGGTGTTGCTGCTGCTGTTGCTTAGATCTTAGAACTCAGTTGATTGTCAAACAAATGATGAGAAGCCGGGCAATGGAGCCCGCGATCGGGCCATGTTATTAACAATGATCTGGCCGCCATTGAGGCTCATTACGGCGCTGCCCTCTGGCTCGGAGTCAGTGTAGCTGGAATAGTTGCGCACCGGCTTGGTCTTCTTCCACGACTGCCGCAGCGAGTCATTGACATTGGCATAATGATTAACGAACGAATGCGGATCGCTGCGCACGCTCTCGTTCTCGCTCTCCGAGTGCTGCAATGGAAATTGGAAACTCGGATTAATATCTGCTCTAAGTGCCCTGCTCAATCAGCACTTACCTGCGAGGCCTCAGAGCTGCTCACTTCGGATGGCTTCTCGGTTACGCTGCTGTCGTCGGGATTCTCGTCGTAGCACTTCAGACTCTCCTCGTCACTGTGATAGGCCACCGAAGCAGGCGAGGGCCTTGGGGGACTTTTGCCCAATTGAGCACTAGTGGGTGGCCGATTGGTCGACTTGCGGCCGAGAGTGCCCAAGGTGCCGCTGCGGAGTGTGCCCACGCTGTTCAGGGTGCCAGTGCCGACGCCGTGACGCGAACGATATAGCTCCAATGCCAGCTCCTGACGTTCATCAATCGACATGGCCATGGACTCCTCCAGTGTCTTCTGTGCCTCCTCTGCACCACATCAAACACAAACACAATTAATATTGTGAGATTCGAGATATAGTTCAATTCACTTACGCTTGTACTTATAGCTCTTGCTCTTCACGCAGAGCACGGCAATGACCATCACAATGATGACTATCGATGTGGCCGCCAGCGAGACCATGAACCACGTCTGCCTGTAGAAGGGCTTGTGCTGCAAGTAACCATACTCCAGATGCAGCTTCGATGGGGTCAGTATCGAGTCCTTGCAGTAGGCCGGAAACGAGATGCCGTAGCGGTTATAGGCGATCACACGGAATGTGTATGCGGTCGATGGCATTAGTATATGGTAGCTAACGGTGTAGTCTTGCATGGGACCCTTCTTTGTCTGCTCGATCTTTGTCCAGCGCGAGTCGTCTGTGAGTTGAGAAACTAATATTTAGACAAGTCCATCAATAGGTTGCTCTATCTAAGGTTCTTAATGTTTGTAATTTTAGTAGGAATTCATGCAGTGGAGTAGAAGAGTACTAGGATTAGTAACTAGAAATACTTACATATAAACGACGGCTCTCCTTTTTCTACGCAAGCATATTTCAAATTGGTTTTAAAGATAGCAGTTTGTTTTTGTTTGGAAACAGTTCACCAAAGGTTATTGCAAAATAGAAATCAAAAGAGTTAAAGTAAAGAGCAAGAGGGAACCAGAACCGTATAAATATTGGGCATTTTGGGTGGACACTACGACTTACCACGTTTCTTGGCCTCGATGAGGTAGCCAAGTATGGGCCCACGACCGGACGGCCCATTAATCCAATGCATTTCGACGCTGGACAGCGTCTTGCTGAGTATGAGATCGCGTGGTGCTACGGGTGAACCGTCCTGTGGACCGGTGGTCACATTCTCACTAACCGCCGGACCGTAGTCAATCGTCTGGGCGCGCACAGTGAACGTATAGGTGACCTCCTCCTCCAGATTCTGCACTCGTAGCGTGGTGTTCGATACCTTCTGCTTCACCTGCTTGCTAAACTCTGTAAATGAGAGATAATGGATGAGGTGAGTGGATTGACCTAGCTTCAGTTAACTTGACGCTTACTTTCATTCTCCTCGGTGGTCTCGTAGGTAACCAGATAGCCCAGTATTTCGCCATTGAGGAACTTGGGCGGATCCCAGCTAACCTCCAGGCTCTGCATGGTGATGTCCGAGAAGCGTAAGTTGAGCGGAGCACTGGGAACACCCTGCAACGTTTTGACCGTAACGGGAGCGGAACGTGGTCCATCGCCAGCGGGATTGAAGGCCAGCAGCTGGATGCGGTATTCGGTGTACTTGTCGAGAAAAACGAGACTGTGCGATGTGGCCGTGGCCGAGACAACTTCGATCTCCTCCTCCCACTTGCGGCCGGGCTCGAGTGCCTGCGGTGAATATGTGACCAAGTAGAAGATCTTGTAGCCCAAGATGTCGCCATTCTGCATGCTCTGCTTTGGTGGCTTCCAGCGCAGTCGCACCTCAGTGCTGGATATGGCGGCTGCATCCACGGCACGCGGCTCTCCAGTGGGCACCGCCTCGCCGACGTAGACAGCGGCTGGCGGGGTGGCCGGACCCGGTCCCTGGGAGTTAAACGGCAATACGACGATTTCATAATTGCGATCCTGGGTCAAGTCGGAGAGCACCACGCTGTTCACATTGATGCCCATGACATCCGTTTTCGGGGTCGACTGCAGGGCAGTGGGGAAGTCTGAGAGCTGTTGATACAATATGCGATAGCCACCAGTGGCTGCATCTCCGTTCCACATGCCCGTCTCCAGCGCGCTCCAGTGGACGCGCACCGAGGTCGTCGTAATGGGCACCACCTTCAGGCCACCGACACCAACTGCGGGGGCAGCGGGCAGGGTGCGCACCACAATACTTTCGCGACTGAACGCCGAGGGGCCCAGATCGTTGGTTGCCTGAATCCGGAACTGATAAGTGGTATAGGGTTTCAGTCCAACAGCCGTGTACGAGCTGACCAATGGATCGACGCGCTCCGGTAGCGGCTGCCACGGACCCTCATTCTCACGCATCTGCACCGTATAGTAGCGCAACGGTGCGAAGCCATCTCTACCCGGTGTCCAGCTGAAGGTGATCTGATGAGCCTGAATCTGGCTGCGCGAAACCTGCGGCATAGACGGCGCCTGCGGACGTTCCCTGTTGTTGGTGGTGTACACCAGTACGGAGGCTGTCTTGCCCCAGCCGAGCCGCGTTTGGGCGGTCACACTGAAGGTGTAGTAGCGCTCGGGCAGCAACTGCGTTGCACGGAAAGTGCGATCCGAGGGCGGGAACTCGCGACTATAGTTCAGATTGGCGCTGCCGTTCAGAGTGTAGGTGACCTGGTACGCAAGTATCTCGCCATTCGGATCATCGGGCACATCCCAAATGATGCGCGCCATGGAGAATGTCACATCCGGGAAGCTGACATTCGACGGTGCTCCGGGCGTATCCTCAAAGGTCTGGACACGTATCGGTGGCGTACTCAGCGCACCGTCACCCAATCTGGTGTAGGCCAGCACTTGCACATGATAGACCACATATTTCTTCAGCTCCGTCAGGGTGGTGGTGAACGAACTGTTGTTCGGTATGGTCTTGTGCAGCACCGGCACGACTCGATCTGTGGCTGCGTAGAACACTTTGTAGCCCTCGATTTGTCCATTGCGATGTTGGCGCGGCACCTCACCCCAGCGCACCACCACAGTGGTTGAGGATGTCGCGTTCGCCTCGACCTCTAGCGGACCGTAGCTGGGCGTCGCCTCGCGAGTGCGCTCCTCCGCCGCGTTGCTGGCACGCGAGCAACCGACATCGTTGCAGGCATTGATGAGCACCTCATAGAGAGTCCATTCCTCCAGGCCATCGAGCACATGCGAATTGGCCGTATGATCTTCGATGAGCGTGCTGCGCGGTGGGTTCTTAATCGTGCCCGCTTTGCGCTCCACTTGACGGTAGGTGATGTTGTAGCCACGCGGATTGCCGAACCACTCGGTCTGCTGCAGCGGTATCCAGCGCACGCGCAGCTGTTGGGCGCTCATGGCCCGCACGGTAACGTTGTACGGTGCGTGCATGGGACGCGCCTGTATGGTCTGGAAGTCCTTGGTGGGCTCGGAGGGACGCGAGCTGCCCACCACATTGGTGGCGCTCAGACGCAAACGGTACTGGGTGAAGGGCATTAGGCCGGTGACCGTGAGAGTTTCCGCATCGGGATCACTGATTTCGCATATGGTGAACCAGGTCATGTTGCGTGCCGTCTGGGCTTCCACTTTCCATTTGGTGATGCTCGAATTGCCATCGAAGCCGGGCGTAAACTGCAGCACCACAGAGAACGCCTCAATGTTGGACAGTGCCAGGTTGGTCGGTGCATGCGGCAGAACTGGCTCCACGCCCGACTGTATGGTCGCCGTCTTGGGCGCACCCCGGCCAACGCGTGTCCAGGCACAGATCTCGAACCAATAGTGCGTGGTCGCCTGCAGCTGATTGACCGTGAGCTGCGTATCCTCGGCAGTTAGATTGATCGACTTCATGGTCTCGGGACGATCGCGCATCTGATAGCGCACCGTATAGCCCGTGAGCAGGCCATTGGCATGGCGGGGCGGTGCCCAGAGTACGGTTACAGAACGATCGGAAATGTCGTCGAAGTGCAGGGCAGTTATCTCATCGGGCACATCCTCTTTGGTCATGACGGCCACCTTCTGGCTGATGACACCGTCGCCGGGATCGGTGAAGCACAGCACCGTGATGTTGTATTTGGTGTACTTATCCAGGCCATTCAGCGTGGCCGTCTGCTCGGCCAGCGGATCGATCAAGCTGGGCGGTACAGTGATCATGCGCTTCTCCAAGTCCTGATACTCGCCCTCAATCAGATGCTGTTGCCACGCCTGGATCTTATAGCCCTGATTGATGCCGTTGATCTGCTGGGGATTCGGTGGCGTCCAGCTAATCTGCACAGCCGTTGAGTTCAGCGCGAGCACACGCAGATTGGTGGGCGGTGCCTCGGGTACGCCCTCCTTGGTCTTGATCTTGGCGCCCTCGGTGTACACGCCCACGCCCATATTATTGTACGCAGCTATCTGAACTATATAATCCTTCCAGGTGATCAGCTCCTGTATGAGAAAATTGCGTTGCGCCTCGTTCGTTATGTTCTGATAGGACCAAGGCACATTGCTGTAGCCATAGAGACGGTAGCGCAATATATAGCCCAGTATCTGACCGTTGCGATGCTCCTCGAGCGGCGGCTGCCATTGCGTTATGATTTCCGACATCGATCTGGCCGAGCCGACAAAGCCAACGGGCGGGCCCGAAGGAGCTGAGAAGAATTTGAGGAAATTCAAAATATTATTCAGTGATCTATATAAATGGATCCAATCAGAAGGTGTTGTGCAGTTTGAGACGTTTTTACGTGTGTAAGTGTTAGAGAGAGATCTCTTTCTCTTTGATTTATATACCTCGAAAAAGTGGAAACACTATTCGCGCATTTATTCATCAAAAGCGGGCGATCACGACGATGCAGTTTGACGACAACGATAGCAGTTAAAAGTACAATACATACATTGGGTTATATAGCATTAGTTCTAGCAACTATACAATACTGATACAAAATAATATATATATGTATATATATATGTACGAGTGCAGAGGGCAACCCTACATTGGGTGCTCTCAGGGGACTCATCAATAAACGAAACACAACTGAGTAAAGTCAAAGCAATAATGGAAGTCTAGAGCTAAATAAATAAATCTTCATCTATTTGAAGAGTTGTGAGTTCGAAACACTTTGAAGTACAAATAAGTAAAAATTCTATTTGAATAAAAATGAAATAATTACTAAAGAAAAAGGAAGATATAAGACCTTGGAGTCGATGTCCAGGAATCGGGAATATATTACAACATAAGAAATGCCGAAAGCATAAAAAGTCAAAGCAACAAAAAAGAATCAAAGACAAAGTTCAATACAAATCAAGCTAAAATCGACAGCCTGAATGGAGCTTTTAATGGCGCACTTACCTTCTTGGGGCAGCTCGACGATGTTGCTTGGCTCCGACGGTGAGCCCTCGCCAACGCGATTCACGGCGCTCACCCGAAACTGATAGACGGTGGCGGCTTTCAGATTATCCAGTACAATCCAACGTTGATCGGCAGAAACGTTGGTCAGTTCGGTGATCCAATTGAGGAGTGGATCAGGTACTGGACCTACGAATTTTTCTGTGATGTTAATGTGTTGAAAAACGTCATTGTGAAAGGATAGAGGAAGAGAGAACAAAAGTAAAGAGAGAGAGAAGGGAGAGGCCGAACATGCGATCGTCAGTGTGTGAGATGTGGAAGAGGATAAAGGCGTAAGATGAGTGATGAGCAATGAGTAATGAGTGATAGGTGGCAAGTAAAAAGTGGATAATGTGTAAGTTTAGGTTTAGATCATGGGTGATCACCGAAGAGTAATGAGTGATGTGTGATGAGTGATGAGTATGTGTTGGTGTTGATTAACGTATATTTAGTTTGGTGTTCAAGTGCGATGGTGTATGCGTGTGTGTGTGTGTTGTAATGTGCGAATTAATGTGCGTGATAAGTGAATAAAAATAAAAAATTAAAATTAGCAAATTAACAAAAAATAAAAAAAAATATATACAATAAATAGATCACATTTATAGTATAATATATTAATTACATATAGATATTTACAATATATTAGTCAGGTAGTTGTTAAATATGTTGATCCGTCACAAGCAGCATGTTTTTTTGTCAAGTGGAAGAAAAGAGAGAACACAAATAAGTAAAAATTTAATAATAAACTAAAATGTGTCGAATATATCTATCTATCTAGATCTATCTGTAACTATATGTATATGGGCTACGCCCATTTTGATGTGAGTAATAAAAAAATCTATATTCCATAGCTTTAGTATATGACCTCAGACCTCTTCGACCTCAAGGAATTCAAGGACACACAGAATCTGCGACGTGGCTAAAGCTAATCTCGACAGACTATAGCTACTGCTGTAGCCCAAGGGTGTAGATCTCAGATACCATCAGCCTCAGTCTCTACTCGACCGACTCTTGCCTTCAAATCTGTCTGTGATAGTTCCATTCTACTACACTCGTTTTCTACCCCTAAGCTCTGTATTTTGTAAGCTTTAAAAATTTATTAAATATTTTGTTTAATTTGCCAACAGCAAGTTAGGATACTAAGCTGTAAATATTTAATCAAATGGAAATCATAAAAAAATCGTAGCTATTTTTTTTTCTTTTGACTGCAATTCGATTTGAGTTTGCATTTAAAAATCTGTTGCATACTTTGCGCATCAATTAAATCTGATAGCTTAAACGAGCTTAAATTTGAAGACTTAACAGCTACAACAAATGGAAATTTAGAATAACATAAATAACATAAAATAATAAGGGAATCATCTCTATAGTTGAGACAAACATATTTTGAATGGCAGTCGTAAATAGAATCGAAAAGTTAATTGAATTCGAGGTTTTTTTTTTTTTCTTTTTCTTGTTTTTCTGCTGTGATGTGTCTCGCATTGTTGTTGTTATTGTTGTTCCATTTCTTGCTGCTGTTGTTGTTTTTGTTGTTGATTTGCTGATGAGATTTACATGTTCTCTCTCTAATTACATACACGGCCCCAGGGCCCAAATCAGCTGCTCAAACAACAGCCGGTGTGTGTGTTCGTCTGTCTCTGTATGCGTGTGTGTGTGTGTGTGTGTGTGTGTGCGTGTGTGTGTGTGTCTGATAAATCAATTTCCAATACCACAAAGATCCATAACCTTGACAACAGCTACACGTACGTAACGCTAACCCAGACAGAAAAAGTGTAAATGAAACGCTTGGATTGGACTTACCCAGTTCGGAGACCTCGCGACGCTGTATTATAAATTTTTCTATTGGACTGTTGCCATTGAAGCCCGGCGTCCAGGACACATTGATGCTGCGCTGATGCGGCTCGGGCAGACGCTCCACCCTCACGTTGCTGGGCGGGAACGGCAGCTCGATGACACTGAGCATTGCCGAGCGCGTCTCATTGCCGCCGGGCGATGTCACCACACACGCGTAGCTGCCCACATCGCTCGCCCGCACCGCCTGTATCTCCAGCTGGCCATCCGCCTGGACGCCAACGCGTTGCGAATTGACAATGGGCGTCGATTGGCCCTCGCGATACCAGTCGATGTTGTACGGCACGCTCGGATCGCTCGACACCTTGCACTGCAGCGTTGCGGTTAGGCCAAGCAGCACGGTTGTGTCCACCGGCGGTTGAATGATTTGTGTGCGCACTAAAGTGTAAGAGAAACACAAAAACAAAGACAGAGTGAGAGAGAGAGAGAGAGAGAGATTGAGTCAGTAAAATGTCATTTAACTGCGAAACAGATAATCATTCGCCGTTGCCTACGGCTGAGCTACATGCTAGAGACCAATTGCTGTCGCATAGGAATTAAAGCTTTAAGGCTTTACATACATACATATATAGCCATTCATGCACATATACATATATATATATACGTTTTTCGCCTGCCTTTTCACTCACTTGGCCGCATCATGCATCAAAAGTTCAACGCGCTCGACCAGACTTTGAGCCGAGTTCGTAGTCCGTTCTGGCCCTTCTTTTTTTTACCCATTTATTTATTTTTTTGCTGCGCTTTCTTTCTGGCCCTGACGACCCTCTTTTGTTGTTGTTGTTGTTGTAGTTGTTAGTGAATGCCGCTGCCTCGTTTGCATACCCTACACTACATTCACACACACATACATATATACATACTCCTTTTTAGTTTTGATTACCGTCCTCATACGCCATGCGTTTCATACAAAACGAAATGCCAAAAACTAACAAGAAACGGCTATTCACGACTGTTGTCATACTCTACTGTGCCAAAGAGAGTATTAGATTATCTATCTATGTGTATATCTATAGATATGTGTATATGTGTCTATACCTATTTAATATTTCCTATTCTGTTCATTTCTATTTCATCATCATATCATATCATATCATATATCATATTTTGTTCATATGTATATTCCATATTGTATATTCTATTCTATTCTATTCTATTCCATTCTATTCTATTCTATACCATGTTTAATTTTTCGTATATTATGTGTCATATTTTATATGTACATATATTCCTTATTTCATGTATTCTATTTTATATTTTCTATTTTATATATTCTTCATGTTTCATGTTTCATACTTCATAATTCCTATTTCCTATTTCATGTTTCATATCTAATAATTCCTATTTCCTATTTGATATTTCATATTTCTTTTTTCATATATAATATTTAATATTCCATATTCAATATTTCACATTTCACATTCCACATTCCACATGCCATATTTTAAATCTTCATCAGGCTCATGCACGTATATACTCGCTTTAGCTCAATTTACGATGGATGCAACTCAGCTGCACCGCTTTGCCAATTAGCCGACATTGATGTGGCCTTTTAGTGAGTCGTTCTAGCTGCAGCTAAAAGCCAGGCTTGCGGGCTGCTTTATTGCATTCAAAATACAACAATGCGCTAAAAAACTCAATTATTATTGTTGTCATAGCTGCTTGATATTGTCATCGCCATTGCTAATGCTATTGCCACTGTCATTGTCATCATCATCATCATTGTTGTTGCTATGGCTGTGGCTGTGGCTGGGGCTGCGGCTCTGGCTGCGGCTTTGATGGCAATATAATGCATTATGTTGGTGCCAATAGAGTTTTAGCTGATTTGACCCGCGACCCGCGACCCGCAGCCCACGCAGCTGCTTGTGGCGTAGTCTTGGTTGGTTTTTATGGTGCTGCCGTTGCTGCCACACTTTGCCGCATGCTGCATCGCTGACAATTTGCAATTGCGGCAGCTCCTGGGCACTAATATTATTAACTCTTTCCATTGCTGTGGTCGCGCTGTGTGCATGGGTGTGTGTGTGAGTGTGCGTGTGTGTGTGCTAAAAGCATCAAGCATACTTGCATAAACAAGCTTAAATGCATTTCTACATACATTTAGTAGCAGCGTTATCTCAACTAATCAATTTCTCTATGCATCGATTGAATTTGATCTGATTAAGAAATGGCTTATAGCTACAAAATCTATATTTAAAAGACATATGTATGTGAATATAAGAGATATGTATATAGCTAACATATAACACATTCAGAACTTGTTCTATGTGATCTTTTTTTAGTCTCATATATGCATATATATTTATTATCTTGTACGCTCTCTCAGGATCATTCATCAGGATCAATTGGAATTACAGCACCTTTCAGTTTTACACATTTCCAAGTCTTTCATTTTGTTATAATAGCATATGCTCATGCAGCTCTGGGGTTCCCTCATTCATCTGTCTATCTCCTATGGGAATATCTTATATATATCTTTTAGCATATACTTATACAGCTCAAAGTTTTCCTGATTCTGTTAGAATTGCCGTACACTTTACATGCTCATACAGCTAATGCTCTTCCTACCACTTTCGCTATGATAGATAACTCTCTCATGTCTGTAAAACTCATGCAATATCCAATAGCTGCTAAAAATAACTATGGCAAGTCCTGGAAAATATTGTTGTTGTTATTTTATTCCCGATTCAAGAGCTTTGCCTGCTCTCTAGTTCTAGTTGACTGAATTTGATTTGGTTAATGGGTGCAACAGAATATTTTGTAGCGTACGCTCATTAAGTTAGGCAGGGGTTAGCTATGCAGTCGACTATATGTATATCGAAATGGGCATATCTAAATAATATTAGTTGTTAGCAATTCGCATTCAATTGTTGCCCATTGGCCCAGCATCCGGCTGAGCAGACACAAAAGAGATTGATGTACATATATGCAATTAGTTTTGGATTGGGGGAGTTAGCTCTGTAGATCTGTAGCTCTATAGCTCTGTAGGTCGGCCCATCGACCGATATTCGATTACTTACCCAGTACACTCAGGTAGGCCTCGCCCTTGACGCTGCCTGCCTCGTTGGCCCGCACACAGATGTAGAGGCCCGCATCGGCGGCGCGTATGCTTGAGATGAGTAAATCGCCAGATTCGAGTATTTGAACACGGCTCGATAGCTCGACCAATTGAGTTTCTAATGTTGTTAAAAATTAACGGGCAGGGGAGGAGTCCGACGATAAAGCAAGCGGGTTGCAGTTGCAGTTGCAGTTGTGGCACAGTTGCAGCGTTACAGTTAGCAGTTTAGTCAGTTGGGTTAGCATACGAAAATAAAATATGTAAAAAAAATAGAATACAAAATACACGAATAAACATCGCGATTAGATTAGCATTTCGACTACAATTCAAACGTGCATTCACATATGTATTCATATTGATAATCAAATATTCATGTGCTGCTCCTCACTTACCATTGTAGATCCAGGTGATGTTTGGATTTGGTGCGCCGACAGCCCGACAGGATATGGTCGCATCCTTGCCATCCAGTGCGGTTACGTTCTGCGGCGGCTGCTCCATTATTGGGGCGGAGGCTGTGAATGGATGATGTGGATCGAATGTTTAGTACTCTGTCGAACTGAGACGCAAATCATGCATCAAGGTGTGGATAATTTCGTGGCTGTGTGTGTGTGTGCAAATCAATGGCAAATACGTGGCTAAACATGCATGCACACTCAAGTGTGTGTGTGTGTGTGTGTGTGCGCAGGTGTCGGTGTATATGATAGTGTGTCTGTGTGGGTGTGCCAATATTTGTTTATTGTGCGCTATATGCGCCCACAAACAATACTTCAATATTGACATACACAAAGTAGCCAAGGATAATATCAATATTAATGCAACCATCTGGCAACGCCATAATCTCATTGGCTCCTTAGGTAAATACACAAATTTCAACAATTTCCCAATAATAAGTCACTTATGAATATGTTCATTCCGGAATTGTGGAATGACACACTCAATAGCTGTTTCAATTCCCATACATTACAATTTGTTGTTATATATATATTAATATATTAATGTCTACAATTTAACTATAATTTCTAGCGGACTATTAGAATGAAACATATAGTTCAAACTAATTACATGCAATGTTGTAATATTTATGAAATGATACATTAAAATTAAATAATATAAGGGACATACAAATTGCTACAGTTCCATTTCATTACTATTCTTAGTGGTATATCGGAATGGATTATGTTATTATATATTTATTATGCACAAAAAATCTACAAAATTATTGCAATTATTATTTTTAATATTTCGCAGTGGAATGCTGGAATGGAACATCAAATAAACAAGAAATGTGGAATGGAAGATTATATTTTATTCAAACGCTTGCAATTACAATTAGTGGAATGTTGGAATGAAACACGATAAGCTGGAAATGCATGCAACAACACACGTTTAAAATGAATTAAGTTTACAATGGAAATTTTTGGAATGAAACAGAATATGCACAAAACATTCCACAAATATGATTGCAATTCCAAATAGTTGTACTGAAATACATCTTTCACTTCACACAATTTATTTTATTTGTAACTGCTGCCACGCCCACGCTCACGCCAACGCCAACGCCCTTGTCCACAATAACATTAAAAAACTCCGGCAGCGGCAGCAGTTCTCAATTATTTATTGAGTCGCATACTTGGCAAATGTTTTCTCTTCATTTTATTTTTGTTTCATTTTCATTTTAATTTTCATTTTTCATTGTTGCCTTTTTTATATATATGTATGTATATATACAATATATAAGTATGTATATGTTGTAAAAATGGCGATTGTCAGGCTGCAAGCAACTGTTGCTGTTGTTCTTGCTGTTGTCCTCACTTACGCCATTCGAATCGCAGCAGAAGTAATAATGTAATTATTTCATATGATGCATTCATTTTAACTCCGCTTATGTAAATAAGTGCATAAAATTACAATAAAACCTTTTTTGCATGCTTTTTCCTTTTTCAATTTTACATTAAGATATTAAGTGCTCCACGAGTGTGTGATTGTGTGCGTGTATGTGTGTGTAAGGTATATTGTATGGCTTGCGGCGCAACTGTAGACAACTGTTATATGTACATTGCACAGGGCAAAGAAAAACAATAAAAGTATGGTCTAGGCGGCAGTATCCGACTAGCAGATACCCTGCACTTTGAGAATAGTTGTCTGTCCAAGTCTGTGTAATCAATCTACCTGCTGAATTTGTATTATCGATATATATCGATCGTACAGAAATACGGATAGATCGATTTCCATTAAGTGATAAAAGCATGATAATAATTCTACATATCGAAAATCTGCAGTTTTTGTAGTTTTATTAACTAATCATACAATCGATAATTATCGTTCGTGCGCAAATGCGATGATTTTCGAAACACTAAAGTTATAAATTGTTATTTGTACAGAAAAGTATATTGTTGGCTAATCATTCTAAGCTGCCACGCCTTCGCGCCTTCTGTCACATACTCATGCACAAAGCTAATATACCTCAAATTTCACATTTTCTATGGGTTCCGAGCATGAAAAGAACCCGTTAAATAATAAAGACGAGTGGGGGTGGCATGCAGCGCACTGATAATGGTGGCAAATATTTATGAAAAATATTTTAAGCACAAAAATGAAATTCATTCGCTTCAAAATATACATATATGTATATAGGTAAGCATTGTCATATATGTATGTATAGTTAAAATGCAGAATCCGATTTTATGCAAAATTGAAAGCCGAGCCAAAGCTGCAACTTCATCCAGGTGAGCAAATACAAAAAATAATAAATAATAATAAAAAAGAAGAGGCAAAGTCAACGCAAATTGAGTGGGTTAAAAAGTTAAGCGTGAAGCTCGCTCTTTAAGTGGCCATTGAATAGCCGACAAGTTAATTAGCTTTAAGTGCTGCTGCTTCTTGCCGTCGACCGCCGCCCCACCTCCGAAGACTTTGACCAATTTAATAATTAAGGCAAACGACAAAGCAACGAAGACGAGCGAGTCGAGTGGGCCTATGCATTGCGTTGGCCACATTCGTTGATTTTTATTGAGTAATTACAACAATTATGCCAGAGCATGAATAAAAAAAAAAAAGCAACAACTATTGAAGTAGAGTAATAAGTATAATTAACCGAACGACAGCTGAGGGAATTTACAATATCCCATTGAAATTTTCACTTTACGAATAATTTAGTTGCCCCAACTCTCGCGTTTCATTGAGATTTGTTCGCAGCCAAGCGAACTTTGATTATTTTCACATTTATTCAAGGGGGGAGAGGGCTGTTTGAAAAGTATTGTGAAATCAATCAATTCAAAATCAATCTTAACCTATAAATATCTAAATACGATATGAATATCAAAATATTTATTTATTATTTATTTTTATACGATCTTGATCTTGCTTTGATTCCATCTTTATATTCTTGATCCCATCGTAGCAACGTCTTTTCATAAATCTCTTCCTTTTTAAGCACAAGTTTGTCAAAAATAGGTAATAGTCGAGCATCAGCTGATCAATTTTGGCCCATTGTCGGCCTAGATCTAGTCCCAAAAATTCAATTCTAATAAATGCAAATATCAAATCGAATATGGATAGCTCTCAGAGATTAATAACTTGCCAAACTTTCTAAACACACCTCGTATGTATTTATACGTAAGTAGCCTAATTTTTGACCAAACTCAAGAAGTACTATAATCAAATGATTGCACAGAGCTCGAGTGATGTGCGAAGCACTCGTTTGCCAACAGGTTTTCGGAATTTATTGAGCGCAATTCTGACGAATGGCCCAAGAACACGGTATATACATATATATTTACATTATATTTGTTATTCAGTAGCCAAGTAAGCCTCAGCTGGGAAATATTTAAGACTAATCGTGAGAACGAGCCCCACACATTTATTGATCCAAGAAATTCGGAGCGATTGCCTTAAAGTGTAATACGGGCGGCGGTACGGTTATTCATTACGCCGTCTTAAACAGGCGGATGGAGGTCACGTTAACGTGTTAAAAGTGCTTAAGCGGCTGCATGTCAAAGGGCATTGCCCCAAACCTAAAGAAAATAGCTTGCCGCCTGCCCGCCTGCCCTTCTGCCCGTCTGCCTCCTGCCAGCTCCCCTCTAGCGCCACAAGCTTGTTGCGGCTGTGCACGCAAAGGGCATATTAAAGAAACGTGTCCAATAAAACGAAAGAGGCAACATTTACGTTTTTATTTCTTTTCCCTTTGAATATTTATGCTCGTTGACTAAGCAAACAAGAGTATATTAGCTTCCTTTTATTTGCTTTGCAATGTCTCGCCGCCTGTTTGCTATTGCGGCTAGGAGATAGATTTTTGTATGCTTTACCAAACTGTCTGTCTATGGGTAGTTCTAGAATGACCCTCACTACGGCCTAGACCTCCGTCTCAGATGGCCGGAGGGAGGTTGGTTGCATTCCCTGAAGTTGAGTTTGAGCGAGCATTGAACAGTCATTGGCACCCGGACAACAATTAGGAGAGAGCGAAAGGAGCATCCGATGCCAGTTTTAATCCAGTTGTTACATTTGTTGCATCAACGACATATTGATCTGCATAACCACGATTTATGCCACGTGCAGCGTGCCGCAACTTAAGCCGTGCTTGCTATTGTTGCATGGCATTCGTAATTAATATCAAGTTGACCCACTAAAGCGACCGCCTCAAGTTAAAGCCGTTATAATAAAGCCCTCGCCAGGAATGACGTGCACCGGCGATAAGTGCCAGCGCCCGCCCGTAAAGTGCTTCTTGCCCCAAGGGCCTCGGGCCACTGATGGTTGGGTTGGGTTGTGGCTGGGTGGTGCTGGGTGGTGCTGGCTGATGCCTGTTGGCTGTTGGCTGATGGGTTGTTTGGCAGCGGTGCTGCTGGAGGTGGTGTTGGTGGTCGCGTTGCTGGTTATGCATAATATTTGCATAGGAATTGCGGCGTATTTTGCATTAAGCTCTTTGTATAAACTGCGGCCAAATCTTTAGCCGCAGCTAAACACACCATTCACCCGCTTCAAGATACAGTAGTTTTAATTGATATATATTTAGTATCACTATCAAATGCCTCCGCCAGATCCAAGCAACCCAGTTCAGCTTAGTTCGAATCACAGCAGGCGAATAGTTGTTTTACCTTTTGGGAGACTCCAAACTGCTCAGTCCTACTCTAGCATCGGTTGAATTCATTTGTGATTTACGTATTTCGAAAGTTCCCAAAAATATATAGAAAAGTAAATTATTATAATTTTTTGTTTTTGTTTTGGTATCATATATTGTGATTCTATTGTGAAATCAGCGTAAAAATGAGCCGTATATTACGTGTATTTGGTCGACTTTTCACAAAACTCTTGTCGCGCCTAATGGGTCGTTCATCAGTTTCGTCTGATACCAATGATAATGCTGATGCAAATTCAGAGGCTTATAGTTTCCCAAGTACAGAGACCGAAAATGCCGCACCGATAAATATAGCAGCGGCTACAGATGAGACCGAGGAAACTGCCATGGAGACGGATAATTTCAGCATGAACGATGAAATAGAACGCGAGAGTGACATGGATAATGACTACGATACAGATGTATTCATGAATGATCAACCGACTTGGAACAATATGCCGAGACCTGTGAGCGTGACCCTTCAAGTGAACTTACGTGGTTGCTCGGACCAAGATCCGCCGACTCTCATGGAAGTTGAATCGGAGCCCGATTTAGAATCTTTTAATTTATTGTTTTCCGATAATGAGCCGCCTTCGCTGTTTTATTCGGAATATATCCCTGAATTTACGCCACCGATAACGGATGCTTTGATGTATGATATATTTGGCTCTTCCACTGATACTACCTCGGATACTTCCAACACTGAGAGTTACACTCCTCGCAGCTCTGATATGTCAATTGTTGCCAGCTCTCAAACTTCCACCACTTCTGCTGCCACGGACACCAATGATATTACCTCATTTGTCACTCTAACTAACACTAGCGACACATCCACAATAGACACTGCTTTAAATAACACTATTAACACACCCTGTATCGATCTAAATTCTGTGAAACTACGAATATTGATATCCCGATTCCCGTTTCAAAATTTTTTGGTTGACTTACGTACAAATGCCCTAAAACAGACTAACAAACATCGCCTTACACTACGTGAATACACTGATTTGCGCAGGATTGCCAGACGTCAATGGTTCCAGCTGCCAAATCATATCAAGATTAGGTACTCTCCGAGGGCAGCTCAAGTGGAGCAGAGAGCTATAACAGATGGGGCGCTCAATGCCGGGTGCAATCAGGAGGAAGATCAAGAAAAGGAGAATACTAACGATGTGAATCATAATACTGAAAATGAAACTGAACATGAAACTGAAAATGAAACTAAAAATGAAACTGAAATTGAAAACAAAGACTTTCAAAGGGAAGAAGAGAAGCAGGAAGATATTGGTCCTAGTGCCGAGGATAACGTTACCCCTATGGATGTCGATGAATACCAAGAGACAAGTCTTCCGGCGACTAGCTCAAGTTGCGCTAATCGAAAACGTCAAAGATCACCGAATCACAAGGACGAGTCCGTTGCACAGAAACGCAATCGCGTTGCTGCTTCCAATGGGGCGAACGGGAATCCTGTACCATCGCAGGACTCTGTGAATGCTTCAACTCCTTCTCTTCCGTCGAACTCAAATGATCGTACATCAGAAAATGGGAACTTTTACAAGGTTTGGTTGGAATCCCCGGCAAGGGACACTGATGAGGAGGAATAGAAAGTTTCCGTTTTTGCAATATGAATTCAAGAATATTTTGTGTTAGAAGGATGTTTATATATTTTGTAAAAAAAAAAAAAAAATTTATATTTTTTATATGTTTATTAAAGGTCTGGAAGACCGAAATTATCTCGTGTTTATGAATTGGTCGGGTCGTATAGGACTTCTTTTTTTTGTTTTTTTTTTTTTGCTTCCCTTTTATGTTTTCAGCTTGAGTGGGGAGTTAGCATGTAGTTAAAGTGTTTAACTGCCAATCAAACTTGATGTAACCTCAAAATCAACTGCAATTACGTGCCACGAACGCCAGGTGGCGCCACCTGTTGTTTGCCCCGGGCAGCCAAAGAAGAGGCTACCAAAGCACAAAGTAAGCAAACAACTTTCAAGTGTTGCGTGCATTGTGTTATTTCAGCTGTGCGCACGGATGTGTGCTGGTGTGGGAGAGAGAGAGAGAGAAAGAGAGAGAGGGAGAGCGAGAGAGAGTTGAATTTAAACTGATTGCATGACTGCATCTAAATTTCACTGTATGTGTGTGTGTGTGTGTGGCGCCTTGGCCTGCCAAGTGCCGGAAAATGTTGCCACGCCCCAGCGCCCAGTGCCGCCTCTTCATTAATACGTTGTTGTTTGTGGAAACTTTGGTAACTGCATAGACAAACAGTGAAGCGTCTGCAAACTGCCAGGAAGCAGCGATTAAAATCACTTTGCGTTTCGGGAAATTACAAAATTATGTTACTCGAGCAGCTCAAGCAGCCGGAAAATGCGCAACAACAGCAACAGCAACAGCAGCGTCAGAGGGCCAAAGGTAATGTGCTAAATTGTGCCAGGTGCAATCCAAAAGCCAAACTTATGCCAGCCAAGTTAACAACAGCAACAGCAGCAGCAAAAAAAAAAAAAAAAAAAAAAACGAGAAGAAATATGCAAAACTTTTGCCAAGAGGCGGGCGCAATTAAAATGCAAACAACTTATGAACCCGACCCGGGTTGCTGTCCCTGTTGCCCCGTCGTCCCGTCGTCCCGTTGCCTCCACACCGTTGCCGTCCGGTACGCGCTATCCTGGAAAATAATTTCAAGCCAGCTGCTCGCCCTCCCACGACCCAAACGTCCTCCACCCACCTCTCTCCCCGCCACGTGACGCCTCGACCATCAAATGTTGTTGGAGTGTGCGGCAGCTTAGCTGGCCACTTGTTGCCCCTTGTTGCCAGTGCCACAGTTAGAAGCATAACTCATTGCTAAATACGTAAATAGAAGCGAATAAAAATAAACATTGAATTGCGCCTGTTGCCAGTGAACGACTAACAAATACCCGCTAAACTGCAGCTGAACGAACTCAAGTTTATTTCGATATTTATCGATTTTAGTCTTTCGATAATTATGATATTGAAGAAGAGAATCCTGGATTGTATAACCTAATACATTTGTGATGCTAAAGATTTTTGTATTTATAAACAAATTTCTTTGCCGATATTTATCGAAATGTCGAAAATTGCGAAATATACGTTATTGCTTAAGAGAATCTCTGTGTTTTATATACATAAGATCATCTTTAAATTGTTTGCTGTTTACTAAAAGCTCTATAAAAGGATGCTGTAGTTTTATCGATCTTTATCGATTTTAGGTAGCAAAGCTTTCGAGTATTAGATGTGGTATATAAGTATCCTCGCTTGTTCATTACGTAAATTTCAAGTTTATTTTCCGATATTTATCTATTTAGATTAATATGTGTGATATATTATTTATGCCAGCTATGTCCAAGTCCTATATACATTGCCAGGAATGGTATTTGCACGATATTCTCTAAGTACCAGAGTCATTTGCGTAGGTGACAAATTCTGAAAACGCCAGCCACAAAAACTGAAGCTCAGATGCTGGGACATTTTCCGTTTCTGTCTGTCTCCTTTGCAGCGGATTTTCGTTTTTACATTTATTTTGCTACACTTCAAGCTAAATTGCACAAATCTTTTATTTCACTTTCTCTTTTCTTTGTTTCTTGTGCCTTTAAGCCGTAATTTTATGTAATGCTTTAATAAGTCAAATGGCCTAATTTATTTAAGCAAAATAATATGAATAACTTTCCGCCTGCTTTAATTGTATGAATTCAAATCGAATTTCGAATTTTGGAAAACCTTTCAAGGCGACATGCCTAATTGTAATTTATTTCCATGTGTGTAAATCCGAATACGAATATAAAACTACGCAGGACAGAGACGAGCCGCTGTTGGTCCATTAGGAATAGAAAAAGTAATGTGAATTTATGTTGAAAATATATTTTACGAAATTTCAACAATGACAGCTGAGCAAAATGATGGATGCAACTAATCCTTGCCTGAGACTCAAGGACTCAAGTCCATTT
This sequence comes from Drosophila aldrichi, assembly GCA_035045965.1. Classification (NCBI taxonomy): domain Eukaryota; kingdom Metazoa; phylum Arthropoda; class Insecta; order Diptera; family Drosophilidae; genus Drosophila; species Drosophila aldrichi. The sequence goes on from JAWNOM010000484.1 coordinate 8,212,628, forward strand.
GGACATGTTCAATGCTCAATGCAGCAGCTGCAGCAATCTAAACAAATTATCTCAAATTGTGAGCTGCACATTAAGTGAAATGAGAGCTTATTAGCCAGAGCGTGCACAAGGACTTGGGGTAAGGTAACAACTGAGCCATAAAATAAAATCACTCAACTTAAGTTGACAAAAGTTTTTCAATAAAGCGCGACGCCGACGCCGATGCCGGCGCCAAAGTCAAAGTCGAAGTCGAAGTCGGCTTGGCCCTGGCCGCAGCCAGGAATACAAAATCTTTTAACTAGTTGTAACTCAATGAAGTGCAGCGGGCAAGCGGTTGGCCATCACTGCCATTGACTCCAGTCAGACAGTGAGAGGAGAGAGGCGAAAGAGATTTACTGCGAAAGCAAAGCTCGACACGAAATATGCATCGAAATTTTCAATTTACATGGCCAGCGGACGACGAGAGCTTCACGGGCATGTAAACGTCGCCGAGCTCCATTAAAATGTAACCAAAAATATATATTAGACAGACAGACAGAGACAGAGAGAAAGGGAGAGAGAGGGAGGGAGAGAATGGGTGCGGTAGAGAGCGAAAGCTGCTCAGATAAAGAAAATAACAGTTGTTCCAAGTTCTTAAAGAGCCATTAAATTGTAACAACTTAAACAAGAAGTCTATCCATCTCGCTCGCTACGCTTGCTCTCCCTTTCACACTCGACCCATGGATCTGCATATTTTTGCGCAAAACTGTTTCAGAGACAAGTTGAGCAGTGTCTCTGTGACTTGAGAGCAGGCAAACAAGTTCGCTGCCGAATGCTGACGTCGACGTCGACGGTGACAGCGAGAGCGACAGCGACAACAGTTTGTCAAATATTTAAACGGCAGCAGCTCCAACAACAGCAAAGAGTTGCACTTTCTAATGCATAATTGTTTAGTTGCTGTCAAACGGCCAAAACTTGAGCTGCATCAGCAGCCCCCCAATTAAATAATGTAGCATGCTTTTTGGGGCTCCGAACCAGCTCCACAATGCGGGCTGAAAGGCATGAATTAGCGTGACATGCGGCAGGCGTATGTAAAGTATATATGTGTATATAAATAAATAAATATATATACAGTAGAATCCGGTTATAGCGACTCCGCTTAAAGCGTCCGTTCGGTTATTGCGACGAAAAATCTGGACCCCAGACAAACATTTCTGAGCCTTGGCATTTATGTAACTGCTGCTGGCAGTTCATATAAAAAAATGCTTTAAATTAATTAAATACATACTTTGTTTTAAGCATTTCAAAAATATGTCTATTATTTTAAACTAAAAAAAATTAATTAAATACTTTGTTTTTAGCATTTCAAAAATATGTCTATTATTTTTAAATAAAAAAAAAATTAATAATAAAAAAAAAATAAAAAATAAATAAAATAAAAAACAAATAAAAAAATTGGTAAAATAATTAGTTTTAACTTTATATGTAAATATATTAAAAAATATGCAAAACTCTTTTTTTTATTATTTGATATAGAAAAATATTTATATAAACAAATTTAAAATATTTGTTATATAAATATTTTACATATGTATATACATAAAAGCCAATCAATTATTTACCTTTTTATCATACAAAAATGTACTTTTAGCCACACTATTTTTGTTTTTATGATTTAAAAAAAAGAATGCTTTATCAAATTCTTTTCACGTTAAGCTACACAGTGAAATTCGTTCAATTAGTTGCATTTCTTATTTATACAATATAATAAAAATGATTTGAACATTTCAAGTACTGACCATTCAACAACATATTGTAGTACCGTTAATCCTGCATTAATTATTTAAAATTAAATTTGATTTTTGTCTAATATAAAATGATCAAAGTTCTGAAAGGAATTTGCCAAATAATAAAAGCTCGAAATCAATGCAAATATGCTGCTGGGCTTTGTTGAGCTGCACAGGACCAAGAGTATATGTATGTATATATATGTATATATGTACACATATATGCATGTATGCCTGTTTATATACATACATATACATATATATATTTGCTGAGCATGTGTCTTTTAGTCTGTCTTTATTTTGTGCTATATTAAATTCATAAATATGCAAAATTCTCTCATGGCAAATACAAACAATGTATATGTGTGTGTGTGTGTGTGCGTGAGTGTAGGTGTATGCATGTATTATTTAATACAAGCTACAAGCCTGTTGCATAGACATCACCAGACCAGGCCAGACCAGGCCAGGCACTTAATGACACTTGGATGCCGCAGCAGCAGCAGGTTCTCAACAAAATCTCTGAATATTATGAACAAGAACAACCTCGATAATAATGCAGACATACAATAATAATGATAATGATAATGATAATTACTAATATTATTGCAAGTAAACGATACGGCAATAACAATAGCAAAAAGTCATGCATATTTATGAAAATAACTTCAGCTTTTGCTCTCCAGCTTAAGCAAACAAACTGAGTTTTGTCTCTGTTCAGATTTCAATTGCAACAAATGCAACAGTTAACAGTTAACAGTTAAGTGAATATGATGTGGTGGAATATGTGTTGAATATATAAATTTATATAAACATGTGTGGAGTCTCTATTGTTTGCTTATACAATCAGAATAACTGAGTTGAGTCTCTCTATGTGGACAATGACTAGACTCTCGAGTCTATCAATGCTAATGAAGGATCTATGCAGTTATATCTATAGATATACATACATATGGTACACACATATACATATATTAGTTACTCCTACACAATATGTTGAGTCTATGCGAAATTTGATATGATATAATACTTGTATATATATTTTTTTAATAATATTTTCTTTAAATTTAAATAGTTCTTTAGTCTTCTATAGCAAGTAAATATAATGTAAAGGGGCTAATATAGTATAAATCATCCCTGATCAACAATATATATTCTCTATAGGATTTGCCACGTCTTTCAGTCATTTTGATAAAATTATATTATGCCCAGATTTTCCATTCTCAAGAGTTTAGAGAACTTTTGTGAATATCAATAAAAAATATCAAATACAAAAGTTAAATACATATATATACCAAATACCATTTTAGTATAATTAATTTGTTAATTAAGAGATTAAGAAAATAAATTGTTGTGCAACATCTATTTAAAGAGCTAATTCAATAGAGCTGAGAGCTCAGTTAGATGCGCTCCAGGCTCTTCTCTTCTACGACTTCAGCTGCTTATAGTTTGGTTTTTGGTTAATAATTATAGCATTATTAATAATAATAATTGCGAGAGTGTCACAATTAACGCCAACTACAAACAAATGGGAATGGCAACAGTTTGTGGCACGTTGATGATTTAATGCGGCATTTAAAATATGAGCATAAACAGCTAACAAATTGCCACAATTATGTTGCACTTGAGCCAACCCCCAAGTGGGGCCACACATAGGGGGGGCATCATTGTGTATGAGTGTGTAAGTGTGTGTGTGGCACTCGTGCCATGTCTGTTTGAGTGAGTGCAAATATGAATGAGTGAGTGCGTTGCGAATGCCTTGCATGCAAGTGCAGAGTCTATACATATATAGTTATGTCTAAATGAATATATATAACAACGATTACAATCTAAATGTGAGTGGGGGTTTCTCTCAATTGGAGGTGCAGTGCATTGAGTTGTATATGTGAGCTGTGAGCGTTTTGCATTCTTGATGCCCATACCAAAGCGAAACTCCTTGCGTTTATTACCCTTGCCAGGGTGTTTAGCGTTCATGCCCATGCCCGATCCCGATCCCGAGCCCGAGCCCGAGCCCGAGCCCGAGCCAGAGCCCAAGCCAGATCCCGTTCCCGGACCCGATCCCATGCCAGCATGCGAGGCTCGCACCCGCAGGATTCGCGGCTGTGCCATACGCTTCACGCGCGGCTGGGGCACAGCAGCTGCTTCGGTTGTGGCTGCTTAATGTGGTTGATTGTTATGAATGGGTTTATATATATATATAGTCATATATATGCATATGTTAGTGTATGTTTTTTCGATCAGAACCAAGACAACAATGACAATAAATGGGGAAGAGAAAGAGACAGAGACAGCACCGTTTTAGTAGAATGTTTTAATTAGGCGCAGCTGGAACTGTTTCTAGGAAGCGGATTTGGTTAGTAGAAATGCAAATATGATAGATATATATATGGCATGGACTTTCAATGGGGATTCGCATCATCATCATCATCGATTAGCACCACTTGACTCACTTTTCACACGCAGCCAGGTGTATGCGGACTTCTCGCCAGCCTCGTTGGTCGCCAGACATTGGAACATGCCCTCATCCTCCAGCGTCAGTTTTTTAATTATCAGCGTATTATCGGCTTTCACTGAGTACCTGCAATATGTTTAACATTCATGAGCTGTAATTATTCACAAACATATCGAAGCCCACCCGCCACCCGCCTCCCCACGACCACACTACTAATTGAGCTTTACGCCTATTAATCGGAATCGCTACGCCGGCATATTTCTGAGCACAGCTCGATTCAGCCTCTCGACTGTTCCGAATACCAATTTAACATATTTAATGCGTATAGATGGCCGTACTGTTGCAATATACATGTTTCATAATTGTGCTCTATTGATTTTGTGGTAGCTTTCAACACTGGTCGTTCAACAATCGCAGTGAATGGATATAGCGGGCTATTCTTAGTCGGAATTTCAATATTAAATTAATAGTGTTGCAAAACTAAGCTTTGTAGTGTGTTGGAAAACGCAAATTGTCTTAAACTCTTATATGAATTCCCAGTTACAGAGATTTACAACACTAAGTTGTACACTTTACAACACTGCCCAACTGTTCACATTTAATTTTCTATCCCATACTAAAATCGAAACTTTACAACACTACTTGGCTATTGCAATATAAAACTTGTTGAACACTCACCCGCCACTTAGTAGCTGCGATTCGATGCGTTCGGCATTGCGGAACCATTGCACCTGGGGCGTCGGATCGCCAACCACGTCGCAGGGCAACATCACCTGACCACCAAAGTCGCCAAAGGTCTCGGCACGCATGGGCGTAAAGAACATGGGCGGCTCGAGGATGTAGACGTGGGCATTGGCCGAGACCGTCGGAAAGCCGCCGCTGCGCAAACGCACCTGGCAGCTGTACTCGCCGGCATGGGAGCTGTTTGCCTGTAGCAGGGCCAAGGTGCGGTTCCAGGGATTGTTGAGCGTATGCAGAATGCCGGCACTTTCCACGGGCAGTCCGTCCTTCAGCCAAATGGTCTCCAGCTCGTGTAGGGGCCGTGCATTGGCAATGCACTGCAGTTCGGCCACGCCCTCGCCGCGCTTCAGTTTCAGATCCTGCGGCGGCACGATTATCTCGGGCGCCACCTCCACATTCGGATCGCCGGTGACATCGAGATGGATAAAGGCGCTCGCCTCTTCCCTGCCCAGCTGGGTGTTCATGGCGCGTGCCTGATACGCCTGACGGTCCTGCTCATCGGCGCTGAGCACGATCAGCTGATTGGCCTTGGTCAGGGCGTACTTGATGTCATAGTTGAGCGTTCTATTCTCCGCTTGCCAAAAGACCGAAGGCTGCGGCACCGAATCAATGGCTGGCATATCGAATATGGCCGGATGACCGCTGACCACGGTCAGGCGTCCCTCGGTCTTGTTCTCAAATGTGCCCAAATCTGTGTGGAAAGTGAAAAGCAAACAAATAAAAACAAATCAAGTATACTGTAGTAAAAATATGTGCAAGTTTTCCTATCCCCCCATCCAACACCGCTTCTCCCATGCAGTGGAGCTTGTCGTGTCACGCGAGCTAATTGAATCAGGCAGCAGTGGCCTCTGACCTGCGGGTTGGCAATTTTTGTTTAACCTCTTATCAAGTGGCACAGCGCACAGCCACAGCTCCACAGCATGTTCCACTTCACTTCAATTCAGTGTGCTGAAAAGGCAACCCTCTCCAGGGCCCAAACTATGAGCTCTAAAGGTTATTAGTTCAGTTTAAGCGCTCTCCTACAATTAATTAAGTGCTCAAGACGCTTCAGCTCAGCGCCGTCTTGGGCCACTCCTATGCAGCACGAGTCGTCATCGTCATCGTCATCGTCATCGTCATCGTCATCGTCATCATCAACGTTATCAAGCAGCTCGTCAGCTTCATGGCTGGTGTGCCCGAAAAGAAGGTCACCAGCTTGTCAAGAGCTCGATTTATTAGGTTCAAGCAGTTGGGTAATGTGTGGTGCACACACACACACAGATACTGACACACACACACACACACATACGCATTGCCCAAGTGTCGCTCAGAGTCTTTCACATTCGCACGCGCTCTACCTCCCTCCCTCCCTCCCCTCTCGTTATATGCGTTACACTTACAGCTCTCTTTCTCACTCTCTCTCTCTCTCTAATTGTATGTTACTTGCTCTACTGTGACCCTATTGCCACAAAACTGCTTCCTCTTGCTATTGCTCTTGTTGTCATCGTTGTTGTAGTAATTAAGTTCGCATTTAAGAAAAATTAGCAGCTATACCTATAGCTAGGCGAGGCTGTGTGACAAGCGTTTGATTGGCAACCAGCCCTTAATTGCCAGCTTGATGGCCTTCCCAACTCTCTGCTCCCCTTCCCCCTCCCCCCACTCCACCTCGCCAGCATCCTCCTTGTCACTTATCAAGTTGTCAGTTGACACATTGCATTGCACGTGACTCCCAGCCGAAGTCAGCTCTGCTGCAACAGCTCAGCAGGAGCAGCAACAGTTGCCATTGTCTATGCTGGCGATTAGAGCGCAATCTCCTTGTGCTCCAACTCAAGTGCAGCAGCAAGCAGCATTGGTAAGTTAATTAATTATCTAGTTACTGCTCCATTGCTAATAATAACTAATTGAACTAACAATAATAATAATGTGTGCTCAGCATTATCAGAGGAGTGCCCGCGACTTTATATAACAAATACTAATCCCATTTTCAAGGGATATAAAAATTAAAAAATAAGAGTTATGATTTGATTGATCAGCGTGACGAGCTGAGTCGATTTAGCACTATTTGTCTGTCTATTTCTTCTAAGTATTCCCTTTACTTATTTCGTAGTACTTCTAAGCATTTACTCTAAGTATTTCCGCTAAGTATTTCCTTTACATATTTCCGTTACGTAATTCCTCTACGTAATTCCTTTACGTAATTCCTCTACGTAGCTCCTCCTCTACGTCTTTAATGCTTAGCCGATCGATCACACACTGTACTTCACTTGCCCAGCAAGCCTGGAAGACTGAAGAACTGCTGCAGCTGCTGCCCTTTATATAGGGCCACTTTTACACAAGCACTGTCGCTCTCAAAGGCAGGTCGAGCTCGTTGGAGTTGAGCTTCAAGTGACGCTCTCTGCTGCTTTAAGCATTCTAGCTTCGTTTTACCTTAATACAAATATAAAATCAGAACTGCTGCATGTACACAGACAACTTTACTGATCTTCTGCAATTCTTCTCTTTTTGCTCAAATGTTTAGCCCCCGTAGAGCTCTCTGCTGCTTCAAGCATTCGCGTTCAGGGAATTTCCTAGTCGAGCGGACTCGACTAGAACTTTCATACTTGTTTTTTTTTTTTTTTTTTTTTTTTTTTTTGATCTCGTATATTCATAATTCAGAATTCGAATATTCATAATATTCATTTTCGGAAATTAACTGAGCGTAGCCAAGTATATGTTTACAATATTATTGATTTCTGTTCTATTGTCTAAGCTCAACCTAATTCACATGTCAAATATTGTTAAATAATTGCTGTTCTCAACGTCTAATTAGAAATAATGAGCAGCTGTGATCCACTTGCCTAAGACTGTAAATCAAATGCAGCTGTTACAGTAACAAGAAATGATTAGTCACATATTTTTGACTGGCTTTATATATAGATATATGTATATTTATATACATATATAATATCAGTATACATATATTTATACAAATGTCATTAAAATCTTTGACCCTGCATCTGTTTTTGAGCTCTTTGAAATATTTTTCATTAATGCATTTCAAATGTTTAGCTCTTCAGACAGTCAATCAATCAGTCAGTCAATCATTGCAGCTAGTTTCTCTATATTTATAAATATTTTTCATATATTCTATATATTTTATTTATGTTTTTTGCTTTTTTTTTGTGGTGGTGCAACCACATTTGAGCCACTTCAACTGAGACTGAGCCTTGTTGGCCCAAGTGCTTAATGGGTTTGTGCGTCTGCATGTGTGTGCGTGTGAGTTCAATATAAAACGTGTCAAATTGACATGCAGACAGGTAGTTAGAAATGTGTTCACACGTCATAAGCAGCAAGCTAATTACAATGGCTTTAGCATTCAGTTTGATGGAACACTTGAAGCTGAATTTGTCACAAAGGGACCCGTTACAAATGCATATATATGTATGTATGTGTGTACTTACAGGAAACAACAACATCACTTTTCTCACTGAAAATGGAGCCAGCCTCGTTTCTGGCTATGCACTGATAGCTGCCAGCATCCTCGCGCTTCGTGTTGTGAATGCGATAAAATTGACTGGATGAATAATCGGTAACGGGTATGCCATCCTTGAGCCAACGATATGTGGGCTGTGGTGAACCTGTGAATAAAGTTCAAGCATAATGCATAAGTAAAGGTTCAACGGGGTATGTGTATGTGCGTAAGTGTGTGTGTGTGTGTTTGAGGGTAGAGTTCTGTTCGGGGCACGCATTGTGGCAGCAATTCGTATTTCGCATTTCTTATTGTTGCATAATGAACATGTTAAAAACCGTATCTCCTTTCTTATGCAGCATCTACTCCAGCTCTGTCTCTCTCTCTCTCCAGCTCACTCTCTCTGTCACACAGTCAGCTGAGTGCGATTAAATCTTGTGCTGGCCACGCCCAATGCAAAAAAAGAGAGGATATTACTTATAGTTCTCGTTGCGAATGTGTGTGTGTGTTTGAGTTTCCGTTGCCTATCGAGGGACCCTCGGCAGCAGCAGCAGCAGCAGCAATAATGGCAACAATGATAGCAGCAGGATGCTGGGCATACTCTCGCACAACGAGCGCAACGAGATTTGGCACACAATTTAGCCAAATGCTATCGGAACGGGCAGCTAAATAAACGACTTTGGCATTATTGTTGCAGCGACATTTTTGATAGCGATTTGCCGTCGAGCATTTAATTTAAAGTTGATTTATGTGCGGCAAAAAGTGTTGAGAGTTCCTGTTGCTGCTGGAATTGCAATTGCAGTTGCAATTTCTAAACTAAAATTGGATATGGCCTTTGGCCAGTTCGACAGTGTGCCGGGCCGGGCCGAACCGGGCTAAATGAAGCATTGAATAAAATATGCGCTTTGGCCAACTATGTTGGAGAGTCTCTTCTCTCTCGCTCTCGCTCTATCTCTCTCTCTATATCAAATATATACTTATATATATATATAAACTCATCAGCCTACCGTGAATCTGCAATCTAATCGCATATTGTCGCTGGCCCACGGCATGCAACAGGATGCGTTCGACTCTGCAGCGAATGCTGCTCTTTTTTAGACAGCCAACAAAATTCAAACTAAAAAAGCCGTTAGCCACGGCATGCAGCTGGCATGCGCCTGCAGGCCAACAACAACTAATCAATAAACTAAGCTCAACGACTAACTAATGCTCTGGCCACTGCCCACTGCCACAGCTGCTCCAAGGCTATGCAGGATATTCTAAAAGCCTAATTCATATATGCATATGTATATGTGATTTCACAACAGTGTAGCATACCACACGGTGCTCCACACAGGGTATTATAATGCCAAATTACATGCAAGTGCGAGAGTGGAGCCAGATAGAATGATAGTCAGATGGTTGGATAGTTAGATGGATAGATAGGCAGACAGAGGGAAGATGTGGCCAATGGCAATGCAATTGCATTCAGTTGGCAGCACTTTGGCAGCAGATGAAATCGAATTGGGACAGACAGCCAAAGCTAAAGCCAAAGCTAAAGCTGAAATGCTAGAGGGGAGACGAAACGAAATAAAAAAGAGCCAAAGCAACAGAATAGCCCGTAAGAGAGCCAGTGCCAAAAAGAAAGAAATAAAATAAAATAAAAAGCAGCGAGAAGCAAGAAAGAAGAACGTGAAGCAAAAGTAAATGCCAAAAGCAACAACAAAAAAAGAAAGCGAAGAAGCAGTCAAGTTCCTTCAAGTGTTGGCCGGCATAAAAAGTTGGCCTGCAAGCGGCGCTGGGCTAAAGTCTATTTGAGCATTTGGGCAATGACGCAGCTATAAAATTACAATTTGGGGAATTCTAAGGCAAACACACACACACACAGGCACAAGCAAAAGCTCTCTTTAGTCAACAGCAGCAGCAGCAGTGGCAGCAATGCAAGGCAAATATAGCCATAGCAAATGCACTGAAAGAAATAAAAGAAAACGCAACTAGAACAAGAAGCAGAGTTCTCTCTAGCGATATGTGTCAGCGTTAAATCGAAGGCAAAGGCCTCCCCGAATAAGCAGAGAGCAGCCAAACCAGCCGACCAAACACACACACACACACACACACACACACACAACTGAATGGCCAGCGACTGCTTCAAACATACTACCTCTCTCCCACTCTCACTCTCCCTCTATCTCTCTCTGATGTTTGCACAAGTGAGTTTTTAATAACTAAACTGACAAAATCCTTTAAGCCCAAGCCACAAAAGCGAATCAGTCAAGCGTCTGGCAGAGCCAACGATTGAAACGAATCGTAATTCGATTCATTTGCTAGCGCCATCTAGATGTGAGCACTGGCATCATGTGCATTAGCATTACAACTGCTGCTAATCCATATCTGCTCTTAATGCATATCTCTCATTCTAGTCTAGATATATCTTTTAAGATCTCTTCATTTCCATTTTATCAGATTTTTACGAGTTCATAATAGCTTCTTCTTCTCTCAGGCTGTGTTTATAATGATATAATAATATAACATAATATAATATGTGTCAGCTTTATGTGATAATAATATTATAATCGATCCTTCGTTTTGGACATGAATGAATTCCTATCAATCATTTATTAAGATTTCTCTATATCCCTCAATCTCTAGCTCAGAAGTTCTTTAGTTTATGAGATCTTTTCTTTCATATTTCACCATATTTCTCCATCTATAGTTGAAAATGATAATATAGTAGCTTCTACTTTCAGCATTAGCTGAATTCAATTCAAAGAGAACTTGAAAATTCTCTGGACTCGAACTTTGTTCAATAATTAATAATAATAATAATACCAATATAACACACTTCACACATCAACTAAATATCTATTTTCCTGCTTCACTCACACTGTTAGAGCTTGGCTAGACGAATGTATCGATTGCCAGTTCAAGTCCTTCCAGCTAACTTAATGCATATTTCAACTCTTTTGGCTAGCAGAGCGCACACACATTGCAATGACGGGCAGTAGTCCTCTATGTGTGTGTGCTTTAAATGAAATTCGTTTTTGCACTCAGTGACTCAATCGCTCAATCAATCAATCGTTCAATCAGTCAATGTCTAAGCAAGCGACTGCATATAAATAAATTCAATAAACTGACGACTCCACGCAACAAATTGCATTTTCACGCTTCCATTCGCTGCATGTGTGCGTAGCTAATATATATATATATGTGTGTGTGTGTACATCAGCTCATCCTGTTCCGTTGGCTGGCTGTACGGGCTTGGTGCATGCCTCGTGCATAAACAGCGGAAATTGTTTGATTTGTGGCTGTCTCTTTGAAGCGCTCCACAGCTTGCCAACTTGTCGTCTTATGTCACATAACTCGTAGCTAAAAACTCTCACGACATAGTCTCTCTCTCTCTCTCTCGCTTTGCTGAATTCATAACCTCGGTAAATTGTCAAACAGCTGCCAGAGACTACGATATCTATCCAGAACCTAGACTCGATTCTGATTCATTTGTGCTCATCGATCGTTCTGGCTAGCTGCTCAAGTGAATAATACCCTGTACTTTGGTCTTAGCAGCTCTTCACACACTCTATAATATCTCTAATCATAACTACAGGGCATTGCCTAGTCGTGCATAGCCAGCCCATAGCCAGCATTTTTATTTATTCTTTTGTGGTATTAGGTCTGAGTCCTTCGTGTTGCACCTATTTATTTGCCCTCAGTGACGCAGAGGTCTCGTCGCTTAGTCAGCTATGTGCGTGTGTCTGAGCATGTGTGTGTGTGTGTGCGTGTGTGCCTGTGTGCGTGTGTGCAACTCTGTGGCAAATGTTTGCTAAATTATGCACAGTGCAATGCGCCGACGCCGCCCTTTGAGGACCGCAGCAGCAAAAGGCAAAACACTCGCCAAGAGGACATCTGCCAAGTGTTGCCACAGCAACTAAACACATAGGTGTGTGCCTGTGTGTGTGTGTGTGAGAGAGTGTGTGTATGTGTGTTGTTGCTGTTGTTGTTGTCGCCATTGCACTCAAATTTAAGTAAACTTAAAAAAAAAAGGCAACAACAAGACAAACAACAACAAGTCGAGCGCCCAGCTTAGAATGCCCGACTAGCAAATACCCTAAGCTAGTTCTGAAAATTGATGTACCATATCAGATATACAATAGTGAGCAGCGACAAATGTTTATGGTTTCTCCATGTTTTTCCTTTTATATTTCACTTTCTTTCTATTTGCTCTATTATTATTATTTCTCTCTCCCTCTCTCTCTCTCTATACATATATTTATCTCTATCGAGTTTTCAAAATATGCCACAATTAACAATCGATAATTATCGATTTTTACTGCAATAGACATCATCAATATCACATGCAGCCCGTGCATACCCATTTCGTTTGCTGCACAGGGTATTTAAAGCGTCTAAAAGGCTTTTCGCAACACGTTCGTTTGCTCGTCTGTTCGTCTGTTCGTCTGGTGCAGCTTGCAACGCTTCGCTTCGCTTCGCTCCACTCTCCACTCTCCACTCTCTACTGCTCTACTCTACTCTACTTCGCTTTACTTTGTTTTACTCATCATGCTGCAGTTGTTTTCTCACACTTTTGGCAACACTTTTCACTTTTCACTTTCCACTTTTATGCATTCCCATTGTTTTTCCATTCGCACATCTTCGCTTTATGCTTTTGTTCTCTTATCTAGCCATCTGCCTGCGCTTTTTAACCACAACTGATGGTCAGCAGCAGAGAGAGAGAGAGAGAGAGAGATAGTCAGATCTTAAGATGCGGTTGACACCGTCTGCGGGTGGGCTAAATTGTGGTTAGCCAAAATTGCATTTTTAAATCAATCAGGAGTCTAGTTTCTGGCCTATATGAGTCATCTTATGAATAATGTTTTAAATTTTACAAATTTTTTACTGACTGTCGGCTTAGAATTCCCAACTGGTTACAGCTTAACGAGTCAGTCTAAGGCATCTCTATTGCTCTTCGACAATAGCAAGTCGCTGGAGGGAAACACTCTCCTATATAGTCGGAAATAAAGCAATTTTCTTGGGGGAAAAAGTCTAGAAATTGCTTGAACTAGCTAAACAGTCAACAAACACCTGCTAACAGTTTGGTAATTTGTTGCTTTATAATAATCCAAAAATAAATTACCTCAAGCCTCTTTATACAAAATTCAAATGAAGAAAGGTCGCCAGGCCAATTAGAAGTTTACCTATTTATGTAGGTAAATATATATTTGTATTCCTCTACATGTACTCACATAATCAGATATATTCACATACTCCCCTTGACTTGTCGCTTATCTAAGACTTGCAATCAAACAATCCATTAGGTAAAAAACAACAACAAATTCACATTAACCACATAAATAGTTTGCGGCCTTTTTCTAGTTTTATTTCCACCTGCACGACTCTCGCCTTCCAGCGCTAAGCATTCCCATAAAAATACTTTACGAATTGTTTCATATTTTTTGGCAGTGGAGCATATGGGTTTTTATATGGAATATGATGCGATCTGATTGGAAATCACTAGAGAGAGAGAGAGAGAGAGAGAGAGAGAGAGAGAGAGAGAGAGAGAGAGAGAGAGACAGAGAGAGAGAGAGAGAGAGAGACAACAGAACAGCTGATCATTAAAGACAATCAAGTCCATCTCGATTTATTACTATTCTAAATCATATTCGAAATCCCTTCCCCCATCCCGTGTGCCAGGGTATGCTGTAGTCGGTTGCAGCTTAAAGTTCTTTATAGTTTTTATTCTCTCTCACTCCTTCTCTCTCTCTCTCACACATGTCCTGTCGCTTGACAGTAACAATACAGGCCTTAAATAACAGCACGAAAACAACGGGAATAACGGCAAAAACAACAGGCAGCTGGAAAAAAACGTGAAGCCGCATTGTTATAGCCAAAAAAAAAAAAAAAAAAGAAAAGAAGGAAAAATGAGAAGAAAAAAAGCAGCAAATAAAGGAAGACTTAAAAACAAAAACAAATAGCAGCAAAACACAAACACAAAAAAAAAACAACAATGCAATACAAATTTTTCGCTTTTTTTTCTCGTTTTGGTAATGCTTTGCGCTGTATTTTCTTTTCTTCTTCTTCTGCTTCTTCTTCTTTGCTTGTTGATGCTCAAGATGAGAAGCAGTAAGAGTGGAGCAAGAAGAAGAAGAAGCAGAAGTCGAAGAGGTAGGTGCAGCACTGCCTGCCACCCAAGCAAAAAGTGGGCGTATGCCACGCACGTTCTCAACACGTTCGGCTTTGGATGCAGCAACTGCCTCAGCGTGGCATGCAACGCCACACGTTGTGCCCATTTGCTGCTATACAGCTAAGGTACACACCTATATACATACATACATACATATATATACATATATATAGTGGCACTCGGCAACGGCTTTGTAGCCATAAAAGTGTCTTTGTTGCAAGTGAGTGCGCCGCATTTAAGACGTGGCAAGGCAGGCAACCAGCCAGCTAGCAGCAGGCAACAGCGTGTTGCACATCGCGCTCAGTTCACACGCGCATTCACGTCTTCCAGCTTCATTTTGTTTGGCTCGAAAACAATTCAACACACATTTCGCCAGCTTTATGCTTATGACACCCTAAAGTACGAGCACTGCCAACGGGAAGTACTTGCAGCACTTGCCACACATATTAGTTGCATTTGTACTGCTACACCAGCTATACGAAGCCCGAACTCAAAACCCACCCACCTGCCCATACCCCACCCCTGCCGAAAAACTTGTCATTTATAATCGTGATTAACAGTTTCTTTCTTTCGTACCTGTTTACGAAATCTGCTAAACCACAGTTTATCGCTACATTTCGCCAGATGGCGCCACAGAGCAACAACAAACACCCATTGTCTTCATGTCCCCAAAAAAATCTCAGCACATTCATTTGGATAAACTTTCTCGGCGACTCCTCAAAGTATGCAACAAATTTTTACTCCTCGGATTATTTTCAAGCAGGCAACCTCGCTGTGCCCAGCTATAAAGCCTTTCTTCCCGACTTGATGAGAGCTGGCAAATTAAATCAAGCTGGATCTTAGAAACAATTCGATTTCATTTACAGTTCTCGTGAAACTTGTTCTCCTATTTCCTTTGCTGCTCTTTAGCATTTTCATAGCTCACCGGATTTTCCATTTAATATGGAGCACTTTGAGCATTTCTCTTGTCGCTTGAATCTTACGAAACATATTTATCGACTTATTGAACTGGATTAGGTTTCTCTGAAAGCATTGAAAGCAAATCACATGCGATTCTTGGGAAACTAGTTAGTTCTACCCAACTAACTGTATTCATATCCTGAAGATCTACCAAATCATTGCACAGAGCATAGCTTCAGGGACTTTGTGATGCGTTAAGTGCGCTAGTGGGGTGTGCTCGACTAGCTAATACCCTGAACTACCAGCTTAATGATTCTACACATAAATAAACTTTACTCTATATTCATTCCAATTCATTATACAAATAAAAATGCTGCTTTATAAGCAGGGTATGTCATAGTCTAGCATACCCCTAACATTGTACATTTTTAACTGCATTTTGATATTTTCCATTTTGCCAGCAACAAAACACGAACTGCTAGCCAATCAAAACGAACTGACATTGGTTTAGCCATCGCCTGAAGATGCTGCAATGCCAATGGACACACACACACACACACACACACTGATAGGCATGTGTGTGTGTGCGTGTGTGTGCATTGTCAATTGAAAGCGGCAAAGTGACTGTAGAGTGCGTGAAGCGCCACAGAGCCTTCGGCTGTGCTTGTTGCAACATGCAGCGGCGACACTTGCAACACCAAGGACAACAGCGCAAAGAGCAGCTAAAAAGATTTGCATGTTTTGTTTATCTCTTTTTGTACGCCCCATCTTCTGTTTTTTGTTTTTCCATTTTTGCATGTTGTTTTTGCCTCGTTCGCGTTAGCCACATTTCTGCTCTTGGCCATTTTGCAGCTTACGCAAAGTGCAGGCGTCTGCCTCATGGCAAATGCATATACATATATACGTTACTATATATGTATGTATGTGTGTGTATGGCTTATATAACTGTATAGTTATAGTAGAGACTACAAACTGATCGAAATGGCCAAAAAGTTGTAGAATTAAGAAACAAACAAATAGCAGCCCGTCCCGTCGAAGCTTGAACAAAATTGCAGCAATTGCTTTTGCTTGAGATACGCAAATATTCTATTGCAGACTCGTGTGGTTGCAGCAGCAGCAGCAGATACACAATTCACAGCCATAAGATACAGATACAACACATCAATGTTTTTGCTTTGAGCTGCAAGAAATTACTTAAATTACTCGTTCAGATACAAACGAATTGCTCAAATTTGCAGGAGATTGTAAAATTAATTACAAAGTCTGAGATACACAAAAGTAACTGAAGGATGCATTGATTAATGTAGCTAGAAATGTTTTGATTAAAGACTAACCAAATTGAAGTATTAAATGACTCATGCAAGGAATACACACACACACACACACACCTGGCACACACCTGGCTTATATACAATATCCCTTTGACTTATCAATGAACCAATATGTATAAACTTTTAAATATTTCACGGCTAATTGTGCGTATCCTTAGGCTATAAGGAGCCAAGTTAATGTGTCCCACACACACACACACACACACAGAGAGACATGTCTGGAATTGTCTTGAGGGCCCTTGCGCCTGGCATAAACGAACAAATAGCCAAACAGCAACAACAGCAACAACAACGGCTGCTGACAAGGACAAGAGGCTCGGCCCGACCAGGCCAAGCCGAAAGGAGTTGTCCCATAGTCCGCCGAGGAGAGAGAGCCCATAACATTTTTGCCACCTAAAAATACGTAACCGATACTTGGAAATGTCAGACGCAGCAGGCTTAGTCCACAACAGTCAAGCAACACCTGTCTGTGGCCCAGCGCCCGTTATGGGGCTGGGCTAGTCCCACAGCCAGCAAAACGGCTCAAAGGATTACGGCGCGCTCTCGCTTCTCGTGGGCTTCCCAAAACGCTGGAAACCTCATAAAAGTTATTGTTTTTCTACTTCATTATCTTTCAAAAGCAAAAGGCGAATAAGTGCTGGACAAAAAAAAAGATGTGTGCTTTCGTTTTCGTTTTCATTTTCATTTTCAGCTTGTGCTTTCCGCTTAGGGTTTTATTTTACATGCCACTTGGCCACAATGCCCAACGGGCTGAACGCTTTCAACTTCCTGCAGATCCTTAAGCTGCGCTGCCAGGCATTTTGAAGGACAAGTGTAATGTTTAGACGCTCGCTTCTCGCACAAGTCAGCTTAAGTTGCGAACTTAACTAAACTTATTGTTGGCTTCAACTTACCCAGCGCATGACATTGTAAAATCTTAGTCCGTCCCTCGCTAACAATGGATCCCGATGACGATGGATGCGTTGTGAAACGTGGCGCCTGTTGCTGTTGTTGTTGCGATTGCGATTGTCCTGTCGCTAGTCCTGCTGCTGCTGCTAGTTGTTGTTGTTGCGGAATGACATCTGCAATAGAAGAAGAAAGAGTAGTTGTTGATGATGAGCATTTTGTTTGGAGCTGTCAATGCAAACAAATTCCCCGGAGCGTGCTCGTTAAAAAGCAACGCTCGACCTTGACAATGCCACTGGTCATGTTCAAGGACTCGCCGGGTGTATTTCAGTTAGTCATTGGACTTATTTGTTGCCACATTTCTCAGCGCACACACAAAAAAAAAAAAAAAAGAAAAGCAAATAGCACAAAAGCAAAGCGAAAACAATGAGCCCAACTGAATAGCACGAAGTCAGTCATCAAGTGTTATTCCTGTCAGGCATTTCAACTTGTTTTCAATTTGCTTTGGCATTTGTGAAGAGATTAAACAATCATTTTACTACGATTCAATCGAATTGCATGAGTGAAAGCAAAAAGTTTCAACTTACACTTATCATCGATAATAATCGATAATTGCACTATGTATAAATCGACATATTTTTGGTAAAAATTTATCTATTTGACTATATAAAATACTTTATTTTTAAATAAGATCGATAAATTATCGAAAATTCATTAAATTAAATTACCGTTTATTATCGATAATATATGCATTTATCACATGACATATCTGTCATGTATATGCCTGCAAGAATCTACCACTCCTCCTGCTGCAAGGGCTGAAATTACCTCGGCTACTTTAATTTCCAATTAAATAATAAATGAATTAAATTATTAATAGATCCATAAGAACCCACAGCAGTTGCCATATAACTTAAATCTAAATTAAATTCCATTTAATGTCATTCAACTGAAAAAGTGCAATATATTGATTTAGCATAGTATTTCATATTAAAAACAGTTTTTTTTTTATATCATCAATAGCAATTTTTATTCATAGCACTCAAAAGGCAAAAAAAATATAACGTAAAAGGTTTTATAGAAAAAAAAAAGAATTTACTAATTTAATATTGAATGACATAAATGCTTTACTTAACTGAATTTGTAATTATTTCACTAAAAAAAAAAATGAACAACAAAGCGCAAAAAAAGCAAAGTAGAAATATGTAAAATTTTGCTACATTTTGCATTTATTTTATATTATTTGTTGCTTTGTTGAACATCAATTTGATGACAACTGAAACAGCCAAGAGCTTCAATTTCAAACACGAGTTTCTATTTGTTTTTGAGACTATCGAAAATGTGAGCGTATAGGGTATATTGTTTTGCTACCTAGGCAGAAGACTAGTTGAATAATCGAGAGTCTATATTTCAATTATATCTGTAGAATTGACTGAATACTTTTCTTCTTCTGCCAATGACATGCTAATTGAGTCTTAATAAGACTATGGTCAAGTATCGATAGTATCGTTCGATATCGATAGTTAACTATATTGTAATCGCCTCTATTTCATATCATTTTGACATATATATTTCGATCATAACTATTTTTAACTTCTATACACTCTATAAAAAAAAACATACAAAAATAATAAAGCAAGGCATTTTGTAGTCGTGCATACCCGAGCCAACTATGCTTTGTGCTGTGCACATTGCAATAGACACAAGAAAACTTGTTCAAAATGCAATATGTCTATTGAAATACAAAATTGCTTTTCAATAAATAGAAAGTAGCTCACATATTATTTTATTATTTCGACATGCAAACCGAACCAAATGCATAAATATTTTAATTTTATTTATTCGCTGCAGACAGGAATAGTTCTACGGTAATTCCTTATCATCAAACCGATAAAAGACAACCAAAAAAAAAAAAAATTAAGGAAAACACAAACACAAATTGGGGGCTATAACTTGCGCCGTAGCGTAATAAATCCAATAAATCCAAGTGACAACGGGCAGCAGCAACAATAAACAGGAAAGTCTAACCGAAACGAAGAGCTCTGCTGCTCTGGCGCTCTGGCCTTTGCTGCGGCTCTGGCTCTGGCTCTGGGTTCTGCGTTCTGCTTTTGCAAATATTTTTGCTGGTTGGCCTGACCCATTTTTCAAGGGATTATAAATTCATTTTGAACGCAAAACGTGAATACATACATATCTATATATATATATATACAAATATATCTACATATATATACCAATGTATTTTGGTTACGGCACAGTCACAAAGTAACAAACATCGTGCGCCCTTTGCGACACGTTTATTGGAAACCACGTAAATAATTTGTTTATTTTTACCTCTGACAAATGCATGAATGGGTATCCCTTGAACAGCTCAAAGCCAGAAGAGTTCAAAATTAACAAAAAATATCGAAAATGTTGTCAACAAATGCAAAATACTCAGCCGAAAATTGCTTAATTATTCAATATTGACAGCTGTATCGAAGGGACGCCACTCCAATATTGATTCAAATCAACAATTTCAATATTTAAGTATAGCAATAAATATATGTATGTATGTAAGTAGAGGCAGAATATACACATATATAATTTCAGTCAGCCTGATCTTATTATTGTCACTTGCAACAGCTGCCAAGCGCGGCAAAGTAGCAAAGTAACTGCACAATACAAAAGTATCTTAAAGTTACAAAAGCTAGCTCTGTAAGATACAAAAGTAAGACACAATAGTATATATATATATATAAATATAAATTTATATACAACAGTTGGTGCAAAGCACAATATTATCTGTAAGAAAAAAAAGTATCTATAAGTTACAATGGCATATAGCAGATACAAAAGTATCTGCATTAACTACTGTATACAATAGCTAACCTAAATGTATATTTTATACATTGTGCAACTGTTGCTACATATGTGTTACACTGTCTTCAATCAAGCAACAACAACAAGATTGCATAGGCTTTGGCCAAAACTTTACTTGAAACGTCTATAAAATTCTCTTTGCTTTTTTTTTTTTTTTTTTTTTTGCTTCCTGCATAAATCGTGTCGATATTCATGCTATAAATAGTTTAACACTTTGAAACGATTTCCGCCACTCGGTTTTCGCATGAACATAGTTCATCTGAAATGAGAGCGATCGAATGCACACGGATATGCTCGACTAGCAGATACCCTAGTCAGAGCGCAACTGAAATGAAAATGTTTTCAGTTGCAATATCAGACATCGAAGGTCCAAGGTAAATATTTTGTAGGTTAATTATAAAATTTTTTATTGGAATTGCATAGGTTCTACCTTCTATACTTTTGAATAGGAATATTCTAGATAACTATAAATATTATATTAACTAAATACAAGCTAAAGCACACTTCTTCTATATTTTATATTTCTATACTCGTATATCTCAATTCGATAAACACATATAAATATATATACATACATATATTCATAGTCAACATCAACTCTCTCTCCAGTATATAGCGCCATCTGTTGAGCAATTTTCGTTACCAAGTACAGCGCATAGCCATTCTATTACACAGCATTTACATATTTTTATGGCCATGTTGCAACAAAAATAAAATGAAATAAAATAGTTAAATGCATTTGCTGGCAACACTGTGGCAATTAACAATTAGCAGCGCGCTGCAAATCGCATTTGGCCAAAACAGAATGTTGTAAAAGCGAAAAGCATATGGCGAGCATATGTTTTTATTTGGCCGATTGAGAAAGTTGGCTAAATGTGTGTGCGTCCGTGTGTGTGTGTAAGCAGCTTTACGCCTCGCTGATTAGCCGAGGCCCAGTTGTAACAGTTGCTGTTGCTGTTGCTGTTCTCTGTTTGCGATTGTGATTGAGTATATAATTCTAGCCTGTGGTGCGGTTACGCCTGACAAGAGAGAGAGAGAGAGAGAGAGTCAACAATGCTGCTCAACGAGTGGTCAGCGTTGCCATGAAGATGGCATGCACTCCACACTTTGCCACCTGCCCACACATACGCAAAGACATCAGCAGCAGCAGGAGGAGGAGGAGGAGCAGCAGGAGGAGTCGGCGACTGACGGCTGGCGGCTCTGTCAGCTCTGAGCCAAGCAGGCGTTAAATTGCCAATGTGTCCGGCACGCTCTTGACAAACGCTTGCTACGCTTACGGCTGCTGCCTTGTGGTTCACAATTGTTGCAGTTGCAGCAGCTCCAGCATGCCACAGTCCTTCACATACCAGTCCAGCCTCCTCTCTCTCTCCCGCTCCTGCCGCACATTCTATTCTAAGCTGCAGCGCTTCAGGTTTGCGGTTTGCGCATGCGCAGCGGCCCCGCACACACACACACACACACACACACACTCACGCGTTCAATGGCTTCCCGCTCGTCTCTGTTCCAGACATTTGATATGCGCCTGCTGCAGGCATATATATCCATGGTTGTTGTTGTTACTGTTGTTGTTGGCATGTCTCTTTATATGCAAAATATGTTGCTATTTTTGGTGATGCGCTCAATTTACAGCACTTTAGCAGGCAGACACCCACACACACACACATAGAGACAAGGACTTGTTCACAGGAAACTATGTCGGGCATTTTGAGAATACCCGCACACACACACACCCGCACACACACACACACACTCGATTGTCGTCCCGTTGAGCTTTTGTTGAAATTTGTTTGTTTAATGTAAACGACGCCTGTTTTATCTGCATTGCCACTTACAAGTGACACAAAATTTCAAGCCGCAGGCTCAAGTGGGGCAAGACTGCAACTTCCTTGCGGCAGTTGTCGGCATCTGATGTTAATGATAAAACACACACACACACACACATGCACACACATGTACACATGTGTGGCAGCTGCACTGTAATGCGAGACGTATTTAATTTCTGATATCCTTCTAGAGAATCCTCAGAGTTTGTCAAGCAGCCTGCAACGCTTAGAGACCGGGAATGCTCTAGAAAATAAATCGGCACTAAACTCTAAATCAGTTATATGTATATATACATATATATATATACATATCTCATATCCGTAGAAACTGTTTGCGCTTCAATTGACTTCAATTGCCTTGAACTATGTAAAAGTGTATCTAGTCTTCGTCATTTCTATTTTAGCTCTTTTGCTTCTACACTTTATCTTTTTTTCTCCATTTTCCTCTTCATCTTTTTTTTTGGGTTACTTTAAAGTGGTTTTGGGCCATAGAAAAATGTGCAATGGGAACGTTTTGGGCATTAAATACATATTCTTGCAGTTGGTTGCAGTTTGTCACAGTTGGCCTAACTTCAAAGTCATCTTTCGAGCACACCATGTGTTGAACATGAACAGAAACGATGCAATATGAAATCTAAATGAAATGCTATACAGATATATAAATAAACTAGCTATACAAACGTATATGTATAAATATATGTTGTGTTAATATAATGTGACATAATATTGTCAGAGTAACAGTAGAAAGATTTTTTTTATTATTATAATTGCCTCCATTTCTTGGGAAAAAATGTTGGTGTTAGGAGCAAAGCTTGCACAGAGTTGTTCTTGGTGATATTAGCCGAGTCAGTTTGTTCAGGCAGCTCTATTCTTGTATATCCTCGAGATTGTACCTCATGAAGAGATAGAGGGAGAGAGAGAGAAAGGTAACTATTATTTCCTGCACTTCCGGCTGTTGTTGCTGAGTGCGAGTGAAATGGCTATTGTACAGGGTTGTTATCGTTGTCAGAGATTGTGACTGGAAACTCGTTATCGCGCGTGGATATATATATATAATCATTTAAGATCATAGCATATAAAATAAGAATGGGAGTTGAACAATTCGAGCTTGGAACTCCATATACATATTGAAATATAGAGTTTATATTCCTACTGTAAATCTTAATGTGCAAAAATTATCGATTATATCTGTAAATTGATCTTTTTATCGAAAAAAGTAAACTTTCTATATTGAATATATATTTTTATATGTACAATTTTATATTATGTATAATTTATAATAATATATTACTTTCCATATACCATACACTTATTGTATAGCTGTATTTCTAGCTGTTTCTAGCCGTTTCTCGACCTTCTCACACTTAATTCAATCTCTTAGGTAATTCTTGCCATAGCACTAAAACTCCTGCTCGAGCTGCTTCTCCTGTTGGAGTAGTAGTTGCGTCGAGTAAAAAGTAATCCACTTATATATTCATTTAATAATCATCTTGTAGATTGGATTGGCTTGGTATGAGCCATGTTGGCCACGACTGTCAATCATTTTGACTCCTGGTGTCAGGGCAAAAGCAAACCGCAGCCGCCGCAACAGCAACAACAACAGCCCGCCACCAACAGAACCAACAGCCGCACCACCCGCACCACCCGCACCGCTCTAGGCCAACTAATTTTCAGTGTGTCTGCCAGCAGCTTTGCAGCGAACGCATCAATCAAATTTAACACTTTAACACACTGACAAAAATACAGCTATGCATGTGTATGTGTGTGTGTGTGTGTGTGTGTGTGTGTGACTCTACTCGACATGTTTCTTTTAGTGGTCATTTGATTCGGTTTGCTTGCCCCACAGACACTGAAACCTTTAAGACTTTTTCGTCTTTCCGGGGCAACTTACAATGCGCATTTGATTAGCTTTTGTGACTGTGTGTGTGTGTGTGATTGATTGTTTGAATTGCTGCTGCAGCTTTACGAGCTCACACACACACACACAGTAGAGAGGCACCTCCGGAGAGTGAGAACGGAATGATTAGCGTGCTGCTGTGCCAGGAGATGGGGTCACGCCCCTATGCAGCCGGCATTTGCATATTAATGAGCTCATTAAACTCGCTTAAAAATAACATTGGAGCTAAGCAACCCCATTGGCAGTCATATATAGCTGGGCATGCTTGACTTTTCCTATTTTCCTTCTCTCCTTTTTTTTTTTTTTTTTTTTTTTGGTAATTACAGTCCTGACTCGATAAGCGCATTATTTATACGTGCGACCCAACGACAGTAACCGCATGTGACGCCTTAAAATAACACAATTTGTGGTGCAACAATGCAGTGAAATACACTGAGAGCAATATGTATATGTACATAGTCCACGAAGAGAGAGCGACGGGAGGGCGGGCAGGGAATAGGTAGGGAAAGAGAATGTAAAGCAGCGTCGACGTCAGGCTGTTGGCAACTTCCACTCAAGTAGCAATTGCATCCGTTCATACCCTTGCGCCTGCTGCTGCTCGCTCGCTCGCCCCGAATATACCCACAGCGCATACAACGATCCCATTTCCATTTCGAACGGCATTTTCCGAAAAACTGACTGAACGAACGAACGTCCGTCCGTCCGCTCGCCCCGACACAGCTGACGCTGTCACCATTGCCGTTTGTCACGGCGAACTGCACACGAACCACGTTTCATATGCACCGCTCTCTCTCCCCCTCTCTCTCTCGCTCGCTCGCTTATATTGTCGCCCCTGCCAATCCCCCCAGCCCAACCCCAAAAACTCATTTTCAATTCCGTTCTTTAGCTTCTGCTGCTGCCGCTGCTGCTCACGTCTCATAAATTTCTGGGCTGTCGCTCGTCCGTCCGTCCGTCCGTCGCTTAATCCTTGCGCTCTTTGGTGCCACGTGAGAAATTGCACTTATCACATCTCAAACCATTCTCCCTGCCACGTTTGTCCCCCTCTCTCGCCCTCTATCTCTCTCCGCCGTGCCGCATTCTTGCATCGCTTTTGTTTCGCATCTCCACCCCTCCACCCTCCCTCCCACACACACACACACGCCTTTTACCCGCCCGCCAACTCTGAAGGCTCTTAATATGGTTCGGCTTAGTCGCAGATTTTCACGTTTTCACATTTCCCAGATTTTCAGTTTCGGGCTGCACTTTACGCAGCTCTGTGGCTGTATCAATATATAATTCAAGCTAATGACAATGCGATCTAAAAACGTGTAAGACACTTGCTGTCGGGCATAACCGACTGCATAATACTCGCTCACGCCTCAATGTGAATGATGTGTGGGAAATTATATGCATATACCTAACTGTACTAGCTTTAGTTTTGAAGAGGATATATGAGAGAAAAGACAGGGTATTCTGGGTATGCCATGCCCCCAAGAAGGCATGCATATACGTACAACATTCTCAGGACCCCCTTGAAAAGTTGTTGACACAAATAGCCTCAAGTCATTATTCAATTATCATCGATTACCCACCCCTTGAGTTATATTTTAGTTGCTTTATATGTATAAACGAAATAATCATAAATATAATTATAATTCATTTAAATATTGTTCAATTATTTGATTGCCTATATAGTTAATAAGAATCTATTTCCAGCTAGTTTAATTTCGATGCAATCAAGCTGCTATAAATACGGCGGTAAATCCACTTGAATCTTGAAGGCGTTTATCAAAGGAAAATGCTAATGGGAAAACTGCGAAAGGCAAAACAAATCTAAAAATCAAATCAAGCACAAATTGATGACTTTACAATGTCCCAATAGATTTGCATTATAGCCGCAGAATTCCAATTTGTGCAGTTGATGATGAAGAAGAAGAAGCAGAGAAAAAAAAATATATATATATATGTATAAAGCAATGGCAGTCAAAATCCCCGAGCATGGCTATAAGACGTATACTTAAATGGCAGCTAACACACACACGCACATACATATATACTCCTATATGTATATACATATGTAAATATTTTGTGACAAATGAAGTGAGGTGGAACGGCAAGGACATGGCTTGAACTAACTGTGCCTGCACAGCTCACACAACTAGGCCGAAGTCCGCAAGCACAGTTGGATATACAAGGCAACAACCACAATAGGCAACAACAACAACAACAACAACAATTGTTGGCGTAAGCGAAACTATTAAAATGCCATTTGAAATTTTTGCCACTTGGCCAAAAAGGACACTCACACTCGTACACTCACACATCCACAGGACGCAATGCAAGCTAAACGGCGTGCCGCCCACGCCCACACCCACATCCCCGCCTTTGACAGAAGGCCCCAACGACTTTACTTTCGCTTTGCTGCCAACTTTAGACGCAACGACAACAATTACTTGAGTTATGGCTGCAAATGCGCTTAAAAGTATAAAAGTTAAATGCAAATACATATATGCCAGTCTCCGTGAGAAGCGCATAGAAGAGCGCAGTAGGGCTTAGTCAGGCATTTCAGCTCTGAGTATATCTACATATATATTTATAGGGTATCTGCTAGTCGTATAGAGCCAACTCTGTATCTGTATCTGTATCTGTATCTGTATCTGTATCTGTATCTGTATCTGTATCTGTATCTGTATCTGTATCTGTATCTGTATCTGTATCTGTATCTGTATCTGTATCTGTATCTGTATCTGTATCTGTATCTGTATCTGTATCTGTATCTGTATCTGTATCTGTATCTGTATCTGTATCTGTATCTGTATCTGTATCTGTATCTGTATCTGTATCTGTATCTGTATCTGTATCTGTATCTGTATCTGTATCTGTATCTGTATCTGTATCTGTATCTGTATCTGTATCTGTATCTCTATCTCTATCTGTATCTGTATCTGTATCTGTATCTGTATCTGTATCTGTATCTGTATCTGTATCTGTATCTGTATCTGTATCTGTATCTGTATCTGTATCTGTATCTGTATCTGTATCTGTATCTGTATCTGTATCTGTATCTGTATCTGTATCTGTATCTGTATCTGTATCTGTATCTGTATCTGTATCTGTATCTGTATCTGTATCTGTATCTGTATCTGTATCTGTATCTGTATCTGTATCTGTATCTGTATCTGTATCTGTATCTGTATCTGTATCTGTATCTGTATCTGTATCTGTATCTGTATCTGTATCTGTATCTGTATCTGTATCTGTATCTGTATCTGTATCTCTATCTCTATCTCGTCGGCTACTTCGCCCCGCTGGCCATTGCGCGCTGGCTGCGCTTGACTCATGCTTTTCATTGAATTAATAAAAAACAATTTAAAATCAAGACTGCGTCGAGGAGGACATTCAGCGTTGGCAAGCATTCATGGCCAGCAGGTAAATGTTTTCGCTTCTCTCAAATCATCTCATCTCATCTTTCTCTCTATCTCTCTCTCTCTCACTTATCTCTCCTTTGTCTTTTATTTACTTTTGATTTAAGCTGTTTTTGCTTTGGCCCTTCAAGCGCAGCTGCAGCTGTAACCAAATCTGAATCATGTCAGCCAGAGCTTTCCTTTTGGCCATCAGCATCGTCATCGTCATCGTCATCGTCATTTCCAACTGCCTCTCTTTCTGTCTGTCTGCCTGTTCGTTCGTGTGTGTTTGTTTCTCTTGCACCTCAAATTCCATATTTAGTCATAATATGCATATCGAGCCAGAGTTAATAACTGGTTTTCTTTTTAGCCAGCTTATGATGGGGTTCTCAGCTTACACAGCTGTTGCTCTTGTTGTTGTTGTTGTTGCTGTTGCTGTTGCTCCTGCTGCTGCCTCGTGACACGCAATTGCATGCAATTCTCCTTTGTTACGCTTTGGCCATGGCCAACAACGTTTTCATTATCATGCTCATCATCTGGCGCCGTAATGAGCATTTATTAGTCGGCTCTCACGCTTACCTTGATTACGAGCCTGAGCTACAACAGCAACAATAGCAACAACAACAACAACAACAAATAACATGCACCTGCATATGAGAACGCAAAGCTCTTAAATAAATCGTCAAGATTTATGAACCACCTACCGAACGCAACTCGATCCCGTGGTAATTCCACTGTAAACTCTTTAATGTTGGCCGAATACTCGAATTAGCCTTGTCTTGCCTCGCTTGCCAGCCTGACAAATTGATAGCCCGGATTATGGCCAAAAATCCAGTTGAATC
Organism: Drosophila aldrichi; assembly: GCA_035045965.1. NCBI lineage: Eukaryota > Metazoa > Arthropoda > Insecta > Diptera > Drosophilidae > Drosophila > Drosophila aldrichi. The sequence goes on from JAWNOM010000484.1 coordinate 8,241,067, forward strand.
AGCTAATTTTTAAGACTTCCTCTCTCCATCTCGCTCTCTCTCTCTCACTCTGACTCAAGCGTTGACAGCGCCGCTTAAGCTTAGCCCGAATAGCTGAACGATGATGCTAATCAGGTCTTAAAAGTTTTCATCTCTCAGCTGCATGTCAAAATAGCGGCGCATCTTAGAATCTGCTAATACGAATCTGTCTTACACGCAGAGAAATATAGTGCCAGGAAATGCTGAAAATATTTCTCGATTTTTTTCATTTTACAAAGTTAAAATGAAACTATAGAATTATAATTTATTTATTTATTTCTTCGTCTCTCTCCCTCTAGTCACACTATCTAGACAACCTCTTAACAATCTCTGTTTAATCTCCTGGTGCTCTCCTTCCTTATATGCAATTTCTCACTAGCTTTCTTTCTCTTAATTGTCTCCTTATATTCCTCATCCCAATGTGTTTCACTCAAATCATTAGCGAACTAATTCCTAATTAAACCATAAGAAAGCTGAAAATCGCATAGAAAGGCGCTGTTATACTTCTAACAGAAGCAGAGTGTGTGTGCGTGAGCGTTTCCATATCCGCATGCATACAAATGCATTTAACAGTTGATTTAGTGCCAGCTGCTGGGCATTCACTCAGATCTCTGCTCTCGATTTCTGCTCTCCCAATATTCCCATTTTACGACAGGTTGGATGGACTTGAGAGGCAAACGAATTTGATGTTTTTTATTGTGTGTGCTCTGATTTTAATACGTTTTTCAACAATTGTGCATTGCTCGACTCGTTGCTTTCCCTGGATTGGGAATGGGACTCAGACTGAGACTGAGATTGGGGCTGAGATTGGGATTGGGATTGGCTGTCTGCCTGGCTGCTTGCCCGTTGGCGATTCGATGCGTTTCGCTTTTTTTTCTGCTTTGCTGTCACATTTGCCTTATTTATGTAGTTTCTTCTCAGAAGTCTCTCAATGCTGTTCTATGCGACACACCATATATGAACGACATGCAGTTGTTGCTCGAGTCGGGCGCTAGAACGAGCTTCCCATTCGTCTGTTTCTGTTGTCTCAACTCTTCTGTTACTGCTGTTGTTGTTTCTTCTTCTTCTTCTTCTTCTTCTTCTTCCTCTTTCTGCTTTCGCATTTGTAGTTGAAGTTGTTTAGTTAAAGCCAAGTTGTTGTGTTAAATCTTCTCAGAATTTATATGCTACATATATGTACGTATGTACATTATTTCGCTTCTCTATTTCTTTTCGCTCCCCCCCCCCCTCCCTACATCATTAATGACCTTTTGTTGTTGCTGCCCCAGCCCCCGTCCTCGTCCCCGTCCCATTCATTGCCATTGTTTAGAAACCCAGTTCATAGGGCTTGACTTTTTATTGTTCATTTGATGTTAAGTCATTGTTGTTGTTGTAGCAGGTTGTTGTTGTTTTTGTTGTTTTACTTGGAACACACTAATTTGTGTGTATGTTTTTTTTTTTTCAAATTAATTTGTTTTGGACCCAGTTGAGAAACTCAAATGAATTTGTAATTGAAATAATCTTTAGATTCTTTGGCCCAAGTTACTTTGGCCAGTTGAAATCTAGTTTATGGCACGCCTCCATTTGGTGCAAATTGTGTGACTTTTATCATTTGTTATCCTCGTGCTGTGCAGAAAAGCAGCTACTTATGAGCGTAGTTCTTCCTGTTTCATGCACTCCAGATTCAACAAATTGCTGCTGTTGTTGTTGTTGCACACAAAACAAGGTCGCAACAATGAAAGCAACAGCAGCAGCAGAAGTTGCCAGCAGCTGGCAACATAATTAGCGCATTTTCCCAGAGACAGCAGCATTCGTCGCCGTCGTCGTCGTCGTCGTCGTCATCATCAACTTCATCGTCCGTGTCTGAGTAGCGTTGTGGAGCCATCGAGCAGCGAGACACCCACACGAAAGTGCCGGCACTTGAGAGCTCAAACTTGCAACATGCAACTTGCAACACAGCAACTGCATTTCCGGCTGCTGCTGCTGCCGCTGCTGCTGCTGATGGCGGGTGATGCGACGTGACATTGAAACAATGCACAGACAGCCAGACAGACAGCCAGGCAGCCAGCCAGTCAGTCGATTGGACAGACTGAGACATGCTCCCAGCTGTTGTTGCTACCAACTCTGCTCCTTGGCCCAATGTATCTCCACCTCCTCTGCTCCTCCCCCCTCCCACTCTCTCGTTAGCTGTTGTTAAACTTATACGCTTGTCATATTCTGCTTATGTTTTATAATTAAGTTCTGTTGCCGCCGCTGAAGCGGAACCACGCACACTGTTGCAACAGCTGCACCTTTACCCATGCCCATGCCCAGGCCCAGGCAAACTATCTGCCAGCCAGCCAGCCCCCCTTCAGCTGCATGCAATTTACAGCTCGATTAACTGTCACAATTGACGCGACGCTCAGATTACCAAACATCAGCGGCATTAATTGCCATCATATGCAAATCGCGTGTGTGGCCAAGAGGCACGAGGATAACTTACTTGCAACAGTCTAGCAACCGTGCAGCCGTGCAGCAACATGCACCACACCACATTCATCTTATCCAATCTAAGCCCAGACCAAGCCCAGCCCGACCCGAGCCACCCACACGCTAGCCCAACTGAGAATTGGCTGTGGCCATGGCTAAAAGTGGCCGTTGGCAAAGTGAAATGCTGCATTGGCAAAACCGCTAATTGAGCAAAGCAATTTATTTTCCTTGGCTAGGCTCTGCCTTTGCCTTCATCCAAACACCAACTGGCTGACCCAACCAAAAGCACCAGCAGCAGCAGCAGCACCAGCAGCAGCCCCATTAAGCCAAAGCTGATGGCTGAGCTGGTTGGCTAGAGCCAGCAACGTTGGCCAATATTGATTTACAAAATTCTTCCAAGAAATATATAAGATATATATACATATATATGTACTATATATATATATATGTATATATTTATATAAATGTTGAGCAAATTGTAATTGCAGCACAAAGAGACGCAAGTTAGGCAAGCTAATTTCCAGGGGGAGATTCTTTGGGCATTATAAGACTTTATTAGGTTGAAAGTTCTTGTGCCTGGTTCTAAGAAATATATATATATGTATATATGTACTTATGTATATATAAATGTTGAGATGAATTCATTCGGTGCGTATCCCTACATCCGTCCGTCCGTATATGCCCAACCCTCCCATCTGTCCTAAGCGAAAAATATTCCAACTTAACTTAGGCGAAAGACTTCCCTGAGATATCAAATGATATAGTGAATATATCCACACCTATTAAGACCATGAAAATTCTGTGTGAAGAGACTGCAGAGTCTTAAAGCTAGAGCTTCAAGTAGAGTCAAGTTCCATTACAAAAAAAAACTTTCTCTTAAGGTTTACTTCAAGTTCCTTTGGTAATTCCTTGGTCAGGAAAAAAAAAACAAATTACCAAGTTCTAAACGAGTATTAAGCAGTCAGTTGCACTCGACTGAAAGATGCTTACTTCTTTTTCTGTTGTCCAACTTTAAAGCAGACAAACAAAAATTTTAAAGCGAAAAGTTTTCGTCTAAAAAGTTCGGGCGAGATTTCTTCTTCAATGTTTTCTTTCTGGGTAAACAAAACCAAAACAGAAATAGCATCTGTTTAGAGTTGATGCTGTTATTCTCGTTGTTGTTCTTGTTGTTGCTTCAAATGAATCAATTGAAAGAGCTACAAATGCATTATGTACTAGACAGCGTCTAGTTGTTGTCTGCTGTCTGTAGAAACTTGAAATTTTGATTGGATTTGAGCTCAAGATTTGATGGAAGTATGGTAGAATACTACGCAGTGCTCAACATATTACAGTTAATTTAAGGAGTACTTTCACATGGAATGATTGAAGAGAGAATATCTAATATGGTATTATATGAGCTACATAGATCATATGCAGCTCTGAGATCTCTTCATTCAATCTTGCATTCTCTTAAAATGCGTTACTTGTCTCTACTCTAGCTTTATCATTTAAATATTCAGGGAAAACCCACAACTGTACCATCCCGCATTCAACCATCCCCCCTTTTCTATCTGTTCATGCCCAACATTTTGCCATCGGCCATAAACCAAAAATATTCCAAATGCAATTTATAAACAATTTGCGCAAAAATAATAATTAAAAGCCACTGATTGAAAGGCGGTGTAGAAAATACAGCAAAAAAAATGGAATGAGTGGAAAGGCAATGCACGACTAGAAAATATCCTGCAATAAGTTTTTAAATGTAGCAAACTTTATTCAAATGTTGACATCTATATGAATACATGTATATACCTTATTACAGGGTATATCTCATATAAAAAAAAACAAAAACAAAACGAAGCAGGCAAATGCCAAGAAAATCCTATACATTTTACAAGCCTGGGCAATGCAACGAGAGATAGTCAGAGAGAGAGAGTTGGAGTGAGACAGCGCATCAGATTGGGGCCGCATATGCTGGCTAGCTGGCTGGCTGGCTACTGTTTGTTCTTAGTGTTAATTATAACGAAATCGGCTAAAAATATTGATTGTTTACTTTGAGAGGAAGCTGGCAAAGTTTCTCTGAAGTCAATTGCATTGAACAGCGTTGAGTGCGCACCCACACAGTCACACACACACAGCTACACACACACACACATGCAGTGTGAGCCACTTGACTTGTGCATGTGCGCAACATGTGGACAGCGAAAAGGAGAAGACGACGGCAGGCAGCATAGAGCAGAAGCCAGTCAGGCTTAAATAAATGCTGAAATTTATGTTGCAGGTCAGGCAGGCAGCGGAGGCAAGCTTAAACAAAGGCAATCAGAGCCGCCTGGGCAGACCAAAAGGAGAGCGAGCGAGTGAGAGAGAGAGAGAGAGAGAGAATGAGCCCAGCAGAACAAGTAAATCAGGTTTTGGCCAACGTCAACGTATTAACCTTTGTGTGAGCTAACTTCACTGCAGTTGCTGCTGCTGTTGCTGCTGCTGTTGCTGCTGCTGTTGAATTATTTCAAACATTTCATTTTATATAATAAAAGTGCAGGCAAGTAGAATCAGACGTTTGCTTGTACCTGAGCTGAGAGAGTGAACTAACACACACACGCACACTTATACACACTTACACACACATACACACTGACCGCAGTGGCAGCTGCAAGCTACAGCTAGCTTTTGCTAAAGTCGCCGACTTTTGTGGCCGCTTGTGGCAAGTGGCGCGCACGATTACTCACACACACACTCACACTCACACACACAGGACCCTCCCCTCCCCTTTTTTTTTGAGGTCGCCTCAAGTGGCTTATTTCCGCTTTATGCATGCAAAAACGCAGCACGCCTCGGCTGTCTCCTCCCCACCACAGCTGCAAGCACTGGCCAGGGTCAGTTTCCACATATGCAGCAAAGCTGAAAAGTGGCACAAAATCAAAGCCACAGTGAACGATCGCTGGACGCTTGCCATAGCCAGCGCCAGCGCCAGCGCCAGCGCCAAGTGTCGATAGCAAAACAAAAAGCAAAACAAAATGAAAAGACTAACAATAAAATATAAAGTGAGCCATGTTGCATGCAACACACACAACAACTGCATTTTGTTGAATTCGTCTTTTTGTTTTGCTCTTGTTCTTTTGTTGCCACACACACACACAGTTCAGCCCCTCTCCCTCTCTCCCTCTCTCACTTCATTGAGTTTTCTTTTGTGCTGCTGCTGCTGCTGCTTGCCTCCAGTGGCTGCCACGCTGCTGTCGCTTTCTGTTCCACAATCATTTTAACCCAAATTGTTATTGTTGCTACATTTTGCATTGCAATTTTCAGTTAGCTAACGAAATATGTGTCGCTTGGCAGCTGCGACGTTGCTGTGACGCTACTGCGGCGGGGGCAACAGCTCAGTTAGACAAGCGAAGCTGTTGCTGGCAACGCTTGACATTTCGCTTCTAGCTGCTACCATAAAATCTCGAGACAGTTGCGGGCTCCCCCTCTCTCATCTACGCCCCTCCCCCCACATCCTATTTTTTTTTTTTTAATTTCTAAAAGCCAAAAATTCCAGCCAAAAATAAATGCAAGTTTGGTGTAGCTTAAATTGAAAGCCATTTTATCCTCTGGCAGGCTACAGAGTTTTCCAAAGAGAGAAGTAGAAGAAGAAGCAAGTCTGAAAAAGGATAGCAACAGTTCGTTATTCCGGAAGTGCATCAGCGATGCATAGATGACAGATATAGAAGGGAGCAGCTAACTGCGTCTGCCTTGTGAACTGCAAAGAGTTATCGATAATATATCGATGACACATGGCTGTGTCTACAATGACGCACAGTTGCATATGTATATATGTTTCTTTGCCGCATACATAAATAAATCGATAAATTGCTTAATAGCTAGAATTATTAAATATCGATAACAAACTGAGCAACAGTACATCGATACATATATAGATAATAGAAAATATATTATAATAATATAATAAAATATAACGATAAATACACCGTAGAAATAACCCCATAATAACAGCATATCATATCGATAACATACCGATAATTATAGAACATAAATATCAATAAGCACTCATCCATATACCAAGAAATAAAATATATCAATCAACAACTAAAACATCGATGACGTACCACGTTTATCGATCGTCGATTGCCCACTCATTCAATGCACTCATATACAATCAATAATATACAAGCAAAAGATAAAATTATAAAAGTAATTTCGTTTAACACCTGCTGAAACTATTGACAAGTGAAACCAACTGTTATCGAGCAAAAACGATTTATGACAAAATGCAGACATTTTATCGAGCTGCTATCGAAAAAATTCTAAAAGCACTATGCATACGTTTTATTAAATATGTATATATAGATAGATAAATACATATGCACGTGCTGTGAAAATTCCATTTCGGACATTTATCGTTCGCAATGCGGCGCAGATAAGACCCGGGAAACTGGGGCAACTAACGCAACCACAACAACAACAACAACAACAGCAACGTTTAATATTGAAAGTGTATAATCAAGTACAACAAAGTGCTGAACATTTTACCCCTGTGGCACGTAACGGCCTTATCTACATTAGCATCAAGTGTAAATACATTTATAGAGACAATAAATAATTCCATACAATGGAAGACTCAAGGGTTAACAGACAAATAGGGATATATGTATATTGTATATGAGATTATCTTCTGGTGAAAATAAAAATTTGTATCGATCAGTTTTATGTATAGAAACCTGTATTGCACAGTGGTTAACATAAAGCAATCTGAAACGATTTTGTTATTACAGTAAAATTATCGATAAATCGATAAGGTCATGTTACAAGGAATATTTCAATATCTGATCTAATTGTAACTCCGCCAACTACACTTCTTATACTGCTATTCTTCTGCGTAAACACTTATCGATAGATTAATCGATATTTATAGGTATTGATTACACTCCAACTTTGCTGTCAATCAATTCGTATTCAGTTCATACTAGCATTGACGTCCACAGGCATTTATCGATATGTCTCAATAGATATATATCGCTACTGTGTCAACGTCATATTTACTGTCAATCAATTCCCATTCAAGTCACATCAAAATAACATGACTTAAATTCCACTTAATGCCATAAGCAACCACTTACAGCCGTTAATCGATAAAATATCGAAAACATATGTACACAAAAATATATGTATATGTAATGTACATCATGTAATTGAAGGACTCGTCGCTGCCATTTGGCGAGGACGCCCCACGAGCGAGCGCTACCTGCATAGGCATGCGGGCGGGCGGCCAATTTGAAGTGTCTTAATTTAATTTCAACGATGATGTTGATGATGAGGCAGATAGACGCGGACGTCTGGCGGCGGCAATCAGAGCAATCAGGCAATTCAATCAACCAACGGAGACGGCAACGGCGACGGCGACTGGAGAGCAGCTATCCCTCCCTCTTAACGCTCAACCCCTAGCTGTAGCCTCCAGACATTCGGCCATTGGCTCAACTGCCGCCCGCCGGCGTCTGCTTGGCGCTGTCGGTGGCATAATGTAGACGCATCTGCAAGTGGGGATTGCATGCACACACACACACAGACACACTACACACATATACATATATATATTTATACATACATATAAATATCTCGTTTATCTTGAATAGCAGACATCGCACATATCTGTGCATGCACATGTGTCTCTATCTCTGTCTCTCTCTTTCTGTGTGTGTGTCACTGTATGTGTGCAAGGATTTACTTGTCGTTGGACGACGTGCAGCGCAGGCTGCTCCAGAACTTTGCCAAAGCAGCAGGAACAAGTTGTTGACAACAACGGCAAAAATTTGCAGACAGACTCTCGCACGAGTTGCACGCACACACACACGTATTGCATGATGATGATGATGATAATGATGATGATTGTTGTTGTTGTAGTAGTAAAGTTCTGGCGTCCTGGCGCATAATTCCGAAATAAGTTGCCCCGCCGCCCTTCTCACCCCTCTCCATGGCACAAAGCGAAAAGCGAGTGCAGTCAACTTTTGTTGTTATCGCTGCTAGCCAAAAAGTTATGCACTTTCTTACCACTCCCCTCTCACTATCTATCTATGCATCTCTCTCACACACACACTCACTGGCAAGATTTGCCCTCTCTCGAACTGGCTGACGTCGGCAACTCAACTCCTCGGGTCTAGGCGATAAGCAGCTGTGTTTTTATTTTAATTAACGCATCCAACTGCAGCAGCATCCAGCAGAGCCATCTAGCTCACCACGGGCAGAAGGAGATAGCGGCGTGGAGTGGGGGTCACATTTATGGAGCATGTTATCTAATTATAAAAACAAAGCCAGACAAAGTCACAGGGAAACATGCATCACGTGTTTCATTTGCCCCAACAACAACAACAACAACAGCAACTACATCAAATCGTCTAGCTATTTTCTCACATGAGTTCACAATTATTTCTTCTTTTTTTTATGTTCTTTGGGGTCTTGAGCACAGCTGAAGCAAATATTTGACTAGAAACAATGGCTGCGGTCCACAGCTGATAAAAAGGTTAAGTAATTCCATCAACAACAACAACAACAACAATGATAAGCTTGAAGTGCACAACTGACAGATACTCTGTCTTTGCTTTGCTTTATACTCAGAGCAGAGCAGACCTATGAGAATATTAATTTTCACATTTTCCACATGTGGAAAACTGTTAGCAAATGTAAAAGCATGAAAATCGATAAATATCGATATTGATATGCAACAAGTTATTGATTCAGCCTTGAGTGTAGTTAAATTCACATTCGTTTGCTCTCTGTTAGCGTCGACTCAATTTTTGGCCATTGATATGATTTATTCGCCTGTTGCACAAAGCCCTTTTAGCCCATTAATAATGTGCACACTGTATAGGACAACAGCAACAACAGCAACAACAGCAGAACAAAGCGCCTAAAACATAACTACAAAAAAAAATAAAATAAAATAAAAATAAAATAAAAGTGCTTTTGAAACTCAGCCACAACAAATACAACAAACATTTTTATTCATGAATGATTCATTATGCACAACAGCAAAGCAAACAAAACGAAATAAAGAATAAAGAAGAAAAAAAAAAGGTTACAATAGATTTTGCTGTTATTTGAATGCGCGTCAAGTTCAAGTTGAAAATAAGAGCATATTGGCTTTGTTTGATGTTGCAATTGAATATAAGTCGATATATGAGTATACGAGCTGAGCCGATTTAGCTTTATTCGTATGTCTATTTCCTCTAAATATTCCCTTTAAGTATATCCGCAAAGTATTTATCTTCTCTTCTTAGTTCCTTTACGTAATTCCTCTACGAATTTTCTGTACGTAATTCCTCTACGTAGTTCCTGTACGTCTGTAATGCTTAGCTGATCGATCTGTACTTCACCTTATTGCGCTGACTCCCACCAGGCCTGGACGACTGAAGACTGACTGAAGAAATGCTGCAGCTGCTGCCCTTTATATAGGGGCCACTTTTACTCAAGCAAAGTTTGAGCTCGACGGCAGGTAGAGCTCGTTGCAGTCGCGCTTCAAGTGACCAATGGGAACGCTCTCTGCTGCTGTGAGCATTCTAGCTTTGTTTTACCTAAATACAAATACCAAATGAATACTGCTGCATACACATAGACTACTTTAATGATCTTCTGCACTTCTCTGCTTGCTTTTATTTTTACTCAAGTACTGTCTCTCTCGTTACGAGTCGAGCTTCAAGTGATCAATGGGAATGCTCTCTGCTTCAATAATTTCAAAATTTTCCTTATTCCATATTCACTTTTTCTTTGCGATGCGACACCCAATGTGCATATGACTATATGAATGAATATGAACGCTTTTCCGACAACTTCAAGGTCACAGGGTCGCACAACTTTGGGCTAACTCTTTTAAATGCCCAAAAAGGCGTGGCACATGGGATAGAAACTTTCAGCACAGCTTGCAACGAGTTGACTCTGCTGATTGCTGCATAAATTGTATATTCCATAATATTTAAATCTATTTATAGCTTAACTTCTACGTTAAGCGAGCGTTATGCAGTCAGTTAAGCTCGCATGTGCTTGATATTCTTCTATATATTGTTGCAATGATTAAAGTAAGAAAAACCCTAAACAAAAACACACAAAGCCGATTCAGCTGTTGTTTTCCGACACGCCAAACATGAACATTTAATTGTTAATGAATAGTGCTGGAAATATATAATATATATAAATATATGTATATATACATATATATCTGTACATATTTACTATATATCTTTGCCTCTCACAGGGAAGTGATTCTGGTGCTCAATACTGGCCACGCCCATCGATGAATCGACGAATTCGTTGAGCGTGTAACGAACTTGTAATGCTCTGATGCAGAAGCAGGCATGGGGGTGCTCTGCTCTTATATCCTGTCAAAGCACATTCGCACTGCCAGACAGCGCTCAAGCATGTGCCCCTATATTGAGAGCTATTACCTTTGCACAGTTATCACAAATATTATCATTGTTGTTGTTGCTGTTGTTGTTGCTGTTGGTATTGCTAGCATTGTCAGTGTCCGTTAAGATTGTGGGTCAACACAGTTGGCAAATAAAAATCTCCTTAAATTGCATTTCAGCATTAAATTGAAATACAAAAAACTTTAAGCGATTTGCAAATGCATTGCTCAGGGGCACTGCCACGCCCACTCCAGCTGAGTTTTAGCTCTTGAGTGGGCAAAATGCAATTGAAATGATTCACCACTTATACAATCACTATAAAAATTCATTTAAAAATATTTTTTCATTAAGACTGCAGGCATTTTAGTAGCATGTATTTAATTTGTAGCTAAAAGTTCGTTAGATTAAAAAGCTGACTGACTGCTAGATACCGTGTAAGGCAGAGTGGTTAAAGTCCCTAAACATAATATGCATATGTGAAATATATATGGACTTTGAGAAAAAAAAAAATAAAATAAAATAAAAAAATTAAAAATTAAAATAAATAAATTAAAATAAATAAATAAAAATAAATAAATAAAAAATATATAAAAAAATAAATAAATAAATAAAAAAAATTAATAAATAAAAAAAATAAATAAAAAAAATAAATAAAAAAAATAAATAAAAAAAATAAATAAAAAAATAAATAAAAAAAAAGAAATAAAAAAATAAATTTAAAAAAAGTAAATAAAAAACAAACTTAAATCAATTCACCTTCGACTTCATTTAATTCCAACTTTAGGGTATATCAATAGGATGAAAATGCAAAACAAAATAAAATAATTAACGTAAGCTAAGCTGAAGAGGGCTTTCAAAAGTGGATTCTGTATAAAACCAGCTAATTCATTTACATTCAAATGGACTGATGAATAGTTAGCCAAAATGGATTGATGGATAAATAAAATAAGAGCAGCATGACCATGAGGCCGCTGCTGGTGTGGGGGGGAAGGGGGAGAGTTGGGTCGATAGTTGTTTCCAGTTGTATTAATGATTGCAATGTGCAAACTTTTTAATGACCATTGCTGCAAATTAAATGCAATGACAACAACAGCAACAACAACAACAACCAAGCAGAGCAACAGCAAAAAGCGCAATGGCAATAATGGCAAGCCGCTTGTCAATTTCAAATAAGATGAATGCATATCAATTATACACACACAGACAAACACACACACACACACACACGCATGCATATTAAGAACTTAGCAATGGAAATTTCATTCATCAATTTTTTTTTTTTTTGCTTTGCTTTTTTGCCCAGCATTGGGAAATGAAAATGATTTCCATACTAGAAAAAACAAACAGAGTATAAAAAGAAACACACACACACACACATACTTCAGTCAAATCAACACGTTTGGTGTGTGTGTGTGTGTGTGTGTAGCCACATGCCAGCTTAGTCAAGATGTATATGAGTGTGCCTGTGTGTGTGTGTGTGTGTGTGTGTTGCTGATTGTTGTTGTTGTTGTTGCTGATTGAATTGTGCACACGGCAAAGTCGAAAAGTTTTCCAGCGAGCTTCTAACACCGAATTCCCAACACACACTTTCACTCTCTCTTTCATTCGCCTGCTCGCCGTCTCTGTCTGCCTCTTTCACTCTCTCTCTCTCTGTGTGTGTGTGGGCATGTAAATCGGGTTGTAGATGTGTGCCTGTGCTTTGGCCTGAATATATAATGAAAACTTTACACACTCAACAACAACAGCAACAACAACAACAACAAAATTTTCAAACACTTTCCGCTAAATGCCAGCATTCGCGACATTGACTTTGAAAATTAGTTTTTCCGCTGTCTCAAGCAGCGACGCGCCGCAGCAGGCTGTGCCACACCCACCGCCTATCGCCCATCGCCCATCGCCCATCGACCGGCTAAAAGCCGAACTCAACGCGTAACCACCTAGGTCGCGGCACACAAATTGGTTTTGCTAATTAGCCAACGAGCGCATGCCTAATCCCAAATCCTGTGATTAACAATCCAGACGGCGAGCCGCATATGATTGATCAGCCATTAGAAAGAGAGAGACAGCTAGAGAAGAGCTTATAGAAGGCTTAAAGATTAAGCTGTAATCTTGTAATATTTACTTTACTTGATAAGAAGTTCAAGTCGTCCAGCTATTAGAAAGAGATAGCTCTTAGAGAGCTAAGGGCTCAATCAAGCAAGTTCTAGATAAGTCATCTCTCTGAGTATAATATATCTTAAGGAGAATTCCATTTCCATCGAACTTTCATCAGCGTAAAGCGAATTCAATTTATGTAAAATGGAGCCATTTGGGAGAGAACTTCTAGAGAGTTGAGGGATCAAGCATAATCCGGCAAGTTCTAGATAATCATGCTTGAACTCTCTCTCTCTCTCCCTCTCACTATCATATCTGATAAGAATTCCTGAGTTCGACATTCGAAGCGATTTCAATTATCTGGCTTAAAACCTTTTGGGTTAATTAGAGCCAACCATAGGCTGTGGAGCTTAATTGAAAATAATATTTAGAGAATTATTATATTATAAATCTCTAGGCGGCTGCTGCTGCTGCTGCCACATTTTCATGGCAGGGCGTGATTTCTTTTGGCCATGTGATTTATTGTGCAGCCCTGTTGCCAATTAGCGTGCCTTAAATTTAACTGTGCATTGACATTGAAAAACGGTTGCCAGCAACGCTACACACACACACACACACACGCACAGCTATTGGTGTATGTGTGTGAGTGTGCGTGCGTCTGTTAGATGTTTGATTATTAAACGGCGCGCACAAAGACAGTGAAGGAAAAGGGCCAGCGAGGTCCTCGTGGGAAGTTCTTAGGCCCCAAGACCCAAGGCTGACATTTTGACATTGACTTGGGGCTTAGCTCGCTCAGCCATATACATATATATATATATAGAGTATATATAGTATATATATATGCATATATACAACATCATATTCGTTTTTGTGGCGCTTGTCGAAGGTGTAACAAGGGACTTGGCATAGTTTATGCTGCTCGTTTCTAAATACATAAAATTTGATGGGTTGTTCGAGCCGTTCGAAAACTCTAACTCAAATTAATTAACTCTCATCGATTGGGTGTATCTGTTTCGGGAGGTTTCTCTACTTTGTTTTCTTCAACGCACTTAAAGCACAATCAATTACCTAATTGGAAAAAAAAAAGTAGAAACCTACAAACAGCTCGATAGGTCCTTGACATGGGGTTCGAGGTGGGCGAGTTTGTCACAAAGAAAAATGATGTTTGACTTAAGTGTTAAATGACAAATATTAAAAAGAATTTACACTGATTTGTGGCCATAGACGTATATGTATATGTACCTTTAAGAGTATTATAGGAAACACCTTATGCTCTAAAAGGTATTCTTTAAGAGTTGGAAAAGCTTCCGTTATGAACATGGCTTAATCAACTCAGCTGATTTCTTGTGCTTTTTAACTTTCATTTTTAATTAACTGACTCAATAAAAACTCTTTGCGCTGCTCTGCATTTCAAACGCTTTGTCAACAATTCAGCCAAAGGACCACGCAGAGTTATCCCTTTCTCTCTCTCTCTGTCACTCTCTATCTCTCTCTTCCTCTCTGTGAGCGAATTGCATTTATTTGTTGATATAAGAGTTGTTCGCACTTTTGATTAAATGCAATTTCTCAGTTAATACAAACGAATGTAATATATAAAATGTTGGTATTTATTTATGGAAACGACGTTGCCCGGGAGCCAAACAGATAAATGAATACGATTATAATAAGAGCAGCAATCGAAATTAATAAACTAAAGCCAATATTTGTGGAATTCGCTTCTGCTGACAAAGGTATTTGGCTTTGTCCCGCGAGCTAATAATAAAGCAATTTGTGCACTTCGCAGCGATGAAATGAGCAATAAAAGCGCCACAGCATCCGGAACCCAGAAGCCAGAAAAACAGTAATCAAAATTCAAATCGAAATCGGCTAATAAACAAAATAAGAAAAATTCCTTTGATTCCCTTAAAATACAAAAATTAATTGCATTTCAGTTTAGACAAATAGAACAACAGAGTCATGAGATATATTTCTGATAATTGAACTCTTTTTTATCATTAACTTGAACAGAGATATCGAAAATCTAACAACCCAATATGAATAGATATGAATGAACACAGAAATAATATTCCTCGAATTCCTTCATGGATTCAGGATTTATATATTATATAATATAATAATAAACAATATATATTTTTTATCTACTTAAAATCATTTCAATTTAAGCAACTGATCAAACAATCTAATTAGGAAGCATTTCTTGAATATATTATTTTTTAAATATTTTCAAAATATAAACTTAAAATTTGTAGCCCCAAAATTCAATATTTTTCGTTTCTCATATACGTTTAATAAATTATTTAATTTAATAATATTACCATTAAATTCAGCATGGCGCATTCCATCAGATGGATTGTAGGACTTACCTAAAATGAGAAAAACAAAAGAGAGTTTAATTAAATTTTAGATAGTAACAAAAAAATAGATAAAATATAAACAGATATATTTTTAACTGAATCGCTCTTAAATCATATGATTTATTAAAGTGGATTTTCATCGAAATAGAAGTAAAAGACTTTTTCACATGCATTTTATTTATAGCTTCATTTCATATTTCTAATTTCTTGTTGCTTGTTGTTGTTTCCTTTCTTTGTTTTCCGTTTTGCTGTTTTCCTCTCGTTTTTTCCTTTTTTTTCGCTTTTTTTTTTTTTTGTCATGTCATCATAAACAATAACAATTCCCTCGTTGTTTATGTTGATGATGAACTGCCGCAAACGATATTGTTGTTGTCGCGTGCTATCTGGCTAATTAAATGCGACAAAATGTGCGTCTACAAGCGGCGGCAGCAATAAAACACGCATGTGTGTGTGTGTGTGTGTCTATGGGGGGAGTATGAGTATGTGTGGGTGTGTGTCTAATGTCTTTGAAGGGAAGCTGTCAAACATTTAGCGCCTGGAATTGGCCATCAACTCCTCAGTTGAAAACAGAGAGAAAAAAAAGGAAAGGCGAGGAGAGGAGACTTTTCGGCTGACAAATAAACAATGAAATATTGCGCATTTGTGAAGAGAGAGAGAGAGGCGTGAGAGTGAAAGAGAGAGTGAGGTGTGAGCTGGGCGGTGGGCGGTGGTTTAGCTCATATAGAGCAGCATCTGCTTGAGAAATCTTTGAGCAGCAAATTGTTTTGTTGTTTGCCATGTTGCTTGTCTCCTGTTGTTATTGTTTATTCAGCACGAGTGTCAAAAGGCAACACACACACACACAGAAGCGATGCTGCGTGAATTATGTAGCAGAGCATTGTATCTGAATCAGAGGGAATCGCCCCTGTTGAGAGAGTCGAACAGCGCCCGTCCGTCCGAGATAAAAATACAAAATCAAATAAAATGTGACAAGCGAGCGGCACACGCGACTGCGCCAATGTCTTGCGAAGTGGATTGCGATTTGATGAGGGGAGGAGGGGGGGTCTGCTGTCTGTCTGACATGCCATGTAGAAGGGGTTATCATCAGAGTGTGTGCGCTTGTCTGTCTGTCTGTGTGTGTGTGTGTGTGCGTGTTTGTGTACATGACATATCGCATAAAACTTTTAGCTGTTTGTCGATCAATGTTCAAAATAAATAAAGCATTTTTGTTCCACTACTGCTTCAGCTTCAGCTTCTTCTTCTCTTCTCCTGTCTTTCCCCATTGACACACAATGGGACGCATTTAACAACTCCGCGAAGTGCGCTGCTGCTGAAAATTCTGAAAAAAACAGCTAAAGCTATGCGAAATGTAATCAAAATCCATTTGCAAACGAACCAAATGTGAAATTTAATGAAATTCTTCACCGTTTCATCGATATCAAAGGCAAAAATCTTGTTTGATATTGTGACAATAATAAACGAATCAAATAGATAACAATTTGCATGAAAATGCTATTCGGTAGAAACAGAAATTTTGGAATACTTCTCACATCATATAAACACAAGATTTTAATGAAAATAAATATTAAAATTCACATATATTGTTCCTAATTTAGAATTGGTTCATAAACAAGTGCACTTTAGGGCCTGAGATTATATTCCTGACTGGCAGCGGAAATTTGTGTATTTATTATTGTTTTTATAGCGCAGTTCTATTATTTTTATGAGCACAACTGAATATTCTGCCAGCTTCCGTGCCCAAAAATGTTCTATATATAGATTTTAAGCCCAATGCACTTAATAGTCTAACCCTTTCATAGCAGTACTATGAAACAAAATTGAGAGATTAAATAACTTAAAACTTGAGGGACTTTTTAGAGATCAAGTAGATATCAAATAATTGAGAAATTAGGTATTCAAAATTCCAGGCAATTGAATTTATTGATAAAAATAATTTTAGTTAAATATTCATTGTTGTTACCTTAATAAATTAAGAGATCTGTGGCTACATTTATCTATACAAAACTGTCCACAGTCAACGGACCCATCTAACAGCCCTATCTCTTTTGACGGAGACGTCAGTCCTATCAGATTTTCACCATGGAAGAGTATATACATGTATCCAAATATCTATACATCTATATATCTATATATCTACATATCTATATATCTATATATCTATCTACCTATATATCTAAACATCTGTATATCTTCATATCCCTATCTAAGTCTCTATACCTATAAGTATATTCAAGTCTCTAATTCTCTAATTCTGATTTCAATTTCAATTTACTTCATTTGCTCAGCTAATCCTAATGCAGACATCAATTTCGAATCTAAGCCCATGCTACATCTACTTTCAAACACTTGCAAGCCAATATTTATAATTTAAGAAATTCAAGTGTTAAGGGACTTTGCCTTCACTGCTTTCAAGTGGCTCAAAGTCTGGCCCAGCGAATCCAGCACCCTTTCTTTTAGCCAACTACTGCTGCTGCTGCTGCTGCTGGGCATTTTGATTGAAGTCTGAAGGCCGAGGCAGTAGCTCTGGCTGTGGCTGGGGGTATTGCGTGTTAAGTGCTCTAACGACACGCCCACCCACCTATTGGCAGAAGGGCGTCGGGCGTCGTTTGGAGTCTCATTGCCCAGACGCACGACTCGGCTATATAAATAGGCCGCAGCCAGCTGGGTAAAATATGCAAAAATTTGCAAACTGTTTATGGCAAATGAAATTATGTGCATATGTTTGGCTGATTTCTCATCCGTTCCTCGTCGACGGCGTCGTCTATAAAGAATGTTGTGCGCTGTTTATGTTCATTTCAACAATATATTTTGTTGCCTTTATTGATTGCTTACATGTACGGTGCGTGTGTACGTATGTGTGTGTAGGTGTATGTAGATTGCGTGCAGCTAACCTATTTATTTTGAAGTTGTGCCAAAGACGTGTTAAGACAATTCAAGCAAATAGCCAACAACTGCTGAGCAGCGGCTCGGCTGAGCTACGCTAATGGACATAATTATGCACAAGGAGCAGCTGAAGCGATGCAGAACAAAAGTAAAAGAAGAAGAAGAAGAACGAAAAACAACAACAGCCAGCAATTGCAAGTAGGCATAACTGACTATATAATACTCGTTTAAAGTGTCAAAGAAGAAGCCTAATATATATATTTGTATATGTCTATAGCTCTAACTAAGGTTTCACATGAAACTAGTAAATATATATAGAAGATATACATATACAGATAAAAGATCAATATACTTCTTGTTTATACTCTGAATGAGCAGAAAAAACAATGCACAAAAGGGTCTCACGTTTATATATATTATATATGTGTGTATGTGTGTGTGTGTGTGTGCTCTGTACATATACTCGAAGTGAACGACAATTAACGACAGTCCATGTTGGTCCGATGGGCGTGTTTGATCGCAAGATGCTGCAGCGGCTACACCCAAAGGCCTGCGTCTAATGACTTTTAAATGCATTTAAGCAACAGCAGCAATAGCAGGAGTTGGCAATGGGAAAAAAATAAATATATATATAGAAAGAGAGAAAAAGAAATAAGACAACAAAAGATGTTGAGCAAAGCATATAGACAAAGAGCAAAGAACAATATAGGGGAAAAGTACAGGGTATAGGTAGAAATCGATTGCTTAAGATTCCTCCAAGCTAAAATTCTTTTAAAAATATTCTCTAAATGAAGGCAGAGCGAGATAAGGGCAATTATAGGGTATATATAGGAATCGTAAGATTCCTCGAAGCTAAAATTCTTTTAAAAACATTCTCTAAATGAGGACAAATCAAAATATAAAATATGGGCAAGTAAGTACAGGGTATATGAACAAGCTATTCAAAAAGTGACAAAATATTAAAGTAAAACTCCTTCTAAACTTTACTTCAAGAAAACAAAATTCAACAAAAATCTTTAAAAAGTACAGGGTATATGACAAAAGTATAATAAGCCCTAAATTTCGCTGGCTAAAAACATTCCAAGAAAAAAATTTTTGTAAATTTCTCACAATTGAGATGAAATAAGTCCAAGAAAAGTACAGGGTATATAAAACCAATCAGTAAGAAAGCCAATGCAAAGAACCAACACGCTTTATGCAATTTATACAGGGTATGTGATGCAATGCTTGGGCAATAAAGCATAGAAATGCGCAATAAAAAAAAGAAGAAAGAAAAAAAAAACAACAATCAATTACCAGACAGTAGCTGGCCGCCCCTCTTTGCCATAGGCGTGGCAGCGGGGCCACTGATGAGTAGCTGAGGCCGACGACGTCATCGTCAATGCTGTCGGCCGAAAGTCAAAGGGCTTTATGCTAATTGGTTGTAAACTCTGTCGCACACGTCGCCCCCTCACTCCATCTCTCTCTCTCTGTCTGTCTCTTTGGCCGCACTCAATAGGCATGTGAGTGTCTGTGTGTGTGTCTGTGTGTGTGTGGGCTTCGCATTTTGGTGTGTGCGTGCCTCAGTTTGTTCTTATTTTAAATATGAACTTCCTGTTTGCCTTTCAACTGAAGTTGGGCAGCAAACAGAAGAAATCGTTTGTTTATTTCTTTCTCTTTTTCTCTATACTCGGTTTTTTCTCTTTTCTTTTTTTTTTTTGGTACATATTTTGTTGCTCTTTATGCTGTATTTAATTGAGGTTCTCTGCAGGGGCAACGCTTATTTTCCAGCGAATTTTTAATCAGACTCCATCATATCAATTAAAATGGCCCACAGTTCAGGAACTTTCGTTTGCCCACAGAGGAAATATTGCTGAAAACGTGCCGGCAGCTACACTGAAAGAAAAACTATTGCAAACGATTGCATGCATATCTATCGAACTGGACAAAGGTAGAATTATCGATTGATATTGAATATATTGATTGCCAGTTGGAAGTGCCTACAAATACCCTGAATTGTTATCTATGAATACAAACAAAAATATTTTGGTCACTTTTTGCTAACTTTAATAACTTATATTGGTCGTAGTTGCTTCTGCAGTATTTATTATTATTTTATTTTTATACTTTTGTATTTTCTATTTTCATTTTTTACTTTTTGTTAATATTATTTTTTTAATGTTTCATTTTTTTTATATTTCTTTATTTAATTTTTTTTATTTACAATTTTTTTATTTATTTATTTTTTTTTTTAATTTTTTTTACTATTTTTTTTTTTGTTTTTTTTTCACCTAAAATTTTTTTTTATTAATTTTTAATTCTTCTCATTTTTTTTATTTATTTATTTTTTTTTTATTTATTTATTTTCATTTTTTTTATTTATTTATTTTTATTTTTTAATTATTTATTTTATTTTTTTGTTTAAAAGTGTAAATAATTTTGTTTTTTCATTTAAATTTTACCATTGCTTGAGACGAAATTGACCTGCTTGTGCTATATATAGAAGAGGTCTGGAGTCAGCTACAGAGATGATCTACGCCTGTGTCTCTGTCAATAAATATGAACCTGCAAGAGCTCCATTTCAGTTCGACGCGCCAATTCTAATTCAGATTGACTCAACCCATCATCCTAATCAAGATGACGTATGCTCTATGTTGTTTTTCCGTTGCTTACACACACTTTTTTCCCAAGGCCAGTATATCCCCACTTCTCAGCAGTTCGCTCTCTTCTTCTTACTCCACTCTTTCGTCCAGTGTATGTCACGCACTCGTATACCGCCTGTTCATATTAATTACAACTGCTTGAACACAATTCATATATGTATGTATGTATGTATTTAATATGTCTACAGCTGCAGCTTCGGCATGTTCGGTTCTCTTCTTCGACTAAGAGCAACATTTGCTGCAATCAAAGTGCGGCTCATGCGTGGTCAGACAACGCGGTTGCTGTTGTCCAGCTCAGCTCAACTCAACTCAGTTCAGCTCAACTCAGTTCAGTTGGCAAGTTCTGGATGCCATCTATGGGCCAGCTGCAGCTTTGTTTATTTGTTGTCAGCTATGGTCATGTGGCATTATTCGCGCAACAACGCGCTACGTAACTGCTTGCCACAAATGGTGCAAACACGTTTCGATGCGCGTTGCCAATATAATTTCGACAAGCAGCGCAAAAATGTAGCAAATAGTTGTGCGTTACACAGGGTGGGGGGGAGGAGGAGGAGCAGCAGCTATAGCAGCAGCAGCTCGTCTGCTCGTCTGCTCGACCCGTCATCAAGCAACCATCTAAGCAAACAAACAGTTTCAATGTTGACGCTGGGAACGAGCAATGGGCGCTGCTTCCGTGTTCTGTGCTGCGTTTTATTTCTCTCCTTTTTTTTTGCCAACTTCTACTACTTCTTAACCCACACCCCCCCAACTGCTCCCTTTCTGTTTTCATAAATGTATATGTATGTGCGCTAGTATATATGTATGTCTGTGTAAATATGTATATTTCTCCTTTTCGCTTCGCTTTTTTTTTTTTTTTCATTAACAAACAGGAGCACGTCACTAACTTCCCCAGCCATACAACCAGGAAGTACGCTACAATGCACACGCTAACACACACTCACACACACACTCACTCACACACACTCTAAGCAAAGTTAAGGGCGCAGCGCAAAAGAAGTCAGGCAGCCTCGAGTCAAACAGCGGCCAACCATTTGAGGTTAGCTGCGCTTCCACAGATGATACAAAATATAACAGCAACTCACACACACACACACACACACACACACTTATATATACACGTGCGCTCACACACATACTCCCACACACGCATATTATAGCTAAAGGCGTGCCCTAAGCTAAATTTGGTTGACCTACGCTTCTCTCTCTCTCATTTTTTGCCTTTTCGATGCCCTGCCCAAAGGTCATATTATTTTATAAGCAAGTTGATGCGAAAGTCATATGAATTGCAGAGAGAAGCATTTCAGATAAGTTGTCACACATAACCTAACAACTAGATTGAATAATATAGAGATATAAATGTTTTACAATCTATAATACATGTTAAATAAGCGATTGACATCGAATTTTTAGATAAGCTCACACAGAGCGAACCTATATCAATAATTTGCCTCATTTATCATACAGATTGACAAATTTATATGTAGCTATATAGATAAAGCATAACCCCTTTAATATTTATCAATTTAATAAAAACAAAAATTTAAGTGGAAATGAAAAGAATTGCAGAAAGAAACATGGAATTTGTAGATAAGTTTCAATACTGATATGTCCCAAATATCATACAGATTAGCTATTATTTATTTAGTTATACGAAATACACCCTAGGCTCTTTAATTTTAGAAGCAGTCTAAGCGAAGAGCACGTCAATTACAGAGAGAAACATAGTACGAATATCAGAATGCTTGATAAGTTTGAATATATGTATTTATATACTATTTACTCTTCTATACTTAACTATTCCATCTAATTCTTCTTCTTATCTGCTGGCTAAAACAACTTAAACAACTTCCGTACGCTTCTCTTTCAAAGTCACTCAACTTAAGAGCATTCGAAATTTCAATTTGATATCTTAAATGCTTCTGCTTCTGCTTCTTCTTCTCCTGGTTTCACCTTTTTCCCTTTTTGCTGCGTAGAGCTTATGCAGCTGTATACCTTGTTAGGCATTTGCTTCAGTTTGCTCACTTCATTATTTAGCTCAAAACGCCATAAATAAATGTTTTTACTTCGTCTTTTGACTGAATATCTTTTGGCCAACTACAAGTGCACGATTTCCTTTTGATGTTAGAGAGAGAGAGAGAGATAAGGAGTGAGGGAGATAGAGACTGTGACACATGTTTGGTTTTTACAACAACATATCTTAATTCTTGCGGCCAGCCCTTTTGATATAACAAATATACATATATATACATACATATAGTATGTATAATACTTATATATATATCTGTATTTCATAATGTTTTATGCTCGCATTTTATGTGTCAAACACATGTGCGAACGCCGACGAGTTCAACTAATACTCAGCCCAATGCAGAGGAGGAGGAGGAGGAGATAGGAGGAGGTGGAGGAGGAGGAGGAGGTCGTCCCATTGCCCTCTCAACTCAACTATCTGTTCTATATGCACTCTTAATTATGGCCCAAGCTTGACTTTACTTTTTACAATTTTTAAAGGCGCATGAGTGGGAAGTGGGGGGCGTGGCGCATTGCATCGTAATCTGATTTATGTGCGCCGCTTGGCATTTATATTATGTCTCTTGTAATTACTCGTATTTTCATTTGGACTTGGGCCTGTAGCACGCACACACACACACACACACATGCACTGCATACATATGTGCATAGCCCTGCATTCCTTATGTCTGGCAACGCATTATGCATGTAAGTGGGTTGGGTTAAAGATCAGCCCGCTACGATCGATGTGGTGTCAGACCCCCGGGTGTCCAGTGTGCAAACAAAAGTGAAATTGATTAAGCACAAGATGCGGAGAGAAAGAGATGGAGATAGAGAGTGAGAGAGTGGGAGATACCAAAGTTGGTTGCTGTCAAAATTTAACCAGCACTTTAACATGGTGTCAAACCCAATCGAGTTGTGTGCCCTTAATTAAAGTCAATTACGGCACTTCTGCTATGCATGCCATCAAATATAATCTGCTAGCCAAACTAAATATATATAAATATATGAATATATACATCTCTCTCTCTTTCTCTCTCTATACACATTTATATAGATCGTATTTACTGCATTCGTTATTCACATTTTATTTGTAGTCTTGTTAGGGAAGGGTGAAAGACTTGATATTCGGTTGCTTGGCAGCTGCAACCATCAATCACACATACATCAAGCAACCACCCAACCACCCAGTACAAATGACTCATCACAGTGGCTCAATTAAAGAACAACAATATGGTATCATTGGATTGGCAAACTGGTAAACTGATACCGAGGATTGGTCTTATGCGTCAAGCCATGGAAATGCAAAAAAACAAGAAAAAGCAAGCAGGAGAAGAAGAGGAACAATAAATACAGATATAGCTGGGTGTACGCCAGCGGGGCAAAAGACTGAAAGCGCGACCCACAAATGCATATGGGCAAGCAGCGGAGCCATAAAATGCAACGAAAAGAGTGAGAGAGAGAGAGAGAGAGAGAGAGAGAGGAGAAGGAGAAGAGAAAGAGATAAATTGAAAGAACTTTTGCTTCAATTTGCTACTCACTGACTGAGTGATTGTGATTTTGATTGACTCTCAATAAGTAATTGACTGACTCACCAATGTTTTTCTTTGATTGACTGATTGATTGCTTAATTGACTACTGACTGATTGATATACTGGCAGACTGATTACTTGACTTGGCTTACTGTGATTGATTTGCTAACTCTAATGACTGATAGACTAGTCGACTGATTGACCAATAACGTGGCTGACAGATTGTTTGCCAGATTGACTGATACCCTGATTGACTCATTTCCTGATGGACCTAGTAAAAGACTCATTGACTTCCTCACTGATCACTCCCTGAATGGCTGATTGACTGATTGACTGATTGACTGACTGACTGACTAACTAACTGACTAACTGACTAACTGACTAACTGACTAACTGACTGACTGACTGACTGACTGACTAATTGACTGACTGACTGACTGACTGGTTGACAAAATGATGTATGACTGAGAGAGATTGATTGACTTACTGACCCGACTGATTGATTTACTGATTGCTGAACTTATTGACAGCTTGACTGATGAACTGATTGGAAAGACCCCAATCTGACTGATGAATAAACTCACTGATTGACTGACTGAATATGTAGCCAATTGACTTTGACCATTTACTCCCTGACTGACTGATGGATAGATGAACTGATTGACTGACTGTTTGACTGATTGAGCTTGGCATATTTACTCCCTGGCTCTTTGACTAACTTCAACACACTTACTGCCTGACTGAATGATTGATCGCCTCTCGAATTGACTGATTGCCTCACCAACTGACCAACTTTATGGCTAACTTATTGAGTGACTTAATTGGTGACAGAGACTCCCATTCTTTGATTGACAACTTGACCGACTGACTCCCTGACTCCCTCTCAGATTCCCTGGCTCGCTGAATGACTGACTGACTGACTGACTGACAGTGCAAGCAACTGATAAATGTGTGCATCAGTTTTCATAACGAGCAAACATATTCCTGTTGCTGCTGCTGCTGTTGCTGTGGCTGTTTCTGTTCAGTTTTTCCTTCTTTCTTTTAAGCGCACATTAAATGAGGCGAGACATTTTTAATTGATGCTCAATTAAGCAGCAGCAGCAGCCAAAGAGCAAGCGACGACGACGTCAACTTTGCTGCTGGGCTGTTCATATTTTTATCAATCAAAATAAAAAATATTTCACATCAATGCCCAAGCAGACAGACATGGGAGGCGCTGTGTCAGACTGTTTTGAATGAACTTTAAGAAAATTCCAGGCGAAAACTGACTGTGCATACAGTGTTGCAAAATGCCAAGAAATTGAAAATTTTAATTGAAATTGAAAAATGTTCTAGTAAATATATACAAGAGAAATAATTTATACTTAGTTCAATTTATTTTTAGACTTAAAAAAAGAAAAATCTTCGAACCTTTCAAAGAAATTAATTTGCCTTGTATGCAACTTTTATAGTTGATATAACTCTAAACTCGACTCTAGACTCGACTCTAAACTTCACTCATTTCATTTACATTCAATTTCACTTTTTACTTTTCTTTTTCTATATATGTATGTATGTATTTTTTTAATTATCTAATGATCTATGCTCTGCGCAAAGCAAACGAAAGTTCAATGCAAACTATTCGAGTGACTAAATGGGAAATCTATAGCGAGTAAATGCTCCTTTAATGATGAGGAGACCAAGACCAAAGCACTGAGAATTAAGCGAGATTTAAGCATGTAAATTATTTATATTTACATAGATATATATCACTTATATAGGTATATATATGTATGTATGTATATTTATCTCTGATATGCATTTCTACAACAAGCAGCAGGAAATAAAATTAAATTTATTTTGCCTTAATTGAAAAGGTCATTGAGATGCTCCGTGTGGGGGGGGGGGTCTGGGGGAGAGAGAGGTGTAGCTGCTGCTGATGCTGCGCGAAGTAGAAGAGAACTTTTGAGCACGCAAACAAAAACAAGTCGTAGTGTCTGTGTGTCTGTGTGTGTGTGAGTACGCTGTAAAAGGCAACCGTTATGCGAAGTAAATATTTGCGCAATGGCGCAAAAACACAAATGCACATAAAATGCGTTGGGCCAGAGGAAAGCCAAGAAAATAAAACTTTCAGATGGAATGGGAAAATGGCAAAAATAACAAACAAAAATAATAATCATAATAATTATAATAATAATATAAAAAAAATACATATAATTAAACGCAATCAAATTTTGAATAAATACTAAAAAGATAGACAACAACAAAAATGTAGCAAACGTGCTCTATTTATGTGCATGCCTGACTAGAAGATACCCAGTATTTGAATTGTTCAAACTTTTGACTTGATGGAAAAAAGCTCTTTAACTATTCCAATTTTGTTGAGTTAAGCGAAGTTGAATATGAATAAAGCTTATTATACTAGGGTATATGGCACTCGACACTCTTTTGCGTACGTGCAGGGTATCAGAACAAAAGTAACATAAATTGAAATTAAATATATAAATTAAGTTGACGCGCAAATTGCAAAACACCGTGGGCAACAACAACAACAACAACAACAACAGCAGATAAAAAGAAGTGAACATAAAAATACACACAATTAGAATAGACAACCCCAGGCGCCCATTTAGTTAACACACACACACACACACACATTTCTGCACCAATGGGCGTGGCAGCTGCAAAACTACCCAAGTGTATTTCAGTTACAGGTGAACAGGCGACCAGGCGACCAGGTGCCCAGCTGTTCGTTCGGTTGCCCATGGGCCATCTATGCAAACAAACTTCAAACAGCCCGAAGTAGTTTGGGACGAATCGAAAACTTAACTTGGCCAAAAACACGACTTGTAATGAAATTAATTTAGCTCGCGAAACAGCCCAAACACAAACAGCTGTCAACCATATGCAAAAAAAAAAAAAAAAAAAAATTAAATTAAAAAAAAAAAATTTCGATTTAGTTGAGCCAAAGTTTTTGCTTGATTGAATTGAATGGAAATGGAGCCGGAGAAATAATGCAAAAGAAATTTCTGTAACTGTAATTCTAAATTGCCTCAGTACATTGACATGTGTCTTGCTGTCCCCCCCCCCCCCCTTCCCCATCCACTGAAATGAAACACGCACTATAATTAAACGCAACGGCATTAAAACTTAAATAGGCTTTCGCATAAAAAGAAAACGCCTTTTTTAATTGCCCGCTAAATGCTTATATAACATTGTAATTTTCGCCCACTGCCCGCTGCCCGCTGCCCCACGCCACCCACCGCTCGCCGATCTCCCCCAGGTTTTATTAGGCCCTCGTTATGCACGCACCTATTGTAAGTCGTTAGTTACATTTCATTAACTGCCGTTGCGCTGCATGCCACAGAGGGGAGGGGCGGGGAAGGGGGGCGGTGGCAGACATACATACTTATATACGAGGCAATATAAAGCAATTTTCAATTGAGTTTAATGGGCAAATGTTTACAATTGCGCTTATCAGCGATGATGTTGTAGCGCCTCGCTGCCGTTCAATTAACGGTGAAAAGCGAGAGCGAAACCGAGAGAGAGAGAGAGAGCAGGAGAGAGAGAGATGAAATGAAAACAGAAATTAAGTAATATATTAGAAAGCAAAAAAAAAAAAGCCAAAAATTTTGCAAAAAGAAACTCAAAGAAAAAGAAAGACACGATGAAACGCAGCTGATGGAGAGCTTTCACACAAAACACAACAATGATTATGATAATGATAATGATAATGATGATGATGATGACGACGGCGAGTTGGCACGCCCACACGCAAAGGGCTGCCGCTTCAGTGCACAAAACAATGACAGTCCAAAGTTCAGACCAACTTTTGACCAAAAGACCAAAAATTAAGAAATACAGAATGGAGTCTAAAAACTAAAGAAAGTCGAACTTCAAATGCACTTACAATGCTGTGAGAGCTGAGAGAGATATATAGAAGTCTCTCTCTATCTCTATCTCTCTATCTCTCTATCTCTCTATCTCTCTATCTCTCTATCTCTCTATCTCTCTATCTCTCTATCTCTCTATCTCTCTATCTCTCTATCTCTCTATCTCTCTATCTCTCTATCTCTCTATCTCTCTATCTCTCTATCTCTCTATCTCTCTATCTCTCTATCTCTATCTCTATCTCTATCTCTATCTCTATCTCTATCTCTATCTCTATCTCTATCTCTATCTCTATCTCTATCTCTATCTCTATCTCTATCTCTATCTCTATCTCTATCTCTATCTCTATCTCTATCTCTATCTCTATCTCTATCTCTATCTCTATCTCTATCTCTATCTCTATCTCTATCTCTACCTCTCTCACTCTCACTTGCTCTCTTTCCTTATCTGTCTCTCTCTCTCTCTCCCTCCCTCTCGCTGCTCATCTCATTATCTTAGCCAACCCAAAGGGCACTCGAATTGATGGCACTGCCAAGCTGAGAGTGAAATAGACAAATGTCCGCACACCCAATTGCAGACGGGTCACATAATTAATAAACCAGCAGCAGCAGTAGCAACAGCAACATCAGCGGAGAGTGTCGACTGTGTGTTAACCAAAAAACATTGGCCAAAGGTAACGAACGCAAATTGTCCAACGTTTCGGTTCGGTTCGGTTCGGTTTCGGTTTCGGTTCGTTTGATTCACGGCAGCTGCCACAAATTCCCACAGTGGGGCTGGGCACTAACAGAGTAAGCTGTCTCCATTCTAGGCAGATAATTACGGGCACACAGCCCCAACTCCAACCCCAACACACACACACACACATGTAC
The DNA here is from genome assembly GCA_035045965.1 of Drosophila aldrichi. Taxonomy (NCBI): domain Eukaryota; kingdom Metazoa; phylum Arthropoda; class Insecta; order Diptera; family Drosophilidae; genus Drosophila; species Drosophila aldrichi. The sequence goes on from JAWNOM010000484.1 coordinate 8,270,153, forward strand.
ATATTACAAATTCTTTATTGTTCAAACTAACTTTGCTCAAATCGAAATGAAATGTATTTCTTATTAGAAAAAATGCAAGCAACTCCAATAAGAATCACACACTAATTGAAACTAGTATTTATTTTGAGTACCCTTAAAAAATTATTGCAAAAATAAGAACAAAGAAAAACATTAAGTATTTGCCATGCGCTTAATTGGCTAATTGGACGTTAGATGGCGCCACAGTTGCCTCATATCCTTTAGACATTGTGCTGCTATCGTAGCAATTGAAAGTTGAAGCAATTGCCTGGCAGCTAACTTGAAAGTTTACTATGAACACACACGCACACACATGCAGAGAGAGAGAGAGAGAGAGAGAGAGTGCAGCAAATGTGAGAATGCAAACTTTTAGCATAGACTGTGTCAGCATGCCAGACAGCAATTGGCAAAAGTCTTTGGCCGAAGCAGACAAAAGTCAGAAGAATGCCAATGTTTGTGCATGTGTGTGTGTATGTATGTGCGTGTGCGTGTGTGTGTCATGCTTGCAATTTATGTCAAATTAATTAAAAAGATGTGCAGACAGACAAAACGACAGAAGTTGAATACAATGCACACAGCTGAGCACAGCGGAATAGAACTTTTTTGTTGTTGTTGTTGTATATATAGTTTGCAGGTTTATCGAGTGAGTGGAGGGGGGGGCAAGCCACGCGGCACAAGTTGAGTTGGCAAAACAATGGCAACGCGGGCACTTAAACTTCGATTTACCAGTTGACTGTCTGCGGAACAAAGCATGAAAGCCAATTGTCATATGGAGCTGTGCTCCACTTGTTGTTGTTGTTGTTGTTGTTCTTATTGTTGTTGTTGTTTTAACGGTGAGTAAACAAAATGGCACAAACAATTTGAACAGCATAATAATTATGTCACACACACACATACACACACCAAGTTAACAACATAATTATGTAAGAGAAAGGGAGCGAGAGGAGTGGGGGTGGGTGGGCAGAAAACAAAAAAAGATAAAAGCCGCATCATGAAACGAAAGTTTCTAATAAACGTGGACAAGTGCGCTGAGGGCTTTTGGGGCGCCACAAAAGTTGCGTCTACCGAAATTCAACCATAATCTCAGCCAGACAATGAACAGCAACAACAACAACAACAACAATTGACATAAGACGCATACATATGTACGTGTGCAGCAGGTCCAACGAGGCATGCAACGAAACAGAAACTGAAACAAAGACAAAACTGAAGAAACACGAAACGAAAGAATTGAATGGCCAGAGGGCTGGAATTATACGAATTTTGAATACACTCATAGAGAGATACCCTCTTAGCACATGTAGAAATTAAGGCAAGACTAAATAAATGAATGATATATGTATCTATATATTGACTAACAACAACGAGAATTAGAAGTCTCTACATATGTGAAATATATATGGTTTGAATGGGGATATGATAATCATATCTATATCTATGCCATATCATTAACATAATCATATTGATAACTATCTTCATATTGATATTCAGATTTACATTCACATTCACATTCATAATCGTATTCACATTCAAAATCATAATCATAATCACATTGACATTCATATTTATATATCATATTGATATTCAATTCAACATTTACATTCTTGCTTGGGATCTTACACGTTTCTATACTTCTCTATCATCATCATCTTTCTCTTTCGCATCATCTTCGCTTCGTTACATATTAGATAATCAATTTGTAATACCCTCTGGCAACAAATGTGGCAGATTAAAATGAAGAAAAAACAACAACAACAACAAAATATGTGGAACATGCCGGAGCGTTGATGCGGCGTAAGCGTAACCCACGTGCATTCCACAACAAATGCCAAACGTTCCGGCGGCGCACGCAAACTACAAATAACTCAAATAGTTGAACAATAAATGGGGTCGCAAAAACAGCACAGATTGAAGAAACGAAAGAGACAGGGAGAGAGGGAGAGTGAGAGAGAGATATAGGGAGACAGACAGAGGCAAGCTTGTAGGAGTGTGCGACAGGATCTGAGAGATAGAGCGCAACTGTGGGTGTATTTCAATCTGTGCAACATACAGATGTTAGATAGGGTCAATTAGACGAAAATGGGAAGAATAAGGGAAGGTTTATGTTGGAGAGAGAGAGAGAGAGATAGAAGTAAAAGGGAAAAAGAGAAGTGCCACAAGAGCAGAGGAAATTAAGAAGACTCCTCATATATAATTAAGAAGACTCCTCATATATAGGGAATATCATATACACCCACAACAACATATAGAGCGAGGAGGAAACGACTCCAAGCGTCGTTATAAATTATAACTGTAATGACCTATAACCAAATTCTACTGTAGTTGAAGCTATCAAATAAAATATGTCTCCAACAAGGCGCAATGTCAATGAAACATTCTCGCAGGTGCCTCGTCGTTTCATAGCTGTCAGCTTTGGTCTGTCAAACAACTGGGCTGAGACAGAGAGCAAATTGAGTACTAAGTGCTGTAAGCTGTCGAAAGCAAACCCAATGCCACAAAAGCCACATCATAGAAGGCAGGCACACACACACACACATAGTGCACTGCAGTAGCAACAATTTGCATGCCACATTAAATATCAGAAATGAGTAAAATTGCAACATTTTGTGAGGCTTGCCCCGTAATGAGTGCGACAAATGTAATTGTTTTTTAATGTTGCCGGCGGGCAATGAAACAATATGAACTAAAACACACACACATACATGGAACTACATCGTATATGAATTATATTAATTTACAATTTGACAATATGCATAATGATTTGGAACAGCTGTGCGCACAGAGTGCGAGGGGGGGGGGGGGGGGGGGGGGAGCAATGAGTGCATTAATTGTGCGCATTCAGTAAATAGAATCACAGCTGCAATTATTTTTATGCCACAAGCCATAAATGTAGCCGAAATTAGAATAATTGCGACAGTACAAAAAAATTAAATAAAATGAAATAAAATAAAATAAATAAAATCCATTGCATATCCACTCTAATTAAATAATGTCCAATCTAATGCAATGCAATTCAATTATATCATTTGCCGGCAGCATTCCAAGTATTTCCGATTCGCGTTCGATCACAAACAACGCGTTTGCCTTTCATAGAAACCTGCTCAACAATCTGCACAAATAATATGAAAAATTCTGAAGAAATTAGCTGAAAGCGCTGATAAAAGCTTAGTTGGAAAGCAAATCAGTTAAATATAATGGAAAAAACATATTTTTAGAAATCAATTAAGCAGGCAACTCGATATAAAAAATAAATAATCGAGACTAAAAAAAAAATATTTTTATATGGCAAAAATAATTTAAATATAATTTAATGCGCAGAAATAAGAAATCAATAATTAAACTAAATAAGTAAAAAGGAAACAATAAAATCAAAAATCAATTAAATATGTAAAATATAATAATAAATGTAAAGAATATGTATTATAAAAAATATTTTACAAAATATTTATTATATGTATAACAAAAAAAAAAATATTTAATAATAAAAAAAAATTAAAAAAAAAATTAATAAAAAAATAAATTTAAAAAAATAACTTTAAAAAATAAATTGAAAACAATTTTTTTTTAAATAAATTTAATAATTTAAATAAATTAAAAATAAAAAAATTAATAAAAAACTTTCAGTAAATAAACAAATTTGCAAATATATAAGTAATATATAATATTTTAAAATGTAAAATAAATATGTATTATAAAAAATATTTTACAAAATATATATGCATATAATAAAAATAAAAATAAGAAGAAATAATAAAAAAAAAAAAAAAAAAATTAAAAAAAAATTTAAAAAAAAATAAAAAAAAATAAGAAATATATAAAATATTTTAAAATGTAAAAAATATGTATTATAAAAAATATTTTACAAAATATATGTAATATAATATTAAAAAAAAAAAAAAAAACATTTCAGTAAATAATCAAATTTGCAAAATAAATAAATTTGTAAAAATACAAATTAATTACTAGCATATTTTATTTGATCATTATCAGACTAAATTAAATTCAAATTAAATAAATTTTTGTTGAAAATCAATAAATAAATATATATTAATTATCATGTTTTATTTTATATCATTATCAGAAAATGACAAAGCCCAAACACATTTAATGAAATAATTTAATGTGAATCAATAAACAAGTACATAAAAAAAATAAATAAACAAATAAATGCTTTAATGAAATGTGCACACAAATCTAGTTTTAATTGATTGCTCTCTGGCGCTACGGCAGACAACACAGTTAGCCAGAACTAAGTTTGGCTACTATAGTAATTGCCCCACACCTGTGGCTCAGGTAGCTAATTGAGGTATCGAGGTATTGCCTTGAAAGAGGTTTAGTACAACGGATTCGTTATTTTAATAAGTAAATGCATATGAAATTGCTGTGATTAATATGCCAACTATGGACAATAGGTGTCGCTTTGCATAATAAAATGGAAAAGAACAGAGAGAGAGAGGGAGAGCGGGAGAGGGTGACAGCGAAAGAGACAGAACTCATTGACAACGAACTCTAAAACAAATCATTAATAATTCCAAACCAATCGAATTGGCTTTTTGTCTTCTTCTCATTAATTTTGTTGCCTTCTATTTTTTGTGTTTTTTTAATTTTATATTTTTCTTGTGCTCGTTCGTTTACATTTCCGTTTCTTGTTTACGGCCAACGAAGCGCAAAGCGCAAAGCGAAAAGCTGGCTTAAAGCAACGACGCTTGCACTTGGCAACAGACTCGACCGTCGACCGTCGACCGTCGACCGTCGACGGAGACCAACTGCGTGACTCAGATGGAGGCCAGAGATCAATATGCATGATTCATGCCAATGGCATGCCCCAACCACAAAAAAAAAAAACACACACACACACAGAGGCAGACACAAAACCAAAGCGACAAGCGTTCACAATTTTGGTCTACAAAAGCGCAATAGCAACAATTTCATTAACTAATCACCAGCCAAACATCTATCATCGATACCACACATTGGACACCTGACCGCGTGTCGTTCAATAGAACTGTTAATGGGGCGCAGAAGAAGGCCGAACACAGGCGCAACAATGCGCACCCATTGATTGCCGATGAACGATAAATAATCAGCAAGCTAAAGCAGAACTCTGCACATGACGCTCATTAGCTTGGTCAAAAAAGAATTGAATTAAAAAAATAAATAAGTAAATAAATAAATATACGAATAAAAAATCTAGAAAAATATTTGCAAAATAAGCAAATCAAATATGAACAAGTAAGAGTGCTCCCATCGAGACTGCTCGACTAGCAGATCCTCTACTCTTTAATCATTTTACGCTTTTTATGCGCATACATAACAAACATTTCATTTATTCAGTCTGCAGCTCAAATTATCGATTATTATCGATAATAAGGTAGTTCTAGGAGTTAGCAAAATCGCTCACACTGCGTATGGTATAAACGAGTAGAAATATAAAATTTCAAATCTCTAGCTTTTATGGTTTACGATATTTTTGCATTCAAATCGACAGACTCAGGCCGGACTTCCTCTGGGACTGACACATAGGTTCTCACAAAAGCATTATACTCTGATTTCCCATTTTCAATGGTTTCAGGGTATATATGTACATACATTTTCTTTGTAAGTTTTTAGTAATGAGCGTTTTTTTATAGAATGCATTCCTCATGCTCGATTTATTGAAAAACAAATTTAATAAGTACTCTGTTTACTTACGAATATTGCAATTCGCTTGATCAATAAGAAATTTATATATACCAAATATTTATTTTGATAAATCTATATGTACAGATATGCCATAGAAGTGCCTTGCAAATAAATGATAAAAATGAAATAAAATATATTAAATATTTTTTAAAGGTTTTCTGTAGTCATAAAACTCATTCTTTATTTGGTTTTATTTTAGAAAATTTGTAAAGCAGAACAACTTTATATGTATCTGATCTGTAGTATCTTACTTTTGAATGCACCTAGGGTATAACGCCCTCCCCCACACTCACACACACACACACATAAACACACGCACATGCCAAGTCGCTGGGCGCAGCGATAAGCTGCAATTGTTTTTGTTATTCTTTTCGGTTTTGGCCCATTATGATTATGCATGTGCCTGGGCTATTATTATTGTGTGCGTGTGCGTGTGTGTGTGTGTTGGCTGGCTAAACAGGTTGAAGCCCAAATGCTGGCCCCACTGATAAAACGCACCACTCGCCGACTACAAATCGTAATAATAATAATACCAGAGACAACAAACCCCAAGCACCAAGGCAACAAATGACATACCACACACAATCTACAGCAACAACAATTGTTCGTAATCACAAGATTTCATATATCTATATATACCCTAACCAGTGCTTATAGCCTCACATACCAAAGTGCTGACATTATAGCAGAGGAAAAATATAACTCAGATATATAAGAACTCGAACTCTCGGGTCGAATCTTTGATATAGTCAACTTATATATCTATATAGAAACAATTTCTACACCTTTCTCTATGTATATCATAATTGACTTTTGTCAATGTATCAAATTTTTTCATTTCGAAAACTTTTTTTAAAACGCAAACCAATTTATCATCAATCAGATCCCTCATTTAAGCCACTTGGCCTTTAAGGGCATTCCATCTTCGGTGTTTCGATGATAACGAACTCTCCGCTATTTACTTTGAGCTTTACAAAAGTGGAACGCAACACCGGAATGGGGGCTTAACATGAATGCATTTCACACTCATTTATTATAAAGTTTTCAAAGACTTTTCAGCACATGTAACAACCTCTAGGTATACATAAGTATACAGTATATTCCAGGTGGACACCATATCATGTTGGGGGCAAATGCAAAACAAACTTTTTCCAGATATTAAAACAAATAAAAACGGTCTAGTCGGGAGAAATGGACTTGGGAATACTTGAACCAGAGAGCAAAGCTGTTCTGTAAAATATTCAACGTTTCTGGTAGACAAAGCTATAACGATTAATATCGATTTGTTAAGCTATCGAGTCAGTTTGACTCTATATAAACATATATGTATTTTTTTGACTCACAATTTCAATAGCTTTAGGTTTACAATAATAGTTAAGCAATTTTTACTCTATTCATGTGGGTTTTATTCTATGAAATTCCTAGCAATATAACGCTTTTGTTCTGTTTAGTTTAGAAATTCCTGCACATATCTTTTCTATTCATTTCAAGCTGAAAACTTTAGTTAGACCTTTTAAGCCAAAACCCATTGGGAATGCCAACTAAAGGTAAAACGCAATTAGATTCTAGCAAAAATATTTCTGAATGGGCCAACTCGAAATGTCTATCAAATTGCTTTAGAAAATAGGGAATTTGAGTACAACTAACCGTTAGCCTTGGCCAAGTGCGGCTGAAAAGCGTTTGCAGGTTTTCTCTCTAACGGCTATTTGGGCTAGAGAACTTCGCACACCCATTTTTCCATTGGCACGCTCAATAATTTGTTAGTTGTTTTGGCTGCCATTGCCGCCGTCTCGACCCGCGCACCCCGCCCTCGCCTCCGCACCCGCCTCTTGCCACGCTGATTGTGTATTTCGAATTGTTTTTGTTTTTCCACTTGGGCCGCATTTCAATTAGCATTGTGCCACTTGCAACAAAATAAAAGAAAATACAAAACAAAGCAAACTAACAATATGGAAGGGGAGAAAAAAAAAAGGAAAACAATTAAATAAAAACTCACGAATGAAAATGCAATCAACTCAATTTTTATAGACAAAAGCCAAAGATTTTGCTATAAGCCATAAATTCATATAAATGTATATATATATATACATATTTATTTATTTATTTTTCCCTCAATATATATACATATTTCTTCATAGATTGGCTAGACTCAAGTATTGCTCGTGCTGCAAGTCTTTACCATTTATTAAGCAGCTAATGAGCTTACAATGCACGCCAATGGGGCACGTACAGCGGCAACAACTTGGCCACTTTGTTTTGGCTTTTCAATTTAAGGCCAAAAGAAAACATAGTCGAAATCTGTGCATTGTGGATGGAAGGCGGAGTTTTGAGGAGCTCAAACGTTAGACTGGGGGAAATCAAGTTCTATAGTTTTTACCCTGCAATGATCTTTAACGGGCAATGATCATTACAATATACTCTACAATATTCACTCTCCATGTCACTCTCCGTAAAGCTACAAAATGTATTCTCCTGCTACCTCTAGACTCTCCACTCCTCACCTAAGCTCTACACTTTTTACTCCTCCACTTCTCACTCACCACTCTGCAATCTCTACTCTCCAAGTTTTCTCTCCAGTTCGTCTTTCCACATCTACTCTCCACTTCTCACTCTCCACTTCCCACTCTCCACTTCTCACTCTACATTCCACACCTCTATACCTCTTCATCTCTACACTCTACATATCTACACCTCAACAGCTCTACAACTCTATACCTCTTCAACTCTACACTCTACATCTCTACACGTCTACACCTTAAAAGCTCTAACATCTACGCCCTCGACACTGCTTTCATTTCACACTCTCTACTCTCCTAAACCCTACACTCTTGCCTTTCTACTCTCCTTCACTCTCCACTCTTTAATCTCTACTCTCCACGTTTTCTCTTCACTATCTACTCTCCACGTTTTCTCTCCACTATCCACGTTTTCTCTCCACTATCCACATTTTCTTTCTACTCTCTACACTCTACTCTCTACTCTACTCTCTACTCTCCACTCTACTCTCTACTCTCCACTCTCCACTCTCTACTCTCCACTCTCTACTCTCCACTCTATACTCTCCACTCTCTGCTCTCCACGTTTCCTCTCCACTCTCCACTCACCACTCCCCACTCTCATACTCTATACAACAATTTCTTGATAACACTTTTTGATCATAAACCAAGCGAATTTATGTGCCTCGCCTCGCCTTTGTCTTTGCTGTGGTGCTGGTGTGGCAAGAGTTCTGGCTCTGCTGCAATTAATATGCCAGGGAGTTCACTCAGCCAGCAAACGCGACACCAAAAGCAAACAGATAAAACTGCATGATTGACTGATTGACTAGCTGACGGAGTGACTGGCTGCGATCAAGGCCAAATAAGAATGCAACAAAGGCCGGGCTGGGCCGGGGCATGCCACTCGCTTCATCTGGCCATATAACGCGCACCTGAGCTTTTGCGTTTACCCTTTCATTTCTTATTATGTGCTTTTCTTGATTTTTATTATTTATAATTCTTTTGTTACTTCATGGCATTTGCATAAACTGCATAAGAACTTGATTGAAATGCGCAGAGGACGATGGGCCGAAACATAAAAAAAGAAGCAACACGTAGAGTCAAATGAAGTAACTGGAGGGAAGGGCGGGGCAGAGAGAGAGTGAGAGAGAGAGAGAGAGAGAGAGACACTGTGAGAAGAACAGGACAGAAAAGTGGCAGAGGAAGAGCAAGGGTCAGAGAGAAGTGGTGACAGCGATGGAGAAAGAGAGAGGGAGAGAGAGAGAGAGAAATGGACCGTGACAGAAAGACAAGGACTGACAGATAGAGGGAGAGAAGTGAGAAGAGAGAGTGATAGAACGATACCAAGAGAGATAGAGAGGGACAGAGTCCGAGGGAGGTATAAACCTATGAAAATCGAGAGGGAGAGAGAGAGAGAGAGAGAGAGAGAGGGAGACACAGATAGCGAGTGGGCGTGAGAGAAAAAGAGAGACAGAGGAGTGGACGAATGAAAGAGATTGCGTAGCTTAAGTGATCAATCCCATTTCTAAAATGTGCAGGGTATACAGACAAATACAGATCTTTATGTAAATACATATCTATATATGTTTAAATAGCTTTACATATATGGGTGTATTAGTATACACTGCGCGTCATCAGGTTAGCGCCCCCCTTTACACTCAACCTCAAAGCTAAATAAAATCTAAACCATCAGAGCTCCATCTTTGAAATTTTTTTATATTATACTCCATTTATTTCTCTTTAAAATACAAAAAGAATGGCTACTGTAACAATAAGGAATATTTTTTAATAATTTTTTTTGTAAAATGTACAAAAAATATGTAACAAAAATTTGGTCATCAGATTAGCGCCCCCTGCATTAAATTCAATTTATTTAAGCTAATGACCAAAAATAACACCGGTATTTTAAGCTATTGTTATTTTTAAGTAATATTAGTAGTGCGTAGTGCCGCCCTTGTTTAAAATTACTTCAAAAATTCGATTAGGAATGGAATTATAAAGTTGTTCAATATAATTCAAGGATATGGTTGACCAAGCGTGTTCAATACCTTTGATTAACTCTGTCCTTGTACTATATTGCTTTCCGGACTCATATACTTTCCTGACCAACCATCCCCAGACGTTTTCGATGATATTAAGGTCGGGTGAGTATGGTGGCCACTCCATGAGATCAACTTTTTGGCCCTGGATCCAGGACTTCACGGATCGGGCGGTGTGAATTGGGGCATTATCGTGCTGGAAAGTCCACTGCATGTTTTGAAAAATGTTTTGGAAATGTGGAAAAGCAGTTTTTAAAACGATGTTATTGTCCTGTGCGTTCATACGCGATGTCAAAAATTGAAGCTTGCATGTGCCGTAGTAAGATATTGCTCCCCAGACCATAACCCCCCCCACCCGGCTGTGTAACCGGTCCAAGTGATGTTCTTCTTTGCGTAGGTCATGGAAATAATAATTATAGCCATCAGGTCCTTCCAAATTAAATTTTTTTTAATCTGAAAAAACAACATACTGCCATTGGGTAGACCACGTCATGTGCGCTCTGGCAAAACTAATGCGCATTTCTTTTCTCAGCATATTGAGTGGTGTTTTTTTTTTTAATTTCAGTCTCTTTATGTTATTAGCTTTCTTAATTACTTTTTGGTCCGTTGATAAGCTCGCCTTAACACCGGTTTTTTCGCTAATCTTAGTGGTTGAGTCATGGGAATTCGAAGCTTCCCGAACTATTGCTCTTCTATCTGCTTGTGAAATCACTTGATTATTGCCGCCTTTATAGTTTTTTCCATAGTTTTCCTTATTTTTAAGAAAATTGCCAATTGTTTTCCTGTGTTTTCCTGTTTTTTCAGCAATTTTATGGAAGAATAATCCAGAATCAAAGTATGCCTCAATCTTGGATTTTTCATCAAAAGATAAAACTGTTTTTTTACCCATACTGTACATTTATTTAAAGATATTGAATACTTTGAGCTTCCCAAAAAATTTGGTGACTGTACTTGGCAAAATAAGCAAGATAACTAAAATTGCATTTGGGGGCGCTAATCTGATGACGCAAAATAAGTGCACGCATTCTTTGCGAAAATAAAGAAGAATAGAAAATAAAATATAACGGTTCTTCTCTCGCGATTGATTTTATTATGAGAGACATCTCATATGTTGACAACAAAATCAAAAAAAAAAACTACGAAGTTGTGTGCAATAGGAAAAGAGAAAAAAGCAAAAGAAGATGAGTGTGAAGGGGGGCGCTAACCTGATGACGCGCAGTGTATATGTATTTGCATGCTCTGTCCTGTGTGTACGTCGCTTACTCCAGGTGCAAATTGACGCAGTCACAGTCAAAGCCATAACTCCAAAGTGTGTGTGTGTGTGCTGATATATGTATGTGCATGTGTGTGTGTGTTTTCATCTGTGCATTTGTGCATTGGCTGTTTCGGTATGGCGACATTTCCACGGCCTCTGCCGCGTCTATCATTAGACATTTCCGGCCATTGACTGCCCAGTGGCAGCAAGTCAGCTGACAAAATCCCAATACACTTATAGAATATATGTATATAGAGTTTTTGCCTAAAAATCACGTTTCAACTTTGCATAATCATTAAATGCAAAAGGAAAACGCATATCAATTACCAAACAGTTGGGCCATAATCAATGGTCTTTGGCAGCTACAGTTAGAACGGAAATGTAAATGGTTTTCAAATACTTCAGCTCGAGCTCTCAATTTCAGTTAGCTTGAACAGCTAGTTATAGCTTTTTGTTATGGCTACAATGATGCATATGTGAAAAAGGGCATGCCGCGGGCAGTGCAGCTGGCATGCATTGTGCTGTGACTGGGCTACACACGCACACACACACACGCACACACGAGTGCATGCCGCAGGGCCACAGCAGCCCCTATCGGCATTTACCTTTGCTAACTGAAGGAGGCTTCCAGCTGCAGTTACCTGCCTCACTCTCTCTCTCTCTCTCTGTCTATCTCTATCTGTGTATCTGTTGGCCCATGCACATTTTTAGATTCGAGTTTGGCTTACAAAACTCTGTTGTTAGCAGCCAGGTAGCAGCAATGCACAGCGCAGCGAATGTCCCAAACACCGTATCTGGTATCTACGGCCGGCCTCGTTACCTCTGACCGCTGACAACTGACCGCCGTTCGTTCGGTCACTCACACTGCAGTTGTCTCCCTCTCTCTCTCTCTCTCTCTCTCTCTCTCTCTCTTTCTCTGTTGCTGCTGCGTTATGGCCATATTCGTTAGATAAACGAGCATGCAATGCGCCAACTTTGCTAACTGTTTGGCACTCGCATTCGCGCAATTAGGTTTAAGGCACAGAATGCTTTATGTTGTTTCCGCTCTTGATTTTTGGTCGTCGTTGTTGTTGCTGTTGTTTTTTTTTTTTAGCTCTTTTAACTGCCTGTCAAAGTGCCTGTCAAGTGTACAATGGGCTCAATTCAAAAATTTCCCACGGTGTTAACAAATATTTTGAATTAAATGACGGTTCAAACTGAAGCTGCTGTCTCTCTCTTTCGCTCTCTCTCTCTCTCTCTCTCTTAACACTTCAGCCGCTTAGCCAGCAGTTGGCTCATTTAGCATGCATACTGCACTTTATTATGGTCAGGACTCGGATTTTATTTATGGACTCTGACACGCCGCCCTCGGCCTGACAGGCTTTTGGTGGACATTCGAAGCGCCTTTAAGGTGTCCAATGTTGGGGCGGGGCGTGGCGGGCCCGTGACTCTTCGCAATCATTTACAGCGCTTCAGCTAATTTTATTATGCACATATTTTATATTCTTGTACACACGCCTTATCAACCTTACATAGACTGAAATCTGAGCACACCTTCTATTACCTGCCGGCTCGCACATAGCAGTTCTACTTCTTCTTCTTCTGCTTCTACTTCATCCTCTTCTTCTTGCTATTGCTGCACATTTTGTTGCATTTCACCCGCAGCTACTTGGCCAGCGTCTTGCATATTTTAGTTGATGCTTTTAAATATTAAATAAACCCCGACAAAAAACAACAACAACAACAACAAAAACGATAACAAAAGCAGCGCCATTTTCAATGCTTGTGCACGTTGCCAACACACACACACACACACACACACTCACGCATACCTATCTGCAGCTTGGGGCAGCCAGTTAGCATTTGAAGTTGCTCACTTTGTCGTTTTGTGTGACCCATGTCTAGCCATAGCTCTCTGCCTCGCTCCCTCTCACTACCCCCTCTCCCTCTCTCTCTGTTAGCACTCTTTGTTTTTTTCGTTTGTAGCTTACCATTTGCCACACCTGAAGCCCGCCGCATTTGGTAGACGTCGCAAGTTTTGCGGCTTTCTGACAACGTGCCGTCGCCTTGCGCTCAGCGCCCATCACCAGAGGCTTCAACTGCAACAACAACAACAACAACAACACGTTGACGGCATTGTCTCATCTCGTCTATTGCCGCTGCACTAGCCCCATGCGGCATGCGGCATGCAGCAGCATTGTGGCCAGCCGTTTCTTTTTCTGTCTATTTTTTGTAGTCCGGGCAAAGATTTTAACTGCTGCCCCGGTGCCGCCCCTGACGCCCCCTTGTTGCGTTTCTTTGTCGCATTCCCCTACTTGGGTTGTTATTGTGCTTTATGACGCCTGGACATATGCTACAATTTATTTTCATTCAGTTTCCATTGCCATTGTTGAAATACCCTTTCTATTCTAGTTAGCGGCGGGCTTTCGCGCAAATTAGCTGTCCACGCACACACACAAACACACACACACACATACACACACACACATACGCACACCCACTCTTGCATTCACACACGCACACGGCGGCGGAGTTGGCTTTTAATTTTAGCCCTGTCTCGTGCTGGCTAAATGGAAAGATTTGTGGAAGGTTTTAACCAGAGCTTAATTTAATTGTGCGGAACGACTGGCATAAAACAAAACAATGCAATGGAACACGCCGAGTTTCTCTCCTTGAAAATGACAGCGGAATTTTAGCTCTTAATACAGATAAATTGCAACGAAATGGAATGAAACACACGTTGACAGTATGGGGAAACAAATGGAATGATACAAATGACGTTAACAGAATGTAAAAGCAAACGGCATGAACGGACTAAATGAAGAAACTACATGGAACGAATGGAATGAAACATATTCTAGAAGCAATTCATATACAACATGTCTTGAGCGCACAAATTACTTATTTAGAATACCTCTTTGGAACGAATGGAATGAAACACATTTGGGTAGACATCATGTAAAGCATACATACATCAAACGAATAGGCTCCATAAGTTTGACACTCCAATTAATTGCAAATAGCAATATGACAATGTGAAACAAATAGAATGAAACACAGTTTATGCACACATCAATTAAATGCCAAACCGCAATTGCAATATGCGAGACAAAGTGGAATGAAAATCACAATTTCATTGCGTGTTGACAACTGACTGAAAACTAATGGAATGAAACACATATACATATATTCTAAATGCCACGCATGATGCTGAAATTAGTTTTGATTTATGATTCAATTAAATGTGTTTTAATTCAATTATTTTCGTTCATTTTTCATAATTCACTGAGCCATAAAAATAAAATGCAATAATTGAATTTAAATATTTAAATATAGATATAGATTGTAATAAACTTCCGACTAATATGATTATCTAGTCAATTGAATAAAAAAAAACTATAAAGTTTACATTTGAATGTTGTCTCTTTTTTTTTTTGTTTAATTAGCTGAGTGTAGCTGCAACACAGCTCATTAACTTGCAACATGCAACAGTCGCTGGCAATTCAAGTGGAAAATTTGCGAGACATTTGGCAATGAAACGGAAAAACGTTTGCCCAAATAATAAAAAAAAAATATATAAAAATATATAAAAAACAATGAGAAAAATAAACAACAAAGCATCTATCAATGGGAGAGCCGTTTGGATGAGCAATAGCTAGTCAAGCAAATTGCCTGCCACACCACATGCTGCATGCCACACGCTGCTGCATGCTGCATGGCCCGTTCTGTAATTCACATTGTTGAATGCCCCCGCCTGCCTGATTTTTAGGCTATTGCCGCATTGGCCCATTGTTGTGCGAAGCCATTTTGCATATTTCGAGCCACGAAACACTGGCCAACTGGGTATCAAATCGAATAATTGTTAGTGTTATTGTTATAGTTGTTATTTATGCTGCCGCTGCTGATGCTGCTGATGATGATGATGATGATGATGATGATGATGATGCTGCTGCTGCTGATGAGACTACTGATGCTGCATGAAATGTGCACCGCGATTATATTGTCAATAGAAACGCATTAGAATAATGCAACGGAATTTTTATGGCCTCGCACAGTGGGACGCACAGCCAGTTAAATGGGGTAGAAAATCATAGCTATATGTGTATTTATAGCACATTATTAAGATTTATTGATAAATTGGGCATGAACATAGCTGCATTGCAAGACCAGCTCAAAATCGATAACAAAATAAATTGGTTATATTACATTAATGTAGACAATCGATAAGTCGTATATCGATAACCAATTGCTCAGGTTAAAAGTTTATCGAGCATATTAAACGATTACAATTAATTAGCACATCGATAACATTAATATAAATTGATAAACTATGCACAGTAATCGATAGAAATTGATATTAAACACAATCGATAAGTTTCTATGCAAATTTTGTGAATTTATTTAAACAATTCAATGCGTTTATCGATAACAACAAGATAACAACAACAAAATACAAACATCTAAGGCTATAATTTATCGATAACAGGCAACTGGCTGCAGCAATCGATGGAAATCACTTTAAGAATTTCATAAAATTTATTTTCTATTTCACGTTTGCTTTAATTCAATGCTTTTTTTGCATACTGCGCCCACTGTGCCTTTGTTACGTTTGCATTTTTGTGGGTCAATCAATTTGGTGCGCAATAAAACAATGCTCCCAAACAATGGATAAAACCGAAATTTGATTTATCTAATGAGCCAAATAAGCAAACAACAAGACGAGCGTTAAAAACGCACAAAAACGCGGCTGACCAACATTTTGGGCGCAGCGTTAAATATGCATTTCAAATATGCCCAAAGCGCAGGCAATACATAGAAAGAGACAGCAAGAGAGACAGAGAGCGAGAGAGAGACGGGGAAGAGTATGAAAGAACATACAAATAGAATATTTGCACAATACGTTGAGCTTTTGGAATCCACAACAAATGCGATTATGGGCTTAAAAACCAATGCATTTCAAACTAGCAAATGCTGCACAGTGTGAATGCAACTGGAATAAAGATATTGTTATGGCACGCACAAGATGGAGCAGGATAGGCTCTCGACATTTATGTGCGTCAATGTGGGTGTGTGTGTGTGTGTGCGGGAGGCAGAATCTTCATTTTGTGGTTTTCTGTCAGTCAAAAATGGCAAAAGACCAGGAAAACTTTGGCAAAAGTTTTGCTCTTGACACAGTTAACCCCATAAGCCCCCGCACACACACACACACACAGACACAAAGGGGAATGCAAAAATCTGTTCAAAATCATGCACAGACATAGTCGAAGATATATATACACTGAGCTCTTGTAAAAGCCTCAATGCAACCCAGGGTAATGTAATATGTCCATTAAAAATGCAGACTACAGGGTATACTGACTGTTAGTGCAGTTATGTAACAGTCGTACAAAAGAGGCGGGACAGACATTATGTTAGTCACTTCAATAGACTGACTCAGAGTTATAGCCTTAAGTTTATCGATAACTTTCGATAAGTTGTAACAATTTCTGACTATCGATAATAATCGATCACATAATAAGCTAGCATATTAAGAATATTTGAGTACTACTGCTGGATATTTCCTGGCAGAGCTCTCCCGACTACTTCATTATATTTCCCCTTCCTTTTTTTGCAAGTTTTTAATCCGTTACCTATTTTTTCATAGCAAGATGAGTCTCCGGACTAAAAGTCAGTTTTTTACGTGCTGGCAAGTAAAAAAACCTCTGTCAGATTCATATCGTTTTACAATCGATATTATCAGGTAAAAAACTAGCATAGTTCGCTTTTAACGCATATCAGATTCCTTTTTACTTCAAAGAGAACTGCTGCAAAACGTATTACAAATTGAACATAGACTTCATTTGAGAGTATTACGAGCAATACCCATTTTGCAGGCGCATATTCAGATTGTTAGCATTAACTAAAACCAATAATCAACTTTGTACAGCATTTTAGTGGTTTCTCTTTGAAAAGTTCTTTAAAATTCGTTAAACATACAAATTGGATAAATATTTAAACGTTTTCCACTTGACAGATTTTCTTTTTACAGAGATTACCTAGATGATTTACTGAAAGTTTCAAATATATCAGAAGTTATCGATTATAAACTAATGATGTCTCATATCACTACAATATTAATATTTAAATCAATTTTAAAACCCATATACCCTTTTATATTTAAGTGCAGGTCATGCAAAGAATTGCGCACGTACAGAGACTCTTAAATAATATCGAAAGTTGAGCACATCAAATTAAATAATACCATTTTATATTGAATATATTTTTGTAATCTAAGATATATTTATTTTTAGATTTTTCTTACAGCAGTTTTTTTTTTCTTTTTGTAGATTTTATACATATATTTTTTAATTGATATATTTGAATAATGATTCACTGCTATACACATATACATATATATATTTTTACTTTCAATAAAGGATTGCACAGCAGGAGTTGCAATATTGACCCTTAACTCTCGAAAAAATATTTATTTTTTAATTATTTTGCTCTTGGTGTTCTATGCCATGTAATTTGAGTAGTTGCTTTGGATGTCTGTGAACAAGAAAAAATAATAAAACAAAAGCAAAACAACAGCAACTGAAATACAAATTTAAAAAAATAAAAATAAATAAAAAATGAAAACAGAGAACAGAAATCAGAAAATATGACAAAGAAAGTGCGAGCAGAGCAGCTGCACAAACAAATTCGCGCTGCGCTGCGCTGCCTTTTGTGCCGGGTCAGTTACGAAAGCAAAGAAAGAGCTCCAATTGGAACTGGAACTGGAACTGAAAGAAGCAGAGCAAGAAAGGAAACAACAATGGTAAAATACTAAAACAGAGTTCCCAAACAGGTGGCCAAGCAGCCAACGCTCGACTTTGTCTTGACTTTTGCGAATCGCCAACTAGAATTACAGACTAGACGGGAAATGGGAAACCTTTGCTCGACTCGGCTCGACTTGACTCGACTTGAATCGACTTGACTCGACCCGATTCAGCAGTTTTCATCGACCAAGAACAAACAACGGCGTCATTTGCGACTGTGTAAATAATTATTGTGAAATTCCTAAAGAAATCACAGCCAGCGAAATTATCATGATATCATATTCGACTGCATAATACTCGTCCAAAACTCATATACTATATCATTTATAACTCCGACTCTCGATTGATTCCAAACTCAAAATAAATAAAAGTGCGCTGAAGCTCAAATTTTCTGCAGTTTATATTGCTACTGAAATGCCAAAACCTATATACCCTTTTTAATCGGGTGGTTAGCATGTATTGCGCGTAAAACAATATACATAATATAAATATAAACGCATATGCATAAAAGTGAAGACGTTGCGTATTTCGAGTTCCCAAGGTTCTTGAGAAAATAACTCCCCGTTTACGAAAATAAAGATGCAAAATAAATAAAAACTGTGTAAATATGGATAAGATTTATAATTCTCATCAAGATGAACTTATAATAGTAATTTCATTTCATAGAATGCAACCAATCCTGACTATGATCAACAGCCTCATAGGTTTATCGATAGATGTAAGTATATCAATTGATAATTAACCATAGGGCTGTTTCCTCTAATCTCGTATTATCTTATTAAAAATAGATATCAAATTCTTGATATATATATTTTTTTAGTGAAATATGAATATATTTTTATAATATTATTGCGATTTATTTAAAATATTATATAGTTTAAAGAACTATATAGCTATACAGTTCTAATAGTTTTTATCGCTATAGAGTTATATAGAAGTATATAATATATTAGTTATATATCAGTTATATACATATGTATGTATGTGTAATGTGTGTATTATTTCAGCATTGTTCTTTTACTGCTTTTCTAGGATATCTTCTAGTTGAGCCACATGGTGTTTATGTTCAAGCTCTGTTGATAGTTGCAAGTGTGAATAACATATTCAAATTATGTACACACTTACCATGTTAATTAACTTGTTTGCAGTATTCGATGCTTTGGTTATTTGCTATTTGGCTGCAAATTCTGCAAACAACAATAACAACAACAAGATACACACACATACACACATATATATCTACAGTTCTCTGTGTTTGTCATTGTAAATGTATAAATTTGGATATTTAATTGCGTTAATTATTTTATACTTAGATTTTGACGAAGCAATTACGAGCATTAATAAATAATTATTTGTTATTGGCCCTAGAAGCGCTTTCACACAAATTAGAAATGGGTTTTATTTATTATGGCATAAACAAGTTGAAAGCAAATACTTTCAGAACAGAAAATTATGTATGGAACATTGTGGAATGGAACAGATGTAGCACATGACAAACTTCCCAAATTGTACCTACCTCAGCCACCAAAAAATGTTCATGATTTGCGTTTCACAATGTGGAACATTGTGGAATGGAACACATTTAGCAAATGTTTGTATTTAATACATATGTCGTATATATTTGTTATATGCACATAAATAGTATTGCAAAAATAACGTGGAACATTGTGGAATGGAACAAATTTAGCAAATAATTGCATTTAATACATATCGTGTATATAGTATATGTTATATGCACATAAATAGTATTGCAAAAATAACGTGGAACGTTGCGGAATGAAACACATATAATATACAGATTGAGTGTATAAGTATAATATATAATCATCGACTTGTATTGTAGAATAAAAAAAAACTAATGTAAAAATTAGAAACAACGTGGAATGGAACAAGTAGCTGAGATAAAAGCAATACACACATAAACATGGAATATTGTAAATTGGAACTCAAAACAAACTGGAATAGAACAAAATTCGTAATGGCCTGAAGCACTTAACATAAGTGAGATACGATATAAAATGAAACCAAATCTGAAATCGGCTTTAAAGCTCGGCTAAAACCCATTTGCAATGCGTTTGAGGCAATGCAACAAAACGAAATGAAACAAATGGAAATCAGCGCTAAAATATCACAATGCAGACGCAATGTAACTGTTAATGAGGGCTAACAACATTATAGCCATTTTTTCTTATTATTAAGCTCTAAAGTGTAACAAATAATTAAATGAAAGAAATTACATTAAAAGCAATGATATGTCAATTAAAAATGAAATGACCAACAACAACAACAACAACAACAACAAGCGTATATCTCATGTACTTTGATTAATTCAGATAAATTATTTAAAGCACCGTTAGCGTTTCAGATGAAAAATACGATTATACCAGAATATTTAATAATAAAAAATAAAATAAAAAAAAAAACAACTTTTCAAATTGAAATTAATGACAATAATGATAGCGAATCGAATAATTTATTGTATTATAATTAATAAGCAAATGTTACGGTTAATTTCTGCATTAATCCAAAATGACGGATTTTATGCCAAGTCCCGAAAAAAAACAAAAATAACAAAAAGAAACAACAACAACAACAACAACAACAATAGCAAGCAAACTGTAGGTAAACAAATTATTTCAATTTACAGTTGACATCGCTTAATTAGTCAGGTAACAGGTACAGTGAGGCCTGCAGTAATTGAACAGCTGCCACAAGCCATCTTCGCCTCCTCTTTTTTACACTCAGTCACGCAAATGAAGTGGAGTATATTGGTTTCCACCCTACACTAAGGACAAATGCATTTTCCGTTAGCTCAGCAACTTTGGTAGTTGAGT
Source organism: Drosophila aldrichi (assembly GCA_035045965.1). Lineage (NCBI taxonomy): Eukaryota > Metazoa > Arthropoda > Insecta > Diptera > Drosophilidae > Drosophila > Drosophila aldrichi. The sequence continues at coordinate 8,291,255 of JAWNOM010000484.1, forward strand.
CAAAGCCAACAAGATACGGCGTATACATATATCTACGCCCATTGTACAGAAGTATTCTGCAGTCGGTAATGCCCGTCTGCAACGTTCTTACTTGTTTTGTTTTATCTCAGTTGATAGCAAAAAAAAGTTCGCACACATTGGCAACAACTTTTACAATTGATTTCGACATTTGTTTTCCAAAAAACTTTAAACGCATTAGCCAATGGCTGACAAAAAGCTCGCTGACATAAAGGAATTCAATTATCAATTCAATGGATTTACGTTCGATTGATTTAAAAAATTAATAGTTGAGATCGAATGATATAATTGAATTAATATAGCAAATACATATCGTATATTCCATTGTTCAGTTATATGAAAAGTTAGTTTTTCGTCAAATAAAAATATTTTAATTAATTTTTAATAATTTTATTTATTTTTAAAATTATACCTGTTTTTTACATTTATTTTTCATTTTGTAATTATTATTATTTTATTTTATTTTTTATTTATTTATTTTTTTTTATTTTTTATTTTTTTAATTTTTTATTTTTTTTTTTAATTTTTTATTTTATTTTATTTTTATTTTATTTTAATTTTATTTTTTTAGTTTTTATTTGTTTTTTTTTTTTTTTTTTTTTTAATTCATGAACTGTGATTGAATTTTTTATTTTATTTTTTATATACAACTTTAGCACATTTTTTTCAAGTCACTCTTTTCCCATCAAATAAACATTCCTCAGTCATAATTAAAAAAGAAAAATAAAAATAAATAAATAAATGAATAAGACACCAAAAAATGTGCTCGACAAAGTTTTCTATTTCTACTTCGTTCAATATTTGATTTACTCATTTTTCTTAAACCTTAGACATGAGTAATCTAAGTTGAATTGAATCAAAGCAAAACTTTTATTTATTCTTTTTTCTTATCGGACACTTCTATCTCTCCGTCTCCCTCCCTCTCTCTCTCTCTCTCTTTCTTTCGTGTGAACTGGTCTAACTTTTGTGCTGTCATGCAACTACTATTTACACACACACACACACACACACACACACACACACTCTCTCTTACACACAGACAGCGAGAGATACTTGAAACTGTCGTTTTCTGTTTCTGGATTCTGTGAAAATATCGGCGAAAAGGTGTTACATTTCCTTTTTATCACTAAAAAGCCTTTGCAAATACAGCCACAGTCAATGCTCGATAGCATGAACCATATTAACAGACAAAGATGCAAATTTGCCAAGAGTCAAATGAAAATTGTTGTTAATTTCGCAGTGCCCAAAAACTTTTACAACAAATACCATTTATCGCCTCTCTTGATTATTTACTGTAGTACAACATTACCTACCGTAGTAGTTCATTTGGTCATGTGTAAATTGAAAGTGTGTCGTCCGACGCTTGCGGTTTTGAGATTTTTGGGTCAATTTATTTGTTTTACTTTGATAACAAAAACAAAAACATCGACAAGAAAGTTAAACAAAACAACAATCAACACTGCAGATCGAATGCGTTGAGCTATTCTGCTACTAAATGTACTGTAAATGCTCACTCACTCCTACTACTTACTATTGCTACTGCTACTGCTACTTCTAGTTCTGCTACTCTTTCTGCTGTGTCGCCCTGTTTTGCCTAATTTCCTGCTACGCTTTGAATTACCCACAAATTCCCACGGGCTGTTTGTTTTGTACTTGTTTTCGAGCAACATAAAATACCGAAAAACAGACGAAACAGAAAAAAAAACCGAATCAAGTAAAAACAACATAAAGCGAAGCAGAATAAGTGGAAGACAAAATATATATATATATATATATATATGCATGCCAAGAGGGCTTGGGTGCTTGCGAAGGGGAGGGGGAGAACATGCAGAAGACAGAACTTACCCGCGTAACATGAGCAGCTGTCCAAGCTAAATGCAGCAATGCCGAGCAGTAGCAGCGACATTAACAGAGGCGGCGGCGTCGACAGCGGCAGCATTTTGAGCCAAGCTACTGCGGCTCTGGCTCCGGCTCCGTCTCTTCTAGCTCTTGCCGTTGTTGTTGTTGCTGTTGATGATGATTTTTTCATTCTTCGTTTTGGTGGTGGCGATGGTTCTGCTGCTGCTGTTTTTTTGTTGACGCGCCGCAGCGACGACGCCAACGATCGCTGCTGCATTTGCGGCAGTTGTTGTTCCTCTTCTTCTTGCTTTTCTTTTTCTGGTTGTTGTTGTGGCCTGTCGTCTGTCACGTTAAGCCTCAATGTTGCGCTTGAGCTTGTTTTAATTTTCAGTTTTACTTTTAATATCAATGTGTTTCGTTATTATTATTATTTTTTGCTATTTATTTCGGTAAGAGTTTTGCTTCGCTATTTATGTATTTATTTTCTATTACTAAATTGTCAATTTTATTTGTTGAACATTTTCTCAAACATTTTGTTGGTGCCTGCAATGGACAACATCAAACGGGGCGTGTGAGTTAAAGAGGCGGGTAGAAACAAACACACACACACACACTCACTCATACACACATTCTTGCATTCATACATTAAGAAGATGAAGAGCAACAGAACGCAAAGTAAAACAAATGCTAACGTCACTTTGATCTGCCACTGCGCTTTGTGCTGTCGTTCGCATAAAATACCACTCACTCACTCGCTCGCTCTCTCACGCACACCTGCCGCAGGTAGAAACGCGAGCAAAAGAGAGCGAGAGCGCCGTGTGAGCGAGGCCCATAAACGATCAGCGCGCCAAGCCAAAGCCAAAGCCAGCGGCGGCAGCAGCAGCGGCAGCGCAGTCAGCGTTTGTTTAATGGGAATTCTTCTTCTTCTTTATATGCTGCTGTTGTTTCTGCTGTTGCTGTGGCTTTTTGTGAACCCTTTTCTTTTGGCTCTGTTTGTGGACTGGTTGCAAGAACTCGTTTTTACATGCAATTCTTTCGTTTTAAGTTTTGCTCGCTCCCACACACACATCAACCGACAAAACAACCATATCCACACACACACACGCACACACTTATTTAAAATTCATGTAGGAATGTAAATAAATTGATATCCATTGTTAATAATTATAAGTAATCATTTGTTTTCTTATCGACACGGCGGCATTGCGTTTATTGCACATGCGTTTTCATTTCATTTTATTTCATACAAATATTCATGCATGCACGCTCACACACACAAGCACTCGAAACAGAAAAAAAAGAACAACAAAAATATTGAAAGATCATTGCGCGCTCAGCCCGCTGAACGCTGCCGATCGACGCGCCAGCAGCAAAGATATACAGCACACCATAAGCCATACAACGTTTTTACCAGCTACGCTTTGGCTGCGTTTTCGCACGAACTCTACGACTATGCCAACGACGACGGCGGCGACGGCAATAACGACGGCGACGACGACGACGATGACATACGGCAATCACTACCGTCCGGAACGCGCGCACAAAACAAACTGAAACCAGTGCTCGCAGCAAAACAAAACCAGCAGCGAAACCAGCAGCGAAGCAGCAGCGCAGCAGCGGCAACAGCAGCACCAAAAGTTGTTGAGTGGGTTTTTGCTTAACATAAAACTGTTAATGCGCTGTGCCATGTGAACTTCACTTGCGCAATGTTCGCACTCAAATCAACTGTTATGTCTCTGTCAGCGCGCACTCAATGTTAATGTTAGCTCAAAATGGCACTGTTAGCATACGAATGCACAGTGGCTCACAATTCGATGGCGCTGGCATGAATACCAAATGCACTCAAATTGCCAAACAACATTGCTGATATTTATACATGAGTTTTGCTGCTGGTTACTATGGATAGACTTTGTATATCTCTCTCTTGTAAGTCTCAATGAGATTTAGAGTCAATTTAATAGACTCTGTGAGTAGTTGTTTTTTATAACAGCTGACAATTGAGCTCGCACCACTGTCGCGCAACAGATGCTGCCTCGAATATTGCACTCAAACGGCGTAAGCAAAGCGCTCAACTCAAACACCACACTTACAAAATTGAGCGCTAAATGACAGTTAATTTCAAAAAGTAAATGTAAACTGCAAATGCAAAATGTATGTAAAAAGCTAAATACAAATAAAATTAAATTTCATTAAACGCAACAATTTTAAAGTTTTTGGCATGTTTTCACGAAACTGCGAGCATGCGCTTGATTAATTAAATTTACAATGACTACACACAAACAATGGTAAATGCAAAGTACAAATGTTTTCTAATCTGATAAATTTTGAGAGAAATCGTTCATAATTAAGTTGATCATAATTACGTTTCTATTAAATTGCATTTTGCATGTGTAATATACATATGCGATTATACATAAAGTGATTATAATTTTTTTTTTTTAGACTTTTGAAATTTCTTTCAACGAATTCTATATGGAAATACAAATAATTTATGAGTTCTTTGTGCGCCTGCATGTGTGTGCATGTGTGTATGCGTGTGCTTATGTGTGTGTGCATGCATTCATTTCAAAATGCACTTAAAAATTGCTGTCACGTGTGTGTGTGTGTGCGTGTGTATGTCGCGGCTTTTGCTAGAGGTCAGGTCAACTTCGTCGCCTGCCAATTAAAACTTTTTATGCGCTGCGGCTATATACAGACGCCATACATATGTACATATGTATGTACACATAAGCATGCACATAAATTATTTGTATATGTAAGAGTGTGTTGTGTTTGTGTGTGTGTAGCTGAGTATTGTAGCGCGCTTCAAGTAACTTTATTAATGCGATTTCAGTTAATTAACAACACAATTACACGCACACATACACACACACACACAAGCACACGCACCCAGACAGTGCTTAAAAATAATTTGCAAATAAGATAGAATATATGTACAAATAAAAACAAAATAGAAACAGTGTGTGCGGGAAAGAGTTGTTTTTTTTTCAGTATGCTGATCAGAGTATGTAAAATAAAACGAAGAATAACATTTGCTGTAACTCCGCAACACGCTCACACACACGCACGCCCACATTGCTATAATTAGCATTGGCATCTGCATTCAGTGTGCGACTTGAGTTTACACTCAATGCGAGCGCCGTTCACTGTTAACAAAGCACAGTACAGCACAGCAGAGCAGAGCAGAGCAACGAGCACGAGCACTGAGCATGCCAAACAAGCACTCGGGCCACCTAACGGTACCCACGCATTGCTTTGTTTTGAGTTCGTTTTTGTCGTCGCGCAACAAGTTGGCAAACGACTGCGCCTGCCTGTCTATCTCTGTGTATGTGTGTGTGTGTGTGCGTGTGAGTTTGTGTGTGCTTCGTCGAGCAAATCAAAAATACCAGCATAAAAGCTGGCGGAAAAAAGCGTTGCCTACCTTTGGGAGAATCGTAAATAAACGAATTTTGCTCAAAGAGCCCAAATGAAACGATGTTATCTGCATACAAAATGTCCTGGCATAAAAAAAAAGAATTTCTAAAATCAATGCTACTACTACCTTTACTCACCATTCGTAGCTCGAATGAGTCTATTTGCCATTATCAGAGCACTGCAAATTGATTAACTCCTTGTTGACTCGACCAGGTTCGCTTCGCTTTTGATCTAGGCAAGATAGCTAGAAAGGGAGAGGGAGAGAGAGAGAAAAGAGAAACAAATAGATAGAGAGAGTCAGCGAAATTTTTATACATGTAGTGAATTTTTTGATGGGCAATTTATATAGTATTTTTTTAGTATTTAATTTCTAAAGACTAAAAATATTGAAAATGTATTTTTTTTTGAGTATCCAACAAGTTTTCTCGGACTATGCTTAATGACTTGGAAAAACTATCAGAATTTTTCAGTTGTATGGCAAAAAGAGTGACAATAGTGAGGGCTTTGGGGGTGGGCGTGGGGTGTGGCTACAGCATTGGGGCTCTACTCTGTTGGCCTGCTCTGTAAAAAATGCTTTGACATTACAGCTTGATACCGAACCTTTTGAATTCATACACACACACACACACATCAATGTTTCGAAATACCTTGAATGATTTCAATGGCTTAAGCCAACTGAATACCTGTGTACGGGATCAGCAGCTGCAATCAGAGAGCGATGAGCAATGGGTCTCTCTTCATTAATGAAACTGTCCTCGGGCTAATGAGTGTGAAAGGAGTAAAGCTTACATACACAAACACACACACACCTTTCATGCAAATGCATTGCATTGAGGTGTCTCTTTGGCTACTCCGTTATAACTGTAATTGTTTGCTAAATTCACACCTAAACCGAATCGAGCACTGAATTGATTTCGAAACGGACTTTGTAAATTATGCTCGAGCACAAACCAGCTGCCATTTTTCTCCCCATTTATTTATTTATTTTTTTTTGTGTACTCATTCATAAAAATTAAAGGAGTATATTGGTTTTGTCAAATTAAAGCAAGAAACTTGAAATTTGAAACACATTCTTCCTTCCATTCATTAGGGGCGTGGCAAAGCGAAAAATGTAGTTTAAAGTTCAAGTTTAGAATTTATGGCGCCCTTTGGAGGCGTGGTAAATCGAAAAAATTGGTAATTTTTGCACTTTTAAAACTAGAAAGTAAATTACTGTTAACACTTTCTATTAACTTGATTATGGGCGTGGCAAACTGGAAAATGAATCTGACAGCAATGAGTATTCGGCAGTCGATAACGCCCGTCTGCAATATTCTTCTTACTTCTCTTGCTGTTGTCTATTGATACGGCATACGGTGCGTATACGTAATGCGTTATCATGTCGCATTGGAGCATTATCTATTTGTAGGTGTACGTGACCATGGTTATGCGGCAGAGCTGAAGGTGTTATCCAACACTCACTGCAGCTCTACACCTCTCGCCTGTTGACACAAATCAACAGCAACTGAAACTTGGCTAAGCACCAAGCAACAGCAAAAACTCTCAAGAGAGCAACCGAGCAAAAAAAAAAAAAAAAAAATAAGAAGCGCATTGAGACATTTAGCAAATCGCCAATAATCCATTATGTGTCAGTCGAACAGCATCGAATACAAATCTGGGCCAATTGAGGGAATATCTCTAATGGAATGAATAGCATGATTCTGAATTCTGGATTCTGGATTCTGTATAATCTAAATTTGTTCTACTTCAGCGAAGTTCTTAATTCGGTCAACTACGTAGTTTCAATTTGGTTTTAGTTTTTTTTTTTTTTTACATGTAATTTTTATACATGTATTTTTTATGTGTATTTGTTGTTGTATTAAATTCTTTATTTATTGTGTTTGTTTCTTTATTTCCTTCGGCTTATGAGTTATAATTAGCAGATTTTTATATTTATTTTAATAACAGATTCATACATGATATTTTATATGAAATCCCGTTGAGTTGCTGGTCTTCGCTTCGCTTTCGAGCAGAGCTTGAATGGATAGTTTTTTTGCTTGTATTTTTTTTTTTTTTTTTTTTTTTGGTTCGCTTCCTGTCGCTGCGTTGACAATTGGTTTATGGGCAGTGAAGCGAGCAGCAGGATGGGGCAATGGAAGCCTCAGCAAACAGTTCAAATAACGGCAAACGGAGAGAAGGCAGCTGTCAAATTTATTTGCGTATGAAAATCCAATTTCAGCTCGTGCAGCATTTCAGCTAGTCAACTGTTCCGCAGCACCACAGCACCACTCCTCCACTTGCTCCACAGCTTTAGCTGTACCTTGGCCACTTTTGTGGAGCAGCAACAAGTGTGCAAACAGCTTGATGTGTCCTCTAGATGCACATGCCTTCGCTTGCTCACTCACACCCCCGCCCCACATGCTCACTCTCCCTCTCTCTCTCTTGCCTTTGGCAGCTGACTGACCATGGAGCGCCATCTGTTGATGGAAACCAGCATCATGCAACAGAACACATTTGGCTAATCGAATCTAAACTGCAGCCAAATGAAGCGCAACGAACAACAGAAATGCAATTGCTGCCCCAACCGGTGGCACCACCACCACCACCACCAACAACAACTGCAGCACTCACACACACACACACACACTCATACACTCACTCGATCAGGTCCATTCCTTAACGATTCGTGGTTAGACGGACAACAGACGCTGCATTAATTCCACATTCATTACGAAAGAGACAGGAATACAGTCGATAGAGAGAGAGAGAGATAAGCACCTTGTCGTGTTAAGCAATTAGATAACCTCAAACTTTAACCAAAATATGGTTTTGGCTTTGATTTGGGTCTCTTAGCTTGATTGGCAGTCTGGCGATATTCATTTACAATTAACTTGAATGACTTTTCACTCTTTCATCTGTCAATTAAACAATTTGCATTATTTAGCAATTATTTAGCTTAATTTAATATTACATGCATATATAAGTACATACATTCATACATACATCATACATACACGATTTATCTGTTCTTTTTTTTTAGCTTTTTTCATTCTCTGGCAACACTGCTGCCCAGACAGACCTAGCCTAACTTTAACAAGTTGAGAATTTTATGCCTAATGCTCTTGTAAGCAGATTTCAACATGGAAATCCAACATTTTCCCAAAACTGTCATAAGGCAAACAAGTTTCTTTTCTTTATTTTTTATCTCTTTCTCCTCGACTGTCCAGATGGCATGTTATATGTCAAGTGGATTTGGTTCTATAACAGATATGACGTTGATAGCTCTACCTCCACCTCCACCTCTACCTTTCCTCTTATAAAAATAATAAATAATAATATTGTCTTAGGCTAAGCTCGATTGGTTTTGGTTTTATAACAGACATATCTGTTGATTGCTGATAGCTCTACCACTCTCTGTCTCTCTCTTTCTCTCTCTCTCTCTCTCTCTCTCTCTCTCCTACACATTCATCTCTGTTTGGCACCCTCCTCCCCCATATCCTCTCATAGCTGCTGACCACAACAGTTGCTGTGCGGTGTCTTAGGATGGGGCTGCCAGGCAGGTAGGGGCTCAAGCAGCAGCTGCATTGCGACAAGTTGCCTGCCGCACGCTCCATCAACTGGTGTCCAATTTGTTATGGACAGGTAAAAATGGCGATGCATGGCAACATAAATCACAGTCAGCACCAGCTACAGCTCTTATCCCTTTTGACCAAAGTACAGCAGAGGACTCTGCCTCTACCATTCACAGCTACTGTCTACTGTCTTCCCTCTCTCTCTCTCTCTCTCTCTCTCTCTCTCTCTGTGTCTGCTTCGTGTCATTGTAACCGTTTGTCAATTATGTTTCGCATGCAGTTAAAACGTTGCATTTCCGCGCCCCAAAGAACAAAGGCGGTGCAAAACAAAAGCATAAACCCCTTCCTCCGCTGGGTAGGGGCGAATGGAAGCCGGATTGGAGACTGCAACTTGGTGTTGTTGTTGTTGTTGTTGTTGTTGGCTGGCTAGCTGGCAGACATTTTGCTTGGCCGGAAGTTTGCGCTGACATTCATTACCATAATTCACAACAGCTTAAAACATTTATGTGGCTGCTGCTTACGGCCACGCCTACTGCGACTATGGCTACAATTCCCTCACCACACCCTCCACTTGGATTATATGCACACAGTAATGGCAAAGTATGTATGTGTGTGTGTGTGTGTGTGTGTGTGGAAAGGCAAGTTGAAAATTTGTTGCAATTATTTTAACTGCTTGGGAATTGCTCGACTTGCACTACAGCACCGACCCCTGCTCCGGCAACGCCTCTACCGACGCCTTCGTCTCGGCAACGATAAAACTTGGCTGGAATTGGCCAGTCCTGCTGCACTTTTGCACTTTACAACTTGTTTTTGGCCAAAAACTCTTCTTGTTTCACGTGGCCTACACGCGCTAAGCCGGCGCCAGTCAACAGCTCCGCCAACAGCCTTGCCCTTGCCACATCGCACTCAGTAGCTCGCACCTGCAGTCCTCCCCCTCCCTCAAGGGTAGCCCCAGTTGTCATCTAAGAAAACAAAATCTAGAAAATAAGTCAAATTATTAACTCCACTTTGGAAATAAAAAACTTAGAGCGACTTTTGTCTGGTTGTGGAAGTGGAAGTTCAAATTGATATGAATGGGCAATGGGATAGAATGAAAGTGAGAAGAGAGTGGGGAATGGGGAGGGGTCAAGGGAAAAGTATGCAAAAGGTAAGAGAAGTAGAAAGGGAAGAGGCAAAGAAGAGGGTGAGAGAGAAAGAGTGAGAGACAGAGGAAGGGAGTGAGATAGACCATATGAGGCAGATAGAAAGAGATAGTAGAAATAATAAATAAAGCGAATGATAGATAGAGAGTGACAGGGATAGAGGAAATTAGGGACAAAGCGAATGATAATGAGAGAGGGAGAGAGAGGGGCGAGAGGAAGATATAAAGGAAATGAAGGACACAGAGACTGATAAAGAGAGGGAGAGAGAGAGTGAGAGAGAGAGACAGAGAGGGAAGATATAAAGGAAATGAAGGACAAAGAGATTGATAGTGAAAATGTTTCAACATATGAGGAAGAGAGTGAGAGGGAGAGAAAGATAGTGGGAGAGAGGAAAGTAAAGGCACTAAGACAGAGAAAGAGAGAGAGAGAGAGAGAGTAAGAGTTAATGAGTGAGAGAGGTATATAGGCAGCTGATAAGGTGAAATAGAAAGAAAGATGTTGACAGAGGGAGGGGTTAGTGAGGTATAGTGAGAAATATAGAGAAAGGCAGAGAGAGAGAGAGGGAAGAAACGAGATTGAGAGAGAGAAAGCAAGAGAAGGAGATATAAAGAGAGAGATAGAGAGAGAGAGAGGAAGAGAGCAACTGCTTTAGTTGGCAGTATCCGACTAGAAAATGCCATAAGTCCAAGTAGAGCAAACGGATATAATTTATGATCTACTCAGCTGGTTGACTCGTTCTTCTGCTAGATATATTCTCTGCTGACCCAAAAAGTCTAAATCGAATGACACCTCAGACTATTCTCATTTAAAGTGGACTATTCTATATAGATATATAGGAAGAATATAATCTATGTATATATTTGATCAATTTCCCACATATACATATGTATATGTAGTATATAGTGCAGTTCCCTTTTGTTTCCGATAGCTCTCTGATCTGCAATGCAAATGAAAGAAGATGCCAGAGCTGTCGTCTCAACAATTCTAAGGCCAAAGCAATCAAATGATGGAAATGCAGAATGCATTGACTGACAGATGGGGGACAAGTGGGAACGGTCCGAGCTGTGTTGGGGTTGGGGCTGCTCGTAGTGTGATGTGTGTTCCTTTGTTCCATTTTGATGTCACATGAATCTCTCAAGCAAGTGTGGGGGCGGTTCTTAATGGATTCAGATTTATGAGCAGCTAATTTACAAAATCCTAATTTGTTGGCAAGTTAAATAAGTTTTTGGCTGTCGCTGCCAACACCTGTCAAGTGGCGTGCGACATGTGGTATGTGTGTGTG